>CM061484.1:16651623-17251623 GCA_030770085.1 Oryza coarctata | reverse complement strand
AAAAAATTTATATGAAAAGGACACTAATTTAATGGTTTGAAAAAAACGTGCGTGTCGAAAAGGAGATATAAGTTTCCAGCACTGGCTGGCGAACGCAGCCAAAAGGCTGGCCTGAGTGCCAAATGCTTCCAGACACCGGTAGCAAAACACAAAGACATGCATATATGATCTATCAGCTGCTGATGCCGCATACGCTACTACTGCACCGCACTGATCATCACTAGTGGATGACAGAGTACTCGTGTTCCCTAGGGAGAGCATCAAATTGTCCTTCAGGCAAGTGGTGGTAGAGACAAGAGCGGGGTACATGTAGTAATATTGGGCTCATGTCCAAGGCCGTTGCTGTGTAGACAGCCTGGTACTGGGAAAAAGTAATTGTAGTTAGCAGGCAGAGTAACTGTAGCTCAGATTTTGGCCTGCTGGATGGACCCACAATCTGAAACGAGCATGAGACATGCGTGAACCGTGAGAGGGGTTGTACGGACCACACACATGCTCGTCTTCTTCTTTTTTGGCCCCGGTATGGAACATTGAAATGGGGTGGATGTCAGGAGCTCAGGATGTGTAAAATGTGTTTTCGTGTTACTGCAGGCAAGGGATTTGGGGATGTTGGAAGTCCAACATGATCAAAACTTACAAGGAAGAGGAAGGAATTTACTAGCACTAAACGAACCTGAAATGACAGATAGAGACTACTACTACTACTACAGTATCTCCTGTGTACTACGTAGTATTGGCTTTCAGCAACCAACTATGAAAGTTGGAAATTTGAACAGATCTATCATCACCAACTAACTAACTAACTAAGAAACAAATATTCTAGTTTTGTCCTTTCAAATGCTAGCTAACAAGGCCCCAGCCCCCAGTAGGACTCACACTACCAAGCTTGTGCAGAAACAGCAGTAATTAATTAAGACGGAAGCTAGCTTTGCTGGGCCTCCAGGCTCAGAATTAATCAAGGCCCGGCCCCATTATATAGGTTTCAACTGCATTACTTACTGCAACTGCATGCGCGCGCGCAACGCCGATCGATCTATCGTTCGTTTCTCAATCTCATCTCATCTCATCTCATCTCATCTCATCAGATCGTCGGAGATGAGATTAACAATTCAAATCAGCCCTCCCTTAACTTTTCCTCCGAACCGACGAACGCCAGCCATGGATCGCGGCGGCGGTGGAGGTTGGATAGATCGAGTAGTCGAATCTTTAACCACTTTCTAGATCAGAGAAGCTTTACGTCTAACCCGGTCTCGCGAACACCAATTACAAAGTCGGATCTTGACTACTGTCTAAGATTAGCGCCGTAGTTATATCTTGGTCACATATAGTGGTATTCGTGTTGGTAATCGAATGTGCATTTTATATGGCTAGCATGAATTCATATTTATTTTTTTAACTCATGAGCATACAGAGAGGCTAAGGTTTTCTTTAAGCTTCTTATAAAAGACGTTTTTCTAACTATATCATTTATTTTTCATGTATGCCTTCTACATTTAGGCAATGACATACTATGTGTGTTGTCGATATTCGAGATCTATGCCAATATCATCATTTTAAATGTCATAGCTAGCGCCTCATGCCCTTCGCTTGGTAACGAAGCAACTTCTTTATCCTTGTTCTGACTACTCCTTGTTCTGACTAATTGAGATAGATGCCATGAACACTATCTCAGCAACTATGCTGGGTGATCAAGCCAGTTACTTTTACGAGGTATTGTCTGATAGTATGGCGATGCCACGAGATGTCATCATCGTTTGAGGTTTTTGACTTAATTATCATAATAGATCTTATGAGAAGAGCCTCGGGCCCTGTGTTTATGAGAAGAGCGTCCATGTTGTCGATATCCTAAGTATAGTGATGTCCAGAAAGTCTGTAGCCCGTTGGCCTAGCTCAAGGCCCGATTTTTAGGCTCGACCCGAGCACAGCATGGCCCGATAAGATTCGTGTCTTGGCCAGTCCGCCCATTAAGTAGTGCGGTGCTTGGGCTGCTCCCTAGGTACATCGAGCGGCACGATGTTGGTCCGATGGGTGAGAAAAACTAAAGCAGTCTATAAAGAAGTCTGGGGCTCTCTCGGTCTCTTATCCTCGGTGCAATTTTGTCCCTATTTTTTTGTGGTCCAAGGCACGACGCAATATGATGTGCCGCAGCCACATACTCGTAGTTGATCTTGGCTTTTGGTTTGTGCGTGCATGTTTATGATATTGCAGGTCGCAATATATTTGTTATTTTGGTCTGTTATTTTGATCTCTGTTCAAATATCAATGGCTTCAGGCCGTGGGCTAGCATGACACATTAATTGTATCGGGCTTGTCGGGCCGGCACGACCCGATTTTAGGCACGACGTGCCTTGACTGGGCCGACAATCAGGCCCATGAGCCTAACTGGCATGGTCTGGCAACACGACGGACCATGCTTTTGTCATGTCCGTGCCGGGCGGGCCATTTGGCCAGCTATACCCGAGTACTTGGGATAGAAAACGTGGACAAAATCCCGACAAAGGATGTCAAATAGTACCCGTTATATTTTGTGAGAAATCATCTTAGTATCATAACTTTTTCACAACTATCCCAGGTGATACTAGCGACTATTGCGAAATATGTTGTTATTTTTCTTGAAAAGTAATTTCTGGAAAAAGTATAACATAAAGTATCAAGAATGTACTTAGAAATTTGCATTGATCTTCTAGTTATGTTAAGATATATCGAGTATATTCAAATCATATATTTGTTACTAATCGAGCAAAATTTATATATACATTAAAACGTGCATATGTTTGTTATCATATTTACCATTATCGATCAGCTTTTCGTTTAGATTTATCTGAATAATATTATCTTTGATTGTTCTTCTTATGTTTTGGTTGTAGAATTTTTTAAGACAATGAGCAGTAAATTTGGGATGAGTATGATGGGAGAGTAGAGCAACTTTTTGGGATTGCATGTCAAGCAAACATCACAAGGAAGGTGTGTACATCAAACAAATTGCAAGCCGATTTCAATACCAATGGGATCTAGTGTTGTTGTAGATCTAGATGAAGAAGGCGAAGATATCGATTAAAAGGAATATCTAATTACGACTAGATCATAGCTATATCTCACTATGTTAAGACCGGACATACAATTTGTTGTGTGTTTGTGCGCTCGTTTTTAAGCTTCTTCTCGTATTTCACATCGTTAAGTCGTCAAGTGCATTCTAAAATATTTATAACATACTCTTGAATTTGGTATATGGTATTCTATTTTATCATCTATAATTTTACGTGTTTTTTTAGATGCGGATTTTAGAGGTTGTAGAATAGATAGGAAAAGTACAAGTGGTACATATCATTTTCTTTGTACTTCTCTTATTGTTTGGTCTTTTAAAAAACAATTTAATGTTGTACAATCAACCTTGTGATCTGAATATGTTGCTGCTGCAAGCTGTTGTTCATAAACTCTTTAGTTGATTTCAACTTTAAAAGATTATGGTTTAAGTTTTAACAAAGTTTTAATCTTTTGTAATAACACATGTGCTATGCATATTGCTAACAATATAATACAACATTCACTTACTAAGCACATTGATATTTGTTTTTATTTTCTAAGTGATCAAGTTGAAATAGGGGATATTGTGCTTTAATTTGTTGATGCAAAATTGCAATTTGCAATTCGTTATGCTCATCTTTGAGGAGAGTTGGAGGGTTATTCATTAGTTTGCTAAGTTTTGAGAGGGAGTAAAGGTTGAATATTTATAAATAAAATGTTAAAAGATGAAAAAATAGAGATTTGTTTTTACTATGAGTATATATTTTGCTTATGTGAAGTTTATTGGTTACTATAGCTTGTATGGAATTTAGTATTCATATGAGTCTTTGATATTTCTTTTGAGGTATATGATGCATGATGCTTAAATTCTTCTATTTAAATTAAATAAATATACAATATTAAATATAGTGCTAAATTTGAACAATTTATGCTTATATATGTTTTTGTTGAATTTTCTTTCCTCAAATGCTCAATAAATGTCTTTTGCTTTATAAAAGAAAAAATGAATAACGAATCCTTGACCAAAGTACTCACCACAAGTACGTATCCGAAAAGAGAAAAATAATGGATGCCGAATCCTTGACAAGAGTATTCACCACAAGGATATATTCTTAAATAATGTCTTGTTATTCTAGATGGATCAAAGTTCTAGGAGGACATGGTGCTTCAATGTTATCGTAGCTCATATGTTTTATATGAATAATATATGAATTAATTAAATATTTAATAGATTAGGAAGACAAACCTGTAATCTTGTTGAAAATCAATGTTTCTGTTGGTGTTGGTGTACAACCTCGTTGTCATCCGATTGGTAGATATTAGTTTGGGAGTTTCCTTGTATATGATCAAAAACTTCACCCCTCGGTGTCATATCCTTGTATATGATGTTGAGATATCAAATCAATGGGCATAGTTATTTTTCTAGTAGCCACACATCTGCTTATGGAAATCCTTCTTAAACGCACTCTGTTGGATGCGAGACTGATTTTTCCACATGCTCTCGTATGGATGTGTGCGGGGAGCTCTTATGGTCTGGTACATGTAATTTTATCAACCACAGGTGTTGATTAGGATTACCAACTTGCACTATTATTTTTATCTGGCGTATCCTAATAGTAGTCAAGCCAACAAGCAGGTGGTTGAAGGTATGACCAAGTGACACTTGAACCTGGATAAGCAATTTGTATGTAAAATAGAAAAAACGATAACCCAATATATGAAAATATGATTAGTAGTAAAGATAAAATTAATTTAAAAATATGATGTTAGAATGATTAGCCTAATATTGGTAAAGCCGTTTATGGCGGAGTTGGTGTAAAACTAGACGTTCATGATTCTGATTAAGAGGTAACTTACTGTGTCCAAGTTGTATTTTCCCATTTGTGACATCACTCATCGGAAAATCCACCTTTAGACACCATATCTTCGTGAATCCTACCTAGCACGTGCCAACTGTCAATAAGTAATAATCCGACTATAGTATCTGTGTATATATGGTGTAATTAAATGACGTAGAAATCGACTCGTATAATGATACAAACAAATCTGTAAGAAAGATAAAGAATTTTTATACAAGTTTGAATAAAAGAGATTGAATAACTCTAGGATAATATATAATACTATCAGCTCTTCAGTTTTTTAGACCAGAAAACAAAATCTTCTAGTAGGTAAGACCATATGCAATTGTTCCTGGTAATTTATGATGCTGTGTTGCTGTAACGTGAGGAGTTTCATCTGTTATATATGGTGGTGTTGAATCTTATGATTAATATAAATAAATAAATTAAATAAATTAGTTTAAAAATATTTATGATGTTGTGTGAGTATGTGCGACTAATGTAGATTATATTACGATATATGTGTCAAAAACTATTGCTTTGTCTATTTATATACAGAGAATTTAAGTTTACCTTAGTTAATGGTGATAATCGGGACTATAAACTTAAGGAGTAGTGGAGTTCTAACGACGCCATGTTATAAAGTTGGACTAGAGTAAAATATCTTAGGACCAACATTTGTGATAGGACTGATATTAGATTTAGAGGAAGCCGAGATCTAGAACGATTAAAAATGCTAGATGATGGAGTTGAGCGTAATATGTTATATGATGATTAATACTATATAAGAGGATTTTATAATGGATTATGTGTATAGGTATCAGATAAATTATGAATAAATTTGAATTGTGACTAAGAAAAAAGAGAAAAATTAAATTAAAAAATTGTAAAATGTTTGAATTATGATATGTTCGGTACTATTAGAAATAGGAGTTCTATTCGAAGGTTTGACTCTAAATAGAAGTAATAATTCTACTCCTATTTTGGATTGAAGATTTTGTGTATAAATAGATAAGAGATCAATGTCTTATGCGTGAAAAAAGTTAAAGGTTTAGTTTAAGAGATAGTGGTGATTTGTATGTAATTTGTAACTATATTTTGATATAATAAAATTAATCTAGTTTCATCGATTCATGTTATTTTATTTTATGAGTAGTTAGATTGGTGGTAAGAGATAAACGAAACGACAGCATCAAGGTAGATTAGAGATGGGTATGTAATGTGAATGACAGATTACGTCAATATTGTAATTTAATTCAGATAAGAGATTTCTTGTTATTTTATAAAAATAATTAGTTTTTAGTAATTCACCGTTCTTTAAAAGATTTGGTTATTATATTTTCATCACACAGGCGGAAGATGCAGAAAGGACGTACAGCAATTAAGCACACGAAAATAGGTATAACGCTTAGGAGATTAAAACGCCGACTCCCTCTGGATCTCCATTTTAACGCTAGCTGTATTCTACCACTTTCGGTTTTATCTCATGTTAAATTCGTCGCGTGTTGAAAGTCGAAACACCAGTGGGCTAGCAATACACTGTATCTTTGTTGGCCTACGATAAAATCATTCAGCTAAGCGTGTCAAGGCTTAGGCCTAGCACATGCTACACCCTCCCACCGTTCTAAAATAAATATCCACATGTGAAGGGTAGCTATATTTAATTTGGTACGGAGGGAGCACCCAATTATTCTCGATAAAAACACATTCGGTAAGCGGTGAACTGTATGCTCCTCCGGCTTGAAGTGATATTAGCTCGATAGACATGATAGTGACAATGACTTGCATCGATTACACCTGCACTTTGCTCGATATCACACTGCGCTAGTACGGCCTGGAATCATGGCGCATGGAGCCGAAGCCCAACCTTTTTGAAAGTTTTTTCATCCTACTGTACCACCACGTGCATCGACACCAAACTAATCACCTTTTTTTCCCCTTCAATTTAATAATTCAGTCTCATATATTATCCTAGTCTTATAATAACAGAAAAATAAGCTACCGGCCAAAACCACCGAGACACTTAGACATCAATCAATCAAATACTAATAATTTCCTCAGCATCTTTAACTAGATTTCGTGCATGCATTCCTAGATTAGAATTAGCTTAGATCGCACTGGGCGACAGCGTGCTCTGTTTTGACCCTCGCACCATTCATTTTGCTCTAAAAAGCCACTCGATCGTCCTAGTGTACTTTACTGTCCACCAAAACCTTTTTATCCACATCTCCCACGCGCATGCTGTCATTGTTTCCAACTGATCCACTGATCCTATGCTAATGTGGCGTACCCAAACTTTTGAACTAACTTTTTTTTTTCGGAAGCAAAACACTGTAGGGGAGGCCCCACAGTTAGACCTTTATTAAAGAATAAGAAACTGTACAAAAATTACAACATATCTATCCAAACAGGACTTTTCAACTAACTTAAACTGCATTTTTGGGCCTCACCCGAAATCTAAACAGGAGAAATTGAGAAAACAAACTAAAATTGTACTGCTAAGGTACCTCTTGTACAATTTCCAGTAAAAATGTCCCATTCTTCAATCAAAGTTACTTGTTTGCTAAATGCATTGGAGGAGATCAGAGTTAATAGAATACTATAGCTCCTCTTCAATCAGAGTGATTTGTTACTTGCAAGAGTAAGTATGAAAAGTCATTTTAAAACGGTGAACTGAGCATAGCTCATATGTTAGGAGTGAACTGAACAAAAATCATATGATTAGAGTCCTTATAGTATAAATATACTTATATTTTCTTGGTGATATAGCGCGTACCGCATCACATGAGGCTAGGCCTTCAATCTGTTGTGTTAACACACACTGGTGTGGGTGTAGGGGGTGTGTGCACGTCCGATTAACATGCGCTAAAAAGACATTTTAAAATAGATATAGTAATTTCTCCTTTTTTGTAAAAATATTTTCTTTGTTGAAGAGACGCTTTCTACCTTCTTTAAAACTGTAGTGACTTTTTTAAGAAACTGACATATTGACTGGCAAATATTATATCATCCGGCAATCACATGGGTAGTGTCTAGTGGTACTACTAGTATATTCCTACGTACTCCCTTTGTCGTGTACAAACATTTACTACTATACTAGCTCTCCAGTCTCCAAGCAAACCAACCTCCGAGCGCGCAACCATGGCGGCGGCGGCGGCCATCGCGGCGCAGATGCTACGAGGGCGGTGGTTCATGGCGTACGGCTCCTTCCTCATCATGTCGGCTGCCGGAGCGACATACATCTTCGCCATCTACTCCAAGGACATCAAGTCCACGCTCGGCTACACCCAGGAGCAGCTCAACACCGTCGGCTTCTTCAAGGACGTCGGCGCCAACGTCGGCATCCACGCCGGTCTCATCGCTGAGGTCACCCCGCCATGGCTCGTTCTCGCCATTGGCGCAACCATGAACCTTGGGGGATACCTCATGCTCTACCTCTCCGTCACCGGCCATGTCGGGGCCAAGACCCCGATCTTGCTCGTCTGCCTGTACATCGCTGTCGGCGCAAACTCGCAGGCCTTCGCCAACACCGGCGCGCTCGTTACCTGCGTCAAGAACTTCCCGGAGAGCCGTGGCGTCATGCTCGGCTTGCTAAAAGGTTTCGTCGGCCTCAGCGGCGCCATATTCACGCAGCTCTACCTCGCCTTCTACGGCGGCGGCGACACCAGGCCTCTCATCCTTCTTGTCGGCTGGCTGCCGGCCGCCGTCTCCGTGGCATTCCTCGGCACCATCCGGATTATACGCACGCCGCGCTCGCCAGCCGCGGCGCGCCGAGAGTACCGGGCGTTCTGTGGCTTCCTGTACGTGTCGCTCGCGCTCGCGGCGTACCTCATGGTCGCCATCATCCTCCAGAAGAGGCTCCGCTTCACCCGCGCCGAGTACGGCGTCAGCGCCGGCATCGTGTTCGCCATGCTCATTCTCCCCTTCACCATTGTACTGCGCGAGGAGGCTGCTCTGTTCAGGAAGACGCCTGAAGAAGCGGAAGCCGACGACGTTCCGGCGCTGTCCGTGGTGACCGCGCCCGTAAAGTCTGTGCCAGAGCCTTCGCCTGGCTCCCAGAAACAAGCGACGGCGAGGATCCTCCAAGCACTGAGGCCGCCGCCGCGCGGCGAGGACTACACGATCCTGCAAGCTCTGGTGAGCGTGGACATGCTGCTGCTGTTCACGGCGACGGTGTTCGGCGTGGGCGGGACGTTGACGGCGATCGACAACATGGGGCAGATCGGCGAGTCGCTGGGCTACCCGCAGCGCAGCGTCGCCACATTCGTGTCGCTCATCAGCATCTGGAATTACCTCGGCCGAGTCGCCGCCGGCTTCGCGTCGGAGGCGCTCCTCGTGCGGTACCGCCTGCCGAGGCCGCTCATCCTCGCAGTCGTGCTCCTGCTCACCGTGCCGGGGCACCTCCTGATCGCGTTCGGCGTACCGGGGTCGCTGTACGCGGCGTCGGTGCTGGTTGGGTTCTGCTTCGGCGCCGCGCAGCCGCTGATCCTGGCGAGCGTGTCGGAGCTGTTTGGCCTCAAGTACTACTCGACGCTCTACAATTTCTGCGGCACGGCGAGCCCCTTGGGGTCATACATCCTCAACGTCCGCGTCGCCGGCCGCATGTACGACCGGGAGGCGGAGCGGCAGGGTGGTGGACACGCCGTGGCCGCGGCCGCGGGGAAGGCGTTGACTTGCATTGGCGTGAGGTGTTACAATGAGTCGTTCTTGGTCATGACGGTGGTGACGGTGGCCGCTGCGGCGGTGGCGGCAGCGCTGGCATGGAGGACGCGGGTGTTCTACGCGGGAGATATCTATGCCAAGTTCAAGGCGGACAGCAATGTCGTTGCCAAGGAATAATATATCTTGGATGGCATCCGCACGTTACGATGGTATATTATTACGTGTAATGTAGTTATAGCATTTTAATATATAGATATAACAAAGATTCTGGTTCTTCTGAATCCTAAAAAGCACCATATAAGATGTCAAAAGATGAGTGATATTAAGACTTCTTGTGGTGGCTTTTTTATAGCAATAAGTTATCCACTAATTAATGTGGAATAGTAATTACAGATATCTAATCTATATTTGATGGTTGTGATAAAAGCATGAGAATGATCCAACATATCTTGTTTTGTGGGTGTTGTCACCTATTTGTTTTAACTATTCAAGATATATAGATTTGTTTGAGAAACCAAGGAATAGTATTGTGTCGGCTTCAATTTAGCCCATAAATATACCTACAAACTCCGTCTATGGAAAAATATGATCCTAAAGTAGGCAAACTCAAGAAGTGAATTTTAAGCTTGGGGACTTCAATTCGTAGAACTTTAAGTTTCAAAATTTAACCATACAACTAAAAAATTGCAACATTCTGGGAAATAAAAAAGAGAAAATGCTACAATCCACTGGTATATGAAGTTACTTTCCCAATTTCACAAGAGTAAATCTGCCAACGAATAAATCGACAGTGCCATATTTTAAGGAACCAATTGATATTTGGACTTCAGTGGCGTGTTTGAAGTAAGCAACTATTGAGAGGTGTCAGTATTTTTTTCAGTTTAATACTAAACAGTGTGATATCATTAAAACGAACCGAGCTCACTCAAAATCCCCAACGTTCGTTCGCTGTTCTTTTAATTCAAGTTGGAAGTTTCAAGTTTTCAACGCCAAGTTGATACGTGCGAGTAGTTGTACCCCCCCAATGAGCACAATAGTTCTGGTAAGAAAAAAAAGTTAAATCTAATTCACCTCTCTTACTAATTTAATAGACACAAATCACACATTTACCTATTTAATCCAAACACATTACTCTATTTATTTTTTCAGACGGTTTGGGTCCACCTGTCCCATGTGGTACTCTAACGTGACGGATGATGTTATAAGAGGTTGATAGAGCCCACTTGTTATTAAGCACCCTATCTTCCTCCACCTCCTCTTTATTTTTCCTTCATTTCTCTCTCTATATGTGTGGCCAGCTCGGGCAAGGCAAGACAAAGAGGGAGAGCGCGACGGTGAGGTTGGACAAGTGGCGGCAACAGCGGTGCACGAGGAGGAGAGAAATTTGAGGCAACAGCGGTGCTCAAGAGGCGCAGTGGCAGTGGCATTCGTGGGAGGAGAGGAGCTTGAGCACACGGTGGTGCTCTTGGAGACATGGAGGTGATGGTGGATGAGTGGCGGCGGCATGGGCACAACGTCGATGGCACTCGGAGAGAAGAGAAATTTGAGGCAACGGTGACGCTTAGGGAGGAGAGGAGCTTGGGGAGACGGTGGTGCTTGTGGAGGCGAGGCGGCGAGGGTGCTCGGGGAGGCACAGCTACGCTAGAGCTTGATGAGGCGGTGGCACATTGGGATTTGGAGCCCAATCTTGATGAGATAGCGACGGTAGATGCAGAGCTTGCTGAAGGCGCTAGTAGATCTAGAGCCAATGGTGGAACTCAAGATCAATAAGATAACCACTTATGCTCATCTTACAGAAGGAACCCCAGTGTCGCGCTCGTCAAAAGTAAGCATTGCATCATGCTTGCCAAAAGAAAGCAATGGCGCTCGGTAGTGATGTGCCCACCTTTCGTTCTTTGTCATTTTCGTCATCTCCTTTCCTTCCCATCCAAGCCCAAGCTCAAGGGTGCTCTTTCCAGCAGCTCGTCATGCAATGGCTTGGTGGTGAAGGTGCAGAGCTAGGAAAGGCCGCGAGATCTACCAAGAGCTGACCCACATTTGGCCACAAGCTCGCTGTTACCGTCCGTGCGTGCTCTGGCTAGATGCCGGAGGACCGGAGCAGAGAGGGAAAGAGAGTGAAACGCAACATACGGTGGCTACTAATTTAGTTTTCTCATTTGTGTGCCACGTCAACGTCACGTAAGCTTAAACCAACATACGTGGATGGATATGGTGATGGAAGGGGTAAATTAGACTGTTTTAAAAGTTAAGGTAAAATATGTGGTATTGAAGTTAAGTGAGATTATTCGTCATAATAAATAGTTAAGGATAAATCAGACTTAACCAAAAATTTAAAAGAAAACAAGAGCACATGAGTCCCAAGTGCACAACGTAGTCAATTGACAGCGAGCTGTACTATCCGATTTAGAAGTCTTTTACTCTTGATGATGATGATGATGAAATTGGGTGTTGCAATGCTGTATAGTACTAGCATTTCTAAAATAGAAAAAAAAAGAAGTCTTTTACTCTTTTTTGCTCCTCTCATCTCACATCTTGAGGCCGTGCAGCTGCTGCAGAATCGCAACTCAGCTGCTCATCGCCGTCACCGCCTTCTACTCCTTCGATTCTACCTTCTATTCTCCGGCGCCATTGCCGTTGCCATTGGCATCGGCACCGGTAGCCTCCTCCTCCCTGAACCGCGCGTAGATGTCCCCGGCGTAGAATTTCCGGGTCCGCCACGCGAGCGCTGCCATCACCGCCGCGGCGGCCACCGTCACCGCCGCGACGATCAAGAACGAATGCTTGTAGCACCGCACCCCGATGCACGTCAGCTCCTTCCCCACCGCAACGGCCACGGCCCCCTGCCGCCTCGCCTCCCGGTCGTACATGCGGCCGGCGACGAGGACGTTGAGGATGTACGACCCGACGGGGCACGCCACGTTGCCCACGTTGTACAGCGTCGAGTAGTACTTGAGCCCGAACACCTCCGAGATGATGGCCAGGATCATCGGGTAAGCCGCGCCGAAGCAGAACCCGATCAGCACCGACGCCGCGTACAGCGACCCCGGCACGCCAAACGCCATCAGGAGGTGACCTAGCACGGTGAGGAGCAGCACGCCGGCTACGAGGAGCGGCCGCGAGATGCCGTACCGCGAGAGGAGCGCATCCGACGCGAAGCCAGCGGACACGCGGCCGAGGTAGTTCCAGATGCTGATGAGCGACACGAAGGTGGCGATGCTGCGCTGCGGGTAGCCCAGCGACTCGCCGATCTGCCCCATGTTGTCGATCGCCGTCAGTGTCCCGCCGACGCCGAACACCGTCGCAGTAAACAGCAGCAGCATGTCCACGCTCACCAGCGCCTGCAGGATCGTGTAGTCCTCGCCGCGCGGCGGCGGCCTCAGCGCGCGGAGCACCCTTTCCGTCGCCCTCGCTGGCGTCTCGGCCGCGGGCGGTGGTTTCGTGGCCGCGGTCACCGCGGATAGCGCCGGCGTGTAGGCTTCCTCTTCGGGCCTCTTCCTGAACAGGGCGGCCTCCTCTCGGAGGACGATGGCGAAGGGGGCGAGGAGAGCCGCGAACACGACGGCGGCGCTGACGGCGTACTCGGAGCGGGTGAACTTGAACCGCTTCTGGAGGACGATGACCACCAGGAGGTAGGCGGCGAGCGCGAGCGACACGTACAGGAAGCCGCAGAACGCACGGTACTCGCGGCGAGCCGCCGTTGGCGAGCGAGGCGCGCGTATGATCCGGATAGTGCCGAGGAAGGCGACGGAGATGGCGGCCGGGAGCCAGCCGACAAGCAGGATGAGCGGCTTGGTGTTGCCGCCGCCGCCGCCGTAGAAGGAGAGGTAGAGCTGCGTGAAGATGGCACCGCTGAGGCCGACAAATCCCTTGAGCAATCCAAGCATGACGCCGCGGCTCTCTGGGAAGTTCTTGACGCAGGTGACGAGCGCGCCGGTGTTGGCGAAGGCCTGCGAGTTGGCGCCGACGGCGATGTAGAGGCAGACGAGCCAGAGCGGAGTCCTGGCCCCGACGCGGCCGGTGACGGACAGGTAGAGCATGAGGTATCCCCCGAGATTCATGGCAGCGCCGATGGCGAGGACGAACCAAGGCGGCGTGACCTCGCCGATGAGGCCGGCGTGGATGCCGATGTTGGCGCCGACATCCTTGAAGAAGCCGACGGTGTTAAGCTGCTCCTGGGTGTAGCCGAGCGTGGACTTGATGTCCTTGGAGTAGATGGCGAAGATGTAGGTCGCCCCCGCCGCCGACATGATAAGGAATGAGCCGTACGCCATGAACCACCGCCCCCTCAGCACCTGCGCCGCGAACGCCGCCGCCGCCGCTCCCGCCATTGCCGCCGTCGCCGTCGTCCACCAAGCTCCTTGCCTTCTTGGAATGAGTGAGGTCAGATTGCTACTCCCTAGTACGGTTGGTTAGCTCGCATTTGCAGACTTATAGCAGTAGCTTGAAGATGCATGTGACTCCAGTCCACTTCACTGATTGAGCACACGGATTCTGGCTTGAGAGTTTTGACAAGGTTTTGTTTGGCGTCAAATTGGCAGCATGACATTGACCTTTGCTGGCATGGCTTGAGCCAAAGTCTGATGATCCTATCCAAATCCCCAATTCACAAAATCTGATTTTTCGGATGGACAATAATATGCATATTCTCCAGCATTGAGGCACTGAGCTATCCTGACAGTTGCTACTGAATGCAGAAAATTCACTGGTCTGATTCTGCTCAATTCCGGGAATCCGGATTTGATAGTACTTATCTGTTCATGTCTTTTATCAACATTGACATATCTCGGTAGATTATGCCAAAGCTTAAGAAAAGATCATGTCTTTCTTCATATGGGATGGAACCAACTTGTCCGAGCTGATAGGACCAGCAATGAGGACAGTTTTTTCTTAACTTACTCTACCCATTTCAAAATATAAATTTTTTTAGTTTTTATATGGCTATCGAAGTAAAAATATTTGATTGTGTGGTTGGTGAGATATAGGACTGGATTAATTAGACCTATAATAAAGATAATGGGTAGTCTAAGTAGTAAAAATCATTATAAATTTAGAATAAATTTTAAACTCTAAAAATTATTATATTTTTAGACGAAAAAAACAATTCATTACTACACCCACCCAGTTGAGCAACATTTGAAAACTGCTCTGTCTGTACTGCCACTTTTTGGAAGTGGAACTTTAACCGAAAATTTATGTCGGTAATGAAGAAAAAGTTAAGGGGGCTGCTAAATGGTAGTACTAGCTTGAAACTCCCGATTTGAAAAGAAATGTGTCTTAAGTGGCTGCAATATGCTGGGAATCAAAAGAAAAGTAATCTTTTGGTGTCCATATCCATCATGAAGCGAAAATAAAATGGCGGCCACTGTCAAGGATAACGGATCGGTTGGGTTGGGTACGAGAGTGACACTGCACAGCTGCCATTTGCTTGTTGACAGCACTGTCAGGCTGAAGGCAGCCCTTCAGTGAAGGGAATGAAGGGAGTTCAGTTCGCACGCATGCATGTATCTACAAATGAAATCATTATCCAATGGTGAGAATTGGTACACGCGTGAGTACTCAACTTTATCCCCCAAAAAAAAACTTTATATCCTAAAAAAATTAAAAAAGAAAGAAAAACTTTATCTGCAGCATAAACAAGAGAAATCCGAATTGCTTCCCTTGTTGCGGAGAAATCCGAACCCGTTGGCAAAAACAAATAAAAGGGAAAGGCCCGTAGTCGAAACTGACTGGGCCAATAAGGTAAGCCCAGCCCGAAGAGAGTCCGTGCTGCATGACCTGGCAGGAGTCAGATCCAGCCGGCCTGTCAGTCTACTTAGCCTGCTCTGCGTCCAGTTTTATACAGGGCATTGACATTGCACGGCATGATTTTTACGAATGAATCGAGTGTCAAATGTTTTTACTCACGTTTGTGTGTGGCTTTAATGTACTAAAATGTACTACTATATACTGCAAATCACTGAAATGGACAGACGACAGTTGCATTTTGTCTCTATATATGTACACCTTTTTGTTCTTCACCTGGTAAATGCAGCAAAACATGCAGTGCAAATTGAGTGGTAAATCGCAAGATTGTTCAATACCCCTTTCGATGGGTACGCCGTGTGAAAACCGACAAAAAGTGAATGATTCGCACGGAGATGGCCGGACGAAACGGACACACATGTCACTAGCTCTGTCAGTGAATTATCACACACGAATGTACTAGAAACGCTAGCTCGTGACCTCGTGTGGTACCGTGCCCGTCGACGATGAACGTTTTTTTCGAATAAGAGTTGACGATGAATTTGATCAGGATATCGTATATGTGGACCTCCTGCAGCCCAATCTCAATTTGCAGGACATGAATACGATCGATGGATATCTATCAATCACATCATCAATGGCGTCGCTATTACAGCACGTGCTTTAATCCACGGTGTCTAGCTACTTGCACTGTGCCCTCTAGCTACTTAAACGCGCCATCTAGCTACTACGTGTATAGTAGCATCACCAAGCTTGCTACGTACTGACCTAGCCCTACCTGCGGCCATGGCCATGGAGGCTCGCCGGTTCAGCAGCATGGTTGCTATCGTCCCCGTCGTCGTCCTGATGGTGTTGGCGGCGGCGACGGAGGCGATGCGGTGTCCGGGGACGACGAGCGCGTACCGGCGGCAGAAGAAGGAGGAGGCGGCGATGGAGGACATGCCGCTGGACGCCGACGTGTTCGCCGAGCCACCAGGGCGGAACGCGCCGCAGCAGGTGCACATCACGCTGGGTGACCAGACCGGGACGGCGATGACGGTGTCATGGGTGACGATGGAGGAGGCCGGCAACAGCACCGTCATGTACGGCCGTGCCATGGACGAGCTCGACACGGCCGCCGAGGGCACCCACACCACCTACAAGTACTACAACTACTCCTCCGGCTTCATCCACCACTGCACCCTCACCAACCTAGAGGTACCAGTTTACCACCCCACACTCACTTGTTGCAGTCCATGATGCCATCGTTTCACGTAATCTTAATCTTAACGCTTTATTAGTAATAAAAGTAATTTATGAATAAAACTTATATATATATATCTTATAAACTATGGTAAAAAAGTCATCAAAATCAATTGTAAAATTTAAAATTTTGATTATGACTTATAGGCTGAAGTAAAAAAACAATAGATCTATGTATTCCGAGTGTTACTATGCGTGTTGACCAAATATATTATCAAAACTCTGACAAGCGTACCAGAAAATGTATTGAAAATTTTCGTAATCCTTCCATCCACAAATGTATAAGTATTTGTAGTCAACATTTGAGTTTTTTTCATAAATACAACTTATATAAATATTTCTAGATAACTACTTCCCTTTCTTGTAGATCACACCTAGTTTTAAAAATTTCCCCACCAACTCCATATATCAACCAATCTGTGATGAAAAACATGGACATAAAAGTAATTTCACCTTAATCTTAATTTCTCTTAAACTCCAAGAATGCTTATATTTGTGAATGACGAGAGTAATATTCACATAAATATATTATTATTAATTATATTAAAATATTTTTTAACACCAACCATTAATTATTAATGTATAAAAGTCTATTAATATTGGCCACATGAAATAGTTTTGTCATAATTTGTTATTCTAAATTTTTGAGACCATATTGATAAAGAAATATTAGCTGAAATATATTGTTCTTGCACCGGTTGAGCTCGATCCAACAGTACCGTAGTGTCTTCATCAGTAGAACAATATATTGGGATATTTTCAAACATTTTTACATTCTCGAGCAAGTGGATGGAGTGGCCCTTTTTTTTTTGCAAAGTTAATATATTAATATGAACTATCAAAATATGATAGGTAAATAAATTATTGGCATTTCTGCAAAAAAAATTGCATATTAACATCAAACGAGTAGATATTTTATGTATCCTTTGACAGGCATATGTCGTAGATGTATGTGCAGTACCTGCCTCAAGGCAAAATGAAGTACCACCTAAAAATAAATTAAAAAATATTTATACATATAATATATGCAAGTGAACATTTATGTCAAGAAAAATATCAGAAGCAAGTGTCCAATAAGCTCACATATATGCATGCACCGATCCAACAGTACGTCCGTAATTAGCTGAACGATGGAATTACTCTTCGATGCAGCATGGCGTAAAGTACTACTACGCCAATGGGTTTCGGGTACACGGTAAAGTACTATACGCCATGGCGTAAAGTAATGCTGGTTAGCGATAAAAAATAAATTATAAGTAAAATTTTCTTGAAGACTAAAAACTAATGTTAAAATTAAACTATAATAAAAACATTAAAAATAATTCTAAATTTAATATTTAAATTTAATATTTGAACTAAAGAGAAAATAAGAGCTATGTATACTCAAGTGTTATTGCACGTGTTGACAAAATATATTATCCTCTGACAAGTGCACCAGAAAATGTAATTAAGGAAAACTTCGTAATCCTAGGTTCACAAATATACAAGCATTTCTATCTAGAATTTTAAATTTAGCCATAAATATAGCTTATATAAGTATTATAGACTACTACTTTCCTATCTAAATCACCCTTATTTAAAAAAAATCTCCACCTACATTTCATATTAACCAATTACCACTTTACCAGGTGATAAAAAAACAGGAACATAAAATTAATTTCACCTCAATCTTAATTTCCCTGAAACTGAAGGGTAGAGTAATATTCACATAAATATATTATCATGAACTATATTAAAATACCTTTTAACATTGACCATTAATTATTACTAGTGATGTATAAAAATCTATTAAGATTGGACACATGATATAGTTTTATTTTCTAGTTTTTAGACCATATTCATAAAGAAATATTTGCTATGAAATAAGTTCATGCACCGGTCGAGCTCGATCGAACAGTAGTGTAGTATCTTCATCAGTTGAACGATGCAGAGGGTTAATGTGGGTGGAATTACGCTTTCGATGGCAGTATGGCGTAAACTACTACTACGCCATGGGGTTCGGGTACACGGTGCGCACCTTCTGGTTCAAGACGCCGCCGAGGCCGGGCCCCGACGTGGCCTTCCGGCTGGGCCTCATCGGCGACCTCGGCCAGACCGCCGACTCCAACGCCACGCTCACCCATTACGAGGCCACCGGCGGCGACGCCGTCCTCTTCATGGGCGACCTCTCCTACGCCGACAAGCACCCGCTCCACGACAACAACCGGTGGGACACCTGGGGCCGCTTCTCCGAGCGCAGCGTCGCGTACCAGCCATGGATCTGGGTCACCGGCAACCACGAGATCGACTACGCGCCGGAGCTGGGCGAGACGAAGCCCTTCAAGCCCTTCACCCACCGCTACCCGACGCCGCACCTCGCCAGCGACTCACCGGAGCCGTACTGGTACTCGGTGAAGCTGGCGTCGGCGCACATCATCGTGCTGTCCTCCTACTCGGCGTTCGCCAAGTACACGCCGCAATGGAAGTGGCTGGAGGCGGAGCTGGCGCGGGTGAACCGGAGCGAGACGCCGTGGCTGATCATGGCGTCGCACTCGCCGTGGTACAACAGCAACAACTTCCACTACATGGAGGGGGAGTCGATGCGTGTCCAGTTCGAGAAAATGACCATCGACGCCAGGGTGGACCTCGTCTTCTCCGGCCACGTCCACGCCTACGAGCGCAGCTTCCGCGTCTCCAACATCAGGTACAACATCACCGACGGGCTGTGCACGCCAGTGCGCGACCGCCGCGCGCCCGTGTACGTCACCATCGGCGACGGCGGCAACATCGAGGGACTCGCCGACGAGATGACGCACCCGCAGCCGGCGTACTCGGCGTTCCGGGAGGACAGCTTCGGGCACGCCGTGCTGGACATCAAGAACCGGACGCACGCCTACTACGCCTGGTACCGCAACGACGACGGCGCCAAGGTCGCCGCCGACGCCGTCTGGTTCACCAACCGCTTCCACATGCCCAACCACGACGACTCCACCCCCAACAAACGCCATTAATTCAGTACATCCATCAGTACAAACTCTTCGTCGTCGTCGTCGTCGTCCCTGCATAATGTATTACTACTGTGTACTATGTTTTTGCACACGTACTTGTGATTTTTTTTCAATAACTAAGCGTGCCAATCAATCCATGTGTAAGTAACAGTTTAATTACTTCTTGTTGTTGCTGTTTTCTGAAAAAGAGGCAGGATATATCGACCACTGTCTGCTGCTGCTTCCTCTGAATTGTGCAGGCCAATCATCTGCAGTTGAAATCAATCTCGAAATCCGACTCGATTCGTACCCCTAAGATTGCTTTCTGTCTCTGGAGCAATCTCGACGAATCAATCCTTGTCATGCGGAATATAATCCTGCCATGGACTGAGAAAAAAGATAAATTTTTTTGGGCGACTCACCTCACATGTAAAGCCACTCGGAGCTGTTTCTTTCTCCGTCGCTAGCTGCCTTTTCCAGCTGAAACGAACACGTTCAAGATGCCGACACCTTTCACGCTAGCCTCTCAGTGAAATGCCAAAGTATAAACACTAGAAATTTACGAATCAGGAATTTCCCTACAGACAGATGAACCGAGCAGAATTAATAGTTGCCGTCATTGAGATGGATCGAATCAGCTTACCAAAAGTAAAAAAAAAAAGAAAAAACGATTCGTTTCTGTACAGTGACTAAGACCCTAAATTATATATAGAGAGGGATCAGGTCTATATATATACAACCTAGGACAATGGTCTAACACTCTCCTGCAGTCGTAGTAAGATGAAAACGGCATAGAGACTGAACCAAAAACTAGTGAAAAAAGACGTAGGTAGGCCTTTGATCATTATATCGGTGAACTGGTGCACCAATGGTACATGGAGTACCCGAACCTGTCCTAATGCGATCTTGTTACAGACAAAATGAATATCGATCTCGATATGCTTGGTGCGTCGATGATGAATCGGGTTGGCGGTCATGTAGACAGCACTGATATTATCGCAGTAGACAACGGTCGTGGAGGAGAGGGGTGCACGGAGCTCCTAGAGAAGCTGGTGAAGCCAGCAGCACTCGGCGATAGCGTGAGCGATGGCACGGTATTCAGCTTCGGCACTAGACCGGGACACTGTAGTCTGACGTTTTAAGGATCAGGAGACTAGAGTGTCACCGAGGAAGACGCAGTAGCCAGACGTAGAGCGAGGACAGGGTGGCCGACATCCCAGAGAGCAACAGTCTTAACCTTGAGGCGCTGACAGTACGAGGAAACAGAGGAGTCTCCTTGTACTATGGAATAGAACTCGTTGAGGAGGAAGATGGCGCGAGACTGCTTGTTCGCGAGGAAGATCCGCTCGATAGCCACCCAGAGATCCCGGGCGGTGGGTCGGTATCGTCCATGGCGATATCGAGGATAGAGTCATCGACCGAGCCGAGCAGCTAGCTGCGCACGCAGCACTCGGCGACTAGGAGAGTGCCAGAGCTGAGGGTGGACTCGGTGGCCATGACGAGAGGAGAACATAGACAAATAGCCGATGGGAGGAAGAAACCGATGGAAAGGAGAAGCTGATGGGAGGACGGATCGGCCAATTAGAGAGATGAGAAGACGATAGAGAGTAGGCTGGCCAGCCGATGGGAAGTGGTTAGCCGATGTGGAGTAGGCAGCAAAGTAGGTGAGAAAAAAGGTGATGGCAGAGTAGGTGGGTCAGAGAGTAGTTAGGTCACGAACGTGTGAGGATTTACTTCCGTGGACTCGTGGAGGCCAAGGAGTGGAGTGGACACGAAAAAGGCGGAGAGTGGCCAGATGCGAAGAGAATATGTTCGCGTCCGGGAGGCAGGGATTCGTGTCCATGGATACGTGGACACGTTAGATTGGCTCGGACGTGAGGGAAGAAGGTTCGCGTCCGAGAACCGTTGAGCGTGTCGGAAAAGGCGAGAACTGAGGGAGGGTTCCAGCCGATGGAGGGCGAACGAGTCCAACCGATGGGAAGGCGGACGAGTTCAGTCGATGGAGACGACGAGCGCGGAGGTGCGCCGGTGTCAGAGAAGAAAGGATGCATGAAGCAAGAAAAAATGCGGAGACGAGTGCGAGGCGTGACGAGGAGGCGGATGGAGACCGTCGCCTTGTCGCGCGGAGGTGGAATGGAGAAAGAAGGTGACTGCGGGAGAGACGGAGAGAAGAAAGAAACGGAGACGAGAGAGCGATGAGAGTACCGGGAGGAGAATACCAGGAAGATGGTCGACGATGGAAAAAAGATGTTGACGACGAAGAGAAAAAAGGTCGGCTCGCCGGAGGGAGAAAGTTAGCGCGCCAGAGATGTCTAGATTCACTCTGATAACATGTAAAAATATGTATAGGGACTAAGACTCCGTTTATATATAAGAAGGAGTTAGGTTACAACCCTAACTAATCTAACAGTTTCTATTCTTACTGATTAGGAGGATGAGTGGAATATATCCTGTGTGGTTAGCCAAAACGGTGGTCGCACTAGGCAGAATCGACACAAGCAACCACAGAACTGACATTATTGATGAAAGGTTAGCTAGCGAGCTACTCCTAGTTGCCATCGAGAGGTCACCGTCTTCTCTTTCTCCTCTTCTTCTCTCCAGATAAATGCATCATGTGAAAGCCTCGTGATAACACCAGGCCAAGCAGGCCAACAACTTTATTTATATTGATTAGTACAAGATATACAGTGTAAATTAAGAAAATCTCTGCATTGTTTATTCGAGTCAATGCTTGCCATTCCTCCACGCCGATAGGCAGTGAGCTTGACATGCGACCTGCCACTCCCACTGCCAAATTATTCGAAAATAAGATATAAGGATGTGTAAGATTTAAATTTTATATAGAATTTTTACGCTAATTTTTATCTTTTCAATAATTTTAAAATCAATCAAATGTCTGAAAAGAGAATCTAAGCAATTGGAAAAATAAAAAATTGACAACTGAAGTGAAATATTTTAACTTAATCTTAATATATACTGAATAACTTAGAAATCTTAGCTAGGAGTACTGGTTGATTCATAGAATGAAAGTAGCTAAACTGCACATTATTCAGATTTCAGAAAGGTAAGATGAATGGGTGGTAGCTTATTCAGATATCAGAAAAGGGAAGAGCAATCGTGCCATGGTGGTATTGTAGGTCGAGTCAACCATGTGTGGTACTAACGATTTTACGCCAAAAAAAAACATGAGTAGAATCTACAAAGCTGAATCTGCTGCCTAGTGCAGCACATAAACGATATAGGGCAATCATTTTGGCGCAAATTTTGGTTACCAAATCGACGAAAAGGTACTTGTGTGTGCCATGCTTTTTGCTCAAGTTGTGAAATTGCGATCCCCTAGCTAGCTAGCTTTTCTTCACGACCACTACTGGATCGCAAAGATGTACTGATACATGGATGGGCAATAGCAGTGTGTGCATCATGCTGAATTGTACTGAAGAATTAGAGAGCTTTGTTTTCGTTATCTCCGGAAAGAAAAAAATTGCTGTTATAGAGGTCTGAATGCTAATACTATGATATCTTAACGGCCCAAGTCTAAATTGGTTTACGCTTATCTCATTTGGAATAGGCCACGTCTATGGCAACATGTGTCGCATTGTTATGGCCGTTTCGTGCAAGACGACTAACTAGATATTCTCACACGGGGCCACATTTGACACATGGCCCTTTGTAGATACGGCGGACGATGGACAGAAGGGTCTCATGTCGACTCGATGGATTGGCGATTGGTCAGTCAAAGTAGGCAGCATGCAAAATAACTAGGAGCATGCGATGTGATTTGTTTGTCCGTGGCTGGCGTGTACAAGTTGCGAATCGAAGAATAAAACTACTAGCTAGCGGTTTCAAAGTCAAGTTGCAAGTCGTTAATTTGATTAGGAGTTGGTAATCTCCAACGCAAGATTGATCCTCAGATCCACGTCGCCCAACTAAACCCTCCCCTGCCCCTAATGTAATAGTGCAATAGCAGCATCCAGGGATATTCCCCACGAATCGTTGGGGCCAAGCGATGCGCGCATTCCTCCTCCTCCTATCTAAGCAAGAGGCCTCCTCCCTTGTCCAACGAAACAGAGCAGGAGACGCAGAGTGCAGCTCACACTGACCATGGGGATGGGGTTTGGGCTGGGCGCTCGCCTCCTCCTCCTCCTCCTCCTCGCCACGACGTCGTGCGCCGCCGCCGGGGTGACGAGCGAGTACCGGCGCAAGCTGGAGGCGACGGTGGACATGCCCCTCGACGCCGACGTCTTCCGCGTCCCGCCGGGCTACAATGCTCCGCAGCAGGTTCAGTCCATGCCTCTTCCTCTCGTCGGCGACGACCATCTCTGGTCCTTTCCTGCTTGGCTCATCTCTGGGTGATCAGGTGCACATCACGCTGGGGGACCAGGCGGGGACGGCCATGACGGTCTCCTGGGTGACGGCGAACGAGCTGGGGAGCAGCACGGTGAGGTACGGCGCCTCGCCGGAGAAGCTGGAGCACGCGGCGGAGGGGACACACACGCGGTACGACTACTTCAACTACACCTCCGGGTTCATCCACCACTGCACGCTGAGCAACCTCAAGCACGGCACCAAGTACTACTACGCCATGGGCTTCGGCCACACCGTCCGTACCTTCTCCTTCACCACCCCTCCCATGCCCGGACCCGACGTCCCCTTCAAGCTCGGCCTCATTGGTAAGTAATTTCATGATCGTTTCACTCGCTACCACTTCATCTCATCACATCAATTAAAGAGAGGTCATTAGGAGCGGTGAACAACTAGATCGATCACATGCAAACGACAGGATTTATGTGTAGTAATCCGCTGCATTCCCATGATTTTCTTCAAGCCAACCAGCCTTTGCAAGTTTGCATTCAATCCAGTGCACAGTAAATACTTGGCTCCAAGTCGCGGCAAACTGCCCTCATCCCAACGTCAGTGTCACTACTATGCCTCAATTTCTACTCTACAGTACTCAATCAAGTTGCTCAGCCGTGTTGACTAGACATGCTTAAAAGTCATTGAAAAAATGTGCACGGCTGGAGTTGATGACCATTTGACCGTAACGATCGAGTCCGAGTATACTCTACTATTCCTAGGAGTAGTACTTGATGTACTATCAAATGTACTAGTACGAATGACGCGTGTAATAAATGAAGGAATTGATGCATGCAGGCGACCTGGGGCAGACGTTCGACTCGAACAGCACGCTGGCGCACTACGAGGCCAACGGCGGCGACGCCGTCCTCTTCGTCGGCGACCTCTCCTACGCCGACAACCACCCTCTCCACGACAACAACCGATGGGACACCTGGGCGCGCTTCGTCGAGCGCAGCGTCGCCTACCAGCCGTGGATCTGGACGGCCGGCAACCACGAGCTCGACTTCGCGCCGGAGCTGGGCGAGACTGTGCCCTTCAAGCCCTTCATCCACCGCTACCCGACGCCGTTCCGCGCCGCCGCCAGCACGGAGCCCTTCTGGTACTCGGTGAGGATCGCGTCGGCGCACGTCATCGTGCTGGCCTCCTACTCCGCCTACGGCAAGTACACGCCGCAGTGGACGTGGCTGCAGGACGAGCTCGCCACCCGCGTGGACCGCAAGGTCACCCCCTGGCTCATCGTGCTCATGCACTCGCCGTGGTACAACAGCAACAGCTATCACTACATGGAGGGGGAGACGATGCGCGTCCAGTTCGAGCGGTGGCTCGTCGACGCCAAGGTGGACCTGGTGCTCGCCGGACACGTCCACTCGTACGAGCGCAGCCGCCGCGTCTCCAACATCGACTACGACATCGTCAACGGCAAGGCCACGCCGGCGCCGAACGAGGACGCGCCGGTGTACATCACCATTGGCGACGGGGGGAACATCGAGGGCATCGCCAACAACTTCTCGGTGCCGCAGCCGAGCTACTCGGCGTTCCGGGAGGCGAGCTTCGGGCACGCCACGCTGGAGATCAAGAACCGGACGCACGCATACTACGCGTGGCACCGCAACCACGACGGCGCCAAGGACGTCGCCGACGCCGTCTGGTTCACCAACCGCTACTGGATGCCCACCAACGACGATGTATGATAGTATCAATAATGGAGTCCAAACATGAACTCCATCTCAAACTTTGTACCACTACTATTGCCATTTTTTTCTTTAGCTTTGGATAATACTCCTACAATGCAATAACAAATAGCTGAGTTAAGCCTTGAGACAATTAAAACCCATACGGGACACTTGCCTACGTCTTGTGTACACGTAAGTTTCTAATATACTCACGGTGCATTACAACAAGTTTCCAAAAACATATACATACAATTCTTCTAGGACCTGTTTTCGATAAAGGAATTTTGAGGGCTCCTTTAAAACACCAAATCTTCAAAACGCAGAAACAGGGAAAAAATATTGTCGCATGATATGGAATAATACAATATTTCAAAATAGAGCAGCATTAGAGGTATTGTGTTTGGATGGTTCACAGGAATTAAACACACACGAATTTGCAAGAAAATCATATGTGGAAGAGAGAGAGAGAGAGAGTAGAGAATGAAAGAGAGAGTATGGATTGGACTTAGAAAAAAAATAAAACATGAGGTACGAGCTCATGCTAAAATTCTTATTGACTGAGGGTATATGAAAGTAATCCTTAGGAATTTTGAAAGGGTATCTAAGTAATTTTTTTGTAAAGATCCTAATCCTCCAAAAATTCTATGAATTTCCTACAACCTAATGGAGTCATGAAGGTTTGGTTTCTTTTGGGATATTTTTGCTATGACCTTGTTTGGAAGAAAGGAAATGGCATCTCAAAATCTCAAGGAATGTTAAGAGTTTTTGTACTTTAAAGGAAACAAAAATTGAGGTTCCATTCAACAGAAAATTTTTCTTCTCTTTAGTTGTTGTGATGGGTTGTTTGTTTCCCTTACCCAATTCTTGTGATCAAAACGGAAAAACTTTATAATTCCCTTTGTCATATGCTTTTTTTTTCCTTCTATTCTTAAGTTTTCTATTACTTTTCCAAACAGGGCCACCATATACAAAATTTAAATTGAAGTTTTATTAAATTTTGAGTAAATTTTATAAAATCCTATGTTTTATGGGTCAAAGTTGTATAAAAAGCTTAGCTATTTTGGTTGGTTACATATAAAGTAGGTATAATGGTTCTAAAGTTTTACAAAAGATCACCTCTATACAGAGTCTAAATTTACTTAAAATTTTAAAACAGGAGTGTATATGAAAATTTAAATTATTGAGTTCTTGACTAAGGTTAATTATTGAGTTATTGAGTAAGGTTATAAGCAAATGTATATTTTTAGAATTTCGGTAAGATTAGTTGATGTGTTACTAGTTACTAGTAACAGATCATCTGGACTAATTTATTTGCTCTGCCAACCCCTGTAAGCATGGAAATCGAGAAATGCGGGAAGGTAGTTGATCGATGCGCAATGCGCGCGTTTAATCGTTCGTTGGACTAAGCTGCATATATTGATTCATTCCTTCCATCGCGAATGGCGATGCATGCGTGATCGAGTGCGTGACCCGATTATCGTGAAAAAAATGCAGCATGCATGACAGGGCCGCCCGACGATATATATTCACTGATCTGGAACACAAATCCATTAGATCGTGCTAGTTAATTAGCTAGCAATGGCGGCGGCGTGCGTGCTCACCGTGGTGCTCCTGTCCCTCGCGTTCGCGGCCCCGTCGGCGCGCGGCGGCGTCACCAGCACGTACCGGAGGAGCCTGCACGCGCTGCCGGACATGCCGCTCGACGCCGACGTGTTCCGCCCGCCCCCGGGGTTCAACGCGCCGGAGCAGGTGCACATTACGCTGGGCGACCACACCGGCCGCGCCATGACCGTCTCCTGGGCGACCCCCAAGCTGCCGGACACCAACGTCGTCCGCTACGGCCTCCGCCTGGACAACCTCACCTGCACCGCCAATGGTAGCTTCCGCCGCTACTCCTTCGGCCGCAAGTACCGCTCCGGCTTCATCCACCACGCCACCCTCACCGGCCTCGACCACGCCACCAAGTACCACTACGCCGTCGGCTCCGGGGGCACCGCCAGGTCCTTCTCCTTCACCACGCCGCCCAGGCCAGGACCCGACGTGCCCTACAAGTTCGGCCTCATCGGCGACCTCGGCCAGACGTTCCACTCCAACGACACGCTCACCCACTACGAGGCCTGCGGCGCCGACGCCGTACTCTTCATCGGCGACCTCTCCTACGCCGACAACCACCCGGAGCACGACAACAACCGGTGGGACACGTGGGCGCGCTTCGTCGAGCGGAGCGTCGCGTACCAGCCGTGGATCTGGACCACCGGCAACCACGAGCTCGACTTCGCGCCGGAGCTGGGGGAGACGATGCCGTTCAAGCCGTTCACCAACCGGTACCCGACGCCGTTCCAGGCGTCGGGGAGCACGCGGCCGCTCTGGTACTCGGTGAGGATGGCGTCGGCGCACGTCATCGTGCTGGCCTCCTATGCCGCCTACGGCAAGTACACGCCGCAGTGGACGTGGCTGCAGGGCGAGTTGAAGCGCGTGGACCGGACGGTGACGCCATGGCTGATCGTGTGCGTGCACTCGCCGTGGTACAGCAGCAACGCGTACCACTACATGGAGGGGGAGACGATGCGCGTCCAGTTCGAGCGGTGGCTCGTCGACGCCAAGGCCGACGTGGTGCTCGCCGGACATGTCCACTCGTACGAGCGCACCCGCCGCGTGTCCAACGTCGCCTACGACATCGCCAACGGGATGGCCACGCCGGTGTTCAACCGGTCGGCGCCCGTGTACATCAACATCGGCGACGGCGGCAACATCGAGGGGCTCGCCGACGACTTCCGGTGGCCGCAGCCGGACTACTCGGCGTTCCGGGAGGCGAGCTTCGGGCACGCGACGCTGGAGATCATGAACCGGACGCACGCCTACTACGAGTGGCACCGCAACAGCGACGGCGTCAAGGTCGTCGCCGACCATGCCTGGTTCACCAATCGATACTGGATGCCCACAGACACCAACTAGCAGGCTACGTTTTTTCTTCTATATTTCGACTTGAATTCTACTACGTAGGAATATTTTTCATGCAGGCATGAACAGCAAAACCATTTGACAGATTAGCAGAACACCAGCTAGAGTAATAAGATCATCCAGTTGTGTTTGGAGTTTACTCCTATTTTTGTTTTGACGAATTTATCTCCATCGCCTGAACTAATATTTCTAACCGTCCTATCCACAAATAAGTTGCTACACAAAGAGAACTCTCTGTCCAAATTCCAAAATAATTCATGCTTGGGAGTGGAAAAGCAGTACTGAAAGATCAATTCATACACGTGATCGATGACTTGCGATATTGAGAAAAAAAACGTATAGCGAATCAGAATTTTCATCACTGAATGACACGAATGACCGCTGTATTTGGCATATGACAATTTACCGAGCATCAACGAGCATTTCGATCAAGTTGATGGCATGAATTTGGAAATGCAGTGGTATAATGTATATTGTAGCCAGGCCTGATATGCTATTCTGCCCTTTTGAATACAAATTGAGCCATTGATAGCTTGTCTTGGCGTTGAATCCCATGGATGACCTTTTGAGGCCATGTACAACTATACTAATTAGAAATATTTGCTGCCATGAAAGAGAGAGAAAAGAGGAGACAAAGATGCTGCTATGGTTAATAATAGCGAATCTTAGCTTCTATAAAATATAAATTTTGCTACGAGGGGGGAAAATGATAGTAATAATATTTTTTAATATAGGGTTATTTCAACCATTGTAAGTGTATATTCTCTGAAAAGACGTGCACTCTATAAGACTCTACTTTTAAACATGCCCTGATTTTTTCTTAAGAGCCTGTACTGGGTCGACGGGTAGTTGAGGCTCACTTTCTCCTCAATGAGTAGAGAAATAGAAGAGTCAGATGTTTACTAAGTAGTACAGTAGGTTTATAGTTTATAGACGTGGTTTGATGAGAGATGACACGTCAGCAGTCAGACCGAATTGGTTTCTTTGTAAACAGCCGAGACCGAGCGGCCTTCCTCCCCTTCGTCTTCTTCCTCTTCTCCTTCGACTCCCGGCAGAACGCTCCACCACCATGACAAGCTCCTCCTCTCCTTCCCGAAAGGTACACTACATGCCCTAGCTCCTTCCTCTCTCCCCACTCCGTCGTATTTTTCGCCGTAGGACGGGTGTATCTGTCTCTCAACGTTTTGGTCTAAATTTCCCCCCTTTTGTTCGTGTCCGCAGGCGCTGAGCAAGATCGCTTGCAATCGGCTGCAGAAGGAGCTCGCCGAGTGGCAGGTCAGCCCCCCCTCCGGGTTCAACTACAGGGCCTCCGATAACCTCCAAAGGTGCTGCGATTGCTGTCTGTTATGTTGTCTTTCAGTTGATTTTTGTTTCTTCTCGTGTGGATGAACTGCTCGATCCCATCTTACAATTGATTCTTTTCTTGACCGTGCATGTCCTTGATTTTCGGGATTTTGGGGGTTTTTACCGGTATTGTTACCTGTGGAGATGGATTTGTACGATTTGCCTAATAGGAGAATATTGTGTGGTGAGTAAACAGGTGGGTAATCGAGGTGGCCGGAGCGGCGGGCACGCTCTACGCCGGCGAGACGTACCAGCTGCAGGTCGACTTCCCCGAGCATTATCCCATGGAGGCTCCTCAGGTGAGGCTTTCACAAGAGATTACCTTCTCATTCCTTCCATTTCATTTGGTTGCGAAATAATTTAACTCTTTCATTGCAGGTCATTTTTCTCAACCCGGCTCCGATGCATCCTCACATTTACAGCAACGGGCACATCTGTTTAGGTAAAGTTGTTCCTTATCATCTCAACAAAAAAGTCCTTCCTCATGTTGGCCTCTTCTCTCTAGGAGAATATTTGTTTATTCCTCCATGTTGATTAATTGCATGTTGTATGAGAATGTTCTTTGCCTAACCTGATGTTCTATCTAGCTGTCAGTTAGGTGCTAAGATTCCATCTGTTAGCGGAAAGCCCCCACCTTTGCCAAGTGTGCTCTTCCAGTTCTTAGAGTAGCTGTACAATTGAGATGCTCCGCTTCACCTTTTCATTCTATTTCTCTTCCACTCTGTTAGCAGACAATCTTCACGGGATCACAAAATTCACGACTCTGTTGTAAACAGTGTTTCTTGCTTCTGCTTTCTAAGTTTTCTTATTATCTAGATACTGGAGGTTTTTCTCGTTTCCTCGCTATTGATATAGCTATCACCATTGCTTCTACTGAACCCCGAGTGATAACACCTTTGCTTCTCTTTCTTGTCCTCAATCCTCTTCCCACCTCTGAAATTTGATCTATAAGCTGTGCTGGTAACTTCTTATTGTCCTTTAGTCTTCTTGAATAATTAGTTAGGAATCAATGGTATATCATAGTACATACTGCCTCCGTTTCAAAATATAGGGTGCGTTTTGTTTTGTTAGGATAGTGCTTTGACCAACATTTGCTCTATTAAGATATAGTTTTTGTGACATAAAATTAAATTTACTAGATTTGTAGTGAAGTACTTATGATTAAATTTTTGTATCACATAAATAATATTCTCATAGAGTAATTATTGGTTAAAGTCTTGTCCTAACGAAATGAAATACATCTTATATTTTGAAAAGAAGGGAGTATGTTGTAACAGCCTTCCTTTTTGTTCCTTTTGGCATGAAATTGCTTTTCTAGTAATTTGTTGTAGTAAGTATTTCATGTTTAAATGGCATCTTGTGTAGCGATCACACAGGGCTGCAGTTGTGGTTGATGTTGGTTTTGATTTGTGATGCACACAATAGAAACAAGATTTATACATTTATTTGTTATTTCTTTTGCCTGATATATATATTTCTCAATTCTAGTTGAGAGTGCCAAAGTTATTAAAAATATAATACTACAATTTAACTTGACACAGTCTTAAAGTCTCAAGCAAGTTATGAAACCCAATAAGAAACTTTAAATCACGGTTCAATCACGTCAATAGCTGCTTTCTAAGTATTAATATTCAAGTACAGATCTTCAGATATATACTACTCTTTTAAGTCTGTTTTTATTGTATCTTTCTATATTAATTTTTGTCTTTCTCTATTTCTCTTCACATTATTATCTTAACTTAGGATTCTGCAATATACTGGGGTCTCTTTTAGATATGGCTAAACCATCTCAACCGATGTTAGACAAGTTTTTCTTTAATTGGTGCTACTCCTAGTTGATCATGTATATTCTTGTTCTGGACTCGATTCATTTTTGTATGACTATAAATCCAACGTAGCATATACATTTCTATAACACTCAACTGTTGAATATGGCATCTTTTTGTAGCCCAACATTTCGCCCTATATTGCATAGCAGGCCTAATTGCGGAGTTAAAAATGTAATACTAATGGGAATTAAAACATTCCTTACCTTGAACTGTTGAAGTACTTGTACTTATAATGGTATGATTGGAGCTTGGAATACAATTTTCTATTTAAAAATGAGTAGAATAGCTTGTGTGATAATGGTTTAGTTGGGGAGTTAGGATGCATGTTAGTTATGTTTGTGTCTGGGTGGTTGAGGGTGTTTTATTAAACTTCTTGGAAAGTTAATGAGGACTAGACATCTATACAGAGGTACATAATAGGATGATAGCACACTTCTATTCATTTTTTAAACTGTTGTATGAATATAATGTTGGCCCTCATGTTTCTAATATAACCTTGCTATTTCCACTTTATTAAAATTGCTGTAAATGTATCACGACAATAGATGGTTATAATTTCAACATTTAAAATTATCTATATGCAGAAAATGTTGTTTTTCATCATTGCCCTTCACATGGAAACATATGTGTCAGTCTCTTGTCTTTGTTGGATGCATAAATTATGTCAAATGGTCAAATCATAACAAGTTAAAGCAAATAAGCTGTAGAATTAGATGTTACCATATTTGAACTATTTTCAGTAGACTTGTCTACCTGTATACAAGCAATACATAGTACTTATCTAGATTCTACTTCAATTCGTCCTATGTTGAATGTGAGACTTCAACATTTATAGTCTGATCTATTAAAAAACGAATTTAAATCACTAAAACTTAGACTAAGATAAGCATATGGAAACCCTAAATCTGAACTCCTGTATCAACATTTGTGGATAACCAAGGCAGCGATGAAACTTGCTCTCTCATTTTGTCATTCTTATAATCGCAGTCAGCATCAGTGATTTTAACTACATTCTGACATTGTTCTTGCCTGCTATATTTCCTTCACAAAGTAAAACAAAACAAATGAAATAAAGCTCACTCCATCCAGTACTGGAACCCCTTGTCTTTACAATTGAATATTCAGTTCAATTATTTAGTAACTATCAGTGGTTACTGTTCCAAATAATTTAGCTTTACATCTCTGCTTCCCTCCAATATACTAGTGGTGTACCACAGCTAATTGGTGAGCAGCAATTGTTTATGGTAAAGAGGGACCTGTAAGGAACCCTACTTCCATCCAGCTCCTTTTCCTTTTTATGAGAATATGGGCTTCACAATCATAGCTAGTCCTGTCTGAGGTCGTAGAGCCCACCCCATCTCAACTCCTTCTACTAAGTGAGCAATGGTTCTCAAGATCTTGTGATCATGACTAGTTCTGTACTCTCTTGCCACTTGATTTAGTCATTCTTGCCACTCTATTATTGAGTCACTGTGGTGGTTTTCTAAGGAAACCAGTATATGTGATTTTGATCATAATACTCGGGTAACTTGTTGACTTGGTTATGAGTGTAATGTTAAGGAGATTCACATTGTTATGGATACTTTTAGCTAGCTATCTTTGCTACTACCTCCGTTCTTTTTAGATGATATTTTAGGATTTTGATTTTGTTCTTAAATAGATGACGTTTTAGAATTTCTAGGCAATATTTTCCAATATTACAACTATTAAAAGCCATTAACCAGGAGAGCTATATGGCCAACCTTTTGATGAATTTAAAGAAGTGTTTGGCATCATCTAATAAAAAAAATCCAAGGAAGCCAAAACTTTTAGATCGGAGATTTGCATGACCAATCATTGCTTGCATTCATGCGCAGCAGCTGGTGTTTGTGCTAATCAAGGCCAATGCGAGCATGTACTACTAATGAGGGGCAAATTTGTCTATTTTCCTCAGCAGTTAATCATAATACTCGAGTAACTTGTTGACTTGGCTGTGGGTGTAATTTTAAGGAGATTTACATTGTTATGGGTACTTTTAGCTAGCTATCTTTTCTCAAATTTAATTTTTGTCCCATAAGACTCAGGCGACAGGCTTTTAAGTTTTAAGTTCTATACATCAAGGATCTGTTACTTACATTTTTTAACTAGTCTAGATGAGCCAAAGTGAGTTTTGTTAATTTTGGAGCAGCTTCACTACACAGCTGGCACATTTCATGAATACTTCTAGTATTGAATTCGAGTATCTTGGGCTACTGGTTCTGAAATACAGTGCATCTGAAAATCATTCATTCAGCAAGATCTATTGACTTCTCTCTTTAGGTTAACAAGCATCTTAAGTTCTTAATCTCTGACTTGTGACTTCATCATTGAGCATTTGGCCTGTCTTGTTTTTTTTTTGATGTTCATTCTTTATAGAAACATAACTACATCTTGGTCCTTTTAATGTTGACTTCTTTGATTGCGAATCAAAAGAAAGAGGGGGGATGAGATACAAGTTTTATGCATGATGTGTAATGTAATGTCTGTTAAGAATAATAACAGTCTGCTGCTGGTTATCTATCTGCAGATATACTGTATGATTCTTGGTCACCAGCAATGACTGTCAGTTCCGTCTGCATCAGCATTTTGTCGATGTTGTCAAGTTCACCAGCAAAGGTTGACACCCTTTCCATCTTCTTTCGCTTACCAAAAGCACCTTAAAAGGTATCTTACTTTCTATAATGTGTTGTATCCAGCAACGCCCTCAAGACAATGACCGCTATGTTAGGAATTGCCGCAATGGAAGGTCGCCAAAGGAGACCAGATGGTGGTTCCATGATGACAAAGTGTAAGTGGAACTGGTTGGCACTTGTGGGCATCCATAGGCCTTGCTTGCCAGTCAGCAGTCGCTATACCTTGAAATCTTTTCCAAGGGGAGATGAGATGAATTTAGGCTTACCTTTAAGCATCCCTCTATTGGACCACCAAGCTTAACTGCTGGGATGGTTTGTACATGAGTTTCACACATGTTGAATCGTGAATATAATATTACCATCAGTGATTATACAGAATAAGCAAATGTACCATGCTGATTCTCTGATACGATCGAGTACAAAAAGAAGAGCATATTCAACTATGAGTCTATGACGATTTGCTAACATTGTCTTTCTATCTGTCTGCGTATGAATTTGCTATGATTGTCTTGCTATATGTTTGCATAGGAATTTGCTGAAATTCTAATGATCTCACAACTTTTCTGCCTCCTGGTGGGTTTTTGGTAGATTTGTGTTCCAATCTGACTTGTTGTAGATTTGTCGTTTGTTTTTTTGCTTAAAAGCCGCTGCGAAAATTTAAATTTTGAAACATAATTTTGGAATTGATTTTGGGAGTCTTTTTTATCATAGTTTAATTTTCAGTATTTGCTTTTAAATTGTTAAGACATATATAAAAGTTTTATTTATAAATTATTTTTTTATCGTAGATAATCAGTTGCAAGCGAAATGCAATGATGAGGTTGTATAGGTTTTGCAGGTTCCTGCTTGAAGAGATGACTGGTTTGAGATTGTATGACGGGTGAAGCGCCGGTGTTGTTTGGATGGTAACTTCGGGAATGGTTACGACAGAATTGTGATGGATGATACTGTAGTAGATGAAACTCTGAATATCCTGACAAGGGTAAAGATAAGCTAACCGTTCAAGCAGGATTGGTGATCCAATTGGAAACTGATCAAGTATGAAGAAATCTCGAATGACTTGATCGTTTGTACCTCAATTTAGTTTGGTTTAGTGCTTGCTCGTGGACCACTTGGAGCAGACATGTAACTTGTTGTTTGCAGTTAGTGACAAGGATACAAAATACTTGCCTAAAGCTCTGAATAGTATTTTTTTCACGTACTAGTTACTGAACCGCATCGGCGAGGGTGGACATAATAGTTGCTAAACCGCATCGGCGAGGATGGACATAACAGAAGAAGCTGTGCTAAAGCTTGAGATTTGTGGTGGTACATGAAGTGCTATGAGCTGATTGACCAAGAAGAAAAATTTGTGGCGCACAACAATGCAGAGAAATCAAAATCTGTGAAATTGCATCAAGTCAAGCACACTGTTGATTTTCACAAGGGAAGTTGTTGCCTTTTTTTAAAGTCTTTTTATCGCCCTGTGCTATATTATGGACGGAAAAAAACATCGGTGCAAGCGTGCAACCAGGGATGGCCGACACGCGGACGCGCTGAAGATCCAACGGCAGTTGGCTCGGCTCTAGGCTGCATGCGGCTGTGCAGCGGTGTCTAATGGGAAGATGCGGGCCAACGAATTGTAGCAGCGCAGCCAACAACGAGCAGTTCTGCAGCAGCCAGCGATCTGGGTCCTCGTCGGTTGGACAATTACTAATAATACATTAAACAGCATATTAGCGATAAAAATAATAATTCATAGTTAAAACTTTTTTATATTTGTCCTCAGTGACTTAAAAAAACGTAGAGAAAGAAACCACGACGAAAAAATGCCTCAAAATCAAACTCTAAAATTAAAATTTAACAACAATATATAAAAATGATAAGTGTTTGGTAGGCAGCACAGCGGAGAACAACAACAAGCAATACTAGCTAAAGTGAGATTCACTAGTGAAATCTAAGAATTAAGCCGATTTATTTGATTCTTTCTATGGCTTAATAAAAAAACCAAAAGGAATAGTAAGAAAAAGAATCAAGGCGAGAAATATAGCTGTCGGCACCAAATCATGCCGTCACATCTTGACCATGTTATGTACTAGTGGCACCTAAAAACGCGTCATTACAAGATGTAGATGTTGTTGAATGATAGCCAAAAGAGACCTCGTTAGGATCAACACGTGCCAGCTTGTCCTAGGCTCGGTAGGTTAGCTAACACATCCTCTAATGCCGTAGAGGAGATAGACAATAAGCAATTAGAAAATTGAAGGGTGAATAGACATGTAATACATAAAGCAAGAAGGGTGGAGATGTAGAATATAGAGGTATGTGTAATAGATTAATTTTGATGATTGATTGGTGGTTGTTTTAATCGGCCTTAGCTCCTATATTTATAGGAGGGGTAATCTTGCGTCTACAGGGCTTTCTCCATATTCTATTAGGTTTAGAAATCAACTAGGACTCGAAAAACCCTGGTTCCAAGCAAAAAAAAAAAACACGAGAAATACCAAAACTAGACTCGGACTCGGTACTGAAGATTGGATTAGCTTACCAGACCACCCATATGGACCGGCCTTATACAAAAAGTTTAGACCTATTTTCAAATTTGGTCAGGCATTGATATACATTATCCTTGTGCTAAATTTGGGTGTCAAACCATACACTCCTGTCTTTTTCTAAACTTTTTTTAAACTTGTAAGCCAAAAAGCACTAAGCACGATGTCATTTTTAGGCGATATCCACCAATATCAGCCATGAATACCTCTAAGGCTACATGTCTAGTGATGATATAGGATTTCTATTTTTAGAGGCCTCTTCTCCTTTTGATATTGATGTATTTTGCTTTGGATTTTACTCTTGTTTAACCACTTTTTTCTATTGATTTCTTTGTGATCAATTCTTCTGTCTCAAACCACTATGAGGTGAGCATGGTTGATTATTTAAATTTGCTCACTACAGCAATGCCCACAATGGATAATGGTATTGCATATAAGTATGCATTATCCACGTAGTATTAAAACTCCATGGCCCATAGGTAAAACGATGAAGAAGGAGAAGAATATTATCAAAGATCATTCCTTATATGTCTCTCACCTTGCTTGGTAGGCGAACTTGATCTCCTTGGCCATTTAGCCCTTCTCATGTCATCTCTTAGGATCTTTAGCTTATCATCTTGCCCCCCGAGCACTAAAGTATTTCAATTTGGTCTTCTCCTTATCATCATGATTCTTCTTCTCTTGCAATTCAATGGTGTTTACGGAAAAAGTTTGCTCATCTACTTGCATGCTCGCAAACTCCAATCATCCTTCATTAATGGCTAATTAAATTTGTCTTTGGAATATGTTGCAATCGTTGGTGGCATGAGCATTTGAATTTGGCTACTTACAATATGCTCGCCACTTTACTCCTCAGACAACAGTATGACATGGCCTTACGACAATCTGATTTGCTTATGTTCTAATAAATAGTTTAAGATCTCATCATATTTGGCCACATAAAATGCGAGTTTTATTTCCTCATACCAACTTTTAGGACCAATAGGCCTAAGGATAAAGCAAGTAAATGGTTCAAACTTAAAGGTTCAAACCCATTCAACTGTATACACATCAATCATCTTATTGTCCAAAGCTATGACTTCATCAATTATATTATCATAGGGATGATCAGACTCGGCCTGTTTGAAATCTTGGCTTCTTTGGCTTAGTTTTCTTAAACCAGAGCTTTTTTAACTCTAGTGTCTATACCAAAGGCATTTTTGAAGACTTCGATAATCTCATCATCAAGGCTTTTAGGTTTTGGACATGTACCGGTTATAGGATTATTAGGAACAATTAGTATAGAAGCCAATCCTAAAAGACTCGTCGGTTGCGGATTGATCGGTGTTGCTCCCTATCAAACCGGCCACTATGTCTGGTCGGACTAGTAATGTTATAGCGGTCTAATCGACCACTACTACTGGTCTGACCGGTAGTATTACACAGTCTAACCAGCGTATTGTGCCACAAGGACATATTTAAGTTCTACCTTATTGAGGTATTGTAGGTACTTTTTATTGGCCAACATGTTGTATATGTACTGGTGGTATACCTGATGAAACACCATAGATGCGCTTGCTATTATATGAAGTAGATGTACAACCTAGCAATCATCTACTTAGCCAATTCTCTAGTTCATTTAAGCGAGCATGTAAAGTTTTCTCAAAGGTAGTACTAAAAGAGGAAAATTGATTATTTAAACTAGTAATAACAACATTATCTACTATTTGAGCAACTTTAGATGCAAGAACGGACATCACTAAAATCGGTTGTTACCTTAGATGTGGTGTAGACCGGCAATGAGAATTCCTCTTGTTTAACGATGCCTTGCCTTGTCTTTTGGTAATATGAACCCATCTTTTGCTATAGGTCTTCAAGGTGAGCTTTAAATGCCTAGCGATTAGCTTCTGGTAACTCCCTATAATCTACAACCATGATGGTGTCTTAATCAAGATTGGTGTGAGAGCCCATGGTGTAAAACTTAGGTTTCGGCTATAGCATCCAAAATAGTCCCCTAGAAAAGTCGCCAAAAAATGTGTTGGCAGCAAATCGTGCCACCATACCTTGAGCACATTATGTTCAACCCGCATCGGCACTCGGAGAGGCATCACTGAGGAGGGTAGATGCCATCGAATGATTACCCTAGAGGGACTCCGTAAACTTGAACTTGCACTGGTTTGTCCTAGGCTTGTAGGACATCCTCTGATGCCATAGAGATGAGAGACGACGAGCAATTAGAAGATTGGATGATGAAGACATGGGATACAGGAAGAAAGAAAAGAGAAGATGTAGAATATAGAGGTATGGTTAATAGATTGATTTTGACAATTGATTAGTGATTGTTTCAATTGGTCTTGGTCTCCTATTTATAGGAGAGATGGTTTTGCATCCATAAGACTTTCTCCATGTCCTATTAGACTTAGAAATCAACTAGTACTCAAAAAACCCTAGCCCTAAGCATGAAAACACGAGAAATAATAAAAAAAAGACTCGGATTTGGGGCTGAAGGTCGAACCGGCCATATACTTAAGATCTAATCGTAGTTAAGTTGCTAGTCTGACTGCCTGAATACCTAAGGTCGGACCGTAGTTAAGCTGACAGTCAGATCATTCGTATACCTAAGGTCAGACTAGCCTCATATAGAAGATCTAAGTTTGTTTTTAAATTTGACCAGACATTGCTATTGATCGTCCTTGTTAGATGTCAACAATAGCCATGCCAACTAATCCAACCAACCAATTAAAACCAAGTATGTGAAATTGAATTATTCCTTTCTCTTTTTATAGGGAGGTTTACCAAGAGTCATAGCCTATATTTAGATTCATCCCCATAATTTGTTTGTTTTGACGGAGGAAATGCATGTTTTTTTATAAATTTCACATGGAGCATATATTTTAACCAAAGTTTTATAATAGACTAGGGATTAAACAATGTTTTCACATATCTTTATGTTACTTTGCGTTTGGACTAGGGGTAAGCATACAAAGCAAATATGTGAGAATTTTGTGTGGTTAACGCAGGGATGCATACCAGAAAGGCAAAACAATGTATGTTTTCTTCATTCTTTTTTAGTTTGAGTGGTATCTAATCAATTAGTTCTATTTCTATTTTGTTTTTATTCATTTGCCCCTTTGTGTAGATTAATTTGTGCCCTTTTTAAAGCATGTTCACATCAATATTTTGTGTGATCTGCTGAAAAAAACTGTTTTTTTGATTTGATAAAAAACATTTTATAGGATTCTCTAAATATATGTATTTTACTATTATGAAACACTAAAAATGATGATGGTTTGGATTAGCTTTTCTCTCACATATTCCCTTCATGTGCTTAACCCTAGTCCAAACTGCCAAAAAGTACTAAGATACATGGTGCTAAATAAAAAGGTTGGTTTAGCACTTGTCTATTATAATGTAAAATTTACTCTATTGTTTTATAGCTACCATATACTCTTCTATCTTAAAAATATAACAACTTTATGTTTAAAATTTATCTTAAATATAATAATATAGGATATGTAAACTGTAACTTTGTAGCTTTTTATCTTTGAACTCGTCATATTACCCCTAATATCCTATCACCCCACCAGCCTGCGGGATTCGCAGCCTATAAGAGACATTGTAGACCTTTCACCTCAATCTCCTAAAACACCCCACTCGTTTTTAATGAGTCTCTCAGATCTTCAATTCAACTAGCGTTGAACGACCAGTGTTGGCAGAACTGGGAGTCTGATTAGCTCTGCTTGTGTTGCTGGTAATGCAATTGGAAAAATGAGTACAGAGCTCAAGTACCAAAATGCAAGGCAGGTGTGTAGTTGTTTACATCCCAGAATAACTTGTGACAAAGAGCATTCATAATGCACAATAGAATTTAGAATTGGAAATGCCATTGCTGTTCAAGGTTCATTGTTGTGCAAGAATGCATCCAGTCAGCAGTACTTATGCAGCATAAGTTTCTTAGGTTCCATGCAGATGCAACTGATGGCAGTGCCATTACCATCTTACATAGCAGGCAGAGATATTAGTACTTATTTATATTAACAGTGAAGACCTAGAGGTCCTGAACAAAAGGCTTTGCTTCTAACTTCGGTGGTGGATGCTGTGCTGACAGCTTATGTACAGATAACCAAAATATTTCTTGACTGGCTGCATGTAGGAACATCATTCACCGTGTCAAGAGAATAAAAAGCTGTGAGTAAACTCAACTGATGTTATTATGTTTTGTTACAGAAGATTAGGATGAGTGCTTGGCTGCTTGCTGGCTATCCTGTCATCGCTTTTTTTGCAGGGTAGTTTACTTGAATAATTTTTTAGCAGCTGGAGCTAGAGCTGCAGATTTCCCTCTGTTTAACATAAGGTTGCATTAGGTAGAATCTAAGAAAGTGTTGATGGGTTAGGCTGGGGTGAGATACCTTCTTTTTTCTTGCATGGTACTTGTGATGTAATGTTAGTTTCACTTGATGTTGGTGGTGCTTGGAGGAAGCTGCTTAAGCATGCTTACATGATAGCTGATGCTACCTGTGAAGTAGATGGAGATATTAGCATCAGGGGCTAGTCTGAAGCACCAGATGATACAATGGTGTTAACTTGTAGGTATTCCTGCCGCCTTCTGACAGTATATTCTGTGAAGCTGACATTCCACACAAAGCTATGCTCAGGAAGTGCTGTGATTTCATCTGGAATAAATTGTTTTTCAGGTAGATTTTCTTCGATGAGAGATTCTACTGGAGAATGATAGGAAAAGGAGATAGCAAAGAACAAAATACCTTAGAGGACACGATGCAGGACGAATGTGGTGTGCAGAAAAACGTCGACAATCAAGGAGCATGAAGGCAACAAAGGCAACAAGAATGGAGAAAACCATATCGGGGAGCACTAAGAGGAAGAAGAACAGCAAGAAGCAGCCGTCAATGCAGACGACCAGGGCTGCATGAAGCAAACAAATTTGTCAGCACAAATAAATCTGAAAGAACAGGAAAGACAAATGCATGTATAAAAATTGCAACAGGGAATTTGGGAAAAGGAGAAAATTTCACCTGCGATAGTGTACCAGCAGCCCTTGCACTCCTCAATAAAAGCAAAATCAGGAACTCTTGAAAGATCGGTGTCCCATGCAAATCTTCTCCCCTAAGGAACACGGGAAACCTAAAAAATAAAGATCGACAACTGCAGATGGTGGCATGTAAACAAGGGGGGAAATCAGACAGCATCGATGGGTTCAAAGCAGAAAGAAACGATTTCACTTGAGGCCTTATCCCGCCATGGTGAAAGAATGAAACCAGAGTAAAATACGACGAGCGCAGCGCAGCCGGAAATAGTAGAAGCGAGGGAAACCGGTCTTATATAAATATTGATAGCTAAATGCATAATTCAATAAAAATCTAAACTTAAATGATTACATCGAGACATAAAATTTATTAATGAGATTTAGCTATATCCTAATCCCCATAGAACTGATCACGAGTGTTCTACTGATCTAACATAATTACAACGTATCAGGTTACACGATTCTCGATTGGCTAGCCACCAGTCAGTCAATTTCTTGTCTATGCTAATTTGTCATACGGTTATAATAGATTTGCTCCTCTATTTAAGAGAGATTGGAAGAGAGTTCAACTCTAATTTTAGCTTATATCTATTACAACTTTAAGTTGTAAGCTATAACCGACCATATACACATATCCGACATAGGCTCTAACAACTTCTATGACATGCTAATCTAAATTATTACTTGCACGAACCTTAGTGTATCTGGATTTAAGTTAGTTCCACATTCGTAACTCATACCGAGCCACCTGACGAGTCAGGCCCGCCGCCTTCAATCCTATAGAGTCCTTTGGTGTATTTATTAGGGATTTTCAGTATGATTCCATCTTCAAATCGTATAGAGTCCTTTGGTGTATTTATTAGGGATTTTCAGTATGATTCCATCTCCAAATCGAATCCTCCATGTTCTCCTTCCATGTACGACTAGGTTTATGTCTATGTCTGTCTTCATCAGCATTGATGGCATGACCGAGCTGGTGTCCAAGTCCGACCCCTCCTTGTGCCACAAACCTAAAGTCCACGCCTTGCACAATCCCAATCCTAGGGTCTGCTACCTTTTCAGTGCCGCTCTAGTCTCCGTTGCTGACCCAGCCTCAACGTAAAATCTCGCACACTGTCGTAACCCTGACCTACGAGCTTCATGTACTCAACAAGATCTAACACTTTTGCCTAGCACTGTTGTTGACATCTCTTATGACTGACGCCATTAATATATCCTGTCATGCTTGGGTTGTGCTAGAAAATCATTGGCTTGGTTCAACCAACCTTCATATGTATGCCATTTTAATAGCAATCCACCGTGCATCACTTTGTAGTCAACATCTCCTAAAGCAACCTCTAGGATCCACTCGCTCCGATTTTTAATTGACTCCCTGTCAATCTAGCCATAAGCCGAAGTCGATAAACAACCACGCCATCTTCACAGCTATCAAACGACCAGAGCGCTACGTCTAGCCATCTTCTTGTCGAACGCAGCTCATCAAAAGGCATGGGCCACCCCACCTAGAGTGTTCAAATCCATCGATCTAGAACACCGATTGTCTCTAGCTTCAATCAACCTTGAATGTCATGTCTGACTGTCTCCCCATTGAAAGAGCCCATCGAATAGTTCAGGTTGTCCATCCGAAGTGTTTGAATCCATTGATAAAGTCGTTGATCGCCACATGTTCCACCTTTTGCACATGTCCTTGCATGGACATTAATTGTGAGTAGCGTTGTGTGATGCACATCTATCGTGTCTCTATCTATGGATCTCCTTCTATCACTATGCACTAATATCACTTGTTAGAAAACCAACCTTGATATAGACATCGATAGTCAAAGCACTTAATAAAAATTTAAACCTGATGATGATATCAAGACATGATATTTATTAACGGAGTTTAGTTGTAGCCTAATTTGTAGGACACTGATTACAAACGCATGTTCTTGATTCAGCATAATTATAACGTATCAGGATTATATGACCCTTAACCGGTTAACTGCTGGCCAATGGATTCCTTGTCTATGCTAAATCGTTATGCAGTTATCTCTAACTCCAATCTACACCTATTACATCTTCAGTCTATAAACTATAACCGATTATATACACATATTCGATAAGGCAAAAAAAAATCAAAGGTTATACTTCGCTGTCTATAGCGGATTTGATAAAATCTAATAATAATTACTATGAATCCAGATACGAATAAAAAGCAGCGAGGCAGAGACGTGGACTTATGTGGTCCAGCCGATCGGCCCTGGTGGCGCTGACCCACAAATCAGACACACCAGGGGGCATGGACCAGGTGTATGTCCCGTGGGTGATCTAGCCGAGAGAAAAAAGGCCAACGAGAAGGAGAGGCTTGCTGCAAGAGGGAGTGGCAGGCCGGTTCCACCCACGCTGCTCTGACGATGCGCATGGCCTCCTAGGGAAGCAAAGTATACACCGGTAAGCAGAGTCCACAGCGTGCAAGAGAAGAAGAAACGCAGGTCCCAACCAGCAGAGAGGAAGCAACGTGCAGCTAGTCCAGTGGCGCATGGTATGGGGACAAAGAATGCTGTGTGGAAGGACGGGCCCAAACTGTGAACATATTCCATGGTACCTTCTCTGTCCCACGAAAAATAAAATCCCAATATACCAATAGTAAAAAAAAAAGTATCAAAACAATCCTTATTAATGTAAAATTTATATTAGATGATATGTTGGTAAGGAGTGTTTAAGGGAGAAAATTTGTTGTTAAGAAAGGAGAAGTTATTAATTTTTTAGACCCATGGATTAGGTGAAAAAAAATCTCCGATGCAGTGCACAGCAAGCACAACTTGTGACCCCCTTCATATATTTTTCTGAAAGTTTCAGCCTGTCGGTTGGTTATATTTTATATTTTCTCATTTTACAGTATACATCGTGAAAATCAGAAACATATATAACTACCTAACCCTCACCTTTTTCTCTACCTATCTATCACTTCTTCCCCGTCACTCCTCCCTTTCCCATCGAGCAGCATCGACGCCTCTTCCTCTCTCCTCGATGGCATCACTAAGAAGGAGGCGAGCTCAATCGGCCCTCTCCCCTCCCTAGTGGCAATCTTGAGCTTGGTCGGACCGAGCCTCCCCGATGCAACTCTAGGCAGAGTATCCAACGGTAGGACACAAATTGAGACAGCACGGTGTAGATCGAAACGGTGGTTGGTGAAATAAGGCGGCAGGGTGTGGATCAGATCGACGAAGGCACAGATCATGACGGTGAGGGTGAATTTGTTTGGTGCAGTGACCTCGGTGGCGCCACCAAAAAGGAGGCAAGCTCGACCGGTCCTCTCTCCTCCCCAGTGACAGCGTTGAGCCCGGTCAAGCTGGTCCTCCTCAGTGCACCTCCAAGCAAAGTATCCGACGATAAGGCAAGTAGATAGATATCGCCCGTTCCCCGTCCCTGCCTTAGTGTCGGGGATGTTTTTTAGCCATCCACGCTCCCCACCTATTGCTACTGCTTGGCGCGCCATCTCATTTCGGTTGCTTGCTGGTTGCTCAGACATCGGTGAGAGAAGGGGAAAGAGAGCAGGACGCACTCCTTGCAGTCAAAAGGAGTGGAGACTGGACCTAGCCTTGCCTTCCCTGGTTTATAAACGGAGAGCTGACAATTGGGCCATCTAACTGGGCTTGAATTCCTGCATAGGCCTATATGGGCTGTAGGTTTCAGGGGATGTGCCAAGAATTGTCGGGGAGATCGGGGTTGGAGTCTGCATTGCCATTCCTACTCCCCGCGCGGGCTCACATGCTGCCATGCGACAAGGTCCATGCCAGCCACAAAATCAGGTCGAATAAGCAGTTTCCAGGAGGTTTCAAGTATTCTCCTTGTGTTCCTTTAGAAATCTTATTCTATATCCTTTAGAAACGTATTTCCCTAAAAAGTAGGGGATGATCCGTGAATCAACCTAACCATCAACTAAAAAAAATCCTACAAAAGCATAACGGAATCGTCTCCTTCATTCTGTTCCTGTTCATGCATCTTCGCCGATTCAAGACAGCGAACGTGCATGTGTTCCCCGCGCGTCTACATCGAAATTCATGGAGTCCTCTACTCAGCACCGGCATATGAATGGCCTATGTACCATGGCCATTGAATTCTATGGCTCAAGGGCAGTCAGATGCATATTGATGTGACGCTTGTCTTTTTTTCAAACTGTCTCTGTACTTGCATAGATCTTCATGGAAATCACTTGCAAATCGTTTTAATGATTTCTTCTTGAATCGTCTTCTCTTTGTAAGACCATACTTGCATCATCAAATCACTTTCTTCGCCATGGAAATCACATGCAAATCATCGATCGATCTTCATAGGAAATCACCTTTTTTTCCCATGGGAATCACATGCAAAATCATCGAATCACTTTTTTTTGCCGTAGGAATCACTTGCAATTTTTTTTGAAACTGTTTCTTCTCTTTGTAAGAGAGTCTTAATGATATTTTTGAAACCTTCTTCTATTTGCAAGACCACACTTGCATCAAATCTTCTTGGAAATCACTTTTTTCGAGCCATGGAAATTACTTACAAATCTTTCGTTTTAATGATGCTTTTTTAATCATCTTCTACCCTCGAGCACATGGCTTTTCGTCAATAATTTGAATTTTTTTTTCTGTGTTCTTTTGGTGCTGCATGCTACATTTACATTGGACAGTAGTAGATTAGATTTTTATGTTATGATTTAGAAAATATATATATATATATATATATATATATATATATATATACACACATATATATAATATAGACACACACAGGCTCGTGCAGGTGTGTGGTGCACAAGAGGATGTGGGATATCTGTCCTATCCGTCCTCCATTCAAAGGATTGATATCTAGAGTAGTAGCTAATTCCTTTGTCCAAAAATATATATAATTATTTTTAAATCTTAATATATTCTTAAGGTAGTACTTTAACTAATAGTATTTATAAAAATAAATTATTTTAAATAAAAAGAGTTACATATTATAATAATTTGCTCAATGGTAAATCTATTAATATTATTTTTACACATCAATCTTTTTTTATTTTTTCGTAGTTAAAGTTTAAAATATTTGATTTACTACCATTCTAAAAATAGCTATATTTTATATTGGAGGGAGTACTTTTGTATATAATTTTTGAACAACCTCTCTCAGCTCCTTGCCTCTGCATCCGCATATGAAGTGCAAAGGTACGGTCGAAGCACCTTGTCAAGGCAGCAGGTGCTTAGACAGTAAATCTGAGCTTAGTTTGGACTAATGGCCTAGCTGTCAACTAGTCTATGAGAAAACAGAAAACATCGAAGAAAATCCCCGGTGGTGGTGAGCTGCCCTAACAAAATCCTCCAACGCCATCTGCCTTGCCTTGTCAATGATATGGCTAGAATGAAGTTGCACATCCTAGAGGTTGAGATTGGGGCTGCCCATCTAGAGGTAGAGATCGATCTCGGTGGAAATTAGTTAGAGGCCGAGCTCTAGGGACAGTCCGGGCGGTGGAGATCAAACTCAACGATGGCTAGAGCTGACTTTGGATGTTGACCAAGACAGGGTGGAGACCAAGCTCATGCCATCCATCGAATGTGTGAGATTGAGGTAAGATGGAGGACAAGAAAGCATCTCTTCACACTGATCATCACCATCGCAAGTCTAAGGCAACGGAGGGCTTGTGAGAGGTTTGGTGGAGCAGCAGGAGTGTCCTCATCTCCATCGGCCTGATCCAAATTGAAATAAGGTGCAATTTCACTTGCTCCAAAGTAAAAAAATCTATAATTAAGATAAGTTATGATGCAATGTGGTATATCTTAAATTTAATTGCTTACTTGCTATGGATTCAATTGTCATTGCTACTATCGTTTTGATGCCATAAATCTATTCGTCACCATAACATTGATATAACCGCTCACAAACAAAAAAACCCAACTCGATAAAATTATTAAAATGATTAAAAGTAAACCAATTTATTATATTAATATGTGTGTAGAAAATGTATATAAAACAAAATAAACCAAATTCGAAATCTTGTCTGATAGATGAGAACTAGAATCCTTTTCAGCCGTAGAAGAATCCGCATCGACCATAGAAAATCCAATCGTACGGTGTAGTTCTTCGTCTCCACGTAGGACTCCTATGCGTGCACCAACTCCGCGCCCGTGAGAGAAGCGGTCACCGATCCTGCGTCATGGGGGCCTTCTACTTTTGGCCCAACTACCACTCCTTGCTGCTGGCCCAAAACGTTGCACTGCTCACATGGGTCTTCTTTTCTTGCTAGCCAATCTAGCCACGCCACTACCTACACAAATCTACACACCACCGATGCTACAGTATATAGACACCTTCCTTCTTTTACCCAACCAACTTTTGTGAAGCCTAGCATTAAAAATCTTTCACATGATATTCCATCACGTATCGAATTTTTCCTAAGTTTAGTCCCAGTATCGATAAAGCAACTATTTTCGAGTACACTTAAACCACATTAGTCACACCAATACATAAATATTTGTAAACCAATTTTTATAAAATAAATTATTTGCAAAGGCAATTATTAATTTTATAGGAGAGATGTGAGCTTCAACTCAAATGTGCCAATCTCTTATTGCTATCGAGACAATGCTCAATTCAGGGCTTTTTTTTTTAAGAAAGAGAGGACGAGGCCTCTCCAATTGTATTAGAGAAATGAAACTGGTTTCTACGGAGATTACACATGGCGACAAAAGGTAAAGGAACAAAACATAATAGGTTATTAGAGCTCACAGGCTCAAAACATGTAAGTTACCATCCTTTCTCTGATTGCATGCTAAAAAAAAAAACTTTCTCCAACTGCAGCTCGCAACACAGTGCCTGCTCTAAGAGCAGAAGGATCATCATTTTAAATAAAGTATATATATTACAAGTAAAGAAAACATTCTTAAGGATGTCAAGTTCATTGGAGAATTCAACTGTGTGGTGATCTCTTTGAAGATTTTCATCTCATCATTTTCTTTTCGTAGTTTCCTAGAAGTTACATAACCTGTAAATTTTCAGTCAAACACAGATTTTTTTTCCCAAGCTTTAGCCTCCCTATATTATACTAGTACCATATTATGCTCGTTATTTCTTGGAGCAAGGAAGGGAAGCGAGCTGCGAGCAGCCAGAGCCAGCAATGGGGACCGCAGGCGAGGTACGTCACTGGAACGCTGGCGTCAACGGCATCTCCCTCCACGTCGCCGAGCAGGGCCCCGCCGACGGCCCGGCGGTGCTCCTCATCCATGGCTTCCCGGAGCTCTGGCTGTCGTGGCGCCACCAGATGGCCGCCCTCGCCGCCCGCGGCTTCCGCGCCCTGGCCCCTGACCTCCGCGGCTACGGCGACTCCAGCGTCCCCGCCGACGCCGACGCCTACGACATCCTCCATATCGTCGGAGACCTCGTCGGCCTCCTCAACAACCTCGGCCTGCCCAAGGTGCGGCCTTTCTCCTGACTCGCCGCCCGATTCCTGATGAGAGAGACTGAGATGTGCGTAGCGCAGGTGCTGGTGGTGGCGCACGACTGGGGAGGGCAGGTGGCGTGGCATCTCTGCCTGTTCCGGCCGGACATGGTGCGCGCCGTCGTCATCCTTGGAGTTCCCTTCTTCCCCCGGGGACCTACCCCTGTCACTGAGGCATTTGCAGGGTGCGATGGGCTCTACCTCATGCAGTTCCAGGTGACTCAACTCTTCTCTTCTCTTTGTCTCTTAAATTTTACATGATTGAAAGATCGAATTGCAAATTTAAGGATGTGGAAAGAGAGAAATGCGTACACAACTACACATTATCATTTGATGGAAATCACCTGCACTCTGAAGAAGATAAACAATTGATTTTGAGTGTGCCGTTTGCTGCTAATAACAACTGCAAATCTGCAACTGTTTTAAGATACATGAAAGTTCTTCGTAATTAATGAAATGTGGTGTGCACAAATCCCGGTAAATTAGGCTGGAGGAACGTGAATCTTAGCGACAGAGGGTTGCTTTGGTTCTTCGTAATCGCTTGCTCAGACTCATTGAAACTTCAAATTTTGCGAGTCACATTTAAGTGTGAAACTATCGTCATTCCTGCAGAAGGTCTACTGATGATCTCCTTCTGTGGGCTAACTGCTCTTTGTTGGTTCCATCCAACAGGATCTAGTTGATTGGGGAAATAGATTGCTAGCAGAATGTAACTCTCTCAATGATAATTTGCAAAGGTTCCAAATTACAGTGTTCAGGCTGGCATGAAAGCCAGTCGTAGTTTCCTTTGCCAAAATTAAAAGGTCCCAAACTGTGATATAGTCCATCTTCTTCTCAATACACAAATGACATGCCATTTTTTATTCCATACACATAGGAGGATAAACGATTTCAATAATTGGGATGACAACTGTAATCTGGTCTTCTTTATTGAAAGATTCCCATTTTTCAGGTCCATGGTGCCATTATAATGCATCCTTAGTTGGCTTGTACTATTAGCAGTAGCGATCATCAGCAGTGTACAATGTTGAAAATGGATCAATATAATTCAAACTGTTGTTTGCAGGAACCCGGGAGAGCCGAAAGAGCATTTGCTCGTTATGATGTTGCAACTGTCCTGAAAAAGTTCTTCTCCATTGAAATCGACGACCTCACTGCACCTCCTGGAGTGGAGATCATAGACTTTCTGGAGGCACATTCGTCACCGCTTCCATGGATCACTGAGGAAGAACTTGGCCGGTACGCTGAAAAGTTTCAGAAGTCTGGGTTCACAGGACCCATCAACTACTACCGCATGATGGACACGTAAAATTTCTAGCCATTTGTTGTGTGCGTGCAATTCTATTTGATTTAGCTCCACAGTAATATAGGGCAAATGCAGGAACTGGAGGCTTACTGCACCCTGGCAAGACGCAAAAATTATGGTGCCTACGAAGTTCATTTGTGGTGACAAGGACATTGGTCTCAAATCCTTTGGAACCGAGCACTTTGTCAAGAGCGGCGCTTTCAAGTCTGTCGTTCCAAATCTTGAGGTTGTCATTATTCAAGGTCACCATTTCATCCAGCAAGAGCAGGCTGAGAGAGTGAATTTGGAGATGTTGTCCTACTTTGACAGGTTCGCTAGTGAGAAGGCATGAACATGATGTTCACCCAAACCATGCACCAGAAAATAAATGATGTACTTTGGGATGCTTTGAGATTTCTAGGAGCTCTTCTTCTTTTTTTGTCCTTCCTGAACTGAAAATGGTGGAGCTCAAAATACCCGTGCCCTGTACTTTGAATAAATGTTAGAGCTAGCCATTTGCTGCCTTGGATAAATAATGTATAAGTTGTTGTTAAGTCCTATAGTATATTTTACAATTCATATGCTTCAAGTTTTGTTTTGTTTTTTAATGAAAACCTTCTCCAAGTTAAATCTTCCATGGCAGAAGCAGCGAGGAACCTGAGGATTGTAAAAATGTATGATCCATTGGGTCAAAGCTTGTAAGGTAATGAAGATAGTCAGTAACCAGTGAAATACTGAAATAGTTCATCCATGCTCTTGCTTTTATGGGTTTGCTGGATTCAGAGTGAAATGTGAAATCAGAGGGTGACTTGAGTGTGCAAGCTATCTCGTATAACAATTAGTTGAAGTTGTCTGGTGTGTGGTTCGTGCATGGCTCCAACCTTCTGTACGATGAACACATGTAATTTTATTTCTTTTTGAGAAGATGAACACATGTAACTTTGAAGTTTGCCATGTGGTTATCTACGTACTGCACATATCTTCTTCTTCCCTGTTATAGGGATCAGGGACCGTCCAGGTGACGTGCGGTTCAGATTGAGGGAGAAGAAACCTAAACTTGTCACGTAGAGTAGACAGTTTCCATTTTTTTTTCCCGGAGGGCGGCGGAGCGCCGGCGATCTGGGCCCTGTCAGAGATGGTGCTGGTTGGCGATGGTCCTCGCCGGCGAGTGGCTCCTCCGCGACAACCATAGTTGTCTCTCGAAGTCACATATTCTGAGGTGAGTGGTGAGTGCCGTTACTGATGGCGTCTCTGTCTGTCCATCTCTCTTTGCCTCGTTCTGGTTGATTGATGATGCATTAATTTGGTCTCGTTGCAAATCACATGACCTGCTACGTTTCACTGTTGCAGCTTTCTGATGGTCTCGTTGCAAATCACATGACCTGCTACGTTTCACTGTTGCTGCTTGCTGATAATGGCATTTCATAAGAAGACTCTGAACTCGCTGAAATCGAAGGAACACGTCGTTCCCAACGTTTCCATGTCTGAAGAAAAAAAGTTCACAATTTTCTGCTCTCTGTCACCGAGGTATAGAAGAAGTTCTTGGGCTAATCTTTTGTTAGATAGAGTCCCACAAGGGGTGATCTATCTGATAGCGTTGGTCGTCACTGTTCCTTGACTTTTAGGCTGTCCACAGAGGTTAAGATTGCAATGATCTGACCTCATTATCTTGATGAGTTTGTTGAGTTCGTTGCATCTTACACTGTCGAGTTCGTGCAGGATCTGGCACAGTACAGTGCAGAGCTAAGTCCTGTTTGGATATGGAGATTATTTGCCTATGTCCAGAGGGGAAAAAAAAGACGATTTCGTTTGGTAAATTTCATCAACTCGTCATACTGTAGTCTTGTGCAGCATGATGATTGATATTATAAAATTCATAAGTAGAAGATTCCTCTAATCAAAAGACCAGCAGGCATCATGGATGGGTCAGTTCCAGATTTCAGAGGGAGCAATCGGGAAACTCTGAAACGCAGATGTGTTCAATAGCATCTCCGATCAGTGTCATGTAAGTCACTTATCGTAACTTACTGATAGCCTGATACTTCCTGCTTTTCATCTCTCTCGAGTAGTTGTTAACGTCAAAATTTAAAAAGTTCAGACTAAAGTGTCCGATTGCTATAAGAAAAAAGCCGATTAGATTGAAGAAAGTAAAGGCTCGATCCAGAATAGAAGATTATCAGATCGACTAAAGTGTCCGATTGCTATAAGAAAAAAGCCGATTAGATTGAAGAAAGTAAAGACTCGATCCAGAATAGAAGATTATCTGGATGAGATAGAGTTTAAGAAGGAACCGTGGTTCACGGCAGATTAGTCTATTATATCTTATATGCATAGGAATAGGAATATTTAGTTAGTTAACTTTCTTAGAAATATTTTCCTTTATCTTTATTAGAAAATAACGTCCGATGGTTGTTGTAAACACGTTGAATTATTTAAACCTAGGGTATAAATATAGACCCCTGAAAATATGTAATGATAAATCCTTCGATTAATATAATCTCGACGTATCACTACCTAGTTTATCTAAACTTCTACCGGCGGGATCTGGCTCTTGACGCGGGGCTGCATCGGTTAGGTCTGATCTCCGGTGAAGTAGTAAGTCTCGCCACTATCTCGATATACCTCGTTTAGTCTAAGGCTGCATCGGTTAGATTTGACCTCTTAGGCCAATAGGATGTATCGCATCACGTCCGTGTAGGGTCTATCGATCTATCAAACTCTCTCCGCCGTCATCGGTTTTATGCTGCATCGGTTAGGTTTGACTTATGAGGCTGTCAAAGTTAGAATGAACTTTAGGCCTATAGGTCTCTATACGGCGTTTCATCGGAGTGCTAGCCGATGTTACGTTGAGCGTCATGCCTAGCGTATCGGCTCCTTAACCGATACGCACCAGATTTTCAAAGCCTTCCCTTTGAGCGCAACGTTAAGCGCGTCGGCCTTCCAGCCAATGTGCGTCTGTCTCCAGAGAGACGTCCTCTCATCGGCTCAGCTAGCCGATGGGTTCGCTTCGCCCTTACTTTAGCACGTTCGATCCGGCGTCTACTGTCCCGTTGTCGTTGACCTCGTTTTCATACTGTCTCGGTTAGATTTGATCTTTGAGATTCGGTGCCAGCGGCGTCGTCATGGTGGACGATGGGTTTCATACTGCCATCTCCATCATGTGCCTCTATTGGCTCTGCGGCCGATGGATCAAGGCCTCGCGTCCGCTACACCTGAAGGCGTCGTATTCTTCGTCGACAGCCGCCTATACCTGCATCGGTTTCCCAGCCGATAGAAGCGCACCCTGATTCCTATCGACGATCAGCCGATAGCAGAAGCCATCTGGATACGGCTGATGACTAACTCGATCCTATCGGTAGCTAGCCGATAGCGAGTGCTCGTATTGGCCCGTCATCCGATTGACCCGTTCGCCTTACCTCCTTGTCAATTGCAGGGTTAAATTGACTTGCACGCCCACACCCTCACCATCGCACTGGAGCCGATGTGAACCTATGGGCCCCGGCACGCGTACTTTAAACTACGAAGAGAAGCCGACCGATTTGCACTGAAGCTAAACAGACCTCTCAGACGTCGACGTGCTCGTGCCGAGATCTGGTATGAACAGTAATATTACTATAGAATGGTTATGTTTAAACATTTTACCACAGTTAAAAGGGTCAATACGAAAACAAACATAAACAGAAGCAAACTGAACTAAAGCTCTGCTAAAGAAGAGGTAAAATTCCGAAGAGAAAGAACGAAGAAGAAGATGTGATCATTGTGGGTTAACATAGTGGGCCAGATGACATGGGCTGAAAGGCTTGAACACCATGATCAAACCATGAACATTTTTTCCTTCGTCTGCCTTTTTCGTGAGAAAGAGGATTATAGTGTTGTGGAGGTGCAGCGATGCAAGATTCATTGTCAATTATTGAGACAATCACTGATCGGTTCCCTCACGCCATAGACTACGGTCCATGGCCGGCTGCAATAATATAATGATCTCATCACACTCATCATAATGTCTTGAAACGAATCCTCAATAACAAAACATGAAAACGGCAACAAGATTAGGATTGGCTAATCATTTTTCCAATGGCTAAACCCAGCTGCTGCCTTCTTCTTTGGAGAAAGACTGAGCTAAATGTGCTTTTGTGATAGTGCCACTGCTGATGCCCTCACAAAACAGTTGCTCTGTCCTTAGTCCTAGATAAAAAAATGAAAATTTCATCCTTTTGTTGCCCAATATATATATATATATATATTCATAAATCTGTACTAAGTTACTTCAGCATACAATGTTATTGAGTAAATATATAATTCGATCAATAAAAGTATTGTAGCACATGTGTTTTATTGAACTCAACCAATTACATCAAGATAATACAAACTGTGATGTTGGAGGGAATTGTGAGGTGGTTATTGTTCCAGTGTTCCAACCTCTAACTACCTGAGCACTGCTGTGCCATTTGCTCATGGCATGCTGAAATTAAAATGCTACCGGTACAGGTGAGAGGTCATTATCCTTCAGTCCACGCTGCTACTAGCGTCTGCTAACTATATTCTTGTGTATCCACAGAGGCTGACGAATGAATAGTACCAACTAATTAAGTAGGTGCTTATCCTGAAAATAAAATTAACTTGCTTCAGTCAGCTGGTTATATATCCAGAAACTAATCATTTAATTACTACACAAGAAGTAAGGTACAAAAAGATAGAATTTTTTTGTGCTAATAAACTTGCTCTTCCTGTGATACCCCATACACCTGCAAACTCATGGCAGTAATCAAAAGGCTGAACCTTCCTACTGTTGGTTGTTGCATGGGAGTATAGTACAATAACATGTGTGGTTTTAGAGTCAGTAAAGACTCTGTCTAGCTAGCTGGCCTCCCTTGCAAAAACATGTTTTTTTACATGCTAATAGAGCACCAGAAATGCTGTCGGCAAACAGCAGTAGTTTTTTATTTTCAGCCAAGCTCAGTCTGTCATTCACATGCTTTTGGCAATATCAAAAAGTTCAAAAACACAAACCCTGCTGCGTTGAGTATACTAGACACTAAGAAAATATTTTAAAAAAGAACCTTGCACCCATCTTCGACAAATGGTCTGTATACAGCACCACACCCAAGCTAGCATCCAAACAATTGAGAGGAGAAATATGATATGAGCATGCCTAATAGATACCACTACTTGAAAAGCACAAGAGAGCACAAATGTTGTATATATAATTGATTGCCGGCCGGCTGTTGTACAGTTCCATGGTATGCATGTTGTAATGTTGTATGACATCAGCAATTCAGCATGCTATTTTGAATGGTTTTGAAGACGGACCAGTTCAGTAATGTTACAACCTACAATTTAGATGCCACAGAAATTTATCAACTACTCTTATTAGCTCTCATCTGCTAATTGTTATGTATATATGTGCTCATTTCCAATTGAGTTGTTACATCCGTTTCAAATTAATTATCGTTTTAAGTTTATTCTAAGTTAAATATTTGTATCGTTAATCATAAATTTCTAAAAATTTATATAGTTTAATGTCATAAGATTTATATCTTTAGATTCATTATGATAAATACTTTTGTAATATATAATTCACATATTTTTAAACCATACGGATTTCTAAAAATAAAAAAATAAAAAAATATTTGATTAGGATAAAACTAAAATAATAAGTAATAAAAAGGAGAGATTACTGTACATTCTATGTAGAACAATGCCCTGTCCAATTGCATACACCCCTCTATGTCTCAGTCTTTCTCCCTATAGGAGTAGCTAGCTAGAGTACCAATAGTGCGCTGTTGATACACTGAACTCGGTCCATCCATGGCGCCTGGTGTTGCTGCAGCTACATAAGAATGCCTGCCTATATAGCCGGTAGTCTTGTAGTTGGGTGCATGCTCAGATTAATCTGAACTGAACCCATTGATGTTGTTATGTCAATGGGCCCTGCAGTGAACCAGTCAGCATCTCTGTATCAGCAAAGCTTTTTTTCCTGCATTGCACTGCTTCCTGTATCAGACAATCAGTACCAGGTTTTGGAGGCACATGTTATATTGGTGCTCAGTTTTGCAATTGATAGCTGCAACTCATATCTTGCTGCCTTCTTAACGAATGTTGCGATGAACAGAGCAAAGCTGCAACGTATTTGAAGTGCACCTGCACCGTCTGATTAAATCTGAACCTCTGATGGACCTGCAAAAGCTCTGCACTCACCACAGCCCATAAATTATGTCCCAGTTTTTTCCTGTAACCCTGCAATTATTTATTTTCTTTTTATTTCTGGTTTCAATGAGAAAGCTATTCATTCTGAATTGAGAGGAAACTGCAAAATAATCAGGTTTTTATTATAAATAAAATGAAGAATGGATTCAGAATAACGAGACCTTGATCAGCTGAAACAGAAGCATTTAAATGCCTAGTGGATCAAGCTGAGTTTCGGTGCACTAATCTTGCTGCTTGTTTTAGGGAAAGCTGCATATATTGTTAAATGTCCCTGTCAATGTCTTACGCTTGCAAGAGCTACTAATTCAGATCTTAAAACTGCACATACATATCGAAATCAACTTCACTAATTCAGAGCTTAAAACCGCACATACATATCGAAATCAACTTCCTTCAGTGGTGTGCTCAGCGCTAGGTGCCAAATGTGAAACAATAACAGACAACAGAAATGGTCCAAAACCATAAGGCTATGTAGTCATTCATAGCTCTATAGGGCACAGATAGAGGTGCAGCCTAATGAGCAAATTTGTGGACAAGTAAATGTTGACAGGGCAGAACAACAGTGTCACCCTCTCCTCCTTGGTGTATCATATGCATGCATGTGTGTGCACTGTAGTGTAGCACTTTGCCACTGGAAAAGCCAAAGATCTCAGTAGTAGGGTTCTTCCTAGCACTGAACAAAGAGGAAAGCTTTGTCGCATTGAAAATGTGCAGATAAGAGCAGCATCCTACCATATGACATCTTCTCCTTGTCTTTGACATGGTAGTAAGTATAGACAGTAGTTGCACTTAATACTCCTTCTAGAGTAGTAGTACTATACATGCATGCAGGGCAGTTGCCTCCATTTACTAGGTGTTTTACGTATCAAGTACACAATTGAAATGCATGTCCTAGTGACTCATTTGACTTGACAACACATACACATACACCACGGAGTGTTTAGATGTTTCTTTCGAGGAATGGAGAGTGGAGTCACATTTACACATATGCTCATAGAACAGCTATTATTTGTGATTGTGAAACTCTTCTATTATAAACTATATGTGGAACTACAATACAATAGTGGCGTGAAGTGAACATATCGTAAGATCGATGCACTCTAAGACAATCAGAGGGGTGATGATTGTGAAAGATAAAAATAAATTTAACAATTTCCAAAAAACCTAAAAAACCGTATTTTTTAAATTTAGATAAAACATTATTTCGTTCATAACTAATCCGTTAATTTTGCATAATAAATTAGACATAATTTACAAATAAACCTCATGTTGGATCTCAAGATATTAATAAACAAAATTACTAAATAAAAAAACTAATGAAATTAATTAAACCATAATTAACTATTAACACGAGATCTGAAAATAATTAACTAATTTTAGAAAATAAGAAAAACACCCAAGCTAAATTTTAGATTAAAGAAATCAATCTGAAACATAAAGAAAATAAATTAATCTAAAATCAAACGCAAGTCATAACTGTATAAATCTTCAACAAACTTTAGCTTTATTTTCAAAATCGTGCTACAAATTTTTTTTAAAAAAACTTATTTTTTTTATACAAATCTCTAACATCTTACCATCTATTTATAGAAAAAAACAAAAAAAACCTAAATACTCTTCTTTAAATTTCGTAACCACTACTCTATCGGTTCTAAAACGGACGCTCTAGATTGCATCACGTCACCCGATACACCGAGGGCTATAGAGTCCGATAAGTTTTCAAAGAGAATCCGGCTTAGTCACTATTCTAACGCGTCCGAAACAATCCTATTACACCATGTCTCCTCCAGATTTCTTACGACCATACGCTTACGCGCACGTCTGCGCGTGACATATGTCCTGTTCTGGCCCCATCAATTAGTCACAGCGCCTTTCCGCGCCTGTACTATCCGCCTATTAGTCATAACGCCTCTTCTTGCTCGTCCCCACTCCCGCTAATAGGTTTTGTCTACCTATTAGCTTCACTCTCGTCGCGTGCACTCACGTTATCGAGCTGATTTTCTTCGTTAGTTCACTCCACCAACCTGCTAACTTCTCAGCTGGTTACCAAGTTAGCCCACTCCGCCAGCCTGGTTGTAGTTAGTTTGCTTCAATCGACGCTAGCCTATTCTTGCGTTGTCTTTAGCCTCTTTCCTTCTAAACTGAATCTACACCGTTCATTCAGGCTAGTAGCAAATCCAGTCCGTTACTGTAACTAATTCAGAAAATTAATTTCTTAATTTTCGTTTGAAATTTCTCAATAATTTTTTAGCACTTTTTTAATCTGTTTTTTAAATTTAATTCTTAAACATAAATAAACCAAAAATCTTTTTCAGGACGGAATTTTATAACCTAATGTATACACATGCTCACCATATTTTTTATAAATAATTTTAAAAATAATTTAATTAAATAATATAAATTTCAATAGAAATTAATTTTATTAATTTTAATAAAACCAAGTTTTCATCATTATTATTTAAAACACGTATATATATGTCCATATGTCCATAAATATTAAAGCGATGTGTTTGCTCCAAAGGAAAGGGGGATAGAGAAAGATGTCTCGATCGGTCAGAAAACTTGGTCCTATGTATGGCTAGCTAAGCTCAGTCTCTCTCTTGGTTGCACGCACGACTGATAAATATATTTATATTTAGATATATGCGTATATCTGAACAGGGACAGCTACGTACCCTAGTTCATCATCTCATCATCTGGATGAAGATGATGTTTCAGTTGTGTGCGTTTGCATGCATCTATCACCGTCGATGCAACGAAATGTTGTCAATATAGGCCTAGGAGTTGCCGAAGCTCGTCATGTTGGTCTCTTTCCAGAGACAACTTTCCAACGAGTTTCTTCATCTTTGTTTTCTTTGTTTTCTCTGAAACCAATCGACAGAGACGCCGATCGAATTTTGTTGGGTCGGTTTCGTTTATGATTCACATGTACACGCACTATGATATGTACTTACTAGCTGTGTTTAAATATCTGAAAAATAACTAACTTATGGGAGCCCATGACTCTTAGTAAGTCATCAGATTAAAGTAGGTTCTGACAAAATGTCTAATTACACAACTATATTAGCCTTTTGGCAGAGCTAAACGGTGCACTGTTTTATCAAAATGTTTAATTAGCATGACACCTGCGGATCATTTATAGATGCTAACTGAAAGTTGGGTGCAATTAATGAATGCATTGTGTCAGAATTTTGACCCTAATCAAACTATCATCTGAAATCATTTTAAACATTGATGGAAAGATGCTGATCATCTGTCATCAATAGGTAGATAAGCTGTGAAAGGATGGTGGATTAAAATACGTTGAGATGGGCATCATCTTCATGGTGAAACGCTTAACAGCAAATTGCATTTTAATGTGTCTTAGCTTTCTTCTTTTAGTCGATTACACACGGTACGTGTGATTTGAACACGCGCTTTGTGGTGTTAATTTGACAGGGTCTAAGATCCCAAATAGCGCTCAGCATATTCAAAGATGGATATACCCCTCACCTAGAGCTGCCAAGCTGAATTAAACAACCTGAATAATTTCTTCTGAAATTTCTCTCACAACAAACTAATAATTAAGCTTAAGCAAATGGAAAACTGGATCTTGCTTGTGTGGCACAAACACTTCGAGTATTTGTTTAGTCAACATTTGACGAGACTTGTTTGTCCAGGCCTAGCTAAAATAATGGCACAATCAGTGTATTGTTTGGACGTTTCTAATCCTCTAGGCTCAGCCATTATATTTTAATCTGAATATATAACTGTTTGGTGGTTTGGATGATGACTAGGTACATTGATTGTGATCTAGTTGGTTAAGTCAATTTAAATTAATCATACGTGGACTTTTTGGATTTTATCGCAAGATTTTTAATGCACATTGTCTATACCGTGGACTACTTGTCGCTGGAGTCATTTACAAACTAACACTGAAGGCATCAAACAAACGATCCACGCACACACATATATGTTAAGTATTCTTTTCACGCACTTTGTGTAAATGGTGAAAATGAGAGAATAATTAATTAACCTGTTTCTTATCTGCCCAGTTGATAGTACTTGATAGCAATGGCTTATCGCCATCAGTATTTAATTCCTTTTCTGCTTAATTTTATTCCTTATCTTAAATTTCCCATATCTTGAACAAGTCATTACATTCTAGCATCACACATGTAAAGAAAGTTAAACTAAGGTGTAGCTAAATCACCTTGGATAAGAGATAACATAAGCTACAGAGAAATCACTACATATATATATAGGCATATATGTGTGTAATTGTTCTGCAGAGATCTGATCTGTCTGAGGAATGGAACAAGACTAGCACTAGTATATGAACACAAAATTGACAGCAAAGATCAACGAGCCCAATAAGAGGCGGCCACGTGGCCCATTTGGGGCACCTAATTCAAAGAGACGCATCTGTAATTGAGAGCAATCAGGCCTATAATGGCGACAAATGCATCTGAAAAAAGAGAGAAAAAACAGGAAACTAATTAGTTTAGGAAGGAAGGCTGAGTAAGCTAGCAGAAACTAGCAGCTCCCAATACTAAATTCAAGGACCATGACAGCGACTGCTAACCCTGCTACGTACTCCTATTTGTGTGGCTAATATTGATTAATCACCCCCACGTCACTCCTACATCAGCAACAACATCTTAATTAGCTAGCTAAACAGTATTTGCATTGCATATATAGTGGCAGGCCCTGAATTGCACTTTCAGATCATCTGGTAGCTAGAGCTAGCCAAATTTGCAAAATTACGCTTGTATAGATCAACTGAAATAGTAGCATATGTTTAAAGATATATTAATAGTAGTCTAACATATATAATCATTATTACATAGGAGTTAATTACAATTCCTTAATTGGAAACTAGTTTCTATCGCCTGTCCTATGTATGACTAATTACTTCTGGTTATAGTAATTAATTTACTGTGTTGTCAGGGAGTTGGATGTCAGCTTCATGGATAGATGTTCTTGGCTTGGCATGTACGAAAGGAAACCATAAACGGCCACCAAAGGAAGGAGATCTTCCCAAGGCGGCCAAACAAACAACTTACTGATCAAACTAATCATGCCAATTATTTTATCTTAAGCTCACTCATTTTAATATGATGTCAACAACGGATTCTTTCTAGAACTGGCTACAACTTGCAAGAAAACCTCTCTTATGTTAAGCCCTGGATAACAAGACGACCATTATGATTATCTATCTTGTATAACAAGGTACCACAGGATTTGCCATCCAGATTATATACTACTCAATCATTTACTTATTTGTTGTTTTGCTACTTATTTATTGTGTCCTAATGTACTGCAAATAACCATAAACATATGTCAACATATCTTCTCTCAAATATATAATTCCCTACAAAAGCTTCTACCTGACTCATCCTTAATCAAGTACTGTGCATGCCGTTATTTTTTTCATAGTAAATATGTGCTATCCTGATGATCACAACAGTTAAAAGGTGAAACACAGATTAGTGGGTGGTTACAAGAAAGTAAAAAAGAGAGAAAAAAAGAAAGATAAAGGGGTTATTTCTTTCTTATATATGGAAGGCAGTAGCAGTAGCTAGTAATAGTAGTAGTAGGATAAAAAGGAGGAAAGAAGGTAAGGATGGATTTATAATTTAAAGTCTAAGACAAGGTTGGTTTTGATTAGGTCCACCCACTGGTTGTTAGGAGATGGAGGGCATCCATCCATCATCTTCATCCCTAACCACAACACCCACTCCCAACCTCAATGTATGCAAAGCAAGCCCATATCTCTCCATGCTGCATATATTCATGCCTTTGATTTGAAGAGAGGCTATTACCAGCTTAACCATCGTTAACAAGCATACTTAATTAGTGTTATCCCTTTCCTAATTCACTGGATGATGCATATGGGTTAAGTCTAAATTACGGATCACGTGTTCTAAGATCACAATATAGTATATGTGATGGGTCCAGTGACATTGTGGTCACAATGGAAAAAAAGGCGAACGACTGTAACTGAACCTTCTTATTACTTTTGAGGTGAATTGGTATAAAGATTAGCTCTTTTTGTTTACCTATGTGCATATAAGTATGATATAGAGGTTGGGGCATAATTTTAGTCTTTTATTATCTAAAAAGATTAGCTCTTTTGTATAACAACATTACTACTTGTTCACTGAAAATATAACTTGCACATAATTCCACTCATGTAATCATGTTAGAACATTTTTGCATGATTTATGTTGGGAAGGAATATTTCAAACCCCTTTGCTCAAGCAAATTTAGCCTAAATATAGTATACATCCACATTGTATCTACCTGCCAAAAGACAAATCTGTTGCTGGGGTGTTGTCATTGGTCAGGTGAGTTGTAGCTTGAGTTGAATTCAATCCAATTGCAAGAATTGAATTCAATTTGGTGTAGAAGAGAGGAGTTGGGGGCAGTGGAACCGTGCCATGGCGTAAGCTCGTGGACCAGAGAGAGAGAGAAATTGGGCATGGCCCACCACTAATTGTTTGTTTTTAAGTTCATTGGGATGTTGATGTCACACGTGATAAATCTCTTTGCCTCCATCTCTCTGTCCTCTTAATGATTTCATGATTCTGCATATCTCGCCATTAGCTGTCACCACACCGAAATGCATGCACTAAGCACCATTACATGGCTAATATACAGTGTCTGAGTTATAGCTAGCTTCAATCACCTCCTATTTCTTATATCCTTTTAATTTCTTGAAGAAAAATCTGATCTTTTTTAACCATTTTGCTAGCTAGCCATCTCTGAAGACAGAAATATAATCTACTAAGAGCAGGACAGAACAAGACAATATAAATTTCGTTTTGTTGAAAAAACTGGTTTTTTTTTATCATGGATGTATGTACAGCCAAGGTAGCAGTATAGGCAGATATCATATAGCAGGAGCATGGAGGCATAGGCTTTATCGTAAAGAAACAACTCGGATCGACAAGTAGCCGAAACTTGTGGTGGTTACACCAGCAAATAACTCCAAGCTAGCCAAGCAGCAGCAGCAGCAGCAGCAACAACAGTTGAGAGGTTAGCTAGCTCGTCAGTATAATCCTTCTCGACAGCAACTAATAAAAGAACAAGCAAAACTATGTCTTTTGGAGGCAAACATTATTCCATATTTGGTGCTGTTGTTAATGGGTGATCTGAGCTTTTTTTTAGGCAACAAGGAACAAGCTAGCAAAGGAGAGAGATGGGGAGAGAGACTCTTCTGAGCTGAGCTAGCAACTGCTTCTTGCTTCAGAGAGGAGAGAAGAAGAGGAGAGAGCCCTGTGCTCTCTTGCTGCTGCTGCTTCCTTTTCCTTTTGAGATTGTTACTTATTTTAATCCTGGGATCTGATTTTGTCGCCATATTGGGAGGATCGATTATCTTTATCCCCTCCTCCTCTCCTCTCCTCTCCCCTCTCCTATCTATCTATCCTGAAGAAGATCAGCCTGCTTTGGTGGTGTGGTGTCAATCCCTGCTGCTCCTGTTGAGCACACCCTCAGGTCTCTCCTCCATTTTCTTATCGCCTTCTCTTGTACCATCGGCTCCTTCTTATTGCATCATCAGCAGCAGCAACTAATTGCTTGCGTAGTACTACCTGCATGCATGACTCTGTTCTTGCCCTTGGCTTCAGTTCGATGATGCTGGAATTCCACCGAATTATGATGTTTCTTTCTCACGTGGTTGCGCAAGGATGGTTTTTTTTTTTTTGCGTGTTTCTGAGTTCTTGCCTCTTCTTGGGTTAGAGAGCTAGGGTAACTTCTCTTCCCTCTGAAATTTTCAGCTTTTTTGGTGTTTGGGGATTTTTGCTTGCTGCTACTGGTTTTTCTCTACTCGAGGAACCGAAAGCTCAGGTGCAAAGATTGTTCCTTTTGACCCTCAACCTCAACAAAGTTCTTGCCTTTCTTGGTGAATAGATGCTTGTGGAGAAATTCTTGGATTCAGAACTCATATGCTTGGTTTTCTCCGAATTATGTGTTTCTTGTTTTCTTCTCAGATTGTAAAGCAGCCCACCTTTTGTTCCTTGGCCTATAATTTGAGCTTATGTATGAACGAGCTTTCTGATTGCCGACTAAATTCTCCTAGCTTTTTTCTTTCTTTCTTCCTCGACGTTTACATGGAAGCTGGGCTCTCAAAAGCCAAATTTCCCGTTACTTTTACTTTTTTGCAGTAGTTATTCTGTTGAGTTACTGCACTCCAGACACTTTGTGCTAAGGAAATCTTGCTTGTTTTTCATCAAAATCTAGTGCTTCTTTTGTTCTGTATGTAGCTATATATATGCCTTGGAGTTTTCTCTTTGGTTCTACTCTCTCATAATCTAGCTATAAAAGCAAATTTGTCGAGACTGACAAGCGGGCTGTTAATTAAGTTCATCTCTTCTTGCAGATTGACTAGTAAGCTGTGTTCGTAGCGATAACAGCCTGGCGAATAATCTTTGAGAAGTTCCAGTCTATTAGTTCAACAAGGTACTCATCATGATAAATGACCATTACTCACTCAAGTCATGTGTTCAAACTTTATCTATCCAATGCAATTCTCCTTTTTTCATGATACTGTGGTTTCCCCAGGTTTCTTTTCTGAAAGAAAAAAAAAACACTGCCCAGTAATTTGATTTTGGTTTATGGTGTTGTCCGGTTGTTTAATATAACAAGAGAAATTCACAAGTAGATATTCGTAATTTCTTGTTAGCAAAGGAGGACCACGAAGTCCAAAACTTTTTTTGATCCAATCTGAAAAATGAAGGACCACTTGTGCCTTTAGCCTGCAAATCGGCATGTCGCATTGTCAGTTCCTATGTTATCGCACTTGTCGAGCAAAGTTTTGCAGGTGACTGCATTTCTATCAGATAGAATTCTGCCAGAACTGAGCCTGAGCCCAAATTCTGATTATTCGCTTGTGACTGGCCTTCTCTGTGTGCTTCTGCTGTACCTATATTACAGTTTGCTCAATTAAACTTTCTTCTTTGTGTGTGCAAAGTGTTTTGAAGTTTTCCCTTGAACTGCTTTACAAGCATTTGCTGACCTGCAGTTATATTTCTTGCATCGGTGTGCTGTTATTTTTCGATCTAAGAAAAGGAGAGAACTCCTTATTCAATATTTGAACTTCGTTGGGGGTGTCTTATCAGTCCATTTCATTTACTCAATTGCAGGAAAGTTGCACGGGATCAAGTTTAGTCTGGATAAACACAATATTGATGCCGTGTTGGAATTGTCAATCAAGGCAACGTCAAAGCTGGTTCTTCATACACATACATGCTTTTGCAGAAATCTCGTGCGACAAGTAGTTGTAACAGCGAGATGGCTACTTATTATTCAAGCCCAGGTAGCGAAAGAGACTCGCAGACCATGTACTCAAGAGACCCAGGCAGTGCATCCTATCCTATGTCATCGGCTCTAGGGAACTTGCTCTATCTGAACAATCCATCTTCTGGACCTTATACGGAGTTCAGTGGCATTCTGCAGCCTCAGCAGAATTGCATGGAGATGCCTGGCCCTGGCCATGCTTCAACAATGTCCCAAGACCCGTCTTCAAGGGAGTCCGACATGCTTGCTTCGCAACAGGGACAACGCTCTTTCGACCATGTCAAAGATATGAAAATTGAGATGTTGATGCATATGATGGACGGAGCACAAGGTAGTGGCTCTGAGCACATCCATGATGATGCCCACACTGGTTCACAGATTGAGTTTGGTGTTCTGAATAACCACAACTCATCAAGCGTTCCATCAGTGCAAGGCCAAGGGTTATCTCTGAGCCTGAACACGCAAATCATGGTGCCTTCCTTACCGTACTGGCCTATAAAGCCAGAAATGTTAACGCCGCAGTCTTACCATGACACTCTTAGAGGCCAAGACATACGGGTGAAGAATTTACAGTCTGAAGCTTCACGTGCAATCCGGAACTCAAGGTATCTCAAGGCAGCACAGGAACTGCTTGATGAGGTTGTGAGCGTTTGGAAGAGCATAAAACAAAAGGCTCAGAAAGAGAAGGCTGAATCAGGAAAAGCAGATGGCAAAGATACTGATGGAGGGCCAAAAAGTGAGGGTGTATCTTCTAATGCACAAGAATCTGGTGCTAATGCAGCACCTGAGCTTTCTACTGCTGAGAAGCAAGAGCTTCAGAACAAGGTGGCAAAACTGATGGCAATGTTGGATGAGGTGAGTACTCTAGTAGTGTATTGTCTCGTACTTTTCTTCTAAAACAAAAGCACAACTCCAATTTGTTTGACTCGAGTATCAGTTGTTTTATAGGAATGATCCGTGATATACCCTTTATACAAGATTAGATCTACAATTTACTTATAGCACAGTGATCTTAGTTAATTGATTGGTAAATCATTTTAACTTAAACAAAATATATTTCAGGTGGACCGGAAATACAAGCACTATTACCACCAAATGCATACTGTGGTATCATCTTTTGATGTGGTAGCTGGGCCAGGATCTGCGAAGCCTTACACAGCAGTTGCTCTTCAGACAATCTCACGGCACTTCCGATGCCTGAAGGATGCTATCAATGATCAGATCAATGTTATCAGGAAAAAGCTTGGCGAGGAAGAGAACTCATCTGGCAAGGAGGGCAAATTAACTCGCCTCCGGTACATTGATCAGCAGCTTAGGCAACAGCGTGCTCTCCAACAGTACGGTATGATTCCACAAAACGCCTGGAGACCACAGAGGGGACTGCCCGAAAACTCTGTAACAATTCTTCGTGCTTGGCTTTTTGAACACTTCCTTCATCCGTAAGTTTCATCCTTTATGCTGTTCTTTCCAGCCTTCCCTCTTTTGTTTTCTCTTGTCATTGTCCATGACAATTTTGCAGGTACCCAAAAGATTCTGAGAAGTTAATGCTTGCTAGGCAGACTGGCCTGACTAGGAGTCAGGTAATATTTGTTTGTCTTTTTTGTGCACTGGACCGTTGATTCACATTTGATGTTTAACTTGGCGTCCTAGAAGCCTTTTGTGTTTCTTCAAGAGTTCAACACGTTGACTGCTTCATGCTTCTCCTGTTCTCCAGATTTCGAATTGGTTCATAAATGCTCGTGTCCGCCTTTGGAAACCAATGATTGAAGACATGTACAAAGAAGAGATTGGCGATTTAGAGCAAGACTCCAACTCTTCTTCTGACAATGCACCTATAAGTAAGGATAAAATGGCATCTTCAGAAGAAAAGGAAGATCTCAAAAACTCCAGTGCACGAATTTGCGAAACAAGCCAATTGGGCGAGTCGAGAACTAGCATCGGAAATAGGAATGTTGCCGGCGCCCCTGTTGGCTTCCAGAACGAGGCCAACCCTGATGACAGTTTCATGAACCTGATGCTGAAAGACCAGCGATCGAACGGAGAAGATGGCGGCCTCCTCCTCCACAGCACTGTCGCGCAGCACTCAGACGAGAACGCTCGGTTCATGGCCTATCACCTGGCACAGCTTGGGAGATACGGCAACGGCAATGTGTCGCTGACGCTGGGCTTGCAGCACTCTAGCAGCAACCTCGGTGTTCCTAATGCTCAGCCAAGCTTCCCTGTTGTTAGTGAGGATGGCATCTACAACGCTACTGCTCCTCTTGGTGTCACCCTCGCATCTTCGGACTATGATTCAATGAGTCAGATGGAGCAACGGCAACGGTTTGAGCATTCACCTCTTCTGCATGATTTCGTGGCCTGAAGATAGCGCAGATACTATCAGGACCATGGGCATTAAAACAAGAATTGGGGGCAGCATTTGTAACACCTAGTGGGAGAATAACATGCCTCCAAGGGCATGGGATTTGTAGCTTTGTAGTTGCCATTTAATACACAAGAGGAGGTATAGCAGGAAATGCAATATATAAGGTTACATGGTGGGTTCATAGGGTAAATAATCATATGTAGAGATAAAATCCATCACTACTATATATACGTGTAAAAGCTTGTGATTTGAGCACCATATTGTGATTTCGTTGTGATTTGAGCTTTTCTGTCATTCTTTCACATATCAAGTGGAGCTCAAAACTTGCTGTGTCCAGCAAGTTATCCCGCTTTGTGTTAATTTCTGTTGGTTTTGTCGTGGAGCACTACATCTGAAATTAATCGGTGAGTTCATGTTAGTTGCCTTGTTGCTCAGGTCCCCCATGAGGATAGCAACACCTGCTGCTTACTAGTTGGGGTTTACTAGTTGGGGTTTAGTGCCATGCAACATATGTGTAGTATACAGTAAGACTGAGACTTTATTTTTTATAAAAAGGTTGGGTCTATCTATATGTAAGTTCAGTGGTATTGTAAGATAGTACTGATAACCCAAAACACTTTTAATTGAAGAAGTTTATACATCACAGTGAATTAATTTAAAAAGCCTGAAGATACAAGATATAGAGAGAAACAAAGATAGCCGTATATGTTTATCAAGTTGATAAGAGTGGTAGACAGTAGAGCTGTTGTGGATACACTGTATGGAGGCGCTACGACGGAGAGTGTCGACAGCGTCGGGGTTAAGGTGACCAAGGTGAAGATGTCACAAGTTGATGGAGATGGCCAGGCTGGTGTGGGGAGTGGACGGCGCAGCGGGGATGGTGTAAAGATCGTCGTCACTATTGCATCGAAGCATCTCGCGCCAGGTCGGGATATACTTCACAGAAAAGCCAGAAGCATCAAATTCAATTGAGCAATTATTATCTCTTGTGAATTGACGGACAAGGGAAGTAACTATAAGGACATTGTGGAGTGAAAAATTAGATGTGGGTGTAGACAGGATGGAGTCACCGCGGCATGTGATAGGAAAAGATTGGTCATTGCCGACAGTGACGAAAGGGGAGGAGAAAGGATGGCGAGAAAATAGTATACCATCCGATGAAACCATGTTGGATGACACACCAGAGTCCAACACCTAGGGGTGCTGGGTTGGAGCATCATCTGGTTAAGGGCGGCGATGAGGCCAGCCTGGTTTCACGAGAGAGCCGACTAGGTGGTTCGCAAGGGTGTGATCAGCTGAGGTGATTGGACGGAAGCGGACGTCAGGTGAGCATGAGGGTGTGCGTCGAGAACCCCGGGCTGCCAGGCGATGGGGCTGCGTAGCTAGGGTTAGAGTGCCTAGAGGTTATAGCAAAGCCACGGATCCATGAGACTGACGGACAGGGTAAAGATAGGAGCAGGACGCGGTTGCATCGAACTGCTCCAGCTCTTGCCCTTGCCCTTGCCCTTTCCTTTGCCTTTGCCATTACCACTGGCATGGGTTTTGTTGTCGTGGCAGAATCCATGGCTACCAGAGCCGCGAGAGGTGGTAGCAACACATGATGAGCGATAGCTAATGGGGTTGGAGTAGCCATGATTGGTTGCGGCGAGGAGAGCGGTGTGGGCCACCGTTTTCTCATCGTTGGCCAGACGAAGTTCTTTGAGAACTAACATGTCGTGGGCTCGGGCGAACGTGGGAAGAGGTGTGGAGTTGGCGATGTCTTCAGCGATATTGGAGAAGCGAGGGTTGAGTCCTTGCAAGAGAGCAAGGTTGAGTTATGAGCTGCCTTGACTTTAAGGCGTTGGCAGTACGAGAAAAAACTCATTGTACCATAGAGTAAAACTCATTGAGAAGGAAGATGACGTGCGGCTGCTTATTTGCTTGGAAGAGCCGCTCGATGGCCACCCAGAGATCACGGGCGGTGAGATCGGTGTCGTCCATTGTAAGGTCAAGAATAGAGTTATCGACCGAGCCGAGCAGCAAGCTGCGCACGCAGCATTCGGCGATGTCCCACTGGGGGTCATTGGGTAGAGGTGGAGCGGAGCCATCGATGTGGTAGTGAAGACCGAACTTTCCACATAAGAATTTGAAAAAGAAAATCCACTTGAAATAGTTGGCGTTGAGGTCGAGAGAAATGGGAATGTGAGATTTCACGTTGACGGCGGCGTAGGGTGGTGAGAACATCGACGGAGGGGTGCCTAAGTTACTGTCAAGAGCACCGATGGCTGAAAGGGATCTAGCGATTGAAAGAGTGCCGGAACCAAGAGTCGATTCGGTGGTCATGACGAGAGAGTAGCAAGGCGTGATAAGCTGATGAGAGTGTTGAGCCGATGGGAAGAGGCGGGTGCCCGATGTGGACCGATATGTAGCCAATGAGAGTGGGTGGCAGAGTAGGTAGAGTAGATAGGTCGAGTAGGTAGAGTAGATAGGTCACGGGTGTGAGAGAGTAAGTGGGTCACGGGCACGAGAGGGTTTGTTTCCGTGAAGTGAGGTTTCGTGTCCATGGACACGCGGAGGCAACTGAATGGGGCGAACCCGGAAAACGGGAGAAGTCACGAGCATGAAGAAAAAAAGTTCGCGTCTGGGAAATAGGAATTCACGTTCATGAACACGTGGACACGTCGGAGTGACGCAGATGCGAGTGGAGAAGTTTCGTGTCTGAAAGTAGGTGAGCGTGTTGAAAGAGCGGGAACCAAAAAAGTGTTCCAGCTGATGAGAGGCGGATGGGTCTAGACGATGAAGGGTGGGTAGATCCAACCGATGGAGACCACGAGCACAGATGTGCGCCGACGTAGGAAGAAAGGAAGGTGAGCTAAAGCAAGGGAAAAACGAAGGTAGGTCTGAACGAGATGAGAAGGCGGATGAAGGCCGTCTCCTTGTCACGTGGTGGAAAAATACGAGTAGGCGATAGAGGAGAAAGACCGTCTATGAAGGAGATGATGGAGATAACCAAAGGCGAAAAAGACAAGGAGGAATACTAGAACAGAAGGTCTGTGACGGAAAGAAAACGTCAGCTCACCGACGAGAGGGTTGCTAACGCACCAGAATATCTAAATCTGCTGTGATACCATGTAGAAGAAGTGTAGTATACAGTAAGTCTGAGATCCCGTTTCCTATAAGAAGGATCGGATCTATATATACAAGTCCGGTGATCTAATAATATCACAATTACATTATTGTGCACAACATTTCAGTCAATTCATCATTCCAGCTTTACTTTAGACAGCTGATCATCCTGTCATACTAGCACACAGATAGAATGTGATAATAATGCTCTAGTCTAGTCTAAGAGCCACTCCAGGAAGATGCCACAACGAAACACAACATAAAAGGCCAGACATTGTTTCAGTTTTGACAACCTAAGTATATGTACACAAAAGGCAGCAAATCACTGAGCGTTTGCGTCGTTCCATCTCTCATAACACAAAAGGAGCTCCAGTTCTGCTCTGCGTGAGCTTCTCTCTGTAGTTTGGCACGCAGGGATCAACCGCTCAGTTCCATCGACTCCCTCCAAAGATCAGCAACCGATTGCAGCATGGAACAAAACAAAAGCCAGATTTTTGTATCAACAATTTTGTTCTATCTTACCCATTAATTAATACACTGAAGTGCAAAAGGGGAGAAGACAAGGTAGAAGATATCTTACCAATACAAATTCTCGATCTCTTCACTTTCAAGGTCCACCTCTAAAGCTTGACCAAGTGCACTATTAGCCTTATCATACTCCTAAGGAACAGAAGTACAGAGCTGAATCAAATAGCAGCAGCAGATATACAAGGAACAAAAGAATTGTCAAAATGTATATCTTGTCTACTTCACCTTCAGAAACATTAGAGGTGCTCCTTGCCGATAGTAGGACTTGGCCCACTTTGGCCGTAGCTTTTTGCATGCATTAACATCATCCAAAGCCCTTTCTCCATCACCCATGAAGAGCCAGCAAAGACTCCTGTTTGAGAACAACGTGCCATCAAACTGATCAACCTTCAGTGTCTGCAATGAACCAAGCAGTGCAGATTTATTACTGTTATTGCTACACCAGTTCTCAGCACTACTCAACTTCGACCAACAAATTGTCATTCTCTAACAAGGTAGGACTGAAAATTGAAGTACTTGATAAAAGAGCAATTCCCGCCAACTCAAAATTAAATGGATTAATGGAAGGCAGATATCGGTGGACTGCTTTGTGTGTAGAGCATGCGTGTGTGTGGTGGTGGTGGGTGCTGCTAGCTTCAGGCTACAATAGTTTCTAGTCCACACAGTTCAGCTTATGCTCTATATGCAAGGAGATAATTATTCTAACCATAGCTCGTGTGATAGTATAATGAGGTAACTGATTTTGTGCACTGCTAAAGTAAATGAACAACAACATTAACTTCATGGAGAGAAAGAAACAACGTGAATCACTTAAGGCCTGTCTGGATAAAGGGATAGGTGGGTTTTTAATTTAATACTAATTTCTTGTTATGTAGTGGAAACACCTCCAATCTTCAGTTAAATCCCAAAGATCATAAAAGAAACTTTCATAGAGCTTTTTTCTTCATTTTCTGGAGTCAGAAAAAACAGTTGCAATCTCGCATTGTGTCTGCCAGATGAAGATACACAAATAACAGCATATACAATGCATATACAATGAGGAATACGTGTAAAATTAAAAGTGATGAAAAATTAGTCTATATTAAAATTAACAAAATTGCTTTATATTCAAATTAGAATTGCATAATTAATTTATATTAAAATTGACATGGCAAACTATAGTGAGTGCTGTATACACTAGCTTGGGTTAGGTTATGAGAATCCGTACCTAAAAATTATTTTTTAATTATACAGTTTACTGTTGAAGTGAGCTAGCGATGGCGTAACGAGCAGGTTGATGAAACGGGCCACCAGCGAAATGGACTGGCGACATAGTCAAGCTGATGACATGAACAGTAGTACAAGCAGGATTCTCTGTGGAAGTGTATCGATTTCTATGAGCTTCCATGTGTCTAGTGACGTGGCTCAATCAAAGGTGTTGATTTTGAATCTAACGGCTAGAAATAGGTTAAGTAGTGGCTACAAAATCTCAAGGCTTTAAGCTCTTTTCTTATAGTATTTTTTAATTATTTTGGGCTATAAAAATAGGATAAAGTGTTAGGATTATTTAGACACCTTGATAGAATTTTGTAAGCACAATCTTGATAATAATGGTAAAGTTTATAGAATGTTAGTACGGTAATTAATCTCTCTCATTCACTTTTATGCATACCTAGCGATCGATTTTAGATTGATTTGTTTTTCTCTGTGATTTGGGTTGTTTTCTTTAATCTAAAATTTAGCTAAGGTTTTTTTAGTGTTATGGAAAGTTTGGTTAATTAATTATTTTTGGATCTTGCATTATCAATTAATTAGAGTTTAATTAATTTCCATCAAACTTCTGTCCAAAAATTTTGTTTCGTCAATATCTAAAGATACAGAAGTACGTTGACGTTATTCTAGTTAGGTTTCTTTACAAATTTTGTCTAATTTATTCTGACAAATTCTAGGTCGATCAGAGTTACGAATCTATGGCAACAATCTATTTAATGACGAAACAGTATTATGTGCAGATGCTGAAAATATGATTTTTTAGGTTTTATGATTAGAGAAAAGTGTTAAATTTTATTTTTGACTTTCGCAATCATTTACCCCTCTAATTGGCTATCTTACTGTGAGTATAGGATCCAAGGATGTAACATGGATATGGTTCCAAAGAATGTACCTGAGTGTAGAACACCGATGCATTTAGATAATCCTGCTTCTTAAATGCAGCATCCCCTTGTTTCATGTCAGACCTTCTCTTTTTGATAAATTTATTGTCCTGAGTAACTCACAATATCAAATTAGACATATTCAAAAATTTGATGCTAACAGTGAAGAAATGTATTACAACAAGAACAAGGTGAAGTGAAAGGGCAAAAATAACAGATCCAATCAATGCAATGTTTCAGATTCCTAGTTATCAGTTGCAAGCCACACAGAGAAATGTGCAATGCTTCAGGAATCTTGCTTTTAAAGTAATAGTGTTAATCTATAAAACAAATTGGTGTACACTGAGTAGCTGCAAACATTGCACAGAAGACCAGGATTGTTGGACGCACAAGAAAATTGGTATAGACATACCTCTAGTTGCTTGATTTCTGACTGTACGCGATTAATTATTCCATCAACACTCCAATTTGCCACAGTTGGAATGGCAGCGCTTAAAGGAAAGAGAATCTCAACATTTTCCCATTTACCATACTCAGCAGCCAACTCTATTGGCATTCTCCCAAGCTCTCCAACAAACGAAGAATGAAATAGAAATATTGAAAATTTGGAAATAAGACAAGAAGCAAAAAGCTCTCCTTGATGTTGAGGATATATGATCTTCATAGGGGTAATATTAACTGACTAATGAAAGAGTAGCCTAGTTTACTTGTCGTTCCATCTTAATGAAATAGTATTTCTATTTTCTCGAAAAGAAGAAAAAAGAGGATGAAATGGTACCGCTCCTAAACAATCATGCAAATTTTATTAATCCATTTCAATTAGAACAGGCCAAGGCGGTGCTAGTATGACACAGATTTCTAGGCATACCTGACCAAATTAATAAAGACATGGCAAAAGGAAATAAAAAAGAAACAGTAAGAAACTTATGCATGAATGACTGTAGCATTTGCTCGTACATTAGTATCAAATCGTTTACTACTGAAGCAGATATCACCGGTGTGACAGCAGAAGGCTTACCGTGTCAGGAACATTTGGGTTTGCACCAGCTTCCAATAAGCACTTAATAGCTTCAGTTAAGCATTTCTCAGCAGCTTTTACCAAATGATTACTTGGCCCCTCAACTTTCACATAAGCTCCAGCCTATTAAATTCAAGTGTACAACATAAACAAACATATGGTTTCTCCTTATAATTAATGCTTTTATACAGAGGTAAACTACAACCACCACTTTAGAGAACACCCACGGCCATAGAAAGCAGGGAGAGCTATACCTGAACCAACAGCTTCACACAGGACACACAAAAGCTTGTTAATGACAAGTCCAAGGGTGCACCAAGTGCACTGTTTGAAACCTTGTTGGGCTGGAAAAAACAAAGAATATCAATTGTCATGCAAAGTAATGGCAGTTCCAAAAGAAAGGAGAATTTGAAGGGAAAAGGTGTTGAACCTTATTCTGTAAAGAGCATAGTTTACATGCCTGTCCTATTGATTTATCAGAGTTGCTGTTGTTTGGGCCCCTGCTCCCATGCCTGGGTAAGCTAACGCATTTACTATGAGATACTTAGTACAAGTGGGATCGATTGGAGAAAATAACAAAGCTCATGGCTTTGGGGGCAAAGGAGAACAGATTCATTCTGAAAGACAACAGAGAAAAGAAAGCAAACAGTACATCAGCATTGTGCTCCAAAAGGATCTCGACAGTGCTATCATATCCTCTGTAAGCAGCTAGAGCCAGTGGTGTCCCCATATCTGAATCTGCATCAACATTAATTCCTCTAGAAAGCAGAAATTTACTACTTCAGAGAACCCTGAATAAATAGATGGAAAACCAAATGTCATAAAAATATATGGGCAAACTGTTATAGAGGAACCACGTTTCAGCATCTAAATATAAACAGATATTTTCCGATTGGCATAAGGAAACACCAGCGGTTATCATACTAAGCAAAGGATCATTTGGGGCAAACTAATTACAATGGCTACAATGACGCAATGCGTGAAAAAACCACATACAAAGAGATGATCCCACAAAGTGATAGCATAAATACAGTTGCTTCCAGAAACTGATAGTAATGTGGTGGCGAGGGAAATTTTACATAACTTAGGCTAGGGAATTTTATTTAACCTGGCAAGCATCTTAAACTTTTCGAAAGACTACATGACATCGATGGATATGAGAAGCACATCAGAGTAGACCAGCCTTGTGCAATTTATGGTTACAAAAGAAAATAAAAGCACCAATAAGCATTTGAATTTAGCGAACACAAGCTAATCGCCATATTAGTATTCCAAATTAGGCCTGAATAGTTATCAGATTAAAAAAATTATTATTCACAGTTCTCCCTAGTTTCAAAATAAGGATCTCCAGCATAATACACAATACTACAAAGTGGATCCATCACAAAAGAATAAATCAAGGCAATGTGGAAGCTTCTTACAGTGAAGAGATTGATGTTCTAGCAGGATGGGCTGGCAGACAAGTAACTATAACGGGCATACAGAGGCCAAGCTATGTTCATACCTTTCACTGCAGCTGTGTGAAGAAGAGAGACATTTCCCTTAGAGCGAACTTGATGCACATCAAGTCCATGATCAAGGAGGCATCTGATGGCAGGCAGGTGGCCATGGTAGACGGCATGCTCCAGGGGTGTGAAACCTAGCAACAAGCACGCACAGTTGAAGATGGAAGAACAAATCGTCGAGCCAAGCAAGCATCCAAGAACATGTTTTCAAGTGCCAAGTGAACTAGGCGGGCGTGATTATTATTACCCTGAGCAGTGTCAGACTTGGTGACATCCATTTTGACCTCATCGACCAAATACTGATAAGCCGGCAGCTTGCCGAGCCAACCCACTGCGAGAAGGGCGTTCATGCCGAGGAAGGTTGTGTTGGCCACAGTCTCCTCGATCCCCTTGCCGTCCTCGTCCCGCTCTTTTGCCATCTCTTCACAAATCAATTGAAAAAGGGGAAATTTGAGTGAGGAATCATTCGAAGAACATATAACAAAGCCGAAACTTTCCACTTTCAACTTTCCAGGGGGAAATACACAAATTTGCAATCTTTGGGTGGTTCATCGAAGGTTTTCTCCAGAAGAAACACCGCAAGAATCCGTGGCACAAAAAGATGAACAGCATACCAGAAGATTCCAGCACAAATACGTAGACATCAAAACCCCCGCAGCCATATCAAGCAAGAAATTCGTACCAAATCCGATACACAAGCAGAACCAAAAGGGGAAAAGAAGGGCTTCTTCGGGTGTGGCTTACTCTTGATTTCGTGGGCATCGCGGTAGTGGGAGGCGACGAGGAACGCGGCGACGCGTCTCGGTCTGCACGGGCGGAGCAATGGAAAAGATGAGATTACGAAGAAATTGAAACAACGAGGTTTCGCTCGATCGATCGCTAGGGTTCAGGGCAGGAGGACGATGGAATGGATGGATCACCCCTGCCGAGGAGGACCTCGAAGGCCTGTGGCAGCGCCATGTCCAGGTCGTCCCGCATCCTCACCGGAGAGGAGGAAGCTTCGGATGCGATCGATTTGAGGAGGAGGCAGGAAGGAAAACGAATAGGCGCAGAAGGCGAGAGGGGGGAAGAGAGAAGAGGAGAGGGAAATAAAAGGGCGGGAAGAGAGCAGAGGGCGCAGGAGAGGGACCCAATGGGTGCTCCACACGTGCTCCTCCACTCTGACATTCGTTCAGAGGCTCACCTCCGTCGGTTTTTCATTCCATCACTAGCTTTCGAGCTACGCTACTAGTGTGCTCTACTGAGTAGTGGTATGAATTTTGAATTTAAATTTTCCTGATACTACTATTTGTATTTCATATAAAGAGACATCATTACCAAGAAATCAAAATGAAGTCTTTGGACTTCCGGTGAAACCAGTGTAAACTCTGCCCAAATTTCAATGTATCAAGAATTCAGGATTCAGAAAGTCTCATCAAATAGATTCTTGACAGCGAACAGAAGCCTAGTATTCAATATTTAGCCAAAGCTACAATGGACAGTTAAACACATCTTGAAAGCTAGAGATGAGGTGTTGACATCAGTGTTAGGCCACCATAAAACGCACATATCAGATCAGTGCAATAGTCTTTACAGACTATAGAGGCATACATTTGTGCTTCAAACAATTGCACAGCCTGCTCATTCTGAGCATCATCATATCAAAAACACAAGATAATATCATTGCTCTAGTTCATTCAGACAGAGCTTTCATGTTATTCATGAACCATAGTACACATATGCTCCACAGGACCACATCTAATTCGTATATACAAGAATTCTATCAACACTTTGCGCAAAAGCACCGCTTGATTCAGACTGGGTGGTGTGTGGAGACAAGGTAATGCACAACATCAGAAAGTAACTCGGGAAATCATTCCTCTTATTACAAGCACAGCAATATGATGGCACAATCCTAGAATGTGATGAGACTTGCAATCACAAGAAAGCCAACCAGGATGAGAAGCGCCTTCAGGTACACATCCGCCTGCTGTTGTTGCCCAGGCGGTCCATGGTGGGGAGCAGCAGCATGGGCATGCCCGCCATGGAACGCGTGCCCATGCCTGTGACCGTGTCCGTGTCCGTATCCGTAGGGGAAGCCAGCAGGCTGCCCATAGGCGGTTGCATCTGGGAACCCATGGACTTGGAAGCTGAGCAGGGGGAACAAGCCCCCAAATGCGGCAGAGAAGGTGTAATTCCCCCACCGTGCATTGGCTAGAGGGATGCCTCCACCCATGAACCAAGGGTTGGGATTGGCATTGGGGAAGTGGGTGTTAGGATCGGCTTGTGGAGCCGTGGCAGGCCTCTGTCCAGCCGGGCGATCAGGAATGTCAGCCCCAGGAACATTCTTTGACCTTGGGTCGACACGGTCCTTACCACGGCCATAGAGAGGAACAAGCTTATCCTCCTCAACGACAGCCTTGCAGACTGGGCACTCAGGTGAGTGTGAGTGGATGTGCAGCCACTTGTAGAGGCATGGCCAGCAGAAGAGGTGGCCGCAGAGTGTGACGATAGGCTCCTGTGGCAGCTCAAAGCATATGTTGCACTCGAAGCTTCCCCCAGCATCAGCACCGCCGCTGCTGCTGCCACTTGTGGATTCCCCAACATTGGCTGCCATACTGGGATGAGATGAGCTGCAATGGAAGGAAATTGGTACGCTCATCAGCAACTCAGAGTGGGTATGATGGAACATACAAATGTAGTTCCAACTCTTTTTGAGTGCAAAATTATAATCTAGGGCAGGGGCACCACTTTTGTGTGCTCAAACAGGAAAAGAAAATGGAAAAGAATTAGAGCAGAAGTAATAGACCGTAGTTCAAATTTATGTGTTGATAAGCAATTTAGTTAAAAGACAACAGATTCGCGATCTAACATGTCTGTTTTGCAACGAACTAAGAGTATTCCTCATTTGTTCTTCGAGTATTGTGTAGCTGTGGCTGATTGCCTAGCGCCTATCTGGAACATCGTTTCTATGATTATCGACAAGAAAGTTGGTTGTGACCTTTTTGTATATTTAAGGTGTGGATTTGTGGGAGGAGGTTGGGTGTGTCGAATATTAAAACAGCTGCCTGTCTTGGGAGATTTGGAGGTTGAGCAGCGTTTACATTTCGGTCGTTGTGTATGATCTGGAATGCAGGTATTGAGATTAACACAAAGCCTAGCTAAGAAGATTGATGAAGGTGTACCATGTGTTCCATTCAGGGTGGTGTAGTGAAATGGTCTATGTAAGGTCAGAGAGAAGCATCTCTAGTTTGAGAAGAACAAAAAAAATGCTGTAAACTAGGCCGCTATTTTCTGATTAACGCAATCGGCAAACGGGGCTAAGTTGTAGAGTTAAGTTCGTACAAGGATCGATCTGAATATGGAGAGGCAGGAGCATATACTAGGAGATTAAGATGGCAGGCGAGGAACGGCAACTCGAATGTATGAAACCGGCACGCATGGGCATGGGCAGAGAAATAAACTAGGTTAAGAGAGATCGGTGGTGGGCAGCAGCAGCACAGCAGTGAACTGAAGCAGCAAACCAGCAGTAGGAGTGGAAGAAGAAATCCACGCATGGAGGGAGGCAAGCTAGGTTGAGATCCGCCGCGGGCGATCCGATCTGGCTGCTCTAATCTGATCTGGATAGAATCTTAATCACAGAGAGTAGGTGAGGCCGAGAAAACCAAGCTCGCGAGGAGGTATAGAGGATAGGAGCGGACCACTCACCTGCGGGCGGGCGGAGGAGGAGACGGAGGCTTCGGTGCGTGCGCCACTCGGGAGGGCAGGAGAGGAAGAAGACGGAGAAGCTTCCAGGCGAGGGGATCGGGTCCCAGGTCCCTGGGCCTGACTTGGTGGGACCATTCCTAATCTTTTCTCACTATACCAGTTTTTAATCCTCTTTTCATTACTGCCATCGCTGTTATCTAATCTTAACAAGCAGTACTTACTCGAATTTTTTTTATTATATATTTTTATTAAAATATTTCTAAAAGATATTTTTTAAAAATATATATAGACATATACTCCCAATGCTATCTTGGATATTGTTTTTTTTAAAAGAAATGCATCACCAAATAACGTGAAATCTAATATGGTAAATGTATGTTGGGCACACGTTAACGACAGAGCGGTGATAGCTAAAAAATTTTGTAAGCAGCTCCCTATCATTCTAGCTGAAAGCGTTTTTTTATACGGCAGGGGATCGCCTATAAAATGTCGTGCATGGCGAAAAGGAAGGAGGCGGCCTGTCGTTTTTACGGGTAGCCCTTACAACCATTTGATTGGGTTTTTTTTCTTCCCACAGAACACCTAACCTACTCGTGGAAGGGGAGAGAGACCTGAGACGGCCCACTTAACGTCCTCTATTAAGTCATTTTTGTCCCTACTATATAAATGTTGAAAAAAGAGATTTTAAATAAATCTATTTTTATTTAGAGATTTGATTATAAAGAAAATTTGAAATAAACATAATAGAGATTACTAATTATGTAAGAAACTCGATGCTAATACTAGAAAATTACTATATGCTTGAATAATTAATAGATTCATACGTAGACATTATTTAGATAATAGTAGCAAAAATATTACACGGTTACTAAAAAATTTATACGTTATAGACACAATATATATGCAATATAAATAATATAATAGGTATCATGACATAAACATCTATTTAGAACTTGTAGATATCATAATCTATTATCCACTTATAGTCACTTGTTGCTAAATAAGCCGACTCTTCGCTCGTACTCTACTTTAGTCTGTATGTATTATTCAATTATTTCAGATCATATGATTACTGCAGAGTTGTATGATGATTTTTTAAATATTTATTCATTATTTAAATTTACACCTTCTTGATGTTTCTTATGGGAAAAAGTGATTTTATAACTATTGTAATCACAATGACAACAAAATTAAAGTAAATTAGATAAAAGTACAGTGAACTTATAACAAAATCATTATCAAGAATGTTTGGATAAATAAATTACCTTCTATCAAAATATTGCCACTTATTGGTCTCACTACCTGACAATGATCACCACGAGCACACTTAGGATATTTCCACCATGAAGATAGTTTAAGAGATTGCAGCCTCTAGTCTAACCATTCGGCTCACCGATATTGTTCGTACTCCTCTTTCGTTGTTATGTACCATTCATTTGATTTTGAGGAAAAAACTAATGGCCCACGGAGAACCAACGGTTAGGGTTAAATACTGGATTTTTTATCAACCCACTGAATGATACTACACATCCTTCTATTGATCTGGCAAAGAAAATATTAGTTTGAAGAAAATATTGTGATACGGAACAATTAAAAAACAGGTGCATACAATCAAAAAATGTTGATACTATATGTGATAGAGCAAATGGATGGTGTAGGACTTATAAGGGTATTAGCGAACGGAAAACTTGAGCAAAAACTTGAGCTCCATCATGCATATCGAGGTCTTATATAGAATTGGTTGTGTTATGTGTGGAAGACATAAATAAAAAAGTTGAAAATGACGTGACATTCCACGGGGAAAGTATCATGTTTATAAAAATCCTTTGACGCGACATGTAGCCTAGAACACTTTAAGAAAAATAGTTAAGTAATACAAACTGAAATATCATGGATCGAATGAAAATATGTACTGTGTGGTAAATTTAAAAACTCTTGTATGAATGTTCCCACTCCTTATGTAGACATCTTGGCTGCTTGTGTCTACGTACCCCCTTCTTATGTCGATGTTACTGCTATGGAAGAAGCAAAGTACATCGTAGCAAAAACTATATAAAGTATAATTTATTAACAATAGTGTCTTACGGCAAGAAGAAAGCAATATATTTAGGAGGTGAATAGGTAAAGTTACCTTTAGGACTCCTGCTACTGTCGCCACTACGGGAGGAATTACATCAGTGGCACGACAGGTAAGAACACGGAGGACAATGCGCATCATGTTGCGCATCTTGCCAAAAGTAATACTCTGCTCGTCCACCGTCAACACAACCCTGACCTCCAACTGTGGGCACATAACCTCAAGCTTGCCATCAACTTGCCGCACATCGTTGACCTGTTTGATACAACATGCCATACGTAAAAGTCATAGTACATTTAATTGAGATATAGAAGATTGATTAACACACAACATGGAAGAAATCCTAGTCATGATGTCTAGGGTACATGTCACGCACACTAGCTATATATGGCGGCAAAGCATTAAGAGTGAATGTCACACAAGAATGGGTATGAGGATGGTACCAACAATAATAGTGTTAGAATATGTACAAATCATGCAATCATATGCTCGATTTTGTATCAATATTTATCATTGCACATCATCCGGCATAGCCAACACTATTGATAGAGGGTACAGCTGACACACACCAAACTATCGTAGCACTTGCTACAGATAGTGCGGCTTGATAGAGATATCGAACACCATCAGTTTGGTCATCAACCAATAGGCCTAGTCATTATGCATAAAGTGGAAAGTCCAAGTGGTGCATGGCTCCTAGATGATGTTGTTCGGCTGTAGGCGATCGATCTGTAGTACGACGTCCGAGTAGGATCTCATGACCTGCAAGTAGGCCTATTGTCACTAGAGAGCACAATAGAAAGTGTCAACTAGTTATTTTTTAAGGTACGAACACTAAACAAACATATTATGTACCTAATAATGATACCATACTGTCCCTATCGTGGAAAAGTCCTTAGGCGTCCTTTGTGTGTACATGTTGTTGTTATAGGTGCTATGGTCCACCATTGGTTGGTTGATCATGAACCACTAGGCCGCCCGGAGCTACGGAAGTAGTAGACAACTGGTGATTAACGAACCTGCATCATGCACGTGTCACAAAGACCTTAGTACATCACTCAGAGGGCAATAGATCCCCAGCTCTACTAAGGTGCGTTCCTATCCTTAGCATCAGGCGATCGCTTGAGCGTAGTGGATATCTATATTTAAAAAAATGTTAGCATGATTATTGGAAATAAAAACATAATTTATAGTTCATACAACTGACAATAAATTTTTATCAGACAAAATGAACAATAATTATCATTACTATAAGGCTTAAAGTAAATAATATTATGATACATATAGTCTATAGAATATAGAAGAAAAGGTTACAATAACTTAAGTTATACATTCATTCTAAAAATAGTACATAGATTTGCACTACATGACTAAACCATCGGATGCACGAGAACACCTAGACCGGGTTGATCTTAAAGTGGTGTCTTCTCTCATAGGGTGTCTTCCATTGGACCCTACTCTGATGGAGGAACTTTCACTTCACTCAGAACCTCTATATCTTTTGGACACTTCTTGTAAGTATATCCCTCCTTGTCATACTTGCTATAACGTTTGAACCTTCCACTTCTTCGGATTTATCCATGTCATTATAAACTTGTCTAATCTTGTGGTGTCCTGCATTGTCCCTCATTTTTGTTTGGTCCAAAATGTAAAAAAACTGAGATTGTTGAGATACGAAAGACCCCACAATACTAAAGCCAAATATCTCGCCACTCCAAATATGCAAGATATCTTACTTTCTAAAATAAGATGACATAAAATAATAGTCGAGTATTCCATACTCCGAGCTCACGGCAATTACATGAGAATATAGCTTGTGGTATAGCCTTACCTCTTGGCACAAGTACGAGTAGGTTCCGTCGTCCTTTAGGACATGCTCATGTACAACTCTCTTATTGTAGATTTCACGTTTGGACTTATACCAAATCTATGCTATTATGTACTTTGAGATATAAATCATGTTATTGGGCCTTTTATGTTTTTTATCCAAGTAATTCATCATCATTGTAACAAATAAAATACCATTGTCTGATATAGAGGGCCCAACTGCTTTGTACTGATCTCTAAAATTTTTGCATGTGCCATGCATGATAAACTCAATGACATCATGTGGTAGGCTTCTTACACCATGCATCACTCAGTTATAAATCTCAGCTAAATTGGTGGTTATTATGCCAAAACAAACGTCACCATCGTCATACAATAAGTCATATTTCTCATTTGGCTCATTCTCAATCCAGTACAAAAATTTTCTAACCTGTGATACCGATCTCCTTCTCATACTATGATTATTACTAGAGAGTGGTTTTAGAGTTTTAGAGCCTCATCATTTATAGGTGTTATCCTTATTGACTACTCATTTGTATATTTCATTGTCAGATTGTCCAACCTCCTTCAAGACTCATTAAATTTTTTCTGTTGATTCTGGACACATAGTCTCTTAAAAATATCTATAAGATGTCTGTTCTTAAACTGTTTGTACAAATTAGCACATATGTGATGCATACACTATCTGCTACGAATATATGGCCACTCTTATGCATACCCCTTTTCCACAATATCATATGTCAAATACTCAATAGCCCATAGAAGATCAGTGTGACGTTCATGTATAAGATATACACTTGGCCTTATATACACAACTACGTCTTTCACTTACTTTAGAAACCAAAATCAGCTTTTAATGTTCTCACTTTTAATGAAAGTGAAAGCCACAGATAATACTAGATTATTCCATCAACTTCAATTACTATCAATATTTTCTCTTTGTACGTTCTAGTTAGGAATGTCTTGTTAATACAAAGTATGAGACGATAATGCATAAATACATTAATGTATGTACTTAATACGAAGAAAGTCCGTTGAAACATGCTCTGCTGAGAATGGTTAAGTGATGAGAGTGATTTAATGTCGTAGTAGCTCCCTAGATTCTTTTGAAGAATGCAAGCTATAAAACTAGGCAAATTATTATATGAACCTTTAAATGTGCTAAACTTCTTATCCACAATCTTCTGCTTCGTTATCTATGACTTCACATAGTTGATTGCATACTTAAATTTATCCTCAATGTGACTTATAATTGACGTTGATTCGTACCCTAGGTTGTACACAACATTGGAGTACATCTCCGTTATAACAAATATATATGTCATATTTTTATGATATTTCTCGACCATATGTAAGTGAAAATTATGCTTAGTGACAATTAACTCCTTCTAATAATCCTTCTATTTATCCTTGAATGCATGCACCTTCTATAGATACCCATAACTTGTGTTTATGTACTTCACTTCATATACTGATTTACTTGACTTTATGACTTAGAACTCTTACCGAAATGATACTGTCCAATACTTAATTAGCTCTGTTATTTTTTCTTTGTATGCATATTTAGCATTTTGAATGACCTCATACTCCTTATACTTCTATGCCACGTGATATCTCTAAGAAATAACAAGTCTAGAACAGTCCTCGTTGGACTATTGTGACATATTTACATTACTACTCTGCTCGTCCGACAATTTATCATTTTCTATATGCTCGTTATTAGAATCTTCTCTATTCGTTATCTCAACAATGACATTATTTTCCTCAATCGTTTGCCTATCCTCTTGGCTCCCAATCTTCTTCTCCTCCTCCTAAATTTTCTTATTTTCCACACAGATGCTTCTGAAATAGCTAAACAGTAAGTTTTTTTAAAAAAAATCAATAGAAAATTTGCTTGAAAAATCATATTAATCCATTTTAGCTTTAAAATAATTAATATTTAATTAATTATGCGCTAATGGCTTATCTCTTTTTTCTCTTTTTTCCTCCTCTCAAACAGAACCTAATTCTCTAGAGCGGAAGGTTTGTAGGGAAGCACAATCTTCATCTTTTGTTGGAAAGAACAATCCTCTTCATATCATGGATGCTGTCCAGGCATCAAGAATCTTCATTTTTCAGGTATTATACTTCTGCCGCAACAGATCAGAAGACTCTTTCCATCCCCCTTCCAGTCTTAAATTAGTGACAACCTAGTGTTATATGACATCTCATCTTAGACCTACCTTTCAATCCAAAGGAAATATCTAGCCTGATATAAATACAGTTAATTTGATGGAATTATGGGTATAAAACTTAAATATAATATAGAGTGCAATCCCAAAGCAAAATTAATATTGGAGTATACTACAATATTGATATATGAAAGACATGGAGATGAAACAAGTGAAAATAAACAGCTAATGATGAATTGGTCGCTGCCTGGGTTGCCGCCAACAAATCGATTCAGGAGAATGGAGGCCTACGACTACGGTCCAGGAATGGTGGGGGATCCTGGCAAAAAGCCATGACAACCCCAAGGGGTGAATGTGCTCGCTGATGCTTATGATCGCATGGGAGGTCTGAAAAGAAGAAACGGAAGAGTTTTTTACCACAATGAAACTTCGGTTATCGGACTCTTCACAAAAATTAAAGACAAGGCCAGGACGTGGACAATGGTGGGCGCAAAACGCCTTCTGGAGATTATATCCCACACTGTATAGGCCGCATCCAGCAGACTCTCCTATTTAGTTTTTATCAATAGGGGCTGTATTTTTTTTCCTTCTGTATCAATAAAATGGGCGGTCTGTGCCGATTTGTTTTTTTAAAAAAAACAGCTAATGAGGAATTGACATTTGAAGCCTTGAAAAGCAGCCACCTATCTGGACGATGAGAAAAAGAAAATTCCTTGATTCAAATATTACACTTAACTCTATCCAGATTCTAGAACAACGACGTTGGATGATCATGAAACCACCATCTCATGTCATGCATCTAGAAATCTTTGCCTTCTGTTCTTCCGTAATAATTTCTTGTCATGCAAATCCTGACTGACTGATTAGTGAATTCAGGCAGTTGGCACATAGGTTTTGTGCTCTCAACTCTGACGAGAGAAGAGGGAAACCAAAAGGAGAAGAGACAAATCACAAATGATCATCAAGCTAACTAGCCAACACTTGTTGAAAACCAGATGTCTTATGTCCTTTTCCTCTCAGGCTGTATGTCGGTTGATGATGTACTTATTCCAAGCTCATGCTTTGAAAAGATTAAAACTCCTACACAAGTTTCATATCTGCTACTAGTTTCTTGGAACCAGATTAATTACATAATATGCTACTTAAATAAATTAATAAACCATGGCCTACATATCTTTCCGGTGAGAGTACCTGAGCTGTTTTGTAAGCACACACAGATCACAAGAGGGTGTCCATCAAACGACAGAGCAATGAGGCAATGGCTAGTGCAAGGATTAAATTATGTGTATGCTTGTTAAACCGAGGACACGAGAAAATCAAATCCAAGAAACGGTGCCGACTGCCGACCCTCCTCGTGTAGAAACGGTGCAATCTTCAGTTGCAATCCTAACTGCTCTACCTTTTTCTCAACATCAGTTTAATTTCCATCTTGCCCCTTTTATCAATTGCAAGTCACCATAGAGTGAGTGAGTGAGTGAGTGAATAATAGAATTATCAAAAACTACTTTTTTACAAAATAAAAATTATTACTGATTAATAAAGTTAATCTTACTATAATCAAAATCCCATACTTTTCTATATGTCATCGATCTGATCGACCTCCTGTTGTCAATTCAATTGACATATATTTGTCCATCCGACCAGTGACTTAGTTCCCGGTCCGACCACCATGGTCCATTTGGTCTAACCACCACTAATATACCAGTCTAACTCAGGTGCAATGCCTAGTCATTTAGGAGGCATTCAATACATTGAGCTCTCGTATTCTGTTTACTCTACTAAACCAATTTCTAAAGAATAATAAAAATTTAATAATATACCTCTTTACTTGCGAAGATGAAAAAGGCATTCGGAAATGTCTTGGGCGATTCATATGTTGAAAACTCATGGGCAACACCTAGTCATCTAGGAGGTGGTTCTCTAAGAATAACAAGCTTGAGTTATTACCGACGTTGATCTATAAGTGCTCACCAAAATCCTAAGATCCACTCTCTCATAAATCACCTAAAAAACATACTTAGAGGATGGATTAAACTAAAGATATAAGAGAGTGGAGTAAGAAATCTCTAGAAAATTCTTGGAAGTGATGTAATAATTAATGAGCAGCCTACATCTCAATAGGGGTTGGTGGAGTTAAATACTTACCCCTCTCAAACTAGTTGTTACTCACAAAATTTTAAATTCTAGAGTATCCGCTTAAAAAAGTCAGGAGACTCTAGACATACCTTTTGGCCTAGATAGAGAGCTTAGACCGGAGACTCCGACCAAATGGTCTGAAGATTTTAGACAACACTTAGCTTTAAGAAATAGAGAAGGTTCGTAGTATCCGATCTAAACTTCTAGAGACTTCGGACAAGCATCTCTACTAGATAAAGAACTCAGTTTAGAGACTCTGAGTTGATTTCTCTTTTTGACAAAGAAATTTATTCACAAGTTTTTACAGAGTCTAGACACAAACATGCAAAACATTGGAAAAGAAAAAACCAAAACTCCAAAGTATACATGGTGTAAGTGTTTGCTCATCTAGATAAGAAAGTTTGATTGAGCACTTGCTTTTTGAACTGATTAAACTTTAGCCTCTCTTAATATTTTGACATATCCTAAGGACTCATAAAATAATAAAATTATATTTTTATCGTTTCATGGGATTCTTATTTTAACCCAAATAATCTTCGCACTAGATAAATTACTGTGAGATTCTCAATTATAAGATACTACATCCCTAATTTCTTGTCATCTATCGTGAGGTTAGTCTGACTGCTACTATACCTATGGTCTGACTAAGCTCCGGTCAGTCAAGCGATGATACAAATCTCAAAAGTGCTCAAAAGCCTCATCTTTAGATACCATAAATAAAACCAATCAATATTGAGAAAAATCATTCACAATAAACAATACATATCACTTTCTCCAATAGATTGCACTATAGCTAAACCAATAGTATCAATATGTAAAAGATGTCTACGTGCATCTGTCATCATATAAACAATTATAGTATATGAATAAGCTACCATCTTAGCATGATAACAAGGTGAATAAACCAAATCAAAATCATTCTCAAGTTTAGGAAATCAATGAACAAGATCCAAAACAGTTATTCTAGTTAAATAATCAAAACCATCATGCCCTAGCCTTCGATATCAAAACATTAAATCTTTTATAAATTTAGCAATTAGACATATGTTCTCAGATGAAACACCACTTCAAAATCAGCCTTAAAAACTCTTCAAATCCCCAAAACAAAATATCTAGAAGAATAAAAAATGTTACTACCAATTTTCTTAAATCTAACATCAAAATCCTTATCAATAATTTGAAAAATTGAAAGCAAATTGTACCCAAGTCTTTCAACAAAGTTACATCGTTCAAAATAAATTTATCACTAAGCTTGATAGATCTAGTAGCAAAAATGACACTTGAAGAAGCATCTCCAAAGATAATCAATTCTTTCCTAGATGCTGGTTTGAGAGAGAAGAACCAACTATTATCTTTAGTCATATGTCGCGAACAACTGGAGTCCATAATCTACATGTTCTTCTTCCCTGCTGCAAGAGACTACAAAAGCATACATCGATGTCTTAGTACAAGGGTTTGACAAAAGAAATTTATGAATATAAGACATGACCAAAAGTACCAACAAACATACAACCACGAGCAAAGACAATTTTAGTTTGTTTAGAAAATTTTAATCCAGGTCAGTCTAACCGTTGCTATACCTACGGTCTGATCGAGCTCTCATCTAACTGCTGGTAAATAGCCGGTTTGGCTGCCAACCAGAATGACCGAATCAGTCCAGCTGATCTCCTCGGCCCAAAATATATGTTTTTTGCCTCTTTAATTTTACAAAAAAAATTTCCCTTTTATTTTTCTGTTTTCTACTAAGGTTAAAACAAAATCCAACAAGATATCCATCTTTTCTAAAAAAGAACAAGTATACTTTTTACCAAGAGATTAATTTGTAATCAAAGGTTTCAAATAAAAAAAATTAGTTTCATTACATGTTTATCAAATAGAATATGTAGATTTAAACATAGTTTGCTTAATTTTAGGTTTTATGAAAATCCCCATTGTTAGTGATAGATCGGTGGGATTTAAAATAACAAGGTGCATTAAAACCTAGTCCTCTATTATATATACTTACTTTTAATTAATAAAAAATTATATTTAATTTCTTATTAACATTAGAAATTTTTCTAAGTAACTTTGCAAATAAGAAATATCTTTTATCAAACTAACATAATTTTTACAACCAATCAAAACTCTTTTTTGTTTGTGACGCTTTGAAAAAAAACACCTCATGATCATTCATAATATCTTCCATATACTCAACATGACCTAACTTATTTTCTAACTTCATCTCATTAGAAAAACATGTTGAGAAAATTTTAGAAATTTTTTTAATCTTTTAGCACTCAAAAGATTAAACGTCGAACTTGAATAAAAAGTAATTTGATATTTTCTTTAAAAACTTTTTGTTTAAAAATAACTCATCAACAACTTTAGCATGCATCACAATTCTAAGAGCAAAACAAAATTTCAATTCCTCTTTTAAAATGAGCATCGTTAAGTTTTGTACAAGATCTCTAATAGCAAAAATTTTAGAAAACAAAATTTCACCAGACTTACAATCATCATCATCATCAGGAATTAGATATTTTAATCTAGAAATTTAAGAATTTGGTTACTCAAAACAAAATTTTGTTTCTTAATTTTCTATTCACAAATCTAAAGTTTAATATTAAGAGCAACAACCATCTCGTGATAAATTTCAATAGAAGGATTAATCACCTCATTATTATTGTCATCTAAATTAGATCCTCCACAAGTCATGAGACATATCCTAGAGATATTCTTGCCTTTGTTATTGCATCCTTCATCACTCTCATAATCAACATCATTTACATAATCTTATTCAAAAGTAGCATAGACTTGATTAAATATTCTCTTAACATGTTCTCTACTTTTTGTACCTTTAAATACTTGCTTCTTCTCGACGAACTTAGGCTTCTCCTCCTCTACTTCCTTCGTAGATCTTCAAAACTTAAGATACTAAGAGCGAATGTGGGTTAACTCACCAAATCTAAAATATCAAAATTTACCTCCTCTTTTCCTGCTCTTTACATTATTTCAAGCTCAAGAAAACTTGTTAATTAATAATGCTAAATCCTCCTCAGAGAGTTGCTAGAGTTGGTCATCGGTGATGACATTTAAAGCAGTAAAATAATTTGATGAAGAACTATTCAAAGAAGAATCATATGAAGAAACCAAAGCAGTGGTTTTTGAATTAGGCTTGTGAGAAAAAAATTCAACTTATGAGTTTTTAGGTTTTTATATAAAGATTCCAAGGTTAAAGTTGTCATGTTAATATATTCTTGGATTGAAGTAAATTTTATCTTCCAAACCTTCATATCTAAACCAAGCAATAAATGCCTTGCAATTTTAGATTGATGATAGTTACCATCAAAATAATCATTAACAGATCTAAGATTACTTAAAATCTTGTTAAAACGACCAAAGAAATCATCAAGAGATTCTCTAGATTTCATCTCTAATTTCATATAATCTTTTTTTTTAAAAATAACCCCACGAATTTCCTTGATGTTAGAAGATCCTTCATGAAACTCGATTAGTGTGTTTCATATCTCATACGCAGTTTTAAGATAAGAAATCCGATCAAAATCTAAGCAAAAAATATTGCTTAAAATCATGTTGCGAGCTTTAAAATTATTTTTAAATTCTACTTTATTTGCTACAACAATAAAATCAGAAATAGTATAAAGGTTTAAAGAATTTTCACGAAATATCATAACCTTCACACATAATATAAGTTTTCATCTTTTTACACCAGTACTAAAAATCAACTCCATCAAAAAATGCGGCTTGGTTGAAAATCAGTTAGACATGGTTAAATCTCAAGATCGGTAAAGATTAAAACGAGAAAAATAAGACTCTCATACCACTTGTAGGATCAAATATAAGGACAAATACTAATAACTTTGTTTGTGGAATTTGTAGGAGGTGAATGGTAGGATTACCAAAAACTAAAAACTTTGTTTGCGGAATTAAACGTTACCTCTGATTGATTAAGTTAATTTTACTGTAGTAAAAATCTCAAACTTTTCTAGATGCCATTAGTCTGACGTACACACATCTGCTTGTTCGACTAGTGACTTGTTGTCAGTTTGACCACCGTGCTCCACCCGGTCTGATAACCACTAATACGTCGGTCAGACCAAATGTAACCAAAGAAAAACAATCTTGAAGTAAATCTCAAAAGTTGATGAAACTATTGAAAGCATATTAACTTTATTATATCAAGATGTGTATATAAAGTGCATACAAAATATTTCTCTTTTAATTTTCGATTAAACTCACAATTCAAGTCTAAGCCCTAATTTTTATCTCCTTCAAAAGTGATATTTTGAGACCTAAACCACCTCTCTATTTATACCCATAGTTGACTACACAAATATTCCGAATCCTACTAGTACTAGCACTCCTAATCAAAAAGAAAACTCTCTTGTACAGGTATATAGCCTATCCCTACACGAATTTGAACTCTATCTTTCTAAATTTGGATTTTTTTTCAAATTCAACTCTAATTTCCATATGAATAGAATCTCTCTTGTATGCCATATGGTATTATAACGCCTGCTATTTTACTAAAATTCTGATTTTATAATTTTGTTTAGCGGTGCTTTTAAATCCCGTTTTCCCACTCAAAACATTTAATCTTCAAAATTTCCTAAGGTCAAATTTTCAATCCCTTTCCTATTTAATCTCCTCTTAAATCTTGGTTCATTGTTCTCCCTCACCTATATGCATATGGGTCAGAATTGAGAGTTCTCTGCTAACCTTTCATCTTCCATCTCTTTAAATGACAACAACAAGCTTTTCCTTTTCTTTATGGAAACGACCTATATAAGCATGTATGTGTTGTACCAAATTAAAATTTCTTTCCTTGAAGTATACGTACTTTCCCTTAATGAAAAAACCATGTGCTTTCCGAATTGTAAGCAAAGGAAGTACACGAAGGCTGGTTGATCTTTTCCAATTATGAATTTTGTTACTATTCTAAAGCAACTTTCTAGTTCATTTATTTATACCCTTAAATAACTATAAAAATTTAATCCATCAATTTTCACGGTCTCAGACAGGACAAAATCTATAGTTACTAGTGTCTGATTTCGAGAGTCACGATTTTTGTTTGGGAGACACAGCACGAACACAACGAGACTACGTTTGTGCTTGGTCCTTCCAGCCAGACACCTACATATAAAAACGCACGTACATAAACAGGAGACAGCACGAGCAAGGAGCATGCGAATCGTGCCTCTAGAAACCCAAAACGGTGAGCCTAATTTTAGCTTGACGTTTTCGAAAAAAAAAAGAGAGAGAAAATTTAGTCTCCTGTCAAACTCTTGCCCATTTTTATGCATGGGCCATCTAGAACTCGAGGCGTCAAAGGAAATAAATAAATCTTGAAAAACAAACAAGAAATTCAGAAACGAGAGCTAAGCTGACCGACAAAACAGAAATTAAGAAACGAGAGAGAAGCTAACAAACTCAAGGCCGGCTATATATACGGAGGAATCCCTCTCCATCCACCCGACGGCACGCCGGAGCCAACCACTCGACCCGACAAGACCACGACGCCGACGACCACCACCATGCCCGCCACCGCCGCCTATTGGTTCGCCGAGCATCCGGCAATCGTCTCCTTCCGGTGGAGCCCCACGGGGCTGTGGTTCTCCACCTGGGCCTTCCTTCTCGGCTTCCTCGCTTCCTACGTCGCGCTCTGCCTCGCCCTCGATGCCGTCCTCGCCGCCATCCTGTGCCGCCGGAGGCCTCTCCCGCTGGGCCCCGTGCCCGCCGCGCACGCGCTCCTGATGGCGGCCGTCTCTGCGACCATCTTCGCCGGCACGCTGCTCTCCGCGCTCGCCGAGATTCGGGACACGCGGTGGTCATGGCGCGGCCGGAGCCGCACCACGCCCTTCCGCTGGCTCCTCTGCTTCCCGCCGGGGACGCGCTCCTCCGGCCGCGTCTTCTTCTGGTCCTACGCCTACTACCTCTCCCGCTACCTCCACGCCGCGCGGGGGCTCTTCGCCGTGCTGCGCCGCCGGCGTGGCGCCGCGGCGAGGGTGTTCGCGCACGCGGCCTCCGTCGCCATGGCTTTCCTCTGGCTCGAGTTCTCGCAGTCGTTCCAGGTGCTCGCCATCCTCGCCTCCACGCTCGCTCACGCCGTCGCCTTCGGCTTCCGCTTCTGGGTCGGCGCCGGCCTCCCCTCCGCGCGCGCTGCTCGGGGCGCCCCCGTCGCGCTCGCCTGCCAGTGTGCGCTGCTCGGATGCAACCTCCTCTGCCACGTCGGCATCGTCTGGATGCACTTCGGCGGTGTCGCCGGTGGCGGGTGCAGCGGCATCGGCGCCTGGGTCTTCAATTCCCTGCTCAACGCCGCGCTGCTCTGGGTCTTCTTGCATTGCTACGGCAAGCGCGGCGTCTGCGACGACGACGGCGGCGCAACCGCTGCCCGCGCGCGCCACGACAAGGACCTATGACGGGCGCGAGGTGAACCACCATCTCGTAACATGCTCCTTCCTTCCTTCCTACTCAAGTAGATTTGTAAATAGGTGTGGCGTCGAAACGGGGAAGAGATTAACATAAGACAAAAGAGGAATCAACAAAGAGGGGATTGGTGTAGGAGCAATTCGATGATCCCATCCCTGCTTAGTAGTTCTTAGTATGTTGTTATTGTGTTCATGTCGGTAAAAGATGAATGTTTGCAAATCCTGTTGATTCTGTGTCATGTTCTGCGGAGATTCCTCAACCTATACACGGTTTCTGGTTGTCAAAAATCTGGCCTTTATTATGTCCAATTGCTACCGTTTCAGTTTGGTCCGCCGCATAGGCAAGCGGATTAAAATATATTAATCCAGCAATTTTTTTGACATGAACTGATGAACAAACTTGAATTGACTAATCCATGGTCATAATCCTGCAATATCTGTAGTACTACATTGGTATACGTGCTTATTTTGAACAAGTCCTAAATTTCTAGCAACACACATGCCCTTTCTTGTTCAGTTACAGGTGCAGACAGAACAGAAAAAAGGATGTCTCGCTTCTTCAATCTCATCCTCCACAGGCTGAGATTACAACTAGTGCTCTTGCTACTGTAAACAGCAGTAGCCTCATCTTCTGAAGGATTCTTCTGTGAAAACTGAATATTGAACATACGAGCAAGAGGACAACGCTCTCAGGGATAAACAGAAAGGAAAGTAGTAGACACAAACAGACTGAAGTAAGGAATCTGTGGCCGCCTCGGTTTTAGGCTAAGCAAATTAAGCTCCAGCGACCAAGGAAGGATCCTGCCAAGCTTTTCACCAGCATCAAGCCATCAACTACTCAAATAGTCACATGAATTGCATGCCTGGGTCTGAGCAACTAGAATTTAGAACTAAGCTACTCTTCCTAATCAACGAGACAATGAAATCCATGTTCCATCCCCTGCGCTTCATGCTGCGCGTGGCATTAGCACAAGAGAGGTCGTGGCAACAGGTGGGCATACATACGACCTAGTACTAGCTGATCAGCTCGGCCACAAGCAGCAGGGCAGCATGTTACATGTGTGGCTCAACAGAGGGGAGCAGATCAGGCAGTCGATCTGCAGCCTGCACACTGCACTCTGCAGTGCACAAAATGGGAGCCATCATCAAATGCAAGTCCATGTCCTGCAACCTGTTCATCTGCTTGGTATCAGCCCCCCTGAGCATTGTAGGAACTGGAGTAGGATTCCATGTTGCTTCATTGATAAAACGCCATGAAGTGAGCTTTAGCAATCAGCTGAGGAAGTGTCTTAATCGCTATGTGTTGTATTATTGGTTGGCTGTACTACGATGCTTTGATCTCCTCCTGTCAGTTCCAGTTTGTGGGTCTACTATTGTACTACCTCACAGTAAAAGTTGCGTAGGGAATTGGAGTTGTACGGTGATTTCTGCAATCAACAGTACAATTTGAGTACTACTACTGCATACTTATGCATGTTAGTGGATCAACAGTAGCAAAGTGGTTGCTTTGTCAACAATAAGGATTTTGCTAGTGGGTGTTTCTGTTGAGACCAACAGCTTGTCTGTCTACCTGTCAATGCTCGTAGTCGTTGGCCGTGCCCGTGCCGGTGACGGCGCAGGGACGAGGTCAAGGGTGGTGGGCTCCGGCCTCCGGCCGGACGTAGCGCACACGCCGGCGATGTCGGTTGGCCCCACAAGTGCGACCACTCCAATTGTATCTGTGGTGGCGGTTGGCTGCAGCAGGCTCCAGCTTTTTCTTGGGTTGGGCCTCTGTGCTCAAGCTCACACGTGTGAACCATAGAATCTTCAGATTGCAGCCTTGCAGCTTGACCAGAAAAGGGCATTCAAGCATTGAAGCTAGCATGAAAATGGTAAAAAAAAAACGGTGGGAAATATGTGTAAACCATTTCTGTACTATTTTTTCCCTCGGGAACGGAATTAGAACGATAAAGCCGAAAACTGAAACATTAAAAATCACCGGAGATAAAACTACTTGAAAACAACATATCACAAGAAAGGCAAGCCACGGTCATGTTTACTTATTTATTATATAAATTAACATCATATGTACCTAATAGTGAGTGAAGATTGAAAGCAGTAAGTAAATAATTTTCTACACACAATTACTATAAAAACGGTAGTTTCAAGACGGGAACGATAGCTATATGGTTGGGAAATCCTACAGTAGTATAGTACTATTTTCACCCATAACCGCAATAGTGGATGGAGTATAAAGAATGTTATACTGCTGCTTAAAAAATTTCTGTTATGTGAGTATGCATCGTATAGTGTAGGCATTCGAGTGAGAGTGAGACGTAGAGTACGTATATTTATACGTAGCTGCTAGCTAGGATATGATACTCATAATAGAAAATTAATCGCTACTAATTTTCTAGTAGCCGAGCAGCGTTGGCGGGAGCGCGAGTAGCGTCTGCAGCGAGCTTGGTGCGAACTTCCTGGCGAAGAGGAAGCACACTTCCGACGGCTGGCCATTGTACAGGCACCTATGCTCCGCCGCCACCTTCCTCAGGAACGCCTTGCCGACGTCCGCGCCGCCGAAAGTCGCCGGGTGCGCGCCGCCGCGGGACCAGTCCACCCACGTCACGCTCCGGTTCGCGATCCGCCCCGCCGCCTCGATGGACAGCACCGTCGGCAGGTAGTGCTCGTCCACGTAGCACGGCGGCCGGCACAGCTCCCGGAACTTTGGGTAGTACCGCTCGTCGCTAACGACTAACACGGCGAGGTCGCGATCCACCTCGAACCACTGCGCGCCCTTGCGCCACTGCTCCGGCGACACCTCAGGCGCCAGGCCGGGCCTGTAGCGGCCGAGACCGTGCGGGCCAGGGTCGGCGAAGGCGCCGACGAAGCTATGGCTGGAGGCGGTGAGGTAGCGGTACACCGCCGGGAAGCCGTGCAGCGGCACGCACGACTCTGAGACGAGCACGAAGCGCTCGTTGCCGCCGTCCATAAGCGCGTTCGCCAGCAGCCGCCGCTCCGCGTCGAACATGTTCATCTGCCCCCACTGCGCCACCTGCACCAAATCCAGTCCAATCCATTATACATTGCCTGCACGAACATGTTCAGGTTTGCTTTGACGTTTTGCGTCTCGAATTATTATTTCAGAAATCCTGACGATGGATGAGAAAATGAGAGGAATTTTGTTTCTAGTTGTAGCCTTCCAGAGTGATTGAATATTCGTTCTTTGATCTTTATCAACGTCAGGATAGACTTTAAAACACCATGTCATTTTGAGCCTTGCATTCGTGGCGCACTGCACTTGCCAAGATGCCACGGAAGCTGAACATTCTTGATGATCTGGACCGAACTCGACTCAACGTTCCTCAAATTCCCAATATTTTTGAACGAAGTAAATTCACGCAGAATTGAAAAAAATTCTTCCCATATTTCAAACGGAGACTAATCAAATTTGATTGAGATTTGAGCAAGGAAAGAGGATTTGTACCTGGCTGGGCACCTGGCGGCGGTAGAAGACGGAGGTGGGCGGGAAGTCCGGCCGGTATCCCGGCGTGGAGTGGACGTAGATGGAGAAGAGCTCCCGGCTGCTGCCGTTGAAGAACCTCTCCCAAAGCGGCGCCAATGGCAGAGGCCCGCGCGTGAGGAACATGAACGCCGCCTTGGGCACCCGCCGGTACGGGTACCGCCGCACCCGCGGCTCCATCGACGCCGCCCACAGCAGCTCCTCGTCGCTCATGTTGTGCCACGCGCTCGCCGCCGGCCGCCGCCGCATCCACCGCTCCATCGTCGACACGTCGCCCTTCTTCTCGCATGCCGCCGGCTGCCACCCCGCCGGCGAGAGGACGTTGGGGACGGTCAGGCCGTAGGAGGCGCCGCCGAGGAGGAGGAGGGCGGCGGCGAGGAAGCCGGTGGCGAGCACGGCGAAGAGGAGGAGCGATTTGAGGAGCTTGAGGGGGAGGCTTCTCGACGGCGCCCTCGCGATGTTGCTGAAGTTTTCCTTGCCGTTGCCGTTTACTGTCACCACCATCGCTCCTCCTCCTCCTTGCATGCTGTCCACGGCAAATCCAATCGAAAGAAAAAGAAAGGAGAGAATTTTAGCATCGCAGAAATATTATTGTTGGGTCCAATCCTAACAAAGTGAACATTTTTGTCGATCAGAGAAGCGGTTACGTCCAAGGAAGAGCGGTTTCAGCAGAGCTGAAAATCTCTCTTTTTTAGGGGGGGGGGGGGGGGGGGGGCGCAAGAGATCGTTAGAGCAATAGACAACCGGTCAGCTGTAATTACACAGTGCTGAATGGGTAAAAAGAAATTTCTCTGGTGAAAATTAATGCAAGGGGAAGAATCCCAGAGTCCGAGATTCCTGAATCATGGTTTCTTCACCGGGAGACAAGAAACGCATAAAGATGAGACGATCACGCGCTCATTACGAACTGAAACTGAAAAAGAGCAGCAAATCGCCAGAAAAAAGGGAAAGAAGAAGATACTCAATACTCCTTGGCAATATAACGATCAAACGAAGCGAACAGAATGAACGAAACCAAGCAGAGCTGATGAGTGAACGACCTTTGATCACGAAGCTCGCCTCGAGTAGCAGCAGCAGAGCAGAGGGGAGAAGAAGCAGCAGAGCAGTGGCTGCAGATCGAGTCGCACGTTGGCGGTGATGAGGAGATCCTCCTCGATGGCCGCGCTGAAAAATCGGAGGAGTGGAGTACCTGGGTGGTGGTACCATCTACACAGCAAGGAAAGCAGAGGAAGGAGAGGGGGTTTGGCTTTTCAGCACGGCCATGGTAGAATTGGTGTTGCCTGTGTCTAGTTGGTTGACAACTTTTCAGTGTCCCTCAAATGACATTTGGAAATTACACTTATTCCTTTTGGTGATGCTTTTTATGGACTAAAAAACTTTGCTTTCTTTTTTTTTAAGACTAAAACTTCGTTTTTTTTTTCTTCCTTTCTCTTTTGAAGCGTCATTTTCCAGTGAACTACGATGTGTTTCAGTTGCAATTTTTTGGCTACCAAGTTGGTCTTGACCTGAATAGCTCTTCTAGGGGAAAGCCGTGATGTTCAAAAGTGTTGTACTTCAGCTTACAGCTTTCATAAATGATTTGTTTGTGCACTTTGCACATATATGGTGTGTTTTTTCCTACGCCCTGCCCTTCGTATCAAAATATAAAAACCTACTAATAAATTAGACATATCTATCTATATACAAATTTATAGTATTAAATTATGTATAATCCTACAATACATTGTTATATTTTAAAATAGAGAAACTATAGTGTTTTAGAGTTTGTCTCACCATAGAATGCATCATTTTAGAAGCACAAATACAATAGTACTTGGACTAATTATTTACTAATTTTGTATCTGAGTTGTAGCTATTCACTAAAGAGTTCTTGAGCTAGAAAGCTCTTATGATCCGCCAAATGGAAAAAAGTATACACCCGCATGTGATTTGATGTATATGGGGTTATGTGCTTGTCAAACCTCTGATTTTATCTCGCCATCCAAAAGGATATGCTCATAAAAGAAAAGAAAAAAAAAGAAAGAGTGAGTTGCCTGTAATTGAAGATGAGCTGGAGGTGATATTTGCAAGAAGATCATGCTTTCAGTTATCTGTTTGTGGTGGGCTCCTTCAGTTCTTGCTTGTTGTTGTTTGAGGTGGGCCCCACCAACCGTAGACTATACTAGATTACTCTGTCACCGAGGGAGATAGAGACTGATTGATGATGATTCGTCTCCTGATCTCCTCCTTCCCGGAGATATCAGAACTGTACACCTGGAGGGAGAGATTAGAGAAAGGGATCAAAAGATAAAACTGTACATCAGGAATGATTACTATGTATATGGAATCAAGTAAAAGGGAGATTATTTTTGGACTGTGAAGAATAATCTTCTGATATGCGAAAATACAGATAAAGGAAATGAAGCTGAAAAAAAGAGTTCTTTTTTGGGGAGGGGACTGTAAAGAGTAATCCACTGATAAACAAAAATAAAGCCAGCGAAAACTAACTCAACTCATCACAAACTTTCGACTAAGATAAAATCCAATAACAGCTCTAAATCACACACGACAACAAGCCAAAGTTATGTTGAAAAAATCACTAAATAAATACCACATCTAGAGCAACAATTACTCCACAATTTAGACATAAATGGAAACTATGCTGAAAAAAAGAAGATTTTGAGATTTTTAAATGGAAAAGTCTAAATTAACCTATCAGTTAGTCCCCAAGTGCACAGTTCTGCTCCCTGGTTTTAAAATATGAAATGATTTTATTTCGTTATAAGAAAGACTTTAATCAACAATTAACCTATCATCCTATCATTTATGTGATACAAATACATAATTATAATACTTTTAAATTTGACTTTATGTCATAAAAATATAAAAATATATTGTAATAAAACAATTATTGGTCAAATAGTTTCCTAATAAAATAAAACAGGCCTGGGACTACGTGTAATTTGAAGAAGCGTGGGCAATTATCACATCTAATTAATTACCCCCATGTTCTTCTTATACTACATCAGTATGGAACTTAAGGGGCTAAATTTTATTTGTGACATATTTGTTAGGGATTGTTGATTAAAATATGCCAACAATTTACTAGTAGATGGCCAATACATATTAGAAGAAGCTTTGAAGTATTTTACACGACGCGACGGCTGGACAAACCATCGCAACCAAGGGGGCAACAAGATAAATCATCCACGATCTCGTGCCAAATCTTGTCACATTTTTTTACCAATAAATTATTAACCACACTTTTTTGTGTGACATGTTACACATGTGAAAAATATATGGCGTTACAAGTTTAATCGCAAACCAAAAGGAGACCCTTCATACATGACTGACGTAAAAAATGAGTTGATACTGCACTTGACTAGTTGACTATTCAGTACAGTAACCATCTGACCATAGATTACCGTACGTAATAAACTTTCTTCAAAAAAAGATTACCGTGACAAAAGGATTTTTGACATTTTAGTCCTCCTAAAAATATGTTTTATAAACATATGGTTAAAAACTTATTATAGATATAAATCCCTATCTTAACACCAGGTGTATTGGTGGACCTCGGCACCCATCGTTTTGGGGCGACCTCTTCTACCTAAAACAACTTATTTTGATTTGTTGTAAGATTTTAGAAAAAATGACAAATTAATGTGTTGTAATTTATTTTTGCTAGTTTATTTTTATTTGTAAAAACTTAATCTAGGAGGAGGATGTAGGTCTTATGTATTGCTGTCAAATTTTTTTTTAAAAAAGCAGGATTTTCTAAAGGCTAAAATATAAAAAAAATACAGAGGAGATGGAGACGTACGTGGAGAGAGAGAGAGAGAGGTGTGTGGGTAGGCTAGGCAGCAGAGCACGCGCAACGGAGGAAGGCAAGGGCGTAGGAGCGTGGCACTGCCTGCCAGCATTGACCGGCCGCCTCCACGTGTTGCCCCGCTCGCCGCTCGCCGCCACCATCCCTCCTCCTCTCTCTCTCTCTTCTAGAAACCGAACCACCTGCACACGCTGGCCCCACCCACCCGGTATATATCTTCCCTCCTCCTCCCATTCCTGCATTGCTCTGCTCTTTCTTCTCTCTCTATCCGCCTCTGCTTCTTGCTACTTTCCTTGTTCTTGTCGGTCGGCCTGGGTAACCAATGGACGTGCACGGGGTCGACGCCAGGCGACCGGCGCACGAGGCAGCGCTCAGGGCGGTGCAGAAGCCGCCGGCCAAGCCGTGGCGAGGCCCCCCATCGGCGCCCGGGCCCGCGCCGCCCAAGGTGTACCGCGTCGAGCCGAGGGAGTTCAGGGACCTCGTGCAGAGGCTCACGGGCTCTCCAACGCCGCCACCGCCGCCCAGTCAGGCCGTGGCGCCGGCGCAGCCCGTGGCCGTGCGCCCCGGCGAGGATGCGCACCTTTACGCGCCGTGGTGCGGATTCCCCATGCCCACGGCCGGCCCGCTCGCCGCCGGCCACGGCGCCCTCATCTGAAGCGCTGCGCTGGAGTACCATACGGCCGCCTCCGCCACGGCCTCGAGCTGGCTCGCCGGCGCAAGGAAAAATGAGCCCTTTTTCCTTCAAACAATTTAGTTTACTTTAGTTTTCTTCAATATCGATCGGGGCAAAAAGAGTGAATCGAGTGTAAGATGATGATGATGCATGGCTTGGTTAGCGTTTAATAGCGTATAAAAATGTATAATTTAATACAGGAGTACAGATTAGTACTACTTGTAGATTACTACTAGTTGTTCTCTCTGGAAGTGTAATAACAATTGCAAAGGAAGAACCTACTGCTACTGATATTCGAGCTGATCAACGAACACGCACGCGAGAGTTTGTGCTTGTGATGAACACAAACTAGTATATTGGTCTGCTCTAGTAACGAATAGAGCTGTGACAACAACTAACAAACAGGAAAGGACGACAGTCAATCGTGTCTTGTTACTGCTTTTCTTCTGCCAACAATTAATTGGAGAATCTGTCTGCTGGTTCACATATTTGTTCTTATTAACATTGATTCTTGCATGCTGATTACAGCAGCAAATGATCTGTTTTCTCTGTTAGTAATGCCATGCAAAATTGGACGGGATGAAGTGAACAATGGCGTGCTCTGCACTGTCTGCAGAAGCTGAAGCTAAAACTGCAAAGTAGTACTGGTGCAGAGATTGTATAGAACGTTGGGTTCCCTGGTCAGGAATATGCTGGAGGAGTCGAATATGTTGGTTGGTTCAGTCAATTCAACACAGCTCTTTCGGCTTGCTTGTTTTCTGACCAAACAAGCGCGTGATCAGACTCAGAGTTGGTTGTTGGTCTATATGTATGGCCGGCCGTGTGTCACATTCAGATTAGGACTATAACGTTACTTCATTCGTTCGTTAATGGTATGGTAAAATTACCGAGTTGGCTGCCTCTTCTGCCGTGCCATGACCGCCTAATCCTACCTCCTTCGCCGTTCATACACTGCAATCATGCCTAATCTGAATTTTCCTATGCTGTTGAATGCGTACATAAGAGTTACGTGCGTGCGACTGTTCACTTGAGACGTCATGTGTACATGCATCTGATTTTCTCCGCAGGGTTCTTTTTTTTTTAATTCCTCAGTACTAGTGGTAGCATGTGCAGTGAATTGATCTAACAAATTTCCGACGGTTTCGTGGCTTGGGTGTGGCTACTATTTGCCGTGGAAACCGCCGAGTGTATGTGAGGGAAGTAATAAAAAAATTAAAAGACACTTAATGTAGAAAGCATTTAGAACATGTAAATAGAAAAATTCAGCATGCCCTTTTGCATATTTTGGACTTTAAAACAATTAAAAATCACAAGTTTAAATTTGACATATAACAACAACAATTCAACAATCTCATGTTTCATAGCATAATAATTTCCACACCTATTTTAGATTATAGCATCCACAATATCCACAACTAAAAATATATGATTGTTCATTACACAAGCAATATGAATATAAAATTTCTAGTTTGAAATAAAGTAAACAAATACGTAGAGATTAACATAGAGCATTGCTAGTTTATATGCCTGTTGATGATACTGTTTCTCTATGGACATGAGCATCAAGCTGTGTGAGTGAAGTAACCTCGTCTTGTATACCTGCCAACTTTGGCCTGTGATGAACCTAATAATTGTTACTGACCGTATAACAGAGCATATCACTGGACCACTTGGCACTCATACACCCATCATATAACAGTAGGATAGGATAGTTAGAAGCCTCAGGACGATTGTAGTTGTTTCTTAGATACCTACTTTCTATGGTAGAAGCATTGAATGAGTTTTAGCTGTCCTGTGGTATGTCAGACCGCCATTGTTATTGTTGGCCTTTTGGTAGTTCATTAGAGCGTGAAGCACCGTGATCCTAGTCATGAGTACCATAAGTGAAGTGAGTTAAATAATAAGAAGAAAAGTAAACACTCGGACATTACAAAGTCAATGTTAAAATGATAAGTAAATTATGCCATAGCAGTGAATCGTGATTTGAGAATAATGTTAGATATTAAATCTAGTTTATTTTAATTTATTTGGAGTCTAAAAGATTTTGTTATTTGTTGTCATCCATTAGTTAAGCTGTTAAGTGTTAAGTTGCCTTTTGCTCTGCCTTCCCAAACTTGTCTGCCCCCAAATTATTTCTCTCATGCATCACATTAACTTTCATTTTCTTTATGTGACTGTTCAGGGAGGACTGAAATAGTAAAATTGCTGTTTCCCAGAGGAGCTCATGTTGATGGCGAATCAGAAGATCATGCGACACCCCTGCATTTTGCTGCTATCAAAGGATATGAAAGTACTGTGAAGATTTTGTTGGAGCACCAAGACGATGCTTATACTTTCCTTGTGTGTTGATTCTCAACAGCAAACAGTGGTTATTATTTCCTCCCACTGTTCCATCCTTACTCTCAGTTGGCTATTGATGTGTGAGCACTGAGCTAGCCCAGGTCTGGGTGAGCCGTGATGATCCACTTCAACACATCAACAGCTCCTGAATAATCAATAGGACCAAAGGAAGGAACACAAACAGCATTCCTAAATAATCTCTCTCTCTAGGAACTGGCATTATTATGTATGAGAATAAATTTCCTTTTTTTCCAGCCCAACAAGGCTGTCTTCATGTCAAGCAACACCTTTAGCTGCGGCTTTATTCGTTGCTTCCTTACCTTGTGTGAAGCTATTGATCCAGGTAAATATTCTCTCCTTTGGACTACTGCAATAGGATAAGGCTAAATAACAGATACTATGTCTGGCTAGAGCTGTTATAATCATCAAGTTATATGAAGAAAATGTATAATCATTTTGTATTTTACATAAACATTTGTAGTCCGGAGCTGATGTAAATGCTACAAATAACCCCCTGGCGTTAGCTGCAGAGAGTGGCTTAACTGAAGTTATAAAGAGCTTGTTGGAGGCTGGAGCAAACCCAAATTTTACTGACACGGTGAGCCTTCTGTTTTCTTTATCACACCGTCATTATCTGCTGATTGAGTCTATAGCTTCAAAGATTTTGGGCCTGTGGAATAGATATGCAACACTAGTATGGAACAATTGGCCTGTTCGGTTGCCGTTTTGCTGTAGCTGCAAGCCGGCAACAGTGGTCTGTGCCTTGCCTGGCTGCAGCACCACCTACCGAACAGGCCCTATGAAGATGGATTTCTGAAAATTATCATATGTGGAACAAGTTTATTTATAAGTTTATTTGTAAATAACAAGTTTATTTTGTTTTTTTTCAAAAACAAAATTATGCACAAGTTTTGGAGCATTTGAGCATCAGTTGAATAGCGTGATTTGATTTGTGATATATGTGTCTACGCCATTCTGTGGTGTGTTTTGCTGACCAGTATCGTCTGCCTCTAGAGTTTAGACACAAGCCTGATAAATTCCCTGTTTTCATTTTCATTTAGCGTTCATTTGTGTTGATCAGGTGCGTGGAGATAATTAATTGACGGTGAGTATAATGCTGATTGGCCTTTTCTAATGGCAGCTTGTTTAAAATGGTTAGGATAAAACAAGAACTGATGGTAGCAATTTTGAAAAATAATATTGATAAAATAATTACTGTTCCATATTCATCTGGCATTTATTTGGTGGCATTACATCATTTAGTTGTGTGCCTTGGTGGAGCAAAGTTAATTCCTAAATTAGCGTTATTGCCAGGAAGCATCCTCTTACCTTTCTTTTGTCACTTGAGAGAAGATTTGGGGATTTTAATAGTTGATCATTGCATTATGTTCAAACGAATATATATATATAAAGATCTATACTACCCTTATATCCTTAAAAAAACCCATATAAATCTCATATAAATGTAATGTTTATGCAATAATATTGTATTTAGAATACACACTAGAGTAATCTAAAAGCCATGCTTAAAGTTAACGTCAAAGCGTGCAACTCTTGAAATGATGGAGAAGAAAAGATCCATCCTCTCCTCGATGAAACGGACTTCACAAACCGTCTTTTAGCCTTTACAAGCTGTCATTCAGCTCTTCACTAATTCGAAGACTTCTAGCTCCGACAGGGAGCTGGTGATGATGACGAAGACCGGCTCCGACCAGGAGTTGGTGGCAATAGTGGCTAACTCTAACATGGAGCTAGTCAAATGGTGATGATGATTGATAAGCATGACTTTGACGAATTAAGGGGATGTAAATGGTCTTTGAATGATAGATGAACACTAATAGATGATATATTGGTAACAAAACAAGAGCTAGAAGTAGCGGCAGGACAAGTTGATTTAGAACTACAACTAGAGCTAAAACATACATATACGGCCAACAAAAGAGACCAGCCATCCACTGGTTAATAAGCTGTAGTTTCTCCCATCCTCTTGCCTCACGAGAGCAGCAAAGCAAAAGAAGGGAAAAATAAATGGAGTAGATCAGATCGGCTCACAGTGGCGTGCTCGAGAGAAAACCAGCATAGGGAGGAGACGGTGGAGCTAAAGCCAGCGGGCGACGCGATCCACGGCGGGGCCAGTGGCCCGACGCAAGGCGGAGATGGAGATGGCCGGTTCGCAGGCTTTAGCGGAGGTGCTGGGGCGATGACCACCAGGCGGCGGTGGAGACGACGATGGTGCGCGATGACCGCGACGGACAGATGACGACCATGAAGGGCGGCGGATGCGCGATGATGCTCGCCGCGTCGGGGAGGTGTGGATGAGTGACGGAGGACGACGACGATGGCGGCGCCGGCTATGGGGAGGATTTGGCTGTCAGGTTTTCGGGTAAGGCTCTGATACCATGTCACTTTAGGGCATTTATATTTATTTATTTGTACACAATAGATAGATACAACAGGTCTATACTACCCTTATAGCCTTAGATCTCCAATATGACTTTGTAAAGCTTTATTCGTTTGCCAAACAGCATGGTAGAATGCCATTTGAGCTGGCTGCTGTGTATGGTACAAGGGAAGATGTTGAGATTCTATTTCCTTTGACCAGCCCAATTCCAGCTGTTGATGACTGGAGCGTTGATGGGTTTCATTACTTATGCCAAACTGGAATGCAAGAAGCTAGAGGTATGTCCCTATAGCAAATGCCCATACTTGCTAGCGTCTGATTGTTCTGTAAGCTCTCTTTAGCTTTCTTCCTGAGGTCTTGTTCTATTTTTCTTGCAAAAAGAAGATGAAGGAAGCTTGTTTTTATATTAACTTTGCTTTCCTGAACTGATACCTGGTGAGGGAGATTGGAACCTGCTTATTTGTAAATCCTGATACATATCAGGTTTGCCAGGAGTCGCCGGTAAAACGGTGCATTACCAGTGGGGTCTCAAACCCTGTTTTGACACAAGGAACCACAATTGTTTGTTCTCATTGCAGCCAACATGCCACCTTGTTCATAGCTTTTTAGTAGTTTGTATTAGTTTTGACCCGAAGTTAACAATTAGCTCGTAGCTTGTTGATCTGACCTACAAAACAGAGAAACAGGGTTTATCAATAAACATCCCCTTTTACTTGTTAGATTGCATTTTCACACATTGGACCTCTGAATCTGTCTGGCTCATTCTATTATAAATTGATTAGGATGTTGATTACGTTAAGACTAAAATGTCTGACCTGAAACAAAAAGGGGATGAAGCATTTGAAAAGCATGATTATGAAAAAGCATCAGTGTAGTAAACACTGGTACATTATTCTATCTACTGAAATAATGCATAGAATGTTAGAATGTTACTATGCTAAAAGACTAGTGCCATCAGCCCATCACCTCTTTTCATGCTATTCAATGTAAAATTTTCCATTTCCTTGAATTGGCAATAAGAAAAAAAACTATCGCTTTCTTCCATTTCATGGATTCAGAAAATCAGCAATGATACCTTTTTTTACAAGATAAGTAATGAATTTATGATATAAAATCATCATGAGCTTTGTGCACTGGCACAGGCATCAGCAAAGGGTATGTACTATGAAACAGTCTCCTTTGAGTAGTTATTTTAATGATTCAGTATCAAGTTGAGCTATAGCAGTAATGTGGGATGATGCATCTTTTGTTTGTCTGCTAGGAATTCTGTAATGTAATTGCTATGCCATCTACAGTTTAAGTTTTTGTTGGTATGTGAACTAACTGTGGGCTCAACTCTACTTGAGATAATGAGAATTCTAGCTTTGTGACAGGATATTTTTTTGAATGTGGTAGCAACAGTATATTTTACAGACACTGGTTGGTTCACTTCAGGCACTGGAAGTTGATCCTTGTGATGCCACACTGCTTTTAAAGAGGTGTCTTTGCTGGCTTCGCATGGGTGAGGGAAAAAAACGACGGGGTTGTTGTTGCCAGGGCCGAAGAAGCCGGGCGGGATGCCGTACCCGTAGGCCGGCGGGAAGCGGCCGGGGTCGGCGAGGTCGCGAGCGGCGGAGGCGATGCCGGCGGTGAAAAGGATGGAGATGATGATGAATAGCCTGCGAGCCATGGCCATTGTTGGTGGCACTGACACTGACATGGAAAGCAGTGGTGCAAATGTGCAGTGCAAGCTAGCCTCGGCAGCTGGAGGGGAGGAGAATATAGAGGTAGCTAGGAAGAAGAACAAGTGGTAGATAGGCCCCAGCATCAGCATGCAGTAGTGCGGACGCCGACGCAACGATGGATCGATGACGACTGGCAGGGCCCATGCATGATGCATAGCTTTCTCCTGGCCGGCCGGCAGATGGCTGTCTCGCACATCCATCCATCGCCGATCGATCATTCGACCACCACATCTGCAACCGAACGCATGTGTGTCCTCCTACCACGCATTTTATTTTTACAAGATAACTTTTAATACACACTAATAACAAAGAGCAAAGGAATAACTAATGGCTACTCATGCAATGTACGTTGAGCTAGAGTTTCTGTACCACTAATACTGCGTCTCAAAAATTTCTGTCCATCAATTCTCAACCTGCATCTCAGACTCTTTATGGCAGATTGGCCTCGTCAATCCTCCGTCAGATAGCCAGCTTGAGGCCGGCCTTCGCTTTCAGCTTCTTGGTTCCTAAATTTGACAAAATTTGTCGCCGTATCCTGTATCATCGATGCGAGTCTTACCAGATTGAAAGAAACAAGCTTTCTGTTCCTATTGAAATTCCAAACTTTAGTGTAATAACGCGGCAATGGTTGAGAGGTCAAGTAGTTAGGAGGTTGAGAGAGAGCTCACGAGGCAAAACGTCTTGGATCGCTCAGGCGCCAGTTAGACCGGACGAATTAATGGGCCTCTGCAAGCAGCCGGAACAAGATTACTAATCATGTTTGGCCCATTCATGTTGGGCTGGAACGGGGAATGCTATGGGTTGGGCCGGACTGTACTCTGACCCACCTGCGCCATGCTTTTGATTGGGCCGAGCGGTAATGCAAATGGTAGCGCGTTGGTCCTCTCCCCCGGGAATCGCCATGCCGACGGCCACTGCACCACCCAAAGTCATGATCTGGAGCGATCGACCGGCGGCGGCGCGGTTCACGCGTCAGGTCCGCCACTCGCCGGCGCCCACGGGTCTCCGACCTGTCCGGCCGCTAGGTGGAAGCGGAGACCTGCGCCGGCCGATTTGAACCGCCGATGCCGACGGATTGATCCGACAACAAGGGCAAAACCGCCAAACCATAGCTAGCCTGATCGATCCAACCATATATTCGCGCGCAAGAATCACCCCTCCACTACTCCCATCTCATCACTCCCGCCACGTCGCGTACGCCGTAGCTGATCGATGCCGATGCGCGCCACCACCACCTCCTCCTCGCCGCGGTGCTCCCACTTCTCCTGCAACCGCGGCGGCGACCATGCTCACGCCCTGGGGCAAAGCTGCTGCCGACCTCTGGGCCGCGCCGCCGGGTTCCTCGGCGGCGGGATCGCCGCCGCCTTCTTCGCCTCCCTGGAGCGGTGCTCCTGCGTGGAGTTCCCCACGGACGACGACGACCAGCCTCTCAGCAGGGTCAGCCTGAGCCGGGACGTCGGCGAGGCGGCGCCGCTGTTGCCCCGCGCCACCGCGGCGGCGAAGAAGAGCAGGAAGAGCACGACGGCGGTGGCCGGGAAGGGCAAGATCAGCAGGGGTGGCTTTGGGTGTTGCGACAACACTACCGCTGCTAATTAGTAACTACTTCTTGCAGCATGTCGCAAAATAAATCATAGTTAGTTTCTCGCTTCTCGCTGATGAATTGTACTACGTAATAAGTTCATTTTGGATGAACGATCATCCTACGTACTCCTATACGTGTACCACACTCCAATGTTCTTCGGTTCAATTGTAATCCTGATTTCCAGCTTTGATTGAAATCGAATAATTAGCGCGCAATTATCGATCCATCTTGATCGCGCTGATGAACTTATATGGTTTCAGACATATTGCATAATCTCAACAAAGTGATTAATGATGAATCTGTTCCTTGTGTTTCTTCTTTCTTTCTTTTCTGCACGTCCTGATTCGCACCATCCGGCAGCATAAAACTAGCTACAACTAGAAGCCGTTGTTTCTGCAGAGCAACGCCTGGTTTACAATAGTCCAGCAACTGGATCTGGACGTCCCAAGCCCACCTGCCTAAATGTCCTTTACATTTCCAGTGATTCCATTTGCATCTGATTAACTAGCTTTCTTTTCTGAAGATCCTGCTTAAATATCAGGGAGATCCACTGATTATCTTTATGCGGCTGAACTGTGTTCTGAACTCTGCTTAACACCTTTAAACCATCACTAGCCCATTTCCTAATGGCCCCAGGCAGCATGACAACTACAGGTGCACTGCCTTTCTGTTTTTACTGGTTGGTTTCTTCATTCATCATCTGGTTGGTTAGCTTTGTCAACAACCAATGGTAAACTGTCTACATGCATGATCTCCTGATCTCAGACTCACGTATTTACCTTCAACAAGAAAAAAAAACATTGTGAAACCTTTTGTATAAAAGAGTCTATGCCTACCTGTCACATGGTGTGCAATATGTGACTCCTCAGTCTAGTTTCTAATCCAAAGGCAGTAGGAAACTAACTATATACACCATATTTATACATTTACTAAAATAAAGCATATGCCTGCTACTCTTTTACTAGATATCGAAAATAGTATAATTAGATAGAGGACAAGCGATACTGAATAAAGTTGACAAGCCATACTAATTACTACTAAAAACTGATTATATAAGATAAAGGTGTATGCAGAGAACTATAGCCGGACACCTGGGCCAGTCTCCTCAGTGCATCCTCCCTGTCAATCCAAGCAAGAAACTAAGATTCCAATTTCTGAATTTTCTAAAAGCACCCCCCCCCCCCCCCCGGTAGATGCTGCTTTATCCCCAATTCAATTCTGGAGGCACACCATGTGGCTGCGCTTGCAAATATATGCAGTCGTCGATACTAGATCTCATCGTGCGTGCATGCATCTTCAGAGTTCAGATACAGACACAAAAATTCAGGTTTTGTTGGATAGGAGCTACACATCCATGGAGGCCATCTGTCCATCCATAGCACTTAACTAACATAACTCCCTGCTTTATTTCACTATAGTATATGATTATATTCGTGCTGTTAGCTAACTAAACTATGCTTCATCTCCAATGATTCTTCTTCATTAATACTCTAGTTCACAGTACTCTGTCAGACTATCTCCTTTTTCCCATTCACTAAGCAATAGGTATGTTGATCTTTCTGTCGAGCTAGCTAGCTAGCTAGCCATTGTCTGGTTGATCTTCCCTACCTTGTGTTGTCTTGTGCTGCCCACTTGCTGGAACAGAAAGTTAATGCCTGAACATTGACTGCTTTATTAGTACGGTTAAAGGAGGCAGCTTTAGTACTTGATAAATCTTATGCAAATGCAGATACATAAACATAGTAATGCACCATTGTTGCCTTCGAGATTTGTACTAGAGTATGACTTACAAATTCGAGTTAACTCCTTTCTGAAGGCTTTGCTATGCTTCATGCGACCATGCAGCTTTCATTATTTCTACCTAATCAAATTACTTGCACATAGCACTGACAGTCACTAAATATTGATGCATGGGGGTGCATACTGTGCTGATCATTAAAGGAAAGATGCAATTACCTTTTTTTAGAGGAATAGTGGAAGATTACCTACTACACCTTTGAAAATAATTGTTGTTTTGGACAAAACTGATGTCAAACTTTGACTATCAATAACTTCTAAAATCCTTAGAAATATACATACCATATATATGTATTACTCTTAAAAAATACTTTAATAAAAACTATATATATATTGTAATAGAAATTAGTGGTCAAATTATTATTTAGCTTGTTCAAAATGACAATTATTTTTAACTGGAAGGAGTACTTGCTATTATAATATGCAACAGTCATGTACTATTCCATATGGATGGAAGCATATATATATATATATATATATATATTTATTTATTGTATTATGTATTCTTTGAGATGATGATGGGTGACTAGTGTGACGTTAGCTTGATGCTATTCCAGTAGCTGAGCATACACTCCATCGACCAGATATTTATATTCCTAGCATAGTAGAGCCAGGCAGCATGGCCAACCAGAATATTTATGTGCACCTTTTGAGTTAATTACATGTAGCTTTCCATGACCAGAATATATATCATCGATCAGCGATCAGTTCATGGTACGAATGCCCTAGCTTTGCTGCATAAAAATCAGGGACAGGTTGCTGGTGTCCCAGGAGTAGTGGTTGGTGCGTTCCATGTGTTCAATGTCATAATGTAATGGCTTTTCTACTAAGTAATTCAATTATCAGGCTACATATATTAATTAGTTGCACGACTTAATTTCATTGTGTCCCTGTAATAATAATTCTGCAAGTTATACTAGTACTATTTACTGTCGCTTGCTTATATATATATGCTGCAAGCCAGAAAGAAATTATGCAACATCTAATCAAATAATTCAGGTGAGATTGACTAAGAATGAGTTTAAACAAACTTTTCGATTGCTAGTCATAGAATAATCAGTTATCAGTACAAGACAGCTGAGCATGCAAATCAATAGATCTTGCTGGCCCTAGGTAGAAAAAAGAATATAAGATTTGCTATCCAAAATCTTGTGGGCATGCAAAAACAATTAGGAAAACCTGCTAGCTAGCTACCTCTCCCTTAGTGATTAAGGTTTTAGATCTTCTGAATGAAAGGAACTAGGCCGGGCCTTAACTAGTTCTTCTTCCCTTTTCTCTGAAGACTATCAACCTTGCAAAGCTACCTACCTTTCATCTTTACAGATGATAAGCTAGGATTCTCCCTTTGTCCATGTAAGAATATGGCCACTGCATGATAGGGTGTACACAGAACACAGCCACACTAGCTACCCTTGTCCATGTGAATAATTCTGAACTTTTGTAGTTCGCAAGATTCTATTGCTAAGTATGACGCTACATGGCTGTGTACATCTGGTTTAGATGTAAAGACCAGGTTTTTAATCTATTTTCTAAAAAAAAGTATGACGCTACAATTGACAATTTGACAAACACAGCTATCTATGAGCGGTTGCACGGTCAGGTTAAAGAGTTGGTAAACATCGCAGTACTGTAATTTAATTTGTATACCATTAAACTAGCTACTCATGCACCTTTTACTTTCCAGTTAAAGTTCGTGTTTTTTTCCAGGCCGGCCAAAGAAAGGCCGACCAAAGAAAGATTGTACTCTCAGATCTCAGATGGGTTAAACAACTCTGAGCTTTCATAGGCAAAAATTGTACCAAATACTAAAGGTAAGGGTTAGAAACAACGATTTATTGGGGGATAGTAACAATGGCTTTGACCTGCACGGTTGGATTAAAAGCAGTAGTAACTTGCAACTTTGCAATGGATCAAAAACCATGAATACAAATATGTGTTCGCTGATTATTGTCACTTCCTACAAAATTTGGCAAATCGTCGAGTGAACGTAGTATATTATTTAGAGGATGTGTTTAAGTAGAGAAGAAAAAGAAAAGACAATATGTAAAAACCACTGGCACACAATTAATTAAATATTAATTAATCTATTTATTTAAAAAATTAAATTAAATAAATATTAATTTTTTTTGCATGTGTCGCCCGAAGGAGCACACTTATGCCGCAAAGTTATATGCGACGACAATCCACCTGTCTAAGAAGCAGTAGCAGTAGCTTTGTATCAAGGGAAAACAGAGACTGGAAGGGCAACAAAGTTGCCACGTCAGAAAACCACTCCCCTCGATGCCGAATCGACGGCTATAAAATTGGCCCTCGGTTCACTTGTTCCCTCCCTTTTCCCTCTCCTTCCACTCGAGCCCCTCTCTTAGATTGCTAATTACCATTCTGCCCCTCTCTGCTGCTGAGCTCGCCACCGCCACTCCCATGGACATGGACATGGCCGGCCTCCCCTTCCCCTCCCACCCCGCCCTCGAGGCCTTCCTCGCCGACATAGTCTCAGCAGTGCCGGAATCTGCTTCGGTGCCGTCGCTGGATCAGGACACGACGACGGCTACAGAGCCGGTGACGGGTGATCACGACGAGGAGAGACGGCGGCGGCGGCGGCTCCGGCGGAGGATCTCCACCCGCGAGTCGGCGCGACGGTCGCCCGCGCGGAAGAAGCGGCACCTTGAAGAGCTCCGCGTCAAGGCCGCCGCCAACCGCGACCTCGCCGCCCGCCTCCGCGGCGTCAGGGCGCGCTCCGCGCTCGTGGCGCTCACCAACGCGCGGCTCCACGCCGAGGCCGGCGCGCTCGCCCGCCGCCTCGCCGCCGCGCGCCGCGCCATAGCGCTCCGGCAGCTCTACTCCGACTCCGCCACCAGCGGCGGCTTCGAGATGTAGGCGCTCGCCTCGTTAATCACGTAGGCGATCGATCCACGTGGATGCATGCATGCACGCGCACGTGCCGATTTTTGACCGGTCAACCTGGCCAGCCTGAATGATGAACTCTCGAGCTCGAATGGATGAACTGATGAGCTCGAATGGCTGTAGAAATAGTAGCAATCATTTTACTGAGAAAGAATCACAGTGAGATGAAATTGGCAAGGACGAGCAAGCTAACGATGAAATTAAGCATGTACAAACGCTCGATCATCGATCAGTTTCTCATTTTCTCGTTATTGGAGGACGAATTGTCCCTAATTCAATGATGCCGATGAAACATTATCTGTCATGACATGAAATTGAGTGCACCAATCGATCGATCTGTGCTTAATTTCTAGATCAATCAGTCATTTTACCTTTCGTTCCGTGCTGTCAAATCCTGTGGGGGTATTTGGTGCTTGTCACTCTCAGGCTAGCCTAGCAAGCAGAGATGGAATTGAATGTGGTGATCACTAAAGTTGATGTTTGAATTGCACTGCATCTATCACAAATGAATGTACCCTGTTTGCCAATGAACTTCTCACTCACAATCGCAAAGTTTACAGTATAATCGAACGCAGAAGATCCTGGGGATGAGTTAATCACCCTTGGTTAGCTGTTGATCAAATCTTAATTAGTCAGGTGTTATACAATAATGTCGTTTTCAGGGATGAACAGAACATTAGTTACAGTGAGCCAATGGCGGCTGGCTTTACATGTACTAGTATATGAATTCTTTCAGTAATTTGATCGAGTCGAGTCACCATCGCCACGTCGAAAGCACAAACGCGATCGATCGAGCTAGCAGCGTGTTTTACGCCTCTTAATTTTAATCGTGCTTCTCGTTTGCTAATGGCGCGGCCGTTGCTCTCGCCACTTTTAATTACTTTGTGCACTGACTTTAATTGTTTGTTTGATTCCTTGGAAAATCTTGGGAGCCTAGTCATGTCAAATTGCTTTCTCTTCTTTTTGTTTGTTCGTTGAGTGGTTACTTCTGGACTCTGGTAGTAGTGTACGTGTGTACAGATGCATGCTAATCAAGCTGATACATTAATCTGAAACAAGCACTGCTTTTGCTGTTGCAGCATGTTTGCATCCAAATATATGTTTGGACAGATTTGGGTGGAGCCTTCCTGAAAATGAGAGGAAAAAAAAAAAGAGGATCACACCATGGCGATTCATTGTTGATCCTCTTTCAATGTCCTACTCTGCTGCTTTAGTGATGGATATAACTGAAGTGGACAAATTTGCCTTAAATAAGTGGCAAAATCTGCAGGAGGCAATATTCTTCTGTTCAACATGTATGACTGAATTTGGACTAAGTTACCGAACTCTATCTAATTGTAATGTTTTTTTAACGAACCGGTCCATTTCATTAAATAAAACGGGAGTAAAAACTGTACATGAATAGGAAAAAAATATAGTAGGTTGGAAAAACTAAGGTATAAGCTCTGAGAGGTGCCTTGCTCCAGGTTCTAGTCTCCTCTTTGATTTTTGCTCCCAAAGCTAACGTGGATAATTCTTTTTACTGGAAAACTCTCTCTGTTTTGCAAACTTTCTAGATTTTCCATGTGGTTAGTAAGATGAGCGTGTGGACCTCTTTTTTGGCAGGCCATGGGCCGTGGCGATAGCCATCCATTATTCATGAACCGTCATCTAACTGGCAATGTTAAATTACTCCTTATTGGTGCAACACTTAGGATTAGGATCCTTAATGTAACTACTCCTATAACGTGGTTATTGACATGTAGGCCTATCACCAATACTTGCGTGGATCCACATATCAGCGATCATGTTCCTGTAACTTTAGGTTAGATGATTTGGCTCCCAATACTGGTTTGCTTGGCTGAAGGTACTACAAGTTACACACGGCCCATTGCCCTGTGAGCTATGGGTTGCAGATATTACAGTATCAGGCCTTGCATTTTGGTCCATTAACCCGTTCAATGATGGCCGATTTGATCAGCCTGTCTGTACCAACAAAAGAGAAGCCCAACTGCTCAATGTTTCTCAAAAGCTCTCTATTTTGTTTTTTTTATAAAATTAGAGTCATGTTTCTCAAAGGTAGATAGGTTCTTGGATGCAGTTGACATCAGGAAGTCCTTTCTTCTATTCTTCCTACATTTTCAAGTCTCACTCTGCTTTCTGATAGCCATCCAACTTGCTATACTAGAGTACTAGTTGGAATACTGAAAATGTTGATTCTACTTACTACGGAATACAAGATTACATTTGCATACTGAATTACTGGGCCTGATGACTGACAGAAGAGCTCGTGCACGATGTACGGTTTATTATGTGCAAATACTGAATTTGAAAGTTCAGGTTTGCTGGGTTTCAGAAAAACAAAAAAAAATGCAGGTGAATTGTGCGTTGAAAGAGAAGGACAAGGGAGGCAAGATGGCATCAGTCCCTAGGCAGGGTGACAATCTGGCAGTGGCAGAAAAAAGCAGTATCCGTGGTTACAATCACAAGCTAAGCTACTGTCTACAGTGCTTCCGCTTGTTTTATTTTTGTTAGACTTTTTGTTGGTTGATTTGTGCTGGCAAGCAGGCAAAGTTGTCTGTTTGGTTTCTTTCTCGCCTTCTTTTTTTTTTCTTTCTTGAACACTCTTTTCTTTCTTTCATCCAGTGATGAGAAAGAAAGAATTGAAGTGATGGCAAGGCTAGAGTGGGGGAGAAAAGATACTCCTGATCGTCTTCTGCATTGAACCATCTCGTCGTTGGCTAATAGAGAGCACTGTTAAGATTATCATATGCGCATAGGAGAAACGTCGCACCCGATCTTGGGTTACGAACGTGTGCGTGTTGAATAGATCGAACGGAATAGCTCCGTCCGTGGCTTTACATAGCAAGCACAACAACCTCCATGGTAAGTTAAGATATGGTAAAATAAGATATGCTTGGTTACAAGAGATTTTTATCTAAAGATCTAGACCACTCAATTTATATCAATCCATATCTTGATCGATACAGATTTTGTGATTGATTCCTAATCTGTTATACACACATGTACACATATATCATCTAACAACCCTTTTCAATCACAACCATACATTGTTTTTAAAATTCTCTAGAAGTCAAACCACCAGTGGTTTTATAAATCTAGTTGCTACTTGATCACCCGAAGAAACAAAGTCTACTTCTAATAACTTCTAAGAAACTCATTCTCTCACAAAATGATAGTTAACGTTCTAGCATAAAACGCTAGATTAGTTGTCAAATATTTAGCACCAAGATTATCACACCATAATTTAGTAAGAAAAGTCTGTATCTACGTTACTTTAGCTATAACATTAGAGCCTTATATTCTGACTTAGTACTGAGTCGTGACACAGTACTTTATTTTCATGCACTCCATAATTCAAGATTTGAGTCTAAAAACATTACAAATCCACTGATAGACCATCTATCATCTGTGCTTCCTACCTAATCCGCATATAAAAATACACTGACTAATGTAGATGTTGACTTGTGTATTTTTAAGACCAACTTAGTACACTGCTTTAGGTATCTAAGGATTCGTTTGACTGCTACCCAATAACTGTGGTAGGAGCATGAAGAAATTAACATACCTTATTTACTGAAGATGCAATATCTGACCTTGTAAGAGTTAAATATTGCAAAGTACCTACTATACTTTTATAGCGGGTAGCATCATTAACACCTAACAAAGATTCATCATGTATAGACAACTTCTCACTAGTACTCAGAGGTGATACAATAGGCTTGTAGTCAGACATAACACCCTTTTTAATAAATCTGAGGCATATTTAACTTGTGTTAACACAATTTCACCACGTACCTTTGTTACTTCTATGTCAAGAAAGTAGTGAAGATCTCCAAGATACTTTAGTGCAAATTTTTCTTGAAGGTCTCTGAGGAGTGCCATACTTTCTTTTTCTATAGAACTTGCAACTATAATATCATCAACATAAATGAGTAAAAAATAGTTAAGCATCCCTTGTTATAAAAAAACAGAGAGGTATCTACTTTGGATGCTTAAAAACCAAGTGAAATTAATTTAGCACTCAGCCAAGAATACATGCTTGTTTTAAACCATATAAAATCTTGTCTAGCTTATAAGCATATCTTGTTCTTCTAGGATCTTCAAAACCTAAGAATTGCTACATATACACCTCTTCTTCTAAGAACCTATAAAAAAACATTCTATACATCAAGTTATCGAAGACTCCATCCTTAAAATACAACAATAGATAAGATCATACGAATAATAGCAGATTTAACAACAGGACTGAAGGTATTTTTATAATCAATTTTATATCTTTACTTAAAACTTTTTGCTACCAGATGAGCTTTATACCTGTCTAGGTTTCTATTAGCTTTTCTTTTGATCTTGTAGACCAATTTGCATCCTATAATATTTAACCCCTTCTACGTCGTTGGAACTAAATACCATGTCTTATTTTTTTTATAAGAGCATTACATTCTGCATTCATAGCTTCTTTTTATTTTTCATCTCCTAAAGCTTCATCAATACTGCGAGGTTCTTCGTATCTAATACTACCGTCAGTATATATTTTGTCTTTACAAATGCCATTTCTTAGACGGGTTCTTGGTGCCACATCCTGTCAACTGAGAACTGATAGTACCAACAGCCATTGCATTTCTTGGCTGCGAAGAAAATGCGCCTACACCACCTGCACTGTCGCCTGCACTGTCTACGCGAACAGGAGACATTGGTGACTGCATGCACGGAAGATGACCCTGATTTTCCTGCAGCTGACGCAAATCCTCTCCGGGATCTGTACTAGCAATTGCATTTTCAGCACTATTCCTTGCATTTTCTCCTGCGTTTTGTTCCAGATTTTCTTCATGCCAAATAACATCATTAGTAGGATCATTCAGAGGAATATTAGTTAATTGATCTACTTAGCACCAGGATTTAGCAAGATGAACGAAGGGGATTTATTTTAGAACGCAAACGGCATTGCAATGCAATTTTGAGAAAGGAAAAATATTTTCATCAAACATCACATCCCTAGAAATATAAATACGACCAGAGAAGATATTAAGACACTTAAAACCTTTGTGAAGATTACTATAAGGAAAACACATTGCTTAGATTGAAATTCAAGTTTATAGGAATTATAGGGACGAAGATTTGGCCAACATACACATTCAAAGATCCGCATAACATAATAACCAAGATCTTGCTGGAAGAGGCGTTTCATGGGTGTAAAATTGTGTATGGTGGAACTAGGAGTGCGATTTATTAAATACGTGGCTATAAGGAACATCTCATCTCAAAACTTCGAAGGCATGGATGCATATAATAGCAAGGACAAACCAACTTCTACAATACGACGATGTTTTCTTTCAGCAGATCTATTTTGTTGATGAGTATGAGGACAAGAAACATGATGCATAATTCCAACCTTGTTGAAGAAGGAATTAAGTTTTGATACTATCCTCCCCAGTCGGTTTGCATTGCAAGGATTTTTCTATTGAACATTTTTTCAACCAGAGTTTGAAATTCCTAGAACTTGTAAAAAACTTTAGATTTATATTTCAACAAATAGATCCAAGTAAATTTACTGTAGTCATCAATAAAACTCACATAATATTTATTTCGACTAATAGATTCTGGTGCAGGACCCAGACATCTGAGAAAACAAGTTCTAATGGAAAAGTGGACACACTTGATGATCTAGAGTAAGACAATTGATGACTTTTACTTGTTGATAAGCATCACAAACCGACTCATTAGAAGTTTGATTAAAAACGGGAAGGCTATTACTACTAATAACACGTTTCACAATGACTGATGAAGGATGACCTAAGCGATTATGCCATCTTGACCAAGGAACTTTGGTGGCGCTGCAAGCTTGTTTTACTTAATGCATAGGAAGAGGGTACAATCCTTTGTGACACCTCCCTTTAAGAATTGTACTCTTCGTTGCCTAATCCTTAATAAAAAAAATCATGATGAAATTTTAAGTAAGCATTATTATCATAAGCTAGCTTGTGAACAGAAACAAGATTCTTTTTGGCTTGAGGAACATATAAGGCATTCTTAAGATGAATATTATGAGATGGACATGAACAGTAGTATAACCAATATGACTAATATTCATACCTGCTCTATTGGCTATGTGAATTTGATCACCACCATGGTACTTGTTTTTGATCATCAGTTTCTCCAATTCTCCAGTGATGTGATCTGTAGCTCCTGTATCAGTATACCAATTATTGTCTACTATGTAGGAGCTTGTAGCAATAGCGACTAGCTTTGGATTTGGCACATAATCTTCCTCAAACCTGTGCCAGTAGATTTCTACAGTATGTCCCTTCTTGTAGCAGACATGGCAGAGGGGACGCTTATCAATGGAATTCTGGAAGGCGGCCACGCGGTTACTAGTGTTTTTGTAACCATGCGCACCACCACCCTTTGGTACACCACCATTGCTATGGCCATGCTGAAAGACACCACGACTGCCGCTGCGATCGCTACACTGCCGCCCTTGTCCACGTGATCCACCATGACTACCACCGCATCCTCGGCTTGCGGAATTGGCTGATCTTTCATCGGAGCCACCATATGTCAGGTCCATGCATGCCTCAAAATTGAGGAGCTATGAGTACAGCTCTCCAACTAAAATTGGTTCTACCCTCGCAATGAGAGCAGTAACCAGGGCGGTGAAGTCTTCGCCAAGACCGGTGATGATGTATTCCACCGGTTCTTCATCATCAAGTCGTCTTCTGGCTGTTGCCATTTTATCACCTAGGGATTTCATCTTAGCAAAATATTCAGCAACACTCAAGTTACCTTTCTTTATTGTGGCCAATGCAATGCAAAGATTGACCGTGCGAGCACGAGTTTGAGATGCGTACATCCCTTCAATTGTCTTCCATGCCTCTGCCGCTGTTTCACATGTTGTGACTTGTGTCATCACTCCCTTGAACAGAGATGATAGAAGGAAGCTCAACACCTATTGGTCAGTCGCCTCCCATTCTTCGCATGCTAGGTTTGGAGTCTTCACCTCCTTGTCACCAACGTTGGTAACGAGATAAGTTTAAACAACTCAATCCATATCTTGATCCATGCAGATTTTGTGATTGATTCCTATTCTGTTATACACGCATGTACACATATATCATCTAACAAGCACAAGGCAGCAGGAAATGCTTTTGTTTCATTGTTTGGTGAAATATGCAACAGTAATACTATACAGTTCTTGCACAGGAATGGAATGTGAAGCCAGAGAAATCCAGAATTTTGAATCTGCAAACGCCAACATTTCAAAAATAAAGATTGACACCGCTGAAAACTAACCAAGCAAGCAATCACAGCACCTAACTTCGTCTCCATTTACACTCTTTCACAACTGAATCAGTGATGCCTGAAAATTTCAGATTTTCAGTGTTGCTGTGGCCATTGGCTTCAGCTAATGAACAACTCTGTGCTGCACAGCAGAAAGGCGCCCAATGGAAGGACATGCGAGGACTCACTTGCACTGCTTGCATCTCCTTGATGCATTTGCATGATTTTCATTGCATCAATGCATGCATGAATGGCCTGATGATCTGAGATGCTGATCATGCATGCATGGTCCTGCTGATTGATCGGTGATCAAAGAGGGGGAGAGAGAGAGAGAGAGAGAGAGAGGGGAAAAGGTTAGCGCTGCAGTGCAAGATGCAAGCTAAAGAGGGGTGACATGGAGCCCATCTCTCGCAGGCCTTTTGCTAAGCTGCCCCCTCTCAGCTCAGCTCAAAAGGCGAAAAGATGACGAGTACTACAACTACAACTGCTGCTGGCCTGCTGCTGTTGATTGTGTGTGCTTCTATAGAGGAGGAGGAGGCTAGTACAAAAATTAAAGAGAGGTGAATATCTTAAGTGACTGAATATTGACTTATTACTACCTCTGAATTTTGACTTGACATGGTTTTGAATATCATGGGACACGAACAGATGAAACAAGACACAAACCTGAACTGCCAAGCATGGCAGCACAATTACAATTTACTACTACGAGTACAAAACTGCTGGATGCAACAATGGGAGCTAGCTGAGACAGTGAGCCTGCGTGGTCTAACAAACAATTCAGCAGGCACTGCGTCTGCAAATTCTGCATGCCACTACTGCGATATGATACGCTGGCTTGCCTGTGGTTTCATTTCATTTCATTTACTACACCATGGAGCCTTCTGCTTGTCTCTTCCCATGGCTCTTGTAGTCTTCTTGTACTCCTGATGATAACCTACATCGGTTTCTAGGCACCAAACAAATAAATAGTAGCTCAACCATGAATCCACAATCCAATGGTGTCTACTTTTATACTCCACAAACGAATCAAAATCAAATCTTTTTAATAAATTGCTGTATAGTAGAGTAGTAGTAGTAGCATATTGTTTTCTTCATCTATTCCTCACCTGCAAATTGCACTGAAGATTGCAGAGTAGCACCGCATAACCTTTCTCCTCTTCCACCATTCAGCAACTACCTAGGTCTAGGAGGGGACCTTCTTAATTACACACCATGTCCTTGCTTGCCTTGCTAACTCTCTCTCTCTCTCTCTCTCTAACCTACACTTTAATTGATTTCCTGGTCATCCAAGCCAAACAACATTTCTACTTATACAGTGAGGACTGAAGAGTACACCTGGGAGGCCCAGCGTAGTGTTGTTGTAGCTGCTGCCTTCTGCTTTCCAACGAGTCAGTCAAGCAGAGTAGAAAGAAGAAGAGGCCATGTCGAGCTTTATATACGCACTCGCCATCCAGAGCCCACCATTTTCATCATCATCATCATCTTTATTCTTCTTCAGAGAACTATGCTTCTGCTTCTGCTTCTGAAGAGAGTGAGAAGGAGAATTCATGGGCGACGGCTGCTACGGCAGGAGGCTCTCGGAGCTGCTCCAGGAGCAGCAGGAGCCGTTCCTCCTCGCCGGCGGAGCCTCCGTTGCCGAGGCCTGCAGGCGCCGCCTGCTCGGCTTCTGCCACCGCCGCGCCGTCAGCAGAAGGCGCAGCGCATTAGGCTTGGGCACCGCCGTCTTCTGCGGCAGCGCCGTCAGGAGGGCGCTCCTCGCCGGCTGCTTCTCCTGCGGCGCCCGCCAGAGCTTCCGCCGGCTGCGCCACTCCGGCGGCATTGCTGCTGACTGCGACGCCGACAAGGTGGTGCTCGACGACGACGACGACGAGGAATGTGCAAGGCAGCTCAGTCCGGTGTCCGTACTCAAGCTGCATTCCGACGAAGAATCGTTCCCCTCGCTCGTCGTCGGAGACCGTAAGCCCTATGCTTCTTCTCCATTCTAAGAATCCTATCTGCCACCGCATTTTGCTCCAATTCCAACTCTGTTCCTTACAGGCGAGGAGGACGCGACGCCGTCGACTTCAGGGAAGAGCTCGCCGCCGCCACCAGACCAGGACTCGCTCGACGGCGGCGCCGCCTCTCCGTGCCTCACCTTCTACGAGTCCGGCAAGAACTGCAAAACAGAGACAGGAGAAGAATACAAGACGACGAGGTCCAAGCTGGAGGAGCAGAAGATCATCTCCTCCTGGGAGAGGATCGCCAACGACATCTCGAGGATCCCCATGCTGGTGGAGCTCGACTTCACCGGCTCAGTGCGGCAATGGAGGTGGCTCAGGGAAGAGGAAGTCTCGCAGGTGGGGGCAAGCATAGAGGCCATGATCTTTGAGGAGATGAAAGTGGAGGCTGTGCGTGACATGCTTCTCTGAATCTCTGATACCTTCTCAATTAATATAATTAAATTTAGATTGGGCACAACATCTTGTTGATGATTCCCACGCTAAAACAAAAATGAAAAGGAACACATGATGCATGAACTGGATAGGCTTCTGTGATGTGTAAAAATTTGAGATTTTTTTTCTTCTGTTTTTTTAGACAAAGGAGTGTTTTTTTTTTCTAGTGCAATTTTTTTCAATGGTAGGAATTCCAGGTCTCCTTGTGTGTAATTAAAAGTTTAATTGTGTCTAGTTGTAGTCCTATGTCGTTTGCCTCTGATAAAGTGCACAAGCTAATGACAAATTAATTGCACGATACTACTACTACTAGCCATGTAACCCACTCAAGATTCATAAAGCATTATTCAATTCGGGGACCTCCTAATATGTGTGCACTTGTGTGTTTGGTCTCTGCTGCTACTACTAAGTTGATGTTTCATGTGGATACTAGCATGTTAAACAGATGACAATTGGATTTGAGATCTGGAGTAACCAATTGCATGTCGGATGTCATGTGCATATATACTCCACTCTCCATCATGTTTCCTTTCTTTCTTATGACAGCTACATTTCTTCAGAGGCTCAAGGATACTTGAGTACACATGGTTAGTATGAATTAGCTAGGCTTGCATGCGTTTTGTATCACCTACCCACCACCAACCAAAACATACATGATGAACGTACGCAATATATATACTTAATTTGAGTAGTAGCAAGCCCAAAAAAAAAAAGAAAGGAAGAGTGATCCCTTGTTTCCTATTAGGAGCACTATTGCTTGAAGTCGTTGCTGCAAACTCCACCACAGAAAATGTCCCTGTCACGTTCAACATATCCAGCTCCCAAACACACCATTCAGCCTACCTAGCCCTCTACTATGCGTATTCCAACAACAATATTGTGCCCTCAGACATTTCAGGCCGCTCTTTTCTCCGCGAAGTGTGGCACAACAAAGAGGATCCGCCTGAAAGATGGGTAAGGCTTAGGTTGGTCGACGACACTACCACCCTGTCCTTCACTGACAACGACATGTCCCTGCTCGAGTTCAAGAACAGAACCGGCAGCTGGCACGCCATGGAAGGCTACCAGCATCTCTTCCCCGACGGCAATGATCTCCCCGTCAACAGCGACAGGGCGTACCGAGGGCTCATCGGCAGCTAACACGACCTCGTCAACATGCCCCTGGGAAAGTCATCGACGATGCAGGCAATGAAGATCCTGTCATGGTACAACCCTTCCACGACTCCCGTGGAAGATCTGAAATCGGCGCTGATCAGGTGGGTCGTGATGTTCGGTGATGCTCTGGGTTCCAATCCATTCACGGCGCATTTAGTAGGCAACGGGGAGATGATCAGGAGGACTTCTACCTCAGCCCACTGCAGGCAAGGCAGGTGGTGTTCTGAAGAGAGCTGTCATTGCTGTTGTAAACGGCTACGTCGACGGATCGTTCAGATCCACTCCTTTCCTTTTTATGGAAGATAAAACGTTGAAAAGATGCACTAAGAAAAAAAATAGTAACTCGCTCATCCACTAGCTAGGCTAAATCCATAAGTTTCTCTCTTGAATCTGCAAGTCTCTAGCATTCTCATCCTAATTTTTTTTGAATAAACTTTTAGAAATTGCATGCTGAAATTTTCTAAATAAACTTTTAGAAAGTGAATGCTGGAAGAGACTTACTGAATAAATCCGTTAAGTTATCACACGACTTGAAATATGGGATCTTTACTTCCTCTTACTTCTAAAGCTTATGAGGATAAAATTTTTTTTAGAACAATATACTTCCTTATATTGTTCTTAATATAGCCTAGCAACATCTATTTAATACATGCTATATTATACTTATAGATAATGGAAGAACATCAAAGATACTTAAATCATAATACCATTTAATATGATGAGTCAACCTTTTAAACAACGTCCACTCTTGTGTGGCTTTATACAGTGCAATAATATTATAATGGTTTGTAGATGTCGCTAGAGTCTATTTGCTAGACCGTCACAAAATGATTGTTCCGCTATAGAGAAATACAAAACCAATTTTGAGATCAATCATTCTAAAGATCAAACATATATTATGCATCTATATAACCCACCATAATTAAGTCTTGTTATCTTAGAAAGAAAAGGTCGAGATCTTATGAAGATATCTAAACACAATATCAGGCTTGGTGTATTTCGCAAGAAATATCAATGCTCCAATGGTACTTAAGTATGAAATTTTCGGTCCTAACATTTCTTCAGTATCACTCCTAAGATGGAATAGGCCTTTGTCTCTATCAACAGATCTTACTACCATCGAGTTTTTAAAGGATGAGCTTTGACATACTAAATCTCTTAAGAATATAGATTGACTGGTGCACTCAAATCTCATTAAGGAGTTGCTCAACTATGTGAGAGTTAATAGGGGGATTAGGAGTGAGCTTACTATGTGATAGGGTTAAGAAAGTAGGGCCCATAGGTAGGACCCACTTATTGGCCTCCCTCTCTTGTTCCTCTTGTCTTTCCTTGTTCCTCTGTTCTCCTTCCTCATGCGTGAGCTAGGCGGAGTGAGGCACAGCATTGGAGACAGATGGCGGCTAGGGTGGAGCTCGGTGGAGGGTACTCTAGCGAGCGGCGAGCACTAGCGGCGTTGGGAGGGTCATGCAGTCCTACTTGGGTTGTAGGAGACGACGGTGATGAAGGCGCTACGGGGAGGGGAAGCCTAACAGGTTGAGGGGTGCGACTAGGTGTCGTGAAGGCAATGCTTGTGGCGAGCTGGTCGGTCGTGAGGCAGCGAGATGGAGAAGATCGATCGGTGGTGGCAAGATGGAGGGAAGTTGATAGTGATGCATGGAAGGGGAAAGGGCGATGGAACACTAGCTTATATAGGCGTGACAGAGAGGGTGAGGATGGCGTCGGATCATGGGGCCAATGGGGTGCAAGGAGGTGGTGGAGCGGGTGGATTTCTAGACGGTCCGAAGCGCGTCTCGTCCCTACCACGCTCTTTGGGGGCACAGCGACGGCAAAAGCTGTGGCTATAGGTGGGGGCAGGCAAGGATGGCGACGTCTCAGGGCATTGGCACGATGATGATGCACGGAGTGCCCTAGTGATGGCAGAGCAAAAATAGTGCGGCAGACAGCGTGAACTTGGGCTGGCGAGGCTTGTGGTATCGCTGATCATGATGGCCAAGGCACGCGAGCGACTCCGACGCGACCTGGAACGCCCAGACGAGGTCAACGTCGTGCTCGCCGGCGGTAGCGCATAGGCAGGGTGCTCGTTTGGTGTAGTATAAATACAATCTGATCGATAGCCCAAGACAATGGACGCCTCATAATCATCCATCTTAGGGTACGGCAGAAAAAGACTAGTACAAAATTGGAAATCCTTTTTATATCTGGACTTACCAGCTGTGAGCAATTAATTGTAGTACGTAAAAAAGAAGAGTTTTAGTTAAATTTTAACTTCGTCAGCTGAGCTGCCACCCTTTTGTTTCAGATGAGATTTGCCAATCGGCATTCAGTTACACCCCAAGCATCTCTGTCTATCTGAAAACACTGGGAACTGAACTGATGAACTGAAGACGCTTTCACAAAATATTACGGATAATCAGCTTGGGATCTGACGACATCTGATCTTCTTTTGTGTGTGTGGGGGGTGGGGGGTGGGGGGGGGGGGGCGTTGACATCTAAATTTACGCAAGTACTATCTGTTATACTAGGTATTATGTGATCAGAGTGGCGCATACACCAACCAGCATTTCTTGAACTACCACGGCAATTCTCTGTTCACTAAACACTCAGCATGCATGATCAAACAAACGGCAATGCAATGTTAGGAAACCTTGGTCAAACTGTGCCTTTCTTAAGCTGTCACTCACACAAAAACAGATGCCACTCAACACGAAGAATAACGGTAGTAATGGATCCACCACGAGAAAGTGAGAAATAGGATTGATATGAGGACCCAAATAAAAAAAACATGCAGCTAACACAATCTGAAAGTTATAGACAGATGAGCTTGCCAATCTCTTGCACAGATCATATATATGCTCTCTTCACCAAAGAAAGATGAAACACACATGTGTTAGTCTGACTGTCCTGTGCCCTCCCTGGAACCTCTAATTAATTCTAAGTACCAAGCAAGGTAGCCTTGACCACCATCACTAAAAATCCAAAGAAACAGATCAAAGTAAACAAACAAGAGCTTGAAACAGAAGATGAAATAACTCAATCATCATCATTAAGCATCCTTGGGATGAACCTCGGGCATCTTCACCATGCTGTCCTCCACGACTCCATTTGAGCTCTTGCAGGAGAGCCCAAGCCCAAGCCCAAGCCCGGCCCATCTGGACCTCCTCTGCCCCTTGCTCTCCCTCTCAAAGCCACCGCTTTTCCTCGCGCCGCCACCACCACCGCCGGTGCTGCTCTTGGTGCAGGCCAGGTACGCCGCCAGGAACGGGTCGTCCTCCGGCCTGACGGCGCGGGCCTTGGAGAAGTTCTTGCTCCCCGTCAGCGGCAGCCTCCCCGGCGGCGCGGGCACCGACAGCCGGCGCGCCGGCGGCGTCGCCTTCCTGGGGCTCTCCGGCATGTCGTTGTCACGGCCTCCCACGGCCGGCTTCTGCTTGGACACGCCAAGCTCCTGCTCCCATGAGAACACCACGGTGGCCGGCGCCGGCGCCGGCGCGGCTGCTGCTTCTTCTTGACCCATGCAGAGCTTTGCAGAGCAGAGCAAGCGCCACCTGCTATAACTTGTTGGCTCTAAACAGAGAGTCCTTTTGATAAGGAGAAGAAGGTGTTGTTGGTGTGGTTCTTGGCCGGAGAAAGAGGAGGAATTGGAGAAGAAGAAGACGAGGAGTACAAGTAGAAGTTGGTTGGTTAAGTTTCGAACAAGGATAGGGGAGAGGAGATGAGAGGGTTTAGCTTAGCAGTGGAGAAATTGATGGAGATGGATCATGAATGAATCATGCACGGATGCATGCCAATCGTGTGACCTTCAAATGGAGCTTACTATGCTTTTAATTTGTTTCGGTTACAGTTAAGTTTGGAACACGGAAGGCTAACGGATTGGTACATGTGGCCTCATCTCTCCCTTTTTTTTCTTTCCTGTTTGTTATTATAGCTAACAGCAAGATATATATATATATATATTGATTGATTGATTGATTTTAATTTCCTGTGTTTTGCTAACTGAATTTCATTCATATATGCCTGCTGTATAAATAAAAATGGATCATGTATGCTACAAGCAAAGAAATACAGATAGAGCAAGCAAGTATGTACATTAGCAGAATTAGTTAGAGTGGATGTGCTTCAACAGCGACAGATTGACATTATATACACATACAAGCAGCCTTATCTGATTTCCTTATTGACATACTGGTTTGTTCTTTCCTTGGTACTGTTTTTCAACAAAAACATACGCATGTCATCCAGCAGAACAAACTGGCGGCAAGTGTTCATTAGTACTACTGCTTGCTATAAAAATGAGTAACATCATAAAAGTAGGATGAATTAATTCGTACGTGCATTGCATCTAGAAGATGGGACTTCTTGGGTTAGGTTGCAATTAGCTACTATATACTCGTGTTTGTTGGTTGTTTCGATTTTCTTTTTGAGCAAAACATATCCATTGGAAGGTTGGTTTGTGATCGATTTGAATAACACATCCAAAACTTGAATCATTTGTTGTGTGTGTGTGTGTGGGGGGGTGTGTGTGGGAATGGTAGTAGTAACCAAAATTAACTAGGCCAAGTTGATGTCTCTGCGTTTGAACTTTCATAGAAATGGCAGGCTTTGTTTAGACATGAAACCTCCTATGATCGTGTGCTGATCAGTTATGGCAGACTTACAGTTTACAAAACAGTAGTCAAAGCCAAGTTTCTGACTTCCCATATACTTACAACCTACAAGTATTGGGTCAATGGGTCTATTATTCCTCTGAAGAAGAAAAGTTATAGGTCTATTAGGACAGAGTACTGTGTTGAAATTTGATTACGGATTTTATGATTATGAAATTAAGATTGTCATGAACAAATTACAAAAGAAAACATATGTACGTTCTTTATGAAACTTGACAAACCTACGAAAGGAAGCATCTAGCTGTAGAATGTCAATTGTTTACCTATCTGTCAGTTAATTACAGACTTAACAGTCAAGCATGTGGCATGTGGCATGTGGATTTCCGAATCCCAATCAAGCATTAATTTTCCAAGCTGTTTCAAAATTGAAGACTTCATCCTGCTTAATTTCGTCGATGGTTTTGCTTTCTGCGTGTTATATGAAAAAGTGGTACTCCAAATTTGATTTTAAACTGATTAACTGTTATGAGGAGCATATATATAAATTACAAAAGATTCTTGCAGGCTATAGCTATCAAGGAGTTGGAAAATCATTCTCATGCCCGTGGTAGGGCATAAAAAACGCCAAACTATCAACATTGACCTAATGACACCCAGAAGAATGAGCACCAAATGGCCAAAACTAACATCTATAACACCAAATTAGTTTTATTAAATAAATATTAAATATATTTTAATAGTATATTTATTTTGTATTAAAAATCTTATCAAACTAAAATAAGTTTAAAAGCCAAAATGACTTAAAATATAAAATAGTGGGAGTAGCAATAGTCAGAAATTGGATAGTTCTATCGCCACCAGTTCTTTAATGATTTGGAATATTATGCATGCAAAAAACAACGCTATCTTAGAGAATTTTTGTCCTTTAATTTTAATTACTAGTAAAACTTACTTATCTGACCATGCTTTACATATGTTTCAATGCTAGTATATTAGTCGTAAATTAGTCATCTGATTACAAATGACTATTCCAACGTCGTCATAAATTTGGCCAACGTTATTATCATATATTTATTTATTTATTGCTCTTATTGTCTAGTCTCTATCTTTTGTTATGACTTTTTCTAGTCTCCCTGCTAAAATTATATTATGATTTTTGAATATGCTTGGAGTTCTCAATTGCTGACTGGTCTTGTGTTCAACAAAACAAGCAGCCCAATTAAGAATGAAGCTTCATTGCTGAATTTTGTATTACACAATACCGTACAAATAAATTCATCCAGAAAGAGAGAAATCTTCCAAATTTCAATTGCCTTTGGTTGGTATTTCAAAAATACCGTGTGACAATGACAAACGGGGCCTCGTCACACATGTCAGTGATACGATAATGATGATGATGATGGGAGGGCAAATTTTCCATCAGAAAATGACTTATACTAGTTAGTTATGTCGGGAAATCTTTATAGAAAATGGTACTACGTTTCTACATCTCTGAATTAGTCAGAGTAATGTGATTCATATGTCATTTAAATTCTCTAGAAACTTACGAAGTTACAGTTGCATCTAGCATGTGTCCTTTCGTTTAATAAGTAGAAAGAAACACATGATTTTTTTTTTTGCTCATTGTGCCGCTGTTTATACGTTCTAATACATGGTGATTAAGCAGGTAAGCAAGATTAGTTAGTCGGTTAGTCCAACTGTGCAAGTAACTAAACTCTTCTTAGAGCAATCGAACTCTGTTATAACATGGGTACGCTTAAGTCAGCTTACCAACCCTACCTGTAGATAGACGTAGACTCCATCTTGATAGCTCCAGCCTCCGGGAGGAGTTTATTTTATTTTATTTTCCAGAAGACTAGTTATATACTGCCAGTAAATAAATTGTACGTAAAAGATGGAGAAAACTTAGCTGAAGCTATATAAAATTATAAGCGGCCTCGCTCTTGATACAACTGTTGCAACAACCGGAGCAATGGAAGGAAAAATAGGGTTAGGGCATGCAGCTCCGCTAGTGATACATGTCGTCTTCTCCCAGATCTCTCCCATGTGTCAACAATAGAGAGGTGGGCCTTGCAAGGCGACCTAGGTCCTCGCCATGGGTGGGGCCTCGTGTGTTGGGCTATGGAAAGAGTGGGAAGTAGCCCACAACAGCAATGAGGGGAACGGTGGCTGGAACCCATAGGGAGAAAGCAACAACGGCAGCGACAAAGGTGGATCAAGGTATGGAGGCTACCAACCCCGTTACCAGCGCTACAGAGATGTTGGTAGAAAGGAGGGAGGGGCTAAAGCAATGTTCGCGCGTGCAGACCGAGCGTCGAGAGGAAGCACATGCGTTAGCAGATGGAGGTCCGATCCGATGGCGCGCAAACATGCCGAGACCTAGGAAATCTGATTCGCTCCAATGCAGATCTTTTGGTTTCGAGATTTCTTCATCAAGGTTACAGGAGTTGTGGACCTACTAATCAATTTGACCCTGTAATAGATAAGGAGATAAACCAATAAGTGAGTTGGCTTGGCTGATGGACCGATACGAATTTCTGCTATCGATTGATCGCCGATAGGGTTAAGATAATCATCGGCTGTATTTGATGCACTTCTGCTATCAACTGGTTGCTGATAGGGGCTGAAGCACTCATCCATTAGGTAGAAAGCCAATAAAAGCATATACAGATGGTGACAAAGGAAATAAAAAACACATTAGCTGTAGTGCTGATGATGCTTTAGAATAAAGTAGTCGGTATGCACTTTGTAGACTCCTGCTATCGACTAGTTGTTAATAAAGGCCGTAGTACTCTTTTATCGGTTGGAAAGCCAATGAAGATATAAATAGATAAGGATGAATAAGATAAATGACTCATTGGTTGCAAAGCCAATGATGCTTTGGAATACAGTGGTCGATGAGTAGTATATGTAATTCTTCTATCGGTTATTTGCCGATAGAGGCTATAGCGCTCAATCATCAGCTATAAAGCCGATGAAGACATATATTGATAGCAAGAAATAAGATAAATAACCTATCGGCTGTAAAGCCAATGGAGCTTCGAATAGAATATGTGATGAATAGTAAGAAGCAAGACCCAATCTTTCAAAGATACAAGAAGCTAGATCAAATACACAGACGGAAGGAATGGGTGAATCCATCTGCTCGCTAAGCCTATGAGAGAAATTCTAAGATATATGCATATTGATTGAAAAGCCAATATACTAGGTGTGAAGCTCAATGTGTGGATAATTTATCGGCTAGTCGCTTCGATAAAACGTTCACATAAAGACTTATCGACCTACGGCTTAATCTACTATCAGTGGTCTAGTAGGTCAGACCTAACCGATATAACACGAGACTGATGACAGTAGAGAAAGCTCGATAAGCCAATAGAACCACACGAACGTGATGTGATATTACAAGGTGACAAGGCGTGAGGGTCGGCGGTAGGGTCCATGGTGATGCGAAGCACAGATACTTGGTGACGACAGGGCAGTGATACACACCATAGTGCACCACTGCGCGTGGTAGTGCTGTGCAGAGCGGCGACATGCAGAATGGTGTCGTGGCTTGTCGTGGCGTGACGTGACTTGGTGCGCAGTACGGCCGGTTCAGCATGGCGTAAGGGTACGGGAGGAGGGGCTGAAGGATGGGATGGAGTGGTAGTGTCAAGGATAGGGCGGAGGTAAGAAGTATTCACATGCGTAGCAGTGATGGTAGGCGGGATTCATGGCGGTGAGATCCATGTTTGGCACAACACGACGCTATGGGGTCACGGCACACATGCGCAAAGGTGGTAGATGGCTTGACACCCTGCTGAGCGTGTAATGTGCGTGTGGGCATGTGAACGGGTTTGCGGTGCATGAGAATGGAGTGAGGGCATATGGAGACAAGTGTCAACGCGTCGACTAGTGGTTTGGCATTTTAATGAGCAGCTTGCGTGCGCGTTGGCACGATGTGTAGAGGGGACGAGCACACAGGTGCGAACAAAGCGAGTGCACGTGGTAGAGAGACAGTGACTAATAAGCAAGTCTGAGCAAAGAGTAAGTGGCAAGCGAGCGCTAGGGCGTAGTTGCGCGGGTGACCACATACAGGGAAAGACGAGCCGGCGGGCGTGGCCTAAGAGGGGGAAAAAGAAGAAGAGAAGCGAGATAGGAGCTAGGCCGGTTTGACAGTTAGGCCGTGGGGAGGAGTTAAGGCCAAGGGAGAGAAGAAAGAAAGGAAGAGAGAATGGGCTAGGGAGAAGGCGGTTTAAATGAACATGAGATTTTTCAGAGATTTCTAGAATTGAATTTTTTGGGGAAAGTTTAAAATAAGTTTGAATTTTAACTCAAGATTTTCTTAGAGAGTTTGTAGGGGATTCAAGGAGATTTATTTAAGAGAATTCTAAATTCGATTATCGGACTCGAAGAGATTAAAAGAAATTTTTAAAGAAGAGATTGATTTAAAAGTCAAACTTTAGGATTTAAATTTTGACAGAAACCTTTGGCACATAATGTATATAAAGAATCAAATTTTTTAAAACTATGAGTTATAATAAAATAGTTTTTAACGGCTTGTTATAGGTGTTCTGTTTAGGCAGTGCTAACGGGAAAAGTGAGATTTATAGTCAAACGTTTACTTGTAAGATGGGGAGTTTACCTTTGCAGTATCTTGGGATTCCCATTGATAACAAGAGAATATACAATAAAAACTGGAAACCTGCTGAAAACAAAATGGAAAAAAAAAATCGGGCTGCTGGCAAGGGAAAATGTTGGCAATTGGTGGTAGACTTACACTCATTAATTCTAGTCTCTGTAGTATTCCTCTAAAATGGACTATTTTAGATCCAGATTTCTATGGCAGGAGGATCAGGGGATAAAAAGTATCATCTGGTGCAATGCGCTAAAGTATGCAGACCCAAGAAACAAGGGGGCTTGGGGATTCTGGATTTGAGTCTGATGAACAAAGCCCTCCTTGGTAAATGGCTGTGGAGGTTAGCTAATGAGGAGGGTATGTGGCAAGATTTACTAAGAACAAAATACCTCAGCAGGAAAACCCTCAAACAAACATCTTTTAAAGTTGGAGATTCTTTCTTCTAGAATGGGCTAATGGAGATAAAGGAAGATTTTCTGAAACTATGTTAAAAAGTAATTGGTGATGGGGCTGATACTCTATTCTGGGAGGAAAGATGGCTAGGGAACATGTCCTTAGCTGATAAATACCCTGACTTGTACAATATCACCTTCTCTAAAAACGTAAGAGTGGCAAAAGCCTTGGATCAAGGATGAGATCACTTCCAATTTAGGAGGAACTTGGATGGTGGGAAAGCTATATCTTGGAACAATTTGCAAAAGGACTGTCAATATGTTGTTTTGAATGACCAAAAAGACAAGCTTATATGGGAATGTGACAAAAAGAGAGGTTTTTCAGTCAAATCCTTTTACAATGTTCTACTGTTACAAAACTTGAACTTTCCCTATAAGAAGTTATGGAAATTTAAGGTGCCCATTAAGGTTAAAGTTTTTATTTGGTTTCTTGTTAAGAATAGCATACTTACCAAAGATAACCTACTAAAGAGAGGATGGATAGTAAAGAAAAGGGATTTCAGTTCTGCTCTGCTGATGAAACAGTTGAACATTTATTTATTTCTCGTCCTATGGCTAGGTTTATATGGAATGTGATAGTTAGCACTTTTGGTTTTAGGGTGACGGCTGATACTCATCAGCTGCTTAGCACTTTGGCTGATTAATTTTGACCAAAAAGTGTTAGCCTATTATAATTATAGTATTTAGTTCTTGATTTGGTAGCCTATTGTAATTATAGTATATAGCTCTTGATTTGGTAGCTTATTATAATTATAGTATGTAGTCTTTAATTATAATATGTAGTTCTTAATTTGTGGTATGTATCACGCCTGCGTGGTTGGCTCCTAAGCCACCCCGGCCCCTATATGTACTGATGCATATTCATTCAATAGAATCAATCATTCCTAATACTCTTTCATGGTATCAGAGGCGGTTACGATCCGCTACTCTTCCACAACTCTAGCTAGTCGCCGATCCGATTGCTACCCCTACCGTTGACTCTATCACCAGGAGCATCGCCAATTCCATCGCCTGTGCCTAATCCCGGCCGATCCGTTCGTTGGCCCATCGTGACACCGTCACTAGCCGCTGTCGTCGATACGATCGTGTGCCGCAGCAGCTGGTTCACCACGCTGCCGTTCCCTGATGGCGGACAACGATGACACTGTCTCAGCCACCGCCGCCAAGAAAGCCAAGGACCAGCACCTCGCTGCCGAGGCCGCGCGCAACGCCGAGGCGGCTCGCCTCCGTGCCACCGCCCTAGACGACTATGAGTGTGCCTGCGAGGCCCTCTGGGCGCAGGCCACCGTTGTCGTCAACGTCAAAGCCCTCATCCACATCATCCTCGACCAAGCCATGAACACTTACACTAAGTGGCGTGGCATGTTCCTCACCGTCCTCGGTAAATATGCCCTAACCCGGTATGTTCTTGAGGATGAGGCCTTTCCCTCGCGCCCGACATGGGTGCAGGCGGACTGCTGCATCCTCACATGGATCTACGGCACCATCTTCGGCGATCTGCAGCAGGGTTTCGCTCGTCGAGCATGGTGCTACCTCGAGGACAAGTTCCTCAGTCAGAAGGAGTCCCACACACTCCTTCTCGAGACGAAATTCCATAACTTCCACCAAGAGTCCCTGCGCATCACTGACTATTGCCGCCAACTCGAGTCAATGGCGGCATCTCTTGTCGGGTTCGGCGACCCCATCGATGATCGGCAGATAGTGCTCACGCTCCTCCGCGGTCTCAGCTGCAAGTTCTACCATATAGTGTCCATCCTCAAGATGCACAGGCCATTCTCGATATTCGCGGAAGCCCGAACACACCTTCTATTGGAGGAGATGGAGATCGATGCTCGTCCACCATCCTCGCCATCCGCCCTCATCGCTGCGACACCGCACCCTACGTCCCCTGCACCTCCTCGCCCGGGGGTGCCTCCTCTAGCACGCCCTCCTACACCAGCTACTGGCCAACACACTAGTCGTCGCCACGGTCGCAGCGGACATGGCGGCCAACAGGCTCCTCCTGGCTCGACGGCACCTCCTGGTGGCGCCCTTCCAAGCGGACACGGTGGCACATCCCTCAGCATCCATCCATCCTTTGCGTAACCTTGGGCTGGTACTATACGGATGTGGCCCTACGACCAGTCCAGGTGTCCTCCATCGCCTTCGCCTACGTTCAGCGATGTACCATAGTATGGTGGCTTCGGTGGCGCACCTATGCTGCGTTCTACGGTGGAACTACGCCTCCAGTCTTCCAGGCGCCTTCACCAGGCTACCAAGTCGCCCCGACGGCACCCTGGAACCCTACACAAGGCGGGTCATGGCATCAAGACTCCCTGGCGCACTCCTTCAACACCATGACCCTGAACCCACCGGCGCCTCACTCTGAGTGGTACGCCGATTCAGGTGCTGGTTCCCACATAACCGTGGACGCTGGTAAACTCTCCACCATCTCCCCACCATCTCCATTCACTCCTTCATCCATCATTGTGGGCAATGGTGCTTCACTTCCTGTCACTGCCACTAAATCATATACTTTTTCTTTACCACGTCATAATCTTGTTCTTAAAAATATTTTTGTGTCGTCCAACATTATTAAAAATTTAATTTCCATTCGTCGGTTTACCACTAATAATAACTGCTCCATTGAATTTGATCCTTTGGGCATTTCTACGAAGGATTTGCACACCCGGAACGTGATAGCTAGGTACAATAGCTCCGGTGACCTCTACCCTCTCTATGCACCTTCCACTAGTACTACTAGTACCTCCGCACTCATCGCTGCACCCACCTCCCTTTGGTATCGTCATCTCGGACACCTCGGGCATGAAGCTCTGTCCAAGCTCATTAGTTCCAATGTAATTTCTTGTCATAAAGATGATCTCGACCACATATGTCATGCATGCCAACTTGGTCGCCATGCACGTTTACCTTTCAGTTCATCTAGCTCTCGAGCTACACATAATTTTAATTTAATACACTGTGATCTGTGGACATCTCCTATTGTTAGTGTGTCAGGATATAAATATTATCTAGTTATTCTTGATGATTGCTCACACTACTTTTGGACTTTTCCACTCCGCCTTAAATCCGAGACATTTTCCACTCTTTCCAATTTTTTCGTCTATATTCGCACGCAATTTGGCACCACCATCAAGAGTGTAATTATAATATATATTTCTTGATTTGTGGCATGTATCACGCCTACGTGTTAGCTCCTAAACCACCCCAACCCCTATATGTACTGACGCATATTCATTCAATGGAATCAATCATTCCTAATACTCTTTCATGATATCAGAGGCGGTTACGATCCGCTACTCTTCCGCAACCCTAGCCAGCCGCCGATTCGATCACTACCCCCACCGCTGACTCTATCGCCGGGAGCATTGCCGATCCCATCGCCTGTGCCTACTCCCCAACGATCCATTCGCCGGCCCGTCATGACACTGCCACTAGCCGCCGTCGTCGACCCGATCGTGCGCCGCAGCAGCTGGTTCACCGCGCTGTCGTTCCCTGATGGCGAATGATGACGACACTGCCTCAGCCGCCACCGCCAAGAAAGCCGAGGACCAACACCTCGCTGCTAAAGCCGACGCATGCGCTGAGTCCGCGCGTAGCGCCGAGGTGGCTCGCCTCCGTGCTGCCGCCCTGGATGACTATAAGTGTGCCCACGAGGCCCTTTGGGCGCAAGCCACCGCTGTCGTCAACATCAAGGCCCTTATCCCCATCTTCCTCGACCAGGCCACGAACACCTACACCAAGTGGAGCGGGATGTTCCTCACCGTCCTCGGTAAATATGCCCTAACCCGACACGTTCTCAAGGATGAGGCCTTCCCCTCACATCCGGCATGGATACAGGTGGACTGTTGTGTCCTCACGTGGATCTATGGCACTGTCTTCGGTGACCTACAGTAGTCCTTGATGATGCGGCAGGGTCCTGCTCGCCGAGCATGGTGTGACCTCGAGGACGAGTTCCTCAGCCAGAAGGAGTCCCGCACACTCCTTCTCGAGACGAAATTTTGCAACTTCCGCCAGGAGTCCCTACGCATCACCGACTTTTGCCACCAACTCGACTCGATGGCGGCGTCTCTTGCCGAGTTCGGCAACCCCATCGGTGATTGGCAGATGGTGCTCACGCTCCTCCACGGCCTCAGCGGCAATTTTCACCATATGGTGTCCAACCTCAAGATGTACAGGCCGTTCCTGACATTTGCGGAAACCCGGACACACCTTCTATTGGAGGAAATGGAGATCGACGCCCGTCCACCATCCCTGCGATCCGCCCTCATCGCTACGACACCGCGCCCTACGGCTCCTGGGGCCCTGCACCTCCCTGCTCGGGGGCGCCCCATCCAGCACGCCCTCTACTGGCCAACACACTGGCCACCGCCGTGGCCGCGACAGACGTGGTGGCCAACAGGCTCCTCCTGGCCCGACGGCACCTCCTGGTAGTGCCCCCCAGGCGGACACAGTGGCACATCCCTCGGCATCCATCCATCCTTCGCGTACCCTTGGGCTGGTACTATACGGATGTGGCCCTACGACCAATCCGGGCATCCTCCACCGTCTTCGCCTGTGTTCAGCGCTGTACCACAGTATGGCGGCTTCGGTGGCACACCCAGCGCCTATGGCGGCACCTATGGTGCGTTCTACGGTGGAACTACGCTTCCAGTCTTCCAGATGCCTTCACCAGGCTACCAGGTCACCCCGATGGCACCCTAGAACCCTACACAAGGCGGGTCATGGCATCAAGACTCCCTGGCGCACTTCTTCAACACCATGACCCTGAACCCGTCGGCGCCTCACTCTGAGTGGTACGCCAATTCAGGTGTTGGTTCCTACATGACCGTGGATGCTGGTAAACTCTCTACCATCTCTCCACCATCTCCATTCACTCATTCATTCATCATTGTGGGCAATGGTGCTTCACTTCCTGTCATTGTCACTGGATCATATACTTTTTATTTACCACGTCACAATCTTGTTCTTAAAAATGTTTTTGTGTCACCCAACATTATTAAGAATCTGATTTTCATTCATCGGTTTACTACTGATAATAACTGCTCTATTGAGTTTGATCCTTTTGGCCTTTCTATGAAGGATTTGCACACCTGGAACGTGATAGCTATGTGCAATAGCTCCGGTGACCTCTACCCGCTCTATGCACCTTCCACCAGTACTACTAGCACCTCCGCACTCATCGCTGTACCCACCTCCCTTTGGCATCATCATCTCGGACACGTCAGACGTGAAGCTCTGTCCAACCTCATTAGTTCCAATGTAATTTCTTGTCATAAAGATGATCTCGACCACATATGTCATGCATGCCAACTTGGTCACCATGCACGTTTACCTTTCAGTTCATCTAGCTCTCGAGCTACATATAATTTTGATTTAATACACTGTGATCTATGGATATCTCCTATTGTTAGTGTGTCAAGATATAAATATTATCTAGTCATTCTTGATGATTGCTCACACTACCTTTGGACTTTTCTACTCCGCCTCAAATCCAAGATATTTTTCACTCTTTCCAATTTTTTCGTCTATATTCGCACACAATTTAGCACCACCATCAAGAGCGTCTAGTGTGACAATGGTCGTGAATTCGATAATTCTCAGGCCCGCACGTTCTTCCTCTCCCATGGTGTTGCACTCCGCATGTCATGTCCATATACTTTTCAACAAAATGGAAAGGTGGAATGCTGCCTTCGCACCATTAACAACACTCTGTGTTTTCTTTTGTTTCAAGCGAGTCTCCCTCCGACCTATTGGGTTGAGGCCCTTCACACTGTGACATATCTTGTGAATCGCCGCCCCACTAAAACCCTCGTCTTCTCCACACCATATAGCGCCCTCTATTCCACCTAGCTCTCCTACGATCACCTCAAAGTGTTTGGGTGCGCCTGTTATCCTAACATGTCCTTAACAACATCTCACAAATTCGCCCCACGCTCATCCTTATGCGTCTTTCTCGGCTACTCCTCGAAACACAAAAGCTATCGCTGTCTCGAGCTCCAGTCGAACCGCATTCTTATTTCTCGACATGTCGGTTTTGATGAATCCTTCTTTCTATTCTCTGACATGTCTACCACACCCATGGCACCTTCCGTCCTAGACTTCTTGACTGATGATCATGATCTTACCGCTTCAGTCCCTAGAGCTCGTTTTGTGCGTGCAGGTACCTCCATCCTTTCAGCGACATCCGTTGTGCATGGCGTTGTGCCAGTACATGAGCCTGCAGCCACACTTGCAGCCACCTCTGTACCACCTAGCCCTGGTCCATGGTCACCAGGCTCCGGCGCTGCTGCCCTTGTGCACCCTACACAGGCTGCTGCCAGCAGCGCCCCCTCTACGTTGTCGCCCGTGACGACTGGTGTTGTTGTCCCTGTGTATCCCGCGCCGGCCACTACTCCCACGGTGCCCCTATGTACTACTGGTCCTGCTGTCCCTGATGCTCGCGCACAGGTTGTTGCCAGCGGAACCGGCCGTACAGCTGTCACTCGATCGATCGCCATCTCTCCGGTCAACAATACGTACTCCATGCGCATACGCGGCAAGGCAGGTATCGCACAGCCCATGGACCATCTCAACCTTCACGTTGTGCCCATGTCGCCTCTCCCACGCTCTGTTTGTGATGCTCTGTCAAACCTAAATTAGCGCTTTGCTATACAAGCTGAGTATGATGCCCTCCTCACCAATGACACCTAGAGTCTTGTTCCTCGACCTCTTGGCGTTAATCTTGTGACCGGCAAGTGGATTTACCGTCACAAGCTACTAGCAGATGGTTTCCTTGATCGTTACAAGGCTCGCTAGGTTCTTCGAGATTTCACATAGCGCGCAGTTATTAATTATGATGAGACTTTCAGTCTAATTCTCAAGCCTGCGACAGTTCAGGTGGTACTCTCTCTGACTTTATCTCAGAACTGGCCTATTCATTAGCTGGATGTGAAGAATGCATTCTTACATGGCACTCTCTCATTGTGTGCAGCCGTCTGGTTTCGTTGACTCGTCCCGTCCAGATTTTGTCTGTCGGCTCAACAAGTCCCTCTATGGTTTAAAGCAGGCTCCTTATGTTTGGTATCACAGATTCACCTCTCATCTCATGTTCCTTGGCTTTATTGAGACCAAATCAGACACTTCACTGTTCATATATCGCCAAGGGATAGATATGTCCTACTTGCTGCTGTATATGGATGACATTGTTCTCACCGCTTCGTTTGCCGGATTTCTCCAACATATTATTGCAGCTCTCCAGCATGAATTTGCTATGATAGATATGGGCCAACTTTATCACTTTCTAGGCATCTCTGTGACACGTTCTGTAGTTGGATTGCTCCTCTCTCAACGGCAGTACACTCAGGACATTTTGGAGCGCGCCGGGATAAGTGCTTGCAAGCCTTGTAGCACCCCTGTTGACCTGCACTCGAAATTGTTTGCAAATGGTCCTCCGGTTGCTGACTCCATACAGTACCGCAGCTTGGCTGGTGCACTCCAGTACCTAACTTTCGACAGGAAGGCTAGAGATGTAAAAGACACACACAAAGATGCTGCAGAGGCACACAGAAAGAAGAGGTTTTGGAGGAAGCTGAAGCTGGGAACACATGCAGATGGTGGGACAAAAACACAGGAAGAATGACCAGGAGGTGCAAGGATCCCCTTTGCTGGAGGAGGATATCACTTGGAGCTTTTTTTGTTTTTCCTCTTTTAGCTGGCTTAAGTATTTTGTTTCAGCTTTCATGCTGCAGAGAGTAGCAGTAGCTCAAAACCCTTACTGTGGTCTGTCTTCTTTGCCTTTTAGCTGCTGTAGGGATCATACAAAAAGGGTGGTGGGATGGCACCATCTTAATTTTGTTTGATTCATCTGTTGTTTTGTTCTGGAACTTGTAATGAACCTTAACGTTTCCAGTAATAGAAAGGGGAGGAGCTTGGCTATTCTATTACGAGAGAGAGAGAGAGAGAAGAAGAAGCTATTATAAGCTTAAAGCATGATCTATTTGCATCTGGATTGAAGCTTGAAGACACAGGCACTGTTTGAGAAGCATAGCCCAGAACCAATACAATGGGCCTAAACAATAGACTAAACAGAATTTTCAGTAAAGAGAAGCAGAGCATGCAGTGTACTGAAACTACTCCTACATTGTTTTGTTCAGAGTTTGATTTTTTTTCCCCTGAAAGTCACTATAATGGTGAGAGTTGTGCACTCTTAATCTTTTATATCAGTAGCATTTAGCTTCGTGCAATAAAAATCAATCCATGGGGAATTAATCAGAGTTGCCCATCAACATAACCAGATTACACCCATGGGGATGCTCAATCCCTCTGCCATGGATTTGATCTTACATTTTTTCCCCCACATGGAATTGTCTTCTCTTGTCAGTGATCTTCCTGACGTGGCATATCAAGTACTTAATTTGGCGATCGAAATCATGCTACATAGGTGGTGAAAAAAAATCCTAAATAAACAACGAGATCGAGCATGAACGGCAACGAAAACGATCAGACAGTCACTATTCCAAGAGAGACGCCATGAGCAGCCGCATTTCCCTCCTTCATATTCCTTGGTGATGGGGACACCCCAATTACAATGATGCATTATAATCACGTGCATTGCATGAATGCGTAGTAATAATCCGTGGCGCCTAATGACGCTGATCAACTGGACGCCGGAGGACGACAAGCCGAAGAAGCCGGTGGTGCTCATCACCGGCTGCGCCAAAGGCGGCATCGGCTACGAGTACTGCAAGGCCTTCTCCTCCCTCGGATGCCGCGTCGTCGCCACCGACGTCCCCGACCACGTGCCCGACCTCGCCGGCCTGGACGCCGACCAGCTCCCTCTCGACGTCACCTCCGACGAGAGCGTGGACGCAACCGTGGAGCGCGCGCTTGCCGAGCACGGGCGCGTCGACGTGCTGGTGAACAACGTCGGCATCGGGTGCACGGGCCCGCTCGCCGAGGCCGTGCGTCGCGCCATGGAAGTCAACTTCCTCGGGCAGCTCCGGATGGTGCGCGCCGTGGCGCCGAAAATGGCGGCTCGGCGCTCCGGGCGCGTGGTGAACGTCAGCAGCGTGGTGGGCACGGCGGCGACGCCGTGAGCGCAGCTGTACTGCGGGTCGAAGGCGGCGGTGCACGCGGTGAAGGTGGTGCCCGGCGCGGTGCGTTCCGGGCTGGGCCACGCCAACAAGGCGCAGCTAGCCTCCGGCGGGCAGGAGTAGCGGCTGTAGCGGGAGTTCGCGGCGGCGATCGCGGAGCTGGCGCGGGCGTCGCAGACGGGGAGGGCGACGGGCGCCGCGTGTTCGCGGCTCACGTGGCGCGGCCGCCGCGGGGAGATCGTGTACGGGAACAAGACGGTGCTGTTTGCGGCGCTGGCAGTGGCGCCGCTGTGCGCGCTCGACGCCTTCTTCGCCAAGCGCTTCGGCCTCGACAGGATACTACGCCGCTAGAACAACGAAGCCTATAACTTGTTGCCATTTGTTGTATTGTATGCAACGAGATCGAGAAGACCTGCTTATGGTTATGGATTTGCATGTTGTGATAGACAGACAGCAGCTGAACAGATGATCAAAATGCTGTACTACATATGATACAAAGCATGCTCGTTAGTAAAATTCACTATTCCTCGGGCTTAATGGCTTAGTTTTTTCATGGCACGCAGAATGAGAAATGTCACCAACGTATATTATAAACTTAAAAAATAGATTTATATAATTTTTTTTAAAAAAAATATATAGAAAGTTATTTAGAAAGCCTGTCGTTCATTAGTTGGTACCGTGTTTACGGTAAATCAGAAAATAGCTGCCTAATAAATCAAAAAGAACACGACCGGATCCATCTCTTTGCTAGCAACTTCACAGATTTGGGATAAACAATGAATCCAAATTTTCTCATGGGTCAGCCCAAGTAAAATTAAGTGCGATCGAGAACCAATGCGTCATGGAAAGAATGGAAGGATTAGCGTCGGATTTACCATTCGCGGCCGGCGACTCGTTCGGTGAGGCGTACGCACGTGAAACAAAGCTGTCTAAAACGAGTTAGGCCCTGATACGTGTGGCACTGGGCCTCAATTGGTGTATTCAATTTGCGTGGTGGACTCACTGGGCCTTTTTGTTTGCTAGTAATGTACCCGTTGCCTTAGCTCGTGCAACTTACGTGCGGCCCATGCTTGTTGGGCCGGCACGGGGTGGCCCCTTTGTGCGACCCATTTTAGTGGTGCCAGGAATTAGTTGCGGTCCAACCCATCAGCGAGAGGGCTGAACAAATTAATGGCCTGTTTCTTGGTACTCCTAGCCTCGCTAATCATCTCTCCACCTCCAAAAAAAAAACTAGAAACAGTATACCGTTCAAACGATATATCTATATATCAAGACTCGTACAACGGGGGTGTCAGGCCTGATACCGTATCATCCCTATACCGTTTCAACACTACACCGTCCTCTAGTATTCCTGTCAAAAAAAAGGGCATTACTAGTGCTCTCTACGTAAGGAAGGCTAGTGATTGCGACATGACAAGATTTGACGGTGCCGTGGAATTTCTAGATCATCAACAGCTAGTTGCCTGGCGTACGTGTTGTTTTAATTTTCTCAGTGGTGGATGATGCTGTGTGTTAGGCTGGCTGGCCGGTACGTAAGCAGCCTGCATGCGAAATATGTGCCGAATTTTCTCAATACGACTCTTTTATATATCTGACGCAATGGTCGATCGATCTGTACTTATATATGGATGGAATTCTCTTGTGGAAACTAGTAGATGGTAATCTCACGTGTCCACCCAATTTTCTTCTCCCCTTTATGGCTACACCAAATTAAGGCCATGGAATAGAAAAAAAGAAAATTCAAGTGTCCTTGTCTTGGTCGGCTTGATCTATTGCTCTTGGATTAGCTCACCTGCCCTTCCATTGGCGATGCCTAGTAAAGGTTCATACAGGTGCCACGTACGTTAATCCATGACTCTATCTATTAGCCTCTTTCATACTATATGGGTTTTAGCATGACTTTTTTACGGGAAACACTTGAGTTCCAAACTAATCAATCAATCAAATAAATATACATTCCATTCCATGTAGGCAAAAGAAAAGAAATACTCATACGTTTCAAATTAGTTGGTGTTCTAGGCTTGTTCAAAATCAAACATTTATATTTGATCATTAAGTTTTAAAAACCCATATACTACTTTATAGTGAATGTAAAAAATATAAATCTTATGATGTCAAATAATATGACTTTATACAAAATGATTAAAATGTTTGACTGCATAAAACGAAATAATTTAAAACGGAGGAGGAGGAGGTATATAATATACGGTGTTATGACTCGTGTCTAAAAAAGCATAAATGCATGCTTGGCGTAAGGCTCTCCAAGTCTTAAACACAAATAAAGATGTAATATTACTAATTACTTAACTTACAAGGGACTTGTGATCACGATCTGGATAAACAAAATGAAATCATGGGGTTTGATTTGATGCCAAGATCGAGGTGAATGTGTGCCTGCTTGTCGGTAACCAAGCACGACAGAGACACGGCTTGGCCTTGGATCGTAGCCGTAGGCATCAGCTGCCAATCCAATGGCCCTGGGAGAACCACGTGTCACCACCACCGCGTGCATGTGGGTCCCACTGGCGGGACCAATCCGCCCCCACCACGTTCCCCACTGCCCACCTTACTTTGGTGATATCTCCTTTTTTTGTTCAATTTTAATTTTTAAAAACTCAGTTGATGGGAGTAGTAAAATGCAGCAATCCCTTTTTCTTTGGAGAAGGAAAAAAAAAGAGAGAAAAAGAAAACTTGAAGGACACTGTATTTGATTTTCCGTCCACTCTCGTCCTCGTCTTGCGCTCGTACTCTCGCCAAACCAAAACCAAACCCAAATCCAAAACCAAATCAAATCAAAAGGCGAGAGAGAGAGAGAGAGAGGTTGATTTCATCCTCGTATCGCTTGCTCCAATCCAATCCGCATCTCCCCGCCATTGCCGCCGCGCCTTAATCCACTCGTCGTCGAGGTAATCCGCTTTCCTGCCTGCCTGCCTGCTTGCTTGCTTTGGTCGGTTCGACCACTCCCTTCTCTCCTCCGCGATGCTTCCGGCTGCTTGGTTTGTTGATTTCCAGTGTTTCCTCTTTACCTTTTCTCTCTTCTCATTCTATTGGGGGATGGCTTAATGGGGGGTGGTGCACAAGGAACCGAGGCGGCGGTTGCTGTGTTGAGCCCGCCGACTTGGAGGCAAGTAATCTCGCCTTCTCTCCTCTCTTCTTCAGTTCGTCGGATCACTCATCGGTCTAGAGGAGGAATTTCAGTTAGTTGTTCAAGAGAGTGGGAGGAGATGCCATAATGCGTGCTCAGTTAAATCCCCGTATTTGTCCATCGATTTCGGGGTGGGATTTGTTCCCCTTTCTCTGGTTGCGGCTAATGGAGGAGACGCTGCCTGCGGTTGCTGTTTAAGTCTTTACTAGGCATGGAGTTGCAGGCAATCCACTTTCTGTCGCGTGGTGCTGTGGTGATGCTGATGCTCACACGCAAACACCGGTTCCGACGGTCGAATCTAACCCACCCTGTTCAGACAGCTTGGATTCGTCCAATTGCAGCCTTGCAAATGCTACCAATCATGTTGACGGCTCTCACGTCCTATTCTTTTCAATTACTTGTAGAATATAAGCAGGCCTCATTTGGGCACATGACATTGCATCTCGAGTGTTCTACGTGCTACTACTACTTTTAGCCAATTATTACTTGTCTCCAAGTTTCCACTGTCCGTAACTCCGTACATCCACTCTGAGGAGTTGGATTCATTCTCAAATCTGATTTTACCTTGTCATACTTGTGTGCCACTTTTGGAATGTGCGTTTACTCATGATGGAATTGGTTTTTTCAGACATAGAAACAGTCTGTGATGCTGTTATCTGTTGTTTTGCTTCTCTCTCTCTCCCTCTCTCCCTTCTTGTGGAGATTATTACTGAATTTGCAGTGATTTCTTGCAGGATTGATTTGCTTTAGCGATCTCTTCCTGCAGGTGCTGACGCCTGTGGGTACCAAGGATGAAGTTTGTGCTTGTACTTGGATGACATAAGCTGTCTTGCGCGCCACACACTTGCTAGGAAGGAATGAAAATCAGCGGACTTCTGACCTCTGCTGGCATCAATATTGCTCTTTCTGTGCTGTTTATATCGCTCTATTCGGTTCTGAGAAAGCAGCCAGCTAATGTCAGGGTCTACTTTGGGAGGAGGATTGCCGAGGAGCATAATCGGCTCCGGGAAGCTTTTATCTTGGAGAGATTCGTACCATCTACTGGCTGGATAATAAAAGCCTTGCAGTGTACTGAGGAAGAGATCTTGGCTGCTGCTGGGCTGGATGCTGTTGTTTTCAATAGAATTCTAGTATTCAGGTTTTTTTTTTTACTTCCCTGAATCGTTTGTTTATATATTATGTTGGTTCCAGTAGAAGGTGGTATCTGTTTGCTGAGTTTTTGAACATCTATACCAGCGTGAATCAGAAGGAGAAGAAAATTTGTAGCTGTATAAAGCACAAGTTCCTGACTTATTGTAATGCACAGTAGCAAGCCCCCTGTCTTATATTTAAAGATTTATATTCCTTATTTTTTACCTCAATACCCAAATTTACATGCTAATACATTTGTTTTTCAATAGCTTACGCATCTTCTCCCTAGCTGCCCTTCTGTGTGTGTTTGGAATTCTACCTCTGAATTACTTTGGGCAAGATATACATCATGTTCGGATTCCTTCAGAATCATTGGATATCTTTACAATTGGAAATGTGAAAGTGAGATCAAGATGGTGAGATGAGAAACTTCTTCTAGTTTTATTACAGGGTAGTTTAACCAATGTTCAACATGACATTTACACCTCTTGAGTGTTGGCATTTACTCCCTCCGTTCTTAAATAGATGACGTTTTAGAATGTGTGCAATCAAATCACTAATAAATGCAAAAAAAAATAAGATTTGATATTTGAAAAATAGATTTGTCATCAAAAGTACTTTGATACAATCAATAATTTCAAATTTTTTTTTTGAGAAAGATACGATTTATGTGCTGTTTGCATTGCAGGCTTTGGGTCCATTGTGTAGCCCTGTACGTAATATCAGGAGTAGCTTGCATTCTCCTATATCTTGTGAGGCCTTTTGCTCTTAAGAGTTATTGAAATATTCTCTTTCGTCATATTGAGGAGCAGATTTGATATAACATTATTTGTCTGATAATTTAGGAGTACAAGCACATTGCTAGGCTGAGGCTCCGTCATCTTACTTGTGCAATACCCAATCCAAGCCATTTTACTGTCCTTGTTCGTGGAATACCAAGGGAAACCAAAGAATCATGCAGTAATGCTGTTGATGATTTCTTCACCAAGTACCATGCATCAAGCTACCTGTTCCATCAAGTTGTTTACAAAGTTGGAAAAGTTCAGAAGATAATGGTAAGCTGTATTCGAAGGAATGGCCCGTACAGAAATTTAAACATATTAGTAATGAAGAATATTGCTGATTGTTTATTGGGAATTTTAAAAGTTTGGCCTTGATGGTTCTTGTCATTTGATGTTAATTTTGGGACTACTATCTCGTAGTGGGGTAATCACTATGGGAAACAAGCAAAACCTTATGATAGTTTCACAATCTTCCCATTAATTTGATTCTCATTTCTGTCTTTTTATATGGAGTGGTGTGCATTAATCTCCAGTTCCTTGAATTGAATTTATGGCTTTGCATATTTTTATTTCACTTTCTTCTTATAGTGTAATAAATCTAGTCATATCCTGACAGACTGGTGCAAAGAAGGCATACAGGAAGTTCAAACATTTCACGGACACCACTAATGATCAGAGGTGTAGAGTAATTTCATATCGGTGCTGTCTGTGTGGAGCCTCATCCAATTCTTTCCAGCTGTTGGCAACTGGGCTTGAGCAGAATCAGGGGAAGTCTGACCTTCAAGATTCCAGCTTGAAACTAGATGATCAGGTTGAACTTGTAAGCTCACAAATATTATCTCTTTTACTAAGTTCATCAATTGGTCAGTATAAAACCAGTAACTATAACCGTTGAATTGTACCAGGAATGCGCAGCTGCTTTTGTATATTTCAGAACTCGGTATGCTGCCCTTGTTGCCTCAGAAATACTTCAAACATCTAACCCTATGAAATGGGTTACTGATCTAGCTCCGGAACCAGATGATGTGTATTGGTCAAATCTTTGGCTACCTTATAAGCAGCTTTGGATTCGCCAAATAGCTACGCTCCTAGGTTCAATTGTTTTTATGTTATTCTTTCTGATACCAGTGACATTTATACAAGGACTATCTCAGCTAGACCAGTTGCAGCAGAGGCTTCCTTTCCTGAAGGGGATACTGGAGAAGTAAGTATGCATGTTAAAATGGAACCAATCTCTTGTTAGTATAAAGTTTGTTCTTATTTGTAGTATGAACCGTTTCTCATCTATGTTAAAAAAAGGCAAGGCCCTACTCTTGTGATTAGACTGATCAACTATTTAACATGTTCTGCAGTTAGTCGATTCAAATTGTGATTAGACTGATTAACTATTTAACATGTTCTGCAGTTAGTCGATTCAAATGTGTAAAGGAACAGAGTTTGATGTTTCCTTTGCTCTTGTGTTGTTGAGGCAATATTCAATGTAGAAATATGGGCTTCTATTCATTTCTATGCAGCATCTACTGACTACTCTTTCATGTGCAGGAAATACATGAGCCAGCTTGTAACTGGGTACCTTCCCAGTGTCATACTGCAAATATTTCTATACACCGTTGCACCAATAATGATATTATTTTCTACATTAGAGGGGCCTATATCTCACAGTGAAAGGAAGAGGAGTGCTTGCTGTAAAGTGCTGTACTTCACTGTTTGGAATATCTTCTTTGGAAATGTGCTATCTGGTACTGTCATAAGCCAATTGAATGTGTTATCAAGTCCAAAGGACATCCCTGTCCAGCTTGCTAGAGCTATACCCGGGCAGGTAAATAATGTCCAAACACCTTTTGCCTTTGTGCTACAGAAGATATGAATAGTTTGGACTTCATAAGGAAAGTTTTCTGCAAAAAGATACTGTTTTTGTCCCTTAGTTTTCTTCTAACTTCTCTATGCTATTCTGTAAATATTTTCAGGCTACTTTCTTTATCACCTATGTTCTGACATCAGGATGGGCCAGTTTATCATCTGAACTTATGCAATTATTTGGTTTGATATGGAACTTTGTGAGGAAATATATTCTACGTATGAGAGAAGACACAGAGTTCGTTCCCTCATTCCCCTATCACACAGAAGTGCCAAAAGTATTGCTGTTCGGACTACTGGGCTTCACATGCTCTGTATTGGCACCTTTGATCTTACCTTTTCTGCTAGTGTACTTCTTCCTTGGTTACATTGTGTACCGCAATCAGGTGAGAAACTTCTTCATTTCTACTTGGAGTGTTATATGTTCATAACCTATTTTTATTCTCAAATATGAATATCTTCATCAGTCACCATTATTATGTTGCAAATTGTAACCGTGGTGGTGAACATTTTTTACATGAACCTTACTGAATCATTATATTTGTTGAGTAGTTTGAACTATTTCATGCAATTAAATTTGGAAAGAAAATTGCATGTTCTTGTCAAAAATGTTTAGTGAAATAGCATTTCTTATTTCTTAGCTTCATTCTTCAACCCTATTATTTCCCCATGCTAATGATATTCTATTCGTTGTGTTTTCAGTTGCTCAATGTTTACCGCACAAGATATGACACAGGGGGTTTGTACTGGCCAATTGCACACAACACAATGATATTCTCTCTCGTGCTCACCCAGATTATCTGCCTTGGTGTATTTGGCCTGAAAGAATCACCAGTAGCTGCAGGCTTCACTATACCTCTTATCATCCTTACTCTGTTATTCAATCAGTATTGCAGAAATCGACTTCTCCCATTATTCAGAACTACCCCAGCACAGGTTAGTATTAGTTCCAATGTAGTGTATAGCGATGAACTTAAGTGTAGAATGAATTAGAAAATGACCATGGTCTCTACATTCTATTGTTGTGGTGACTGGTGTGTTTTTTTTTGCTCATGGATGATTGACTACTGCATTTTGATTGTACAGGATTTAATTGACATGGACAGGGAAGACGAACAGTCAGGAAGAATGGATGAAATTCACCACCGGCTTCATTCTGCCTATTGTCAGTTCCACGACACAGAAGATATACCCTTGGAGAAAATTCAGACTGTTGGAAGGGATGAGGAAAAAGGGTGCAGCTCTGGTAAGTCGAATGGAAAAGAAACCTGTGAGGAACCCAAAGTGGATTTGTCTCACCCAACACTGAATGGACTCCCAGTTAGCCGTCTGCGGCATGCTGTGAAGTCGATCACTTTCCTTGTCAGATTGCAGAAAAAAGGCTTGTCAGAATAGGATAGGATATCTAACCACTAACCCCTTCATCTGTTGCCTGTTCGGCCATGAAAATGTACAGCCGCATACATCATACAACATATATCGAGAGAGCATTAGGATACCTGAAAAGCAATTTTGGTGTTTTGATCCGTTTGATTTCCATGTTAGTGACTCTAGGACATGCTAGTTAATTAGTATATTCAAGCCTTAGCCATGCAGAGATTGCTGTAGTGCTCACCATTCTGTTACATGAGATTTATATTTTATTATTTCGCGATAATGATTTAGGAATGGAGTTGTCCATCTCCCTGACTTGTCCTTTGATTGCCTCTGCTACTAAATTACCCTCCTCTTTTAACCCCAACTCGTCTGAGAATGTAAAATTGAAATTTCATGCCTGTTAGCTTAGCGCTTATTCTGGACTGCACATTTGTTTAATTCAATCCATATTTGTCAAGAAACATGTGCCATCATTTTGCATTTGGTGGCATTTCTTGACATTTATCATTGGGCTGCTATCTAGACATATATGTAGCTGTTGGGAGGCATATTCCCCATCAAACTTTACGGCCACCATCAGTCCTGTCGTTAAAAGCACAGGGGATTATCTCTTGTGCTGTGCCTAACAAATATGGGGCATGCTGATTTCAGTGAATATTTTGGTTTGTCCTTGGTGGTGTTTCCTTCCTCTTTGTATATCTCTTTGGGCTATACTGTTTCTTGAAAGGAATAAAAGAAGTCTAATTTCCACTGCTGCCAGTGAATTGAACAAGTGTCTGAGGCAAACAGGGAAATTCAGCGAGAACTTTTTGTTGACTCCCTCAAAGCATATGTGCCTTTAAGAGTTGATCTGTAACATATGAAGAACATTTTGCAGAGTGCTTGTAGCCTTGTACACAGTTTGGTTGGTGTTTTTGCTGCTGCAATGTAGTCAATAGACGTGATGGTCTATGATCTTGTATCATTCCACACATTACATGGAAGCTAGGTATTTTGGACCTTGGGGAAACTGGTGTGTGTTTTAATTTGACAGAAATGGGGAAACTATTTTCACCCCATAATGAGACATTCTCTTATTTTTACATGTCATTTGAATAATCATTAATTCTTTTTTTAAAAAATGAGATTAATATATGATATGTCATTCTACGAATATGCAAGCTTAAATTTATTCTATACAAATAAAAATAACAAACTTAACTGTAAATAATGTGCACTATTTGTAGTGAAATTTATTATTTTGGTTCTACTTGTATAAGTTAAAATTTGATACATATTTGTAAAATGATGTGTTATATATTGATCCATCTTGTTAAAAAAAATTAATTTTTTTCATGACTTTTTAAGTGGTACGCACAAAACGAGAGATATCTTGTTGATATATGAAAATCCATCTCTACGTAAGTGTAGTACAACTAACTAGCAAGTATCCCGCCCGTTGCTGCGGGGACGCTGAATATATAGGTAAAACTGCTTGAGTAACAGAAGGTTCCGATGGTACATATTAATCTCCAAACTTACAAAATATTTTCATCAAATTTGGACCCTATAACATCATTAACGACCATCATAAAGATTTTGGCCATAGTATAATTTAATAAATTGTTAAATGTTTACATCATTTACAACCACAAGCTTTATAGCATTCATATGGTCGTTGCAACAATCAAAAATAGGGTTGAAAAGCTCTGATCGATCAGCCCAAGCCATTTTGTTGTCAGTGGCTAGCGGATACACCAAACGGAGCTATATTGTATAAAAATTGGTCTTTTGAAAACCGTCCATAGCTAAAGGCTAAAAGTTGCTTAATAAAATACCACCACTAAATTGGTATTTCTGCGGCTTCTACTTACAGTGAAAGCTGATCGACTGTCTAAGCAAATTGAGTTTTTTTTTTCTTTTAGGAAACCAAAAGGAGATTGCGACATATTGTTTTTCAGTATAGAAACGGATTGAAATCAATCTGCAAGAATATAGTAGTTGTACAAATCCAATGGAATAATTAGTAGACAAACAATATTATATGCCTGCAACCAAATGAGTCTATGTAAATTAAAATAAAACTATACTCTACTCTCTCCTGACAAAGAGAGCTATGAAGATTGCAGCAATCTGAATAATGGGCCAACAATAGTGTCATAAAGACGTGAAGTCAACATATGCATTATGACCATTCATTGGATAAACAACAGGGGATGCGCACATGCCATTCATCTTTTCGCAAAATTAACAACTGAGCTATTCCAAAGAAATTAAACAATCATTAAAATAAAACAAACGGTGTTACAATAGATAAATGTGTTTTTTTTCCTTTAGACAGAAGAAATTTGAAGCCTCATGGCAATTTATTACCTTTTTGGTTAGATACGAGCAACAATCTTGTAATTATAAATTTATGACCTGTTCGAGAGAGATGATCAAACAGCTCAAAAAGATGAGAGAATATAAATGCAGTCCTATTATTTAGTGCTACCTGCAGAAGAGATTAGGAAAGCCACACATACCACTGGTAACATGCTAATTGTTAAAGAGTCATAGGAAGAGTATCAATGGTACACATTGTTTACTAAAAGAAGCTGCAGAAATGTTAAAACAAATTTATTACCTTGCTGGTTATTATAAATTGAAGCCTTATGGTGTGACTGTTCATATGGCCACATTAGCACGTATCAGTAGAGTTTGTACTATGCAAGATAAAGAAATGCCAGGATCTTTTGGATACTCTTTGATCTTCCTGTGACATGAAGAAAAATTCGAACAGATAGTCAAGCTTACACGAACAAGGAACATGACAGTAGAGCTCTGATGAGTTCAATCATCCTAACAAAGAGGCGTGGTGCAAGGAAGGCACAAATTAAGGCCATCATCATCATCACACAATAGCAACAGAATCATCTGCAAAGCCGTGCAACATACAAAAGGAACAAGGTGTTTCGCATGCATTTCAACAAAATATATCACTCACTTGAAGATGGTGAACCTGACAATCCATACATGCGCCTCATAAAGTAAGCAATGATGACATGATACTGTAATAAGCGGTCGCAACAAGTTTGATTTTGTGCCTTCTATGAAAACATCAACATTATTTATGGAAGCGATAAGTTATCTTCCAGCTTGAATCAACACTTCATTTTTCTCATTTGTATCACCATAAAGCCAATTTGGAACCCTGAAGCAAGTAGAAAAACACAATCATCTTATGTACAACAAAGCAGTAGCTAATTATTCCAATACGAACACAAATAAAACATGTGCAATCGGAAAAGTAGCATAATGTTTTTTTTCAAGTTAACCTTTTATGGTAATTTTATTTCGTGGCATCCTGCACTAACCATAGGTATATGAGCACATGCCACAATTACATAGGCAAAAATAAATCAGGCTAATATATGTGCTGTAACCATATACGGTTGCCAAACAAATAGACTCCAGCAAGATATGTAATTATCATGCATCCTAGAAACATTGGGAAATAATGGTGTTAGCATTATAAAAGAAATAGGCAAACCTGAGGATCACAATTAACATCCCAAACCAGCATGTATCCTGCGCACCTGCATAGAGAGCAAAGTAAACCCAATCTAAACAGAAAAACACCTAATGTTGGAAGGAAAGAAACGAGTACGCAGATCAACGATATGAGAAATAAAGAGAAAGAGCCCGACAAAGCATCAATGCATATAGGGTGGTAGAGGATGGGCTGTATCAACCGACGGGGTTGTGGAGAAGCCGACAAGTAGTAGCACACTAGAAGCGAGGAGATGGCCGTGGATGAGATGGCAGTGGCTCCACGAGATGACAACGGCGGTGGCTGGCTAGCTCCGTCGAGAGATGGCGTCGACCGATGGCTCGGCGGGAAGGCTGTGGCGCCGGCAGCTGGCTTGACGAGGACGTAGCGGCGCGGTGCAGCCGGGCACCGACACCATGAGAAGACGACGGTGCTAGTCGGCGCTATGAGGATTTTGGGGGGAGGCGGCGAGGATTTGAAGGCAGGCCCTCGATTCGTTCGCCCAAATGGAGAGGAGGATGGCGGAGTGGCCGAGTGGGTGCTGGGGAGCAGCGCCAGAATAGGGATTGGGGAATCAGGCAACAAACTGAGACGACGACATCCACCGTCGCATCATGTACAGGCTACTTCTGTTACCCAGTTCCGCCGTGAATGATTGCCAAATTCAAATTTAATAATTTCATCTCATCATAAAACCTGATTTTAGAATCTGCACAGAACAGTGTTTATCACTAGAACTGAAATTTTTATACAATAAACTACACAAAAATTTTAAACTCACCTCAATCAAACTTCTATATTTTCATATATCACTAATTCATTAATAATATAATATCTAAAAATAATTAACCAATTAACATTTAGAACATTAGAAAAACACCTAGTCATATAAAAAAACAATTAATATTCAGCACCGATCTTTCATAAATTTTAGCTTTGTTACTAAAATTAGGCTTACAAATTTTTAAAAAAACTCTTTCAATTTTATATGTTAAAATCCCTAACAATTTACCTCTAGTTATAGTCAAAAAAAATCCCTAAAAAATAGCTAAATACTAGATTTTGTAACCTCGCATATTCTTAATTGTTGGATTTGAAATCGCCATACGGTTGACCATAGAATTCGACATGTTTTTACTGAGAATCCCGTTGGAATACTATTCCTACGTTTCCACACTAGTTCAATTATGCCACGTATGCCTCTGAATCTCGTGCGCACGTACGGACCACATCTCCTCGTCTGGTCCCACCTATCAACCCGTTGCGCCACCGCGTGCCCTTACGCCGCCTGCGCTCGTTGATATGTCTAGCCCATCTGTCAGCCGCTGCACCACCGCCTGCTTTCACGCTCGTGCTCGCTGACACGCCTGGCCCACCTATCAGCCTTACACTTTTGCTACGCACGGGGCCGCGTTGCTGGACCAATTTTTCTACCGTTAGCCCATTTTGCCGATTTGCTAACTTTTTTGCATAGTTGCTAAGTCAGCCCACTCGCCAGCTCGTTTGCTTTTGGCGTCCTTCAGCCCACGACACCCCGCTCATGTAGTGTCACGAGTCTACTTTTAGCTAGACCACGTTCTTACTATGCTTTCGATTTGCTCGTAATTTCAGCCGTTAGTATAGCAAATTCTAAAAATTAATTTATCAATTTTTTTACAAAATTCCTCTAAATTTTTTAGCGATTTTTCATCTATTTTTCGTATTTAATACTGCACACAAATAAAAAAATTATTCTTTAGACACAACTTTTTACAACATGATATAAATACACACATCCTCACCATATTTTTTATAAGAAATTTTAATTTAAAACAATTAAACAATATCAATTTTAATATAAACAAATTTTATCTATTTCAATATAAATCAAATTTAATCGAAACTTATTTTTCATTAATTTGATTTAATTAAGACGTATAATTACGAGAACTAAACATTTAATATGATATGATTTGAACCGCAAGGACAGAAGCATTGACGTCCGCAGATTACGTTTCAACTGCTGCTACCAGTCATCAAAATCTGCTCCAATTTTCAATCGATCGATCGATCGACTTCAACTTTCCAGGTGTAAAGGATGACGGATCTTGTTGACGTCAGCGGTGATCTCTACGCTAGAATTTCTGGACAGAACTACTGCTCATCATTTCATATAAGTTAATTTTAAAATTTTAATTTTAAAGTTAATTTTAAGGTTTTTATTGTACTTTATTTTACAACATCTAATTTTAAATTGTTAAGGATATATATATAATTTTTAGTTTAAGGAGATATATATATATAATTTTTAGTTTCGTATGAATAAATATAAACGTAAACGGAATGATGGGTTTCTAGTAGCTTCCAGGTCTTCAGCTTGTCAAGTTTTCGGATGCTGGATATATGCTTCTACCAAGTCGTTGATGAGACAGTATCATCTTTCGTCATAGCTAGGTACTACTACTTGTTGCCTGCATTAATTCTCAGAGCTAGGTTCTCAATCATGATAGTCTAACGAAGAAATAATCACTTATCGGGTGTCTAATCTATTGAGGACATACCGTACGTCCGTACGTATAAACTTCGGGTTGCAATAAGTCAGCCACAGCAGCTAGTGAGACACTGTAAAGATCACCGTACTTCAGTAGTGTTCTCTACCACCCATTAAATTCTAGAGAAATGAACCAACCATTAAAATAGAACAGTAGAGTATAATCATAAAGAAACTCTTTTTTTAATCACTCGCACTTATCTATTATATATTAGTTGTGAAAACATTAAAAAATTAAGATAAATTAATATATAATATATCGTTACATAAACATGTAAATTTAAATTTAACTTCTAAAAGACAAATTTAACTGTATAGAATTTAAATTTAAATTTAATTGTTTGTGAAGTGATATATTATATAATCTATCTTACCTATTTTTAAAAAATATTTTTATAACCATTTAGTTGACAGATAATAATAGGGTGAATATCGAACTCGTATAATCATGATTGAGGGGTTCGTTTCATGTCATCACTATAAGTGATACATGTATAATGCATGTATTAAACACCCGCATTAACATTTTATTAACTAGTACTACTCCATCAGAAGAGAATGCATATGCATGCCAGGTTTAAGAAAACTAAGAGAAAACTTAATCAACATCTCATCTGTAAATTAATGGACGATGCATCAATACATTATCACCAGTAAGGCATGCCAGAGCCAAGCTGCTGCTGCAGACCTTGTAATTCGCCTTGCAATTGTAGCTGGTTGTTGTACCAATTCATCATCATCGCGTCCGTGCTCTGAGTCTGAGCTGATGATGAACAATCGCCGTTTCCGCCGCTCGTGCTCGTGGAACGGAAGATCTCGTCGAGCTCCATCGCCACCGTTGCGCCGCTTGAGTAGCTCATAGCTGCCGTCGACGACTGACCGGCGGCGAAGACATCGCAGCTATGGCTCGCCAGTGCGGTGCTCGAGCTCGTCCTTCCTTCTCCGACTCCGACGTGGACAGTGACGCTGCCGCTACTGGTGCTAGCAACGTACAGCTGGTTGTTGGCATGAGGAAGAGGCAGTCCACAATGATCGCCATCATGCAGCTGCAGCACCGACGGTGATGTGATGTCCAGCGGCGGCGGCGGCGGCGGCTTGCCGGCGGCGTTGGCGAAGAGGAGCCTCTTCTTGAGGCGGGTGTTCCAGTAGTTCTTGACGTCGTTGTCGGTCCGGCCGGGGAGGTGGGCGGCGATGACGGACCACCTGCTGCCGATGGCGGCGTAGAGGGCGAAGATGAGGCGGTCCTCGTCGTCGGAGAAGCCGCCGTGGCGGATGTCGGGGCGGAGGTAGTTGAGCCAGCGGAGGCGGCAGCTCTTGCCGCAGCGGCGGAGGCCGACCTTGCGCGGCAGCGCGATCCAGTTGCCGCCGGTGCCGTGCTCCTGGATGTACGACCGCAGCCGCGCGTCCTCCTCCGCCGTCCATGGCCCGCGCTTCACCGCCGCCTTGTCGCAGCACGGCGACCTCCCCATCGCTCGCTCGCTCGCTGCGTGCTCGATCACACGAAAGCAGCAAGCAATTTGGAAGTTTTCCAGCGTTCAATTCCGAACGATGAGCTGATTATTAGCTACTTGGTTTATGAATTGGATTGATCATTGGTATAGCTAACTGATCGATCGATCGAAAGGGAGATGCAAGAGTGGCGAGGTATAAATAAGCTAGCGATCGAGTGGGTTGGCTTGTTTGATGGTGTCTCCTTGTGTTCGTCGTTGCTTGGACTGCAGTATCGCTTTCATGCATGAGGACTAATCGCTCACTCTAAGCCAACTGCTTATAATCAACATATGGGACTTGGTTTTTTATGGGTTTTGTTAAAATTATGGCGCCATATTTTTAAGTTTGATTTTAGTCACTTTTTTCCAATGTAACTGCTACACCTCTCTTTGATGTAAATATGTTATATCTCTTATTTTCTCTTTAAAATGGGTAATTAATTGTTTTTATCCTAATTCCTTTGTATAGTGTGTAGTAGAAAAAAATACAGCCTAAGTATTCAAATTTACAATGTAAGTTTTGTAATTAACAGTATAAATGTACCGTAACAGTATAAATGTAGCGCCCCTCTGGTTCTGCTTTTTTTTTTCGTTTTTTCCGTTCTCTTCTCCTCCCGCGTCCGCTTTTTTCTTTCCTCTCCCTCCCACGTCCTCCTGAAAGAAACCTCTCTCCTAGAATAAAAATCCTCTCCTAGAGTAAAATTATGACCTAATCACTCCGCAACTCATCTGAAAAACTCTCCTAGAGTAAAAATCATTTGAGAATCTCTCCTAGAGTAAAAGAATTACTCTAGGCTGCGGAGAGGCCGGCTGGCAATGTGGGAGCATGCGGTGGAAGGTGGCTGGAAACAAGGGAAAGACGGGATCCATGCCCTTGGCAGCTGTCCTGTCTTCTCTGCTAGCACCGGTCTCCTCCCTCACAGTTGTGAGGCGGTGGCGTGGAGCTTGCAACGACAACAACGAGTCTCAAAAAGGTTGGGGGCAAGGGGGGTGTTTAGAGCTAGCACTTGGGCTATGCTTTATTGGACCAGTCCAAGGCATGGCGAGCTAGCATGACTTGGCTTGGCACGAATTGGGCCCAAGCTGGCATGGCACATACTTGGGCCATATCCGTACCTAAAAATTGGGCATGAAAGACGACACAACACGGCCTAGTAAGTGAGACAGCATGGCCTGTAGGTAGCCCTATAGTATAATAACCTAACAGGGGTATTGAGACCCACGTGCATAGATTCTGATGAGGCATGTTAGCCTATATGTGTAAAGCTTGAAGAGGGCTCCAAGTCCACAGGAGAAACTTATAGATCACATGTGGGAGGACATGAGTTAAAGCCTACATGTGGAAAGACAACCTATAGAGAGATATGACTAACTTACAGGAAGATAGCTACTCATCTACGACATGGGCCGTGCCTAGGCTGGCATGGCATGAACAGGCCCATCGTACCTTTGGGCCACATCTTGACCTCAATATACCAGTATGGCACGACATGGTAGGTAGGCCATGCCGAGCCAACATGGCCCGCTTTGGCATGAAGCACAATGGGTCGTGACGTGCTAGCCTGGCATGGCCCAAGTCCCATGTCTAGGAGGGAAGACATGGGGTAGATAGACAACGTGCTCCTCCCTACTCCTCTATCCTCCTCACCTAGATCCACCATGGGAGTCGAGGATCCTCTCTCGCCACCAAACAAGGCCTAGAGAGTAGCGAATCCAAGGCCCATAGGAGGACTACGAGAAAAGGAGGGCACATACCACTAGTTGTTAGGAGGAAGGATGCACTCGGCCACTGTTCGCCAGGAGGAGCAGTTGCAAGGATTTATGGTTAGCTCAAAAATTATGGGAGGAGAGAGATGGTTAGTTACGGCATAGGAGTGAGTAGACATATAAATGGTTGTGGATATTACTCCCGGTAAAAAACGTTATCGGTTTGGATCAGAGGAGGGCTATGAGGGTGTGTCTTTTCTTAAACTAATATTTAATTAATTATATGTCAATGAGTCATCTCTATGCGAGGAGAGGCTCCCAACCTCTACAAACAAACGCACCCCTGTTTAGCTTAAGTAGCGCCCCAGGTTCTATTTAGTAGTTCTCACAAATGTCGGTATGTAATTTATAGCATAAGAAAATTTTGACTGTTTTTTTGAAAATTATGGCATTCCTCTCTCGGTGCTTCTTACAGGTACGTATTTGTACAATAAGTATGGCGTGCCTAAGAGCTCCTTTGGAAAAGGAAAAGTGAAATGTTTTTAGAGGATTCGAATCTTTAGGATAAAATTTCTATGAAGTTTCAACGGCTTGCATACATCAACATGCATGCCAAACTATTAATGACTTGAATCAAACTATGGGGCCAGTAGACTTTTTCTGTTCCATTTCACATTTAGAGAGTCCACATATCCCCTTATTTGTTTCTTCAAAAGAATATTATGCAAATCTTAAAGTGTTTACCGATTGTTATGGTCATATACACATGCATGGTTCCATTCACATTGAGATTTAGATGGTTTTCCTATTCAAGTGTCTGAGTGAATAAGATGCATTCGTTGTAATAATTACAGAGGCTCACCGGTGGAGGCAGCTCCCCGGCTAGTTGGGCGGCCGCCCCGGGCTCCGGTTGGTGTCATCATTGTCAATCACTGAAAAAGCCCATAAAAATTAGCCAGTGATCAGAAAACGTTGTTCGTTGTCCGAGCTCCGTGCCGCCGCAGGCTCCTCGACCAGAGAGACACTTTTGTATCTCCCACCAACAGTCCCGCATTCCCCACATCTTAACAAAGCCCAAAAACTATCAAACTGTTGTTGTAGTAAATCACACCCACTTGTCATATACATTGTGGAATTGTTTGGGATGAAAAGAAAATCAAGCTACTCCTACACTATTCACAGTCAGATACTGATCCCCAGCCCTAATCTTGCATGTTTGTATAGTAGGAGTGATGTATTGTATATAATCTATATTATGATATTATTTAGACAGTGTGGAAACCATGAGGACGCGTACACATAACATGTGAATTCATTTCCAGTAGTTGAGGTGCATGGTGGTATAATTAGGTATTATCCATTGAACTAGAAAAGAGATGAAGGGTTTAGATTGACAGACAATTTTCTAAAACAGCTACTACTCTATATACAAAACCAGGAGCCAGGAGGAGCAGCGGTATGGCCGGCACGCAGGTTAGCTAGTGATATATGTAGATGGGATGTTCCTTGTTGAGGGCGCTTGTTAGGCGACTGGCCGGCTGCGAAGTTCAAATCAGTACTCCAATTAGCTACCACTTCTGCTATTTGTTCTTCTCTCGATCACTATCTTGATTGACTGCATAAGTCAGTCATAGGCCTAGCTACTACTAGCTAAATTGATAGGGATATATTCATGCAGCTACATATATAGTAGGCTAGCTAGCTACTCCTACATGATTTGCTTAATTGACAATTACATCAAGATGTCTGCATGATTAATTTCTTGCTTGGACTAATCACTGAACTATGGCCGGCCGATTTCAAGGTGACTCAATTTCGGCCACTTGATCGGTCGGAAATTAAATCAATACTAGCTAGCTAGCTGACTGTACAGCAACTAATTGTATATGGCCAAGCACAGACGCAACGCGGCATGCCATGATTTCCAAAGAAGCGAGAATATTTTACATGGATCAAACTCATCTCGAAGTGTTTAACTTAGACCTGCAATGAAATAGTAGTAATAAAGTTAGGGATAAGCTAACACATCGATGGAGACTTGAGTAGTGGACGGATCTTCAAACATTGCGTGCATCATATCGATGTGTCCCATGCATCATCCCTGAACCTGACTCTTTCATATTAGCAAGAAATCATCAAACCAGGAGTGTTAGTTCAGGGGATTCTGTTCCCACACGTTTCCTCGATCGCGCTGAGCCTCACAAACAGCTGCCTCACGATCAGAAACCGGCTAAAGCTAGGATTATGTATTAGCTAGCCGCCATACAATATAGTACTACCTAGCTACTAAACTATGTAGTAGAAAAAGTTCCGACAGAAAGGAGTCATGTTTACAACCAGAAATATTAATTCATTTTTCAAGTTTTTATAACTAATATTTAATTAATCCCTCACCCAAACGCACATAGCAACTTTCTCGTTTTCCGTTAGCACGTTTTTCAGCTGATAAAATTTTAAAAATCTTTTTATATAAAGTTTTTCAAAAATAAAATAAACCAAAATTATAAGTTTATAATAATTAATATTTAATTAATTATATGTTAATAACTAATCTTATTTACTATGTTGTCGAAAATCCCACTCCACTCGTACAACAAAGCTAAGCCTAAATTGATGTGGCAAGAGAGCCAGGCAGAAGAGATAGCACACCATGTAGAACACAACCAAGCTTAGGCACACAAATTAACCAACGCACATGGAAAAAACTAGAATAATAGCATTGTGAATCAAGGTGGTGTCTGTGGGGGAGGTCTATTGCGTGGATATTCGCGCGCGCACCCCGTGCGTGAACAGGTCCACGTGCACATGCGTGTGACCCCGATTCGGAATCAAAACTATGTCTTGCCGGGCCTTACTATTTTTCGAAGCACAGGAGTGCACATTTTTGATTCAATGAGAAGTATTTTTGGTCCAGAAAAAATGTTTGTACATAGCAACTTTATACCTACAACATTTTTGCATAGAAAAATTTTGGCATGTACAAATAAATTTAAAAAGACTTTAAAAAAACAAGTTAAAAAATAACAAAACGCTTACATTGGCTGTGAGGGCCATGAGGCCTGGCTGCTAGGCCACCACATGGATTAGGTCTTCCTGAAAAGGCCAGCCAACACAAATCCATGTGGATGGAAAAACCAACACTAAAACACGTGAAAAAAAAAGAGGGAGAAAGCGATCCGAATAAGGAAAGATGGACGGGCCATCAACGCATTCAAGTGGGCCCAAAAAAGGGAATTTTTGACCAGTTTGAACGCTCGTCCACCGCGCGAGCGTTCGCGAATTAGACTTTGTGGTTTCTATGGCACAAGTTAGAGATAATCACACAAAATACAAATAGGAGGAAACAGGAATGAATAAGGAATTAATTTTTTAATCTCACCTATAGAAATGGGTAAATAGTTAATGGTTTCTTTTCTCTGGAACGGACATAGCTAGCTTCGTCATGGCCTACAAAAAACAAACATGCGAACTTGGTGGCCCAATTTTTTCTGGTCAAAGCTACAATAACTGGGCCGGACATTGTATGGGCTGTACTTAACCGTCAAGCTTTATTGAGTTTGTTTTTAAGAAATTGTTTAATGTGGATTTCCTCATGCATGTCCTGTAAGATTTTTTTTAAAAAAGAATTTACAAATAATTAGTTGTGGGCCTCACCCTCTCATCAAAAATAGCTTGGTGCCACCAACCAATCCATGCATGCATTCGCGCCAAAATTAGCATCACCTCTCTTCAAAGTAAAACTTCTCAAATGCTACGTAGCGCAAATAATCCGGTCCCCCCCAAAAAGCTGGACAAGATGCGCCGCTACGCCACGGTGATCGCCGTCGTGCTCTGCCTCCTCCCATCCGGCGGCCACCTCGCCGCAGCCTACACGGCCTCCACCACACCGGAGCAATCCTACGGCGAGGAACCTCTCAGAGGAGCAACTGTGGCGCCGAAGCAGCCGGTGGTCGCGTCGTCGGATTCGCTCGTCGGCGCCAAGACCGCGGCGGAGGATGTCTCGGAGGAGGAAGCCGCCGCCGCTCTAGTCACCGGTTGGACCGCCGCCACGGAGCAGTCGTCGCCGGAGGTCAGTGCTTCCATGAAGCCAATGCTGGAGAAGGCTGACGCCCGGCAATTCTATCAAGCCGTGCCATGGATTCCCGACGAGCCAGCTCCTTCCAAGTCTCAGCCGGCGGTGCTGGTCAAGCCGCGTATGCCGTCGAACAAGGGGGGAGGATCGCCGGAGGCGAAGGCGGTGGAAGTAGATTACTACTCGTCCCAGCCGCAGATGCCACAGATGCCGCCGACAGTCGCCGCGGTCGAGAAAGATAACTCCACGTCGTCCCAGCCGAGCAAGCCGGTGCCCAAGGCGGTAACCTCCGGCACCTCGACGCCGGCTCCGGCGACGCCTGCAGTGTCGTCGTCGCGGCCTCCCAAGCAGTATTCTTCGGCGACGCCAGCTGCAGTGTCATCGTCTCCTTCCAAGCAGAAAACCCCGGCGACAGCGACACCTGCAGTGTCGTCTCTTTCGAAGGAGTATTCCCCAGCGAAGCCAGCTGCAGTGTCGTCGCCGTCCGAGCAGTCTTCTTCCCCAGCGACGCCAGCCGCAGTGTCTTCCAATAATCAGAATTCCCCGGTGACCAGCAACGCGCAGGCGTCGACGGCGGTGGAGCAGAAGGACGGGCTGAACGACAAGTCCACCAGCGACATCGTGAAGGAGCACAACGTGTTCCGCGCCAGGGAGCGCGTGCCTCCGATCCAGTAAGCTCCTCCTTGCCACCTTAGCTAGCATCGATCGATAATGGCGGCTGCTCATCGGCGGCGAGCAATGCGCAGGTGGAACTCGACGCTGGCGAAGTACGCGCAGAAGTACGCGGAGAAGAGGAGAGGGGACTGCAAGCTGGAGCACTCGACTGGGCCGTACGGGGAGAACATGATGTTCGGGACGGGGAACGAGTGGACATGGAAGAAGACGGTGGACGAGTGGAGCAACGAGAAGAAGAGCTACGACTACAACTCCAACAGCTGCGAGCCAGGGAAGCAGTGCGCCCACTACACCGCCGTCGTCTGGAGGAACACCACCGGCGTCGGCTGCGGCCGCGTCGTCTGCGGCTCCGGCGACACCATCATGGTCTGCAGCTACTGGCCGCCAGGCAACTACGACGGCGTCAAGCCCTTCTAGGCTTGTACTACACACCTCACCGACCGCCCAAATGCTACCTGCCTCTCCGCACACTATCGTCATTGCATCGATCAAAGCAATTTGAAGTCTCATTTATTAGCGTACAATGAATACTTTACCTTGTTTTTCGGTGAGGCAGTGTACAAATGCAAGCGTTAGGCTGAATGTACAACGAGTGCTTCACCACTCTCAATCCCCGCGGCTGCAACACTCTCTGTTGCCCGCCGTGATCCTGGTGACCTGGATAGCTAATCCTCTCATGGCAGCGGCCTGTGTGTTAGATCTAACTAGGGCGACGGAGCCAACCGGGATGGCGACGGCCTTGACCAATGGCGAAGACAGGGGGAGGCGCAGCAGGAGCTTGTCCTCTTCCGTGGCTTCAAAACTTTCTTGCCTTGACGGTGGCGAACTTGTGCTGTTTCTGGCGTCTGGTGCTGACAATCATCTTGCTCGACGGTGGAGCGGACTGAGCTTGTGGTGTTGGCGGTGACCTCGTCGGTGGAGGTTGTAGCCAAATTTGCACATGCCTTGCGATCTTCCTTGCTCCAAGAGCACATGTTTTCTCTTGTTTTCTGCCTTTCGTGCTCAAGCCACCCGTACGCTTTGCAAGCTACTCTAACACGTTTCGAGTCACTCTCCTTTTTTCCCCTCCTCTTTCTCTCTCCTCCATGGCAGTTTGGAGCCATGAGGCCACACCCCAACGCGGAGCATTGTAAATACCCTTAGCATGCATCGGAGATTTTGGATTTTCATCATCCTCTCGTTTTATACCTGTCATTCAAAAAGTTACAATTTTTTTACTAGATAGATTAATATGTGATATGCCATTTTATAAACATGTAAGTTAAAATATGAATTACACAAGTAGAAATAAAAATATCAAATTTGCCTAATATTATTTTATTTTCTAGTATAGTTAAATGTTAACTTGTACAACAATATATCATATATTAATCTATCTTATCATTTTTTTAGTTTTTTGATAAGTTTTTGGACCGATGTATAAAAACAAGAGGACGTTTCCTTGAGAGATGTGATGCATCGAACTCTTCTAGTCATAAAACACGAGTTAACATAGATTAGTGGTCAACTTATTTACCTATGAACACTACATGAGCCTTAGGATACATAAACTAGTACACATAGAATAGTAGTGAACTCAGAGATAGCTAACTTTTATTATATTACTGAACTTATATAAATTACCATTATGGATATACTCTAGTTGGACAACATAACGCAGGAGGAGAAGCAACAATAGTGACTAAGCGAAAACTAACAACAAAAAACAACTTAAACAACTAAGCACTACACACAACACCTACTCAACTAATTTATTTTACAAGCACAGCTTGAAAACTAGACTAAAACCTTGGTAGTCTTCGTACTTGCCCTACTCCTAAGGAAACTCCTCGGCGGACGAGTCTGCATTGTCTTCTCCTAAGAAAAGATATATTTTGACTTGACAAAGGAGGCTAAGGTTTTTATTTATGAAAGCAACATTTTCTTTAAAGTAGTTATTTTGCAAACCCTAGTGAGTCAAATTTTTAATTGTCGGAAAGAGCCTCACACCTTGATTCATTGCACAAGTTACTTTATAAAAACTTGTTACCGTGATTACAAGTGATAACAATATTCAATATTTCCTCATCTTTTCCTTTATTAGCTCCTTTTTGTAATTAATACATAATTAAATATCATCAATTAATTATTTATCATAGTTAGCAAGCTTTCATAGTATAAGTTTTGCCTTCTCCGCACTATAACACTATGGTGTTAATAGACCCCTCTAGGTCACACATACATGTTTCTAACCACAAAGATTGATTGTTTGTCATATAGGTGGATTCTAGAAACGGTTCACATCCCAACAACTGTGTTTACAAATATTTGGTAATAACAAAACTACGCTATGAGAAACATCTCACCTCCTCACTATAGGCACAACGATTTAAACAGCTTAGCTAAATTCTGTAGAGGTTGTACGTTTACCCACGTATCATGAACTTCTCTTTGTACACAATACGTGCCGATCAAACACGGTTGACAAATGATGGTTCACTACAAGTCTTTTCTAAAACTAGCTCATAAATACCCCATATCACATAATTGAGCCGAATATCTCAAAACTGAGTATTAGCCAAGTCGTATGTCTTTATCTACTTAGGATACATTAGGGATGTCTCATATACCTAACCAATCACTGCAAAAGAGGCTAGAACCATATCCATCTCAGATAGTAATGATCTATAATACTGTCTCCTCATTCCCAGCGTGCCATAACTATTGACATATAAGATTTTCATATAATAGCTAATTACTTAAACAGAGACATCCTAGTCATACTACAATATGCTTGGATGAATTTCTCAAAAAAATCGATCCTTAATGATAATACATAACCAAATCACAAAGGCACTAACTCTACACTATTAAGTTAATACAAACCATTTTTATTTTATAAATATATGATATTGCACAAAGCTTCATTGATGCCTCTTCATATCTGTCACGATGGAATGGAGCGCTGACTTGCTGCTTGTTCCATTCGTGTGTTTGGTAATAGAGAGGAACTTCATGTGTGAGCTCACAGCCGAAAGGATGAATGAGTCATGCAAATGTTGTCTGCACGGGTGCATGCATGTGTGTACGAGGCAATAGAAAGGAGCTTTACATGTATAGGATTCGTATGGGTGAAACAATAAATACATGCATGCAAAGAGAGGAGCTTCACGTGTATAGGATTCGTATGGGTGAAACGGTAAATACATGCATGCTTTGCAGGCTGCATGAAAAAGGAAGACAGAGGGGACAATGTGTGCTGCTACTTGGCTTTCACTGCTCAAAGAGATGGAAGAGGATAGGCTAGGAGGAAATCCTAGCTTTGCCGGTTTCATCCACGCGTGATTTATTTAGACAAGAATACGATAGGTGGTTTAACCAACACGTGTACATATAAGGGGAAAAATTAAATCGATCTAGGAGGATGTTAAATAGAGAAAAAAAATGTTCAACTGATGGTCAGGGTTTGAAAACAAAATTTAAAATTTCTAAACGGGAAAGAAATTTTTTGTTGATACGGTTGAAATTTTCCGAAATTGAAAAATTGATCTCGAGGATTGAGGTTTTGAAGGTGGAAAATAATTTGATAGCACCGCTAAATAAAATTTTAAAATTATAATTTTAGAAAAAAAATAGCGGGTGTTACTTTCCACTTGGCATGCACATATGCACTTACGACAAAACCTGCAGGCTAGCTAGTACGTAGTACGTACGTGGAGGCCTGCATGCGCACGCGCCGATCAAAACAGCTGAGACAATGCAGCTATGCAAGCAAGCAAGCAGGTAAAAAGGTTTAGTTAGTAGTACGAGTATCCTGCAGTGCAGATGAACCAGCTAGCTGATCAAAACCATGTACTCATTTGTACGTCCTGGCTGGTCTTCGATCTCCTTTCGATAGCTAGAGTTATAGCTTCGTCTCCCTGGCCTTGCTCGTTCAAATGCGTATGCATTGATTGATTGATGAATTGGATCGAAGCGGATGGGCAGCCATAGAAACGCCTTCCTCTTGCAACTGCTTCTTCTCCTTGCTGCCGCCATTACGACTCATCTGGTATGTATACTGCTGCTGCTATCTGTTACTACTACATTCATGGACTGTTTGGGTGTAATGAATTAATTTGCAGGAGATGAAGGAGGGGGTGGCGGCGATGCGGATGCAGCAAGCACAAGCAGCAGTCGGGTCGAGGCCGCCGAGCTGCGAGGGGATGTGCAGCTCGTCGTGCGGCGGCCACTGCCAGGCTGTGCAGGTGCCCGTCACGCCATCGGATTTACTGCTCAACACCACCACCACGACGGCATCATCACCGCGAAGAACAAAGGTAGTAGCGCAGCTCAAGCAGAAGCAGTAGGCCGCAGAAGCTTACGATGACCACTCCAACTACAAACCGCTCAGCTGGAGATGCAAGTGCCGCCTCAACTCTTAGATCCATCATATGCCAGCCAATATATATCGAGCGATCGATCAGCTAGCTAGTGATCTTCTCTTCAAAATGGATGTACCGTTGATCGATCGACCTACAATGTATTAGTAGCATCTGTATATCTAATAATTTACTGGTATGATACGGAGGTTGAGAGAGAGAAATAACCACTGGTCAGACCCACCCGCCACCAATATGAAGCCAGAAGCGCCACAACTGTCCAACCAGCGTTGGCCTTGCCGGCCAGTTGATCACCAAAAGCAAGGACTCTCGGACATGTTTAGAGCTATGAGAGAGGAAGAGGATAAGAGAGAAAAAAGATCTACTCTTTCCCACATAGACTCGTCGTCATTATAACAACTAAAGAGCGCCAATACAGTTAAGGACCAACAGTTAAAAGTGGAAAGATAGAGATATCTCTCCAAAGACGACGCTTTTAGAAAGGTTGCGACACTACAGCTCTATCGTCTCCACAACACTACCAATAGACTACCACTAGTACACAACCACCCTATGCCTTTTGCTGGCTTCTCCTCAAAGGCTCTGTCTCCACCGTTGCCTGTAGCCTAGCCAACGCCTCCACCATGGCCCGTCACCTACCCGTAGTGACCACCGTCAACTGCCACCACCTGTTGTTACATCTATTGTTTCCAAATTGAAGGAGAACCCTCATTGCTATCATCATTATCCGCACACTAGGAGAAACCCTAATTACTACCACAAACAGATCTAGAGGTGGAAGCCTTAGATCCAACGACTACCTCTCATCAGGAGGTCAAGACGAGGCCCTAGCGCCGCTGTCCTTATTGCTTAAGGATGTTCAACAGCTACTCAAGCAGCAGCAGCGAGCGTGAGAGATAGGGGGAGGAGACCTGCGGCGGTGGTGGTTGATTTGCTGCCTATGTGCACTTTAACTTGTGTGTGCTGGATTAATAATCCCCTTCCTATTTTTAAATTGCGATGACCCGCTCAAAACTTTTACTAAATGGAAGATCGAGCTTCAGTAAGCCGGCCTTTTACTTCAATTTTGTTTCGTTGACAACCAATGTACTCCTCCTGAGTACTAAGTTCGTTTAAGACTTCAAGAGTTGTTCTACTAATTATGAATTGAAAATGATGATCAGCAGTCATGGCCGGCCGGTGTTTGATGTTAGTGTAGGAACAGAAAGACAGGCATTAAGAGGCACCAGTGATACTAGTGTTGTTCATGTTTCAGGCAGGCAAGAATTGTCATGTCCCATCGAAAAGAAAGCTAGTTCTTAGCTCTGGCTTTCTCCTTCCATTTTTAACTCCATTGCGTGCAGAATTAAAGCAGGCAGCAGGCCATATATACCGCAAGGCTGCAACTCCAGATAGCTTGGTGCATTGCTCAGCGCTCACAAGCGACTGAAGCCAAAATGTTCAGATGATACTACTACACACAGCCACACAAACACACACAGGGACTTGCGTTGCATCAAGGGAATCGATCGAGTAGACTGTCCAACACTAGCTAGCCTGCACAACACCAGCTAATAGCTACTCGATCAATCCAGCTGCATGCAATGCTGCGAGCTGCTGACCAAAAGCTGACGCTAGCTAAAGGCTGCAGCGACTCATCTGAAAGTAAAACGTACCATCGAACGAAACGATTTTGTAAACAGAGTACAAGTACTAACTGGTCTGCTTTCTACAATGTCCTTGCTTCATTGCTTGCGCTTGAAAAGAGGTAGGCCTTGCACTGATCGATGTGCTGCACCCAGATGAACCATTTGATCGATGCGTGCATGCATGTACTCTAGTATTAGCAGGGAGAAGGTGTTGTCTACTCAGCCTGTGAAAACAAAACAACAAAGCCAAACTATACTGATCAGGACTGACTACTGTTACTGTCCGTAGAGCTCTCAAGTCAGATCAGGTGTTTGGTCCAAGCACACATGGACGATCTTTCTGTGTTTTTTTACCCCTAGCTAGATAATGTGCACATGTATTATCTATCAGCATCTGCATGTTTGCATGTCTCGACGTGCGTAAACTCATCTATCGATTCGTCTGCTCTCTCAGTAGTGGCGGCAACCAGCTGCGGTACTACACATGTGGCTCGCCATGCATGGTGCCATCTAGGAGTACTGTAGCATATCTAAGTTGAACAAGGTGTGTTATTCCGAATGTCAGATATGGATTCAGTTGTCACTTGATATTGCCAGCAGTATATGAGTAGTTATTAGGGATTAACAATATGCCGGAACCAGGGTTTGCAAACATCATTTAGTCACCGAAAACCGTTACCCTGCGATTTCATCGCGGTTAGCAATGAAAACCGGTTAGTTTGGAATAAATTTTGCTTATATTTCAATTTTAGTTTGCCTATATCGCGGGCATGTGCAATGGAGGCACTCCTACTTGGAATTTTGCCACGTATTGGTTTTCGATTCCTTTCTGACCGTAGGCCAAGCCCATGATTGGCACGCCGTCGCCATAAAGGCATATAGCGCCGGATGCTTATGCTGGGCGGCGGCCGGCGGCTTCTGGACGGTGCAGGGCTGCCGATCGGCTTTGGCTTCTGCCCCACATGCATTGATGAGCGTGTGTGATGGGGAGGCGAGCGACGAGCTGCTGGCGCAAGGGCGGCTTGTGGGCTTTGGAGGGTGTCCGGCAAGGAGAAGCTCGTCTTCTTCCATCGCGGAGGCGCACGCACCGACTGGGCCATGCGCGAGTACCACCTCCTCGCCGCCAGCCTGAACGACATGCCGTGTGCCCACCAACAAATCCTCCCGTCGACATGCATACTACCACAAGCTCCCTCGCAAAGCGACTGCATTTTCTTGCTGAATTTTGCCATCAAGATGATATGCCATACGCCCGAGGAAAGGACTGGGTAGTCTGACACTTATTCACGAAGAACACACCGGCTAACCACTTTTTGCTGCTGTGCCTCCGACGCACGGTACGCCTGAGAGACGACGTTCTCGCCATCACCCTGTGCAACGGAGGCACAAGTGCCAGTGCCACCATGGAGAAAGTAGTCTCACACTGCAAATTTCAACGCAAATATGGGGGGCAATGGCAATACCGGCACTTGGATCATCTCAAATTTTCCGTCCGTCGTCGGTTCCTGCACGACCTAATAAGACATCAATCGCGCTCTTTCCTTACAATATGCAGACACCTGATCACGCTTCCGGCATAAGGCATCCGATTCTATCTCCATAATTTACCACAATTTCCGTTTGCAATTTTATTTTTTAGGGTGAAATGATACCCGCAATCAGGGTGAAGCATGCGCGACACGATAGTAATGCATTTGAGCCGACATCACGATTCTCCTCCACTCTTATTTTATTTTACAGGTATATCTCCTAGAAAATCTTCTTCCATCGTCACTACTCTTGCAATATGAGAAATTTTGTAACTTTGTTTACTACTATCAATTACTATCAAAACGCCCATACGTTTCAAAAGGACTCTAATAATATAATATTGCATTAGAAAACTATTTCTGGTTATCCATGTCTAATTAACTCAGCGCTATCGCCGATCTCCCGGCATCGCTGCTCCTGTTCCGGCGGGCCTCCAGCACTGGCCAGGACCTAGGCCGGCGAGCTCTAGGCGCTGCGGTGACGAGCTCCGCGGCCGACAGATCCACTCGACCGGCGCGACCGTTCTCTCCACCGAGCTGCTCGACCATGACTAGATCCACTCCATGGCGACCAAGAGCTCCCCTCCGTTGAGCTGCTGCTGCTTTGACGTTGTCATGACCCAGGAGTAAATCGGACAGAAATGGATAGAAGCTAGCAATTGATTTCAGATTCAGAGTCAAGATTTTGGGGAAAATATGCTAGGATTCCATCCTAACGAGAGTACATCTAAAAGAGATTAGGAATATGCTGTCTCTTACTTCTCATTCAATCCAAGCTCAGGTTATATAGGTCTGGCTTAATCAAGTTTACAGCCTGATTAACACTTAAATAGGTTCTGCACTTAATATGATTAAACACTCAACGACAACACATGCCATCAATAGTGCGACAAAAGACAGGCTACATTCATCGGAGATTACTGTTGATCTCAGTCACGGTGATTGTAACGCCTACTATTTTTTTTCTAAAAATCCTAATTTTAAAAATTTTATTTAGTAGTGCTATTAAGTCTCGTTTTCACTTTTAAAACCGTAAAACTTTAAAAATTCTCAAGCTCAATTTTTCTATTTTGGAAAATTTTGATTGTATTGACAAATAATTTCATTTCCGTCTAGCAATTTTAAATATTATTTTTAGACCCAACCACCCGATGGATATTCCATTTCCTATTTAACATCCTCTCAAACCATAGTTTAATTATGCTTCTCATCTATACACGTGCAGGTAAGATCGACTGCCGTATATTTTCATCAAAATTAATCATATGCGGACGAAACCAGTAAAAGCCAAAAATCTCTCCCAATCTCACTCTTCCATCTCTTCAAATAGCAATAGTATGCAACATCCCTTCCCTTTTTTCAAACAACCTACAAGCACGTATACTTTTGTCTCTCCTAAATAAAGCAACATATCTCATGCATGCGCAACTCTCTCTATCTTGTTTCCTTTTCTCATTCAAGCCAAAACAAGGCGATCACTGTAAGCCTCATCCATCATTTCAAATGAGAGCTCACACATAAAGCTCTTCTCCACTGCTCGTGAACAAGACAAGAAGCAGGCGGACTTTGCATGCATGCCTTAACCATCATTTCAACTCACACATGAAGCCTCTTGCTCATGAGACAATAAGGAACCAGCCGAGCAGGACAAGTAGTTGCATGCATGCTTCATCTATCTTCTGCTCAAAGGCCACGAAGCGACAAGGGAACGAGCCGAGTAAGACAACAGCAAATGCAGGTTAGCGCTCCATCCCATCACGATGACTGCAGAAGAACAATCAAGTGCTTCACATGATTTACGGCGCCGCCGAACGCCAATCGTCACCTAGTTGTCACAAGGTGGACGAAGTCACTACAAAACCCAGCCAGGCACCACCATTGGTTTCAACCTTCTCGGAGCCATTTAATCCACATAAGCAATTGCTTTTTCTTTGAAATATATTCTCTACTTCACCAAGCCAGCCAACCACCGGAAACCACCGTCGCCACTAGAATAGAGCCATCGCCGGCATGGTCTTCCTACTCCTCACCACCACCAAAGGTAGCCACCCCTTCCTCTCCTTGAGCCACACCTCGCCGAGACCTCCTGATGAGGACATCAACACCCTCGATATATTTACACCTACACGAATGAAACATACTGGACCGCTTGCTTGTGGTCGTGCTTATCAATTTAATTATTAGGTGAGTTTATTCTTAAGTATACATCTTACTTATTTAGACAATGAAAACGTGTGTACTCTTGTTTTGCTTAGGAACAATGGAGAACACCGAAAAGGAGAGGGATTCGCGCATAACTGATTTTGGACTGTGAAACAATGCCAACTTGTGATGGTCACCATGGTTACATACAGACTTTGATTCGAGTGTTCTTGGATCTCATGGAAATCTTATCAAGTCTATTTTCAAACGGATCCATCCTCGTGTCTATATCTACTCAGAATTAGTCACAATCGTCATTTAAATGCTAAGACCTTAGTTTGTTACGGTGTTACGTCACCCTATTTTGGGCCGGCGGCCCATGTATCAAGTTGGGTCCATTAGAGACGCATCCTAGAATTGGAGCACAACCCTAACATCCTTGTGGTCATCCTCCTGCATGTATATAATTTCTAGAGCTACCATAAAATAGATCTAGTTTTATTATATTGAAAGTTAGCCATTACTACTTCATTTGCAGCACATATATTGACTAGATCGCATGTATGTTCACCTTTCAAACCCCACTTTTTTCGTTGCATTTTCGGATTGAACCTTTCATCTTAATTTAACAATTCAGTACTTAATCTGCTTTCTCGATTGCTTGCAACATAAGTGCCCTGTGGCTGGGTTAACTCTTTCTTGTCCTACTTTTTGGTATCTCACCAAGTCAAATGGCATGCATGTTCTGCTGATGAATGGCATCCTACTCAACATGGTGAGGGTACACCAAGGATGACCACCAAATTTGCAAAATCTACTAGTGAGCTACTGCTATTTAACACTGCATGCACTTCCGCCACTTAGCGAACTAGTGGATTATTCTGATTGACACCATAGTCCAGCATTTCTTATGTATGGGCACTATGTACGGTTAATGATATAAAGCCTAGATACCTATGGCACCGAGTGCTTGCAACTTGCTAGCAACCACTTCATGTTTTTTTTATTTAACATATTGTTGTTTGCACTAATATCTGTTTTTTCTTTGTTATGATATGTCTGTTTCATGAAAGGGTACCTAAGGGCAGAGCACAATTTGATCTGAAGTATTATGAAAATTCCCTATTTTTTCAGAAAAAAAGTTATGAAATTTGAGTTTCTCCAAGACATTAGAATTGTCATAAATTGAGTGACTACACGCACATTCTACACAGAAAAGGAACTTCTGGTTGTGGGATTCCATAAGCTGGCTACTAAATCATGTAAACTGTATGAAAACGAAGCAATGAAAGTGACAACGATAGTTTTGAGACATACTGCAATTGGCAAATAGAAGAAAAGATTAAAAATATGGTATATCCTTATTGCTTTACTCTTTAGTGCTTTAAGCCTTTTCCCTTGAAATGGTACTCTACCATAAAGTGTTTCTTGGTAACCAAAAGTATAACTGAGGGTTTTGTTTGTTTTGCATGAAATAATTTATTTTATTTTTGTCATATAATGAAAAATAATATCAATGGCTCTCTCTCTCTCCAAGGGACAATTATTATTGTATATATAACTTTATTTAAACACATAAGAGGTAACAACTTTCCGTATGCTTCTTAAGATTTCTCAAAGTAATTTGATGTCTCATATATGCCAGAATTTCGCACGTGGTTTACAAGATCAGTGACTTGGATGCCACAGTGGCACTAATCATGAACCTATTATAAATTTATTATAGGTTGAGTCAACTTCCAAGGCACTCGTACGCTAATCATTCCCTTGTATAATGCAAATATGTAATGCACTCACTGCCACGTCACTGTTGGGGCCCCACAAATAGAATCTAACTACCTTCTCAACTGCAAATGTACACTACACTTGCAGCCAAAAACTTCTTCCATGAATAGTTTTCTTAAGCAGAAAAAAGGGAGAAAAAAGAAAACTCATTATCATCTTAGCTTCAGTTCATACTCCATGCTGTCACTCACTAAGAAAAAAAAAGGTTGGAGAGAAAAACAAAGAAAGATATAAAAAGGTTTCCATCGATGCAAAGAGAAAGGAGCATTTCAAAGTTGAATGAACTAATTAATATATAGTATATATTTGCATATACATATACATGCATACATACGTATATGTATTGGTCCATGCACTCAGAGCATCAGATTCTGCTTAAAAACCAAGCAGTATATATGAATGGTACGTGACCCAAAAAACACACAAAAAAAAAGGCAGCTACCTACATACTAGCCATATATCCCGTAGTGCAAGAGCGAACAATCTTTGCAACTTGCCTCTTATGATTCTATCTACATAATACTACTACTGTACTATTTATCCTTCCCTGATTATATAATTATTACATATAATATAATTAGTAGTAATTAATATTTTTCCTAATTAATTGGAGCTAGCTCATGAACAATCTCTTCTTGCTTATGATCACTAGCTACAGTCCGGATAGTCACACGTTACGTTGCACGCATTGAAGATTACAGCTTGGGCTCGCCGGAGGAATCCTTTTTGTTGGCATCCTTGGCAGTCCGGCCGGCGGCGGGGCCGGCCTCGGCGAGCATCTGGACGACGTCGGCCATGGTGGGGCGGAGGCCGGGGATGCTGCAGGTGCAGCGGATGGCGACGCGGAGAGCCTGCACCATCTCGTCCTTGAAGGGGCTCCACTCGAGGCGCTTGTCGAGCGCGTCGGCCTCCGCTCCGGCGGCCACCTTGCCGGAGACCCACTGCACGATGTCCCTCGTGTCGCCGAACTCCGGCTCGATCGGCTTCTTCCCCGTGGCCAGCTCCATGAGCACCACCCCGAAGCTGTACACGTCGCACTTTGTCGTCGCCTTAGACGAGTAGGCGTACTCTGCATGCACCAATCAGTTCAACCGAAAGCTTAAACTGACGAGAAAAGACGGACAGTTTCTTCTTACCTGGGGCGAGGTAGCCGTAGGTACCGGCGATGGTGGTGGTGGAGGCATCGCGGTCGCCGCGGGCCTGGAGGACCTTGGCGATGCCGAAGTCGGCGACCTTGGGCTCGAAGTCGGCGTCGAGGAGGATGTTGGAGGACTTGATGTCGCGGTGGACGATGGAGAAGAGGAGGTCGTGGTGGAGGTAGGCGAGGCCCTGGGCGACGCCGAGTGCGACGCGGTGGCGCGTCGGCCAGTCGAGGAAACCCAAGCCCCACCCGCCGCAGTGGAGCGCGTCCCACAGGTTGCCGTTGGGCATGTACTCGTACACCAGCAGGTTGCTGTCAGCGCCGGAGTAGCAGCAGTAGAGCTTCACGATGTTCTTGTGCCGGATGCTGCCCAGCGTCTCCACCTCCGTCCGCAGCTCGCGGTCGAGGCACCCTCCGCCATGGCCGTGCCCGTGCTGCTCCAGCTTCGACCGCCGCGACACCCACAGCTTCTTGACGGCGACCAGCTCGCCGTTGCTCAGCTCGATCTTGTACACCGTGCCGGACCCGCCGTGCCCGACGATGTTCTTGTCGATCAGCGCCTCCACGATCTCGTGCTGGTCGAAGCTCAGCTTGTGGAAGCTTGTCACGTCGTACGACGAGCTCGACGCCGGCGACGTCGGGAGACCGTCGTGTTCCCCGTCCTGCCGCGCCCGCAGCACCCACCGCCTCGCCAGCGCCAGCGTCGCCACCACGCACGCCAGCGCGCACACCGCCACGATCCACACGCTCCCGGCCAGCCCGCGCATCCGCAGCCTCGCCGGCTTCGGGCACAGTGGCAGCGCCGGGTCGGTCAGGTTCAGCCGGAACGCCACGCACAACCCCGGGTTGCCGGCGACGCTCTCCAGCAACCCCTCCCTGATCAGCTGCAGCGGCACCGGCCCGGACAGGTTGTTGTTGGAGAAGTCCAGCGAGTTGGGCAGCAGCGTGCACAGCGACTCCGGGATCTCGCCGGCGAGCGCGTTGTACGACAGGTTCAGCACGTTGAGGCTGTGCAGGTCCGCGAGCGTCGCCGGGATGGAGCCGTTGAGCTGGTTGCCCTGCAGCGACAGCTGGTTCAGCCGGCTCAGCCGCCCCACCGCCTCTGGGATCGACCCGCCGATCTGGTTGTTGCTCAGGTCGATCTTGACGAGCGTCCCGGCGCCGGCGATCTCCGGCGGCAGAACGCCGGACATCCTGTTGTTCGACGCGAACAGCGACGTCAGGTTGGTGGCGCCGGCGACGGTGGCCGGCACGGGACCGGTCAGGTGGTTGTAGGAGAGGTCGATGATGGAGGCGTGCGGCAGCGCGAAGATGCCCGCCGGGACGTCGCCCTCGAGGTGGTTGTTGCTGACGCGGAACCGGAGCAGCGGCCGGCAAGCCGCGTACGACTCCGGGATGGCGCCGGTGAGGAGGTTGCTGAGCACGAGGATGTACTGGAGCTGGCCGTTGGCGCAGACGTACGGCGGCAGCGGGCCGGTCAGCTTGTTCTCCGACACCTCCAGCACGTTGAAGCCGGAGTACCGGCCGAGGTCGCCGGGGAGCTCGCCGGTAAGCTGGTTGCGGTACACCGACAGGATGCGGAGCTGCGTCGAGTTGCCGAGCACTGCCGGGATGGCGCCGGTGAGCTTGTTCGTGTACATCTGGAGCACGCGGAGGCGCGGCAGCGCGCACAGCGACTCCGGGATGCCGCAGGTGAGGCTGTTCTCGGAGAGGTCGATGTCGGTGAGCTGCGTCAGGTTGCCGAGCTCGGCGGGGACGACGCCCTCCAGCTGGTTGTAGTAGAGCTCGAGCAGCTGCAGGTTGGGGAGGCGCGCCAGAGACAACGGGATGCGGCCGGTGAGGAAGTTGCCGCTGAGCTCCAGGTCGGTGAGCGACGTCATGTTGCCGAGCCACGCCGGGATGCCGCCGCGCATGCACGTCGTCGACAGGATGAGCAAGCGGAGGCTCGTCAGCGCCGTCAGCGACTCCTGCGGCCGCCAGATGTCGAAGCCGGGGTTCTCGTTGAAGTTGACCACCTCCAGGGTGGTGACGTTGGCGATCGACGTCGGGAACGCGCCGGAGAAGTAGTTGTTGGACATGTCCAGAACCCGCAGTGCCCGCATCGACGACAGGTCCGGCACGGCTCCCGACACGCCGGCGTAGCTGAGGTTGAGGACCTCCAGCGACGTGCAGTTGAGGAGGCCGGCGGGGAAGCCGCCGCGGATGTCGTTGTACCCGAGCCGGACCTCCCGGAGCGCCGGGAGTGCCACGCACACGCCGGCGGGGAGCCTGCCGCTCAGCCTCCACGACGTGACGTCGATGGTCGTGACGTTGCCGGAGCCGTCGCAGCCAATACCTTGGAACTTGCAGTAGTCCACTGCCGGCGCCGAGAAGTCCCACCTCGCCATGGCCGGGGCAGCGAACTCCTGCTTCATCTGGGACAGGTACGTCGCCTGAGTATCCAATGCCGACTCCGCCACCGCGACACCGCCATCGCCGGCCAAGACAGGGACGACAACGAACCAGAACAACAAGGTCGGAGGAGGAGAAGGGAGATTGGTCACCATAGCATGCACAACAAGATAGTAGCTTTCTTTGGCTAGCTTCTTGTGTTGTTGTTCTTGAGATGTATGTATATATGACCAAGCGTAGTGTTATGTGTTAGCTTGAGAATATGTGCGTGATGTGGTAGAATAGAATGGTTCATATTGTGACGAGAAATGAAGGGAGTATATAAGTGGAGGGAGAATCTGTGGTGATGATAAAATGAGCGGGACCCACTCCAGAGAGATGCATGGCCTTATCTTAAAGAGCCTTTCTTGCTTGGTTTTATTTTTGCCTGTGGATATATGCCCAAACTCTGCACAAGCTGATTGTCACTCACTCATGCAAATGCCATACGCAGTGACAACCTTCTCCAGCCTCTTCTTCTCTTCAGGACCAGTCAAACCAATTGTGACATCTTCTGGAACAGTACCTGACCCAAACTAGTTTTAGGCCCGGACCCAGCCTGGTCGCTCACTTTCAGTTGTAGCCTAGTCAGAAAGCCATGCCAGTTCAGCACTTTGTCATCAGACAAGCCATTTCTCAATGATAACCACACGCATAATGCAGCAAGCATCGCATTTTTTTCCTCTTTTTGCTGAAATGGAGGGTACTGTTACTGCTAAGCTAAGCTCTAGATTATTCACTAACGCTAGCATCACCGCAGTTGCTGCAGATACAGGGGTGCTAGATTACTGTAGCTAATCCTGCAAACTCCATGGGGAACAAAGAAACCGCAAGTTGGTGCTTGTCCCAATCATTCACAACACACTAGGAGGAGATGGAGCAAAGAGGTGACAAATCTGAAGTCTTTTCTTCCTAAAAACAATTCAGTAGTAACAAACAGGCAGTGATCAGTGATCACACACCTTCATCAGAAAGTAGTAGTAGTAGCAACTAAGTGTGTGCTACTGCATATCTGTGCTTAGTGGCCTGAATGATGTGTAGTGCATTAACAATGCCCGCATACGCCAATCTGCATCTTTTTCCTGTTTAGTGTGTACTTGCTCATAAATTAATCATGGTCCTTCAATCTGTTTTATTATATTCACCAAAGTAAAGGAGTAAAGCCTGAAAGCATGCATATTTGAGAGATATGTAAGGAATTTTTTGAGAGGGAATTCAGTTGAGTGGGAATTTTACTTCAGACAGATCTGGGAATTGCCTTCAAAGTCACATAGTCAGCATTCTTCTTAGCAACATGGAATGTGCAAAAATGTAAAAGAAGTAATATGATTTATCCACTCTTAACATTAGTGCTAGCTAGATCATTTCTAGAAGTTTGGCACATGTTCTGCACAGTTATTAAAATCTCACTTGAACAACACAAGCATATGAATGCACACGTGTGCTTCACTCTGTTCTTTCGTCTTCCATCTTTCCTTGGTAGGAATATAGGTATTTGGATAGCACCGAATAAAATGACACCTCCCATTATATTGACGTTTACAACATTTGAAGGAATTTCACATATGTTTAAAAAATTCAAAATTGAGTATCCACTTTTTGTGAAAATGAACATGAACAAACCTTTTGTGTGGCAGTGGGTCCATTTGGAGGTAAGGTGGATGAACACGCAGAGATGAATACACATAGATGCTCATTCAAAAGGGAGCAGTTGTGATTAGATAAAAAAAACTCAACATTGTGGGGAGGTGGAAAAGGAGATTTTGACATGCCAAAAAAATCCCCATTTTTTTTCACATACACACTCATGTGTTTCTTGCTTCAATTGATTGGTAATGGCATTAGTTAGTTAGGTCCAGAACCCCGTCAGGCCACTAATTCGCTGTTAAACGCAGATAAGCAACACGATTCGCCACATATGGAAAAATGTTGGCTAGTTTGTTAAACAAGATTATTATATATTAATAGAGGCGCTAATTACAGCCCAAATGCAGTGTTTTGATGGATGCTGCTAAGGCTTGTTGTACAAGTGATAAAGTGGTGAGAAGAATTGACTGACATGAACAGTGATTTTCTCAATGACAGAACATTAAATTGCCATCCAAGAAAGCATAAATCTCAAGTTATAGTGTGAAGGACTGTGTGTTTGCAATCACTTAAAAACAATCCGTAATCTTCAATTCCACATATATATAGGACTCCTTAATTTGCCAGCAATCCTGGAAGCTGAGTTAGGTCTATATGGTAAATCCCTTTTTATCCTTTTTCACCGTGGAAACAATGGTGTTAATTAACAAATTATAAAATGTTCAATAAAGAAGGGGAATGAATGATGGCGGCCATTAACAAGGTGAGGTGAAAACACCTCACATAGCATTACCTATTGTAATGGATAGAGAATGAGAACTCCTTTTTAAGACTAGGCAAGCACAAAAGTTGCATCAATTCGATCATCCTAATTAACTAGTCAATGTTAAAGTCTTGAAGAAATAACAAACAAATCTGAAGTGTGGTTTAGTGCCTATATTCAGCCATCCTTTTTGCAACAACTGGAGCATCTAATCCCTGCAAGCTAGCTAGTATACTTATGAGTTTAATTTGCACTACACGTCAGTCATCCAATGCATTTTCCCCCATAAATTAAAGGGGAAATGGTGTTTTTTTTTCCTCACTTTGGAGCTCAATTGTGATTTTGCCCCTGTTTTTTTTCAAACTGAAGCTATCGTTTGTCCCTAGTTTACTTTAGACTTCTGTAAGTTGGAGCCAGTGGCGAAGCAGTATTTAGACATGAGGGGGGCCAACTTATGCCATGTACGGAGTGACAATAATATTAGAAGAAATGGCATCCTAATGATATAATTTTCAAGCATTTTAATGGATATCAAATCATATCAACATAGTCATTAATATGTTTGACAGCACCTTCATTTGTACTTTAATCGATGGATTGTTGACTTGTTGCAAAGTGGCAAACTTTTGTCACTTAGTGTGCAGCTCATTTATCTTTGGCCCAGCCCAGCATGCAGCAATCACTATAGAAAAGGCCAGCTTGGGCGTGCAAAGCTAGCGAGATGATTTACTGATTTGCCAGCCTTGGAGCGTTGAAGGGACCTCGATACACCAAAAATACTTAGCATAATTACTGGATTAATTAGTAGGTCCTCAAGAAAAACTTCTCGTTGGGGAGGCCAGGCCTCCCTCCGCCCCCCTGTGTCTGCCACTGGTTAGAGCTAAATTAAAAGAACTAAAAAAAGAAAACGTTGAAAAAAATTGTTGATTGACTAAACTACACCTACCTTATGTCTGCCATATATGTTTGCTCTATTGATATGTTGTGAAAAAATGAACAAATCAATCAAAAATAATTTATAGATAAAACTTTTATAGTTGTGTTCTATATGATTGTTGCCATATATGATTTTTGCTTGAACATATACGCAAGTTATGTGAAAATGTTGTCAAAACTATATAACTTTAAATGCATGATGTTCTTTACTTTTTAGTCTGAGATGAAGTCAAAAAAGATGCATGTGCCTCTTCTTGTCATTCATCTTCCTAATGGACACAAGCCAACCCGAATAACTGTGGATATGACTTTGAGTAGAGCCTTCTCATGTGTTTTGAATGATGCTAAAGGGTATGAATAAGTCAATGGTTGTCAAAATCTCCAATGAAGAAGATAGGTGAACTGAAGGAAGCACAAAGATGAGAGTCACAGTTCAGTGGGCCACACTTTATGTACTAAAGATTCCAATTTAAAGATCACTTCAGAATATCTCATTTTCCCTTGCTCATTATGCCATGCTAAAGCTCATTTGAGAGCTCAATCAATTTCTTTAAATGTTAAGAATAAAAATGGTGCTAAATTTAACTTTTCACTGCAATGACATAGATATCTGAACTCTACTGCATGCACCAATAGGAGGAACTTTATCTCCATGAAATTACCTGTATAGACATGCAAGTTTGTAGCCAAAAAATTTCATGAGAACTAACCTAGCGCGCAAAAAGCGTGAATATTAAGCCTCCTGCTCATAATTTCATAATTATGATCCTTTGACCTAATAATTCATCAGTGTTGGACTTCGGCCCAAAAAATACATGAAAATTAGACTATGACTCAAAAACAAATTTCATGAACCTTGGGCCCCCAAAAGGGTGAATATTAGTGTGCTGGCCAAAATTTTGTGATTATAAACCCTTAAAAAGTGCATATTACCTCCCTCACTAGTTCAATTTTACTTCCTCAACCGTAAAAAGGGTAAAACTAGAGTAAACACCTTCTTCAATTATCCAGTTCAATTTACCTCCTTTAATGGTTTATATCATGATTTTATCCTAGGTGTACTGTTGACTGCTAACATAGCATCCACACCGTTGGCGTCAATGTGGACATCATTAAAAAAAACAACGGTCCACATGTTATCCTCTCTCTGCGTCCCATTCTTCTCTAATCCAACATTGCCATCATGGAGCTCCAAGAGAGGAAGGCGTTTGGCATTAAGGGCATTGGGAGGACAAGCTTGTGTTCACCATCACCGTGTGAGGGAATAGTTCAATCATGGATGTCCACTGCTACTGCTCGATGTAACGGTGGCTGGTGGCACGAGTACAAGCTTGGTCTAGGATGCCACTCTCGGTATGTAGAAAAAGAATGAGTTGTGGCACCATCAAAGGGTACATGGTGGTAGTGAAGCAGGCGTCGCCGCTCAGCTAGAGATGGACGAGTAGGCCAGCAAGCTACGCAGCTAGTGAGGAACTCAAGGTTGCTACGCGTGGGCTCTCATGCTACACGTCTACCGAGGTCCATAGCCGTTACCGCTTGGAACCCCTTGTTTGCCATTGGATCTCCACTAGAGTACAACTCCTTGGTAGCAACGGCGGGCTAGAGAGAGCAGGAGCGACAGTGTGGTACTACGATGGTGGCCCAAACAAAGCAGAGCCACCGTTGAGCCCACCAACACCACCAAGCAGGTAGGTGGCCCCACCTCTAGCTCTACAATGACATTGGCTGTGCAGGAGTGTGGCAAGGATCTCGAAGATGGGGTCTAGAGGAGGTGCAAGGGCCATAAGCTAGACCTCCTTGCGGGCATGTATGAGCCACCAACGGCCTTGAGGGTGATAGGACAGTGACAAGCTTGACGAGAGGCACTAGTGGCTAATGGTGTCCGATGAATGAGATAATAGAAGAGAACTAAGATAGAAAGCCAGAAAGGTGCGGGTGCTATTTTTTTGAATTATTATTGCTGACTAGATTGCCACCAAAATGTTACATAGAGCTCATTTGTGCCACATCGGATAAAACCCCTATTAAAACTAATCAGAGAGGCAAAATGAACTAATATTAATAATAGTTGATAGGAGCAATATGGATTTTTTCCTAAACCCTTTGAGTAAAGATTAATAAATCTTAGACTTTTGTGCATAAACATATGAATATTAAGCCTTAGATAAAAATTTTTTATTAGTATTAACCTTGGAAAAATGTAAATACTAAGTGTTGTGTCCAAAATTTCCTGATTATAAACCTTTGGTATAAAAGCTTCGTGAATTTTAGATATCAGTCCAAAAACACCTTAACTATATAGCCTTGGCAAAAAAATCATGAGTATCAACCTATGACTAAAAACGTGTGAATGTTAGCCTTGTGCCAAAAATTTCATGAGTACTAGCGTTGGACCAAAAAGTGTGAATATTAGTCTTATGGACAAAATTTCATGATTATAAATCTTTGGTCCCCCAAAAAATCTATGAATATTAAGCCTTAGGGTAAAAAATTTCATGAGTATTAACCTTGGCCAAAAAAGTATGAATATTAGTCTTCTGCACTAGATTAAAAACCTTTGGCCTAAATATTCGTGAATTTTACTCTTCGCCTAAAAAAACGCATGAATATTAAGCCTTCAGCTGAAAACTTCATGAGTGTTAATCTCGTGCTAGAGAAACGAGGAATAATAGCCTTTTGCTTAAAATTTCGTTATTATAAATCTTCCGCCTGAAATTCATGGCTTTTAGACTTCACCCAACTATGGCTCAAAAACGCATGAATTTTAGTGTCCTGCCCAAAATTTCATGATTATAAACCTTTGGCTAACATTTCTCGGCTCAGCCTAGGAACACATTAGTACAAACCTATGGCTCAAAAAGGTGTGAATGTTAGGCTTAGTCCAAAAATTTTATCAGTATTAACATTGGGCCCATAAGAGCTTGAATACTAGTTCCATGCCCAAAGTTTCATGATTATAAACCTTTGACCAAAAGTTCATGAATTTTAGACTTTGGCCAAAAACTTGTGAATATTAGGTCTTGGGCAAAAAATTTCTTGAATATTAATCTTGGGCCAAAAAAACATGAATGTTAACATTCGACTCAAAATTTCATGATTATTTGCCTAAAATTTCATGTATGTTACACTTTAGCCAAAAAACACGAGTATTAAGCCTATGGCTCAAAAGAGCATGAATACTACTCTAATGCCTAAAATTCCGTGATGATAAACCTTTGGCCTAACAATTTTATGAATTTTAGACTTCGGGCAAAAACACATGAATATTAAGCCTTGGCCCAAAAATTGCATAAGTATTAACGTTTGCCCTAGAAAAAGCATCAATATTAACCTTCCACTCAAAGCTTCATGATTATTGGCCTAATTAACCTTGGGCCTAAAAGGGCTGAATACTACTGTTGTAAGCAAAATTTTGTGAGGCCTACAAATTGAATTTTAGACCTGGCCTAAAAACACAAGAATATTAAGCTTTGACCAAAACAATTCATGAATTTTAACCTTTGGCAAAAAAAAAAGCTTGAATGTTAACCTTCTGCCTAACATTTTTTTTATCAAAAACTTGTGGCCTAAAAATTCACGACTTTACTTTGCCCAAAATACATGAGTATTACTCTATAACTTAAAAAATGTGTGATTGTTAGCCTTGCGCCTTAAATTTGATGGGTACCAACCTTAGGCCCAAAAAATGTGAATACTAGTTTTCCACCCAAAAATTCATGATTATAAACCTTTTGGCCTAATAATGAGTGACTTTTGGCATTTGACCCAAAAACATGAGAATATTAAGCTTTAGGCCAAAAATTTCATGAGTATTAACCTTGGGAAAAATGAGAATATTAGCCTTCTACTTAAAATTTCATGATTATAAACCTTTGGACTAAAAATTCATGTATTTTAGAAGTCGGCCCAAGAACACATAAGTACTAGATGACACCCTGTGCTTTGTTGCGGAATATACAGAAGAATATATATTAAATGTTGTAGAAATGATGGATGGATTTGAATTAGAATATTGTGAAAATGATGTGAGAAATAATGATTTAGCATGCTTGTATGTTAGAATGTAATAAATTATAGATATAATCATATATAACTTTTCGATTAAAATAGGACTGTAATAAGGGTTGGCTTTGAGCTTCTTGACTTGATTATATATATAAGGTCACAAGTAACATAAAGTGATATCTCTTGGTATATGTTTTTCGTTGATAATATAGTGCTAGTCAATGAAAATCGAGCGAGAGTAAATATAAAGCTAGAGTTGTTGGGGCAAACTCTAGAGTCAAAAGGTTTTTGGCTTAGCAAAACTAAAATTGAATATATGATAAGTGACTTTCGCATTACTACACATGAGACGTAAAATATTAGTTTGTAGGGTCAAGTAGCGCAAAAAGGATATCTTTCACTATTTATGATCAATTCTATAGCGAAATAGAGATATTGATAAAAATATTAGCCATAGAATCAAGACAGAGTGGATGAAATGTTAAAAAGTATCATACATTCTCTATAATCTAAAAGCTATAAGGCAGATTTTATAGAATAAACCCTAATATATTCAATAATTAAGTATTGCGGAGATATGTGTGTTGTGTTATATTTGTGTGCATAAAAGAATGGATCGGATTTGCAACAATGATATACGTGATAGACCAGAGATAGTACTAATTAAAAAAATTATCTAATATCGATTGAGATGGTTTAGACATATTCAGCAGAGACTTTCAAAAACCAGTGTATAATAAAATTCTAAGGTGCGGGAGGAGAGACGGGAGAAAGCCGAAATTGACAGCGGAAGAGGGCAATAAAATGAGACTTAAATTGTTGAAATATTTCGAAAGTTTTGATCTTAAATATGAGTGCATGTAAAATATCTATTTTTTATGTGATACGTGGCTTTTATGAGTTTCATTTCTAAACTATTCTAATTTGTTTGAGACTAAAAGACTTAATAATGATGATGATAATGATGAATTGTATGTTGAGTTTTAGTTGATTATTGAGTTGATGTGATATGTTTGCATGTTAAGTTTTAGTATATACTAATTTTATGCTTAGATATTCAGTTGATTATAACTATATAGAAGATATATATTAGCATATGGCTAAAAAACGTGTGAATGTTAGACTTGTGTGAACATTAGGCCTAAAAAAGTGTGAGCATTAGTCTTATGCCCAAAATTTTGTGATAATAAATCATTGGTCCAAAATATCACGAATTTTAAAAACTTTTTGCCTAAAAAGACATCCATATTAGTCCTTAGGCCAGCAATTTTATGAGTATAAACCTTTGGCCAAAAAAGGGTAACTATTAGACTTCTACTGAAAAAAACACACATAAGAATTAGTGTATAACTCAAAAATGCATAAATGATAGCCTTGGGCCAAACATTGAATCAGTATTCACCTTGGGCAAAAAAAAGTGAATATTAGACTTGTGTCCAAAAAATTCACATTATAAACCTTTAACCTAAAAATTGATGAATTTTAGAGATCAACCCGAAAAATACATGGATAATAAGCGTTGGCAAAACATTTCATGAGTAAACCCAAAAAAGCATGAATACTAACATTCTTCTTAAAAACTTCATGATTATAAAGCTTTGGTCTAAAATTATATGAGTTTGACAATTTGCCCAAAAACCATATGAGTAAGCCTATGGCTCAAAAACAAGTGCATGTTAGACTTGGGCAAAAAATTGCATAAGTAATAACCTTGGGACCCAAAAGCATGAATATTAGCCTTCTGCCCTAGATTTCATGAATATAAACCTTGAGCCTAAAAAATTGTGAGTTTTAGACTTCGGCCAAAAACACATGAGTACTAATCTTATGGCTCAAAAACACATGAATGTTGGCATTGTCCTAAAAAATTCATGAGTATTATTAACCTTTGGCCCCAAAAGAAAAACTTAATACAAGTGTTCTAGCCAAAATTTCTTCGTTATAAAATTTTGGCCTAAAGAATTGATGAAATTTTAGACTCGGGCCAAAAAAACACATGAATATTAAGCCTTTGTCCAAAAAATTTCATCAAAAATAACCTTTGGCAAAAAAAGCTTGAATGTTAACCTTCTCCTAAAATTTCATTATTATAAATATGTGGCCTAAAAATCCATAAGTTTTAGATTTTGGCCCAAATTAAACATATGAATATTAGTCTATGGCTCAAAAACTAGTGAATGGTAAGCCAGCCAAGAATTGCATGAGTACTAGCCGCCCAAAAGAGCCTTAATATTAGTTCTCTGCCCAAACTGTCTTGATTAACCTTTGGACTACAAATTTGTGAGTTTTAGACTTCGGCCCAAGAATATATAGATTTGGGCCAAAAATTACATGAGTATTAAACCTTGGACAAAAAGGAGAGAATATTAGCTTTCTGTTTAAAATTTCGTTATTATAAACCTTTCACCTAAAAACTCATGACTTTGACTTTGACCCAAAAACACATGTGTATTAATCTATGGCTCAAAAACGTGAATGCTAGCTTTGGATCAAAAAATTATTTCATGAGAATATTAACATTGGGGAAAAAAGTGAATATTAGTGTGCTGACAAAAAATTTGTGATTATAAACCTTTGGTTAAAAATTCATGAATTTCAGACTTTGGTCCAACAACACATGAGCCTATGGCTTAGAAAGCTGTGAATATTAGACTTGTGCCAAAAATTTCATGAGTAATATCATTGGGCCCAAAAGGCAAGAATACTAGTCTTATGCCCCAAATTTTGTGATTATAAACCTTTGGATTAAACATTCATGAATTTTAGACTTTGGTCCAACAACACATGAGTATGAGCCTACGGCTTAGAAACCCATGAATGTTAGACTTGTGCCAAAAAATTCATGAGTATTAACATTGGGCCCAAAAAGAAAGAATACTAGTCTTATGCGCAAAATTTTGTGATTGTAAACCTTGGTCTAAAAGTTCATGAATTTTAGACTTCAGTACAAAAACAAATGAGTATTAAGCCTTGGGCTGAAATTTTCATGAGTATTAAACTTAGGCCCCAAAAAGCAAGAATATGAATCTCCGGCTCAAAATTTTGTGATTATTGGCCTACAATTTCATGCGTTTTTAACTTTGGCCAAAAAACTCATGACTATTTGCCTATGGCTAGTAATTGCACGAATGCTTAGCCAAGTTTCCATGTATACTAAACTTGTGCAAAAAAAGTGAGTATTATCATTGGACCAAAAAAATGGGTGAATATTAGTGTTCTACCCAAAATTTCGTTATCATAAACCTTTGTCCTAAAAATTCAAAAAGTTTAGACTTCGGTCCAAGAGCACATTAATAGTAGCCTATGACTCAAATGCGTGAATGTTATACTTCTGCCCCCAAATTTCAAGAGTATTAACATTGGGTCAAAAAAACATGAATACTATTCCAAAATTCAATGATCGTAAACCTTTGGCCTAAAAGTTCATGACTTCGGTCCAAAGCACGTGAGTACTAGCCTATGACTCAAAGGCATGAATGTTAGACTTCTGCTCCCAAATTTCAAGAGTATTAACATTGGGAAAAAAACGTGAATACTATTCTTATACCCAAAATTCCATGATTGTAAACCTTTGCTCTAAAAATTCATGAATTTTAGACTTCGGACCAAAAACATGTGAATGGGCCAAAAAAATCATGAGTACTAAAGTTGGGCCCCAAAATGCATAAATATTAAACTCCCACTCAAAATTTCTTGATCAATTTCATGGGTTTTAGACTTGGCCAAAAAACATTTGAGTACTTGCCTATGGCTCAAAAATGCGTGATTGTTAGCCTTTGACCAAAACTTACATGAATATTAACCTTAGGCCCAAAAAACGTGAGTATTAACATGCATAAATATTAATCTTTGGCCCAAAAAAGCATAAATATTAACCCTTGGCCTTAAAATGCATGAATTTTAGACATCGGCCAAGAACACATGAGTATAAGCGTATGGCTAAAAATCAAAATGCATAAATATTAGACTTGTGCCGAAAAATCCATGGGCATTAACATTGGGCCCAAAGGAGCATGAATACTAGTCTTGCATTCAAAATTTCGTGATTGTAAACCTTTGGCCGAAAACACATGAATGGACCAAAAAGTTGATGAGCATTAATCTTGGGCCAAAAAAGTATGAATGTTAACCCTTGGCACAAATGTTCAGGATTATTGACCTGTAATTTCATGTGTATAGGTGTCCAGATTTTCCACAAGGCATATATTGTGCCTGTTTTATAGTGGAAGTTTGAACCAGGAAGTGTGCTGCATTTCTTCATGTATATCAGTGTTATATGATTAGCCACAGCTGAGGTTATATTTCAAGTTATTTATCTGATGAAGATATTATGAAATATTTTCAGCTAATCGGAGATGCACAATCTTGATTAATGCGTCCAGATGACGCAACACTGCGGCTGTGTTGCCTGATCGGTGGAAGGAAAGGGTTAAGGCATTCCAGGTAATTCCCAGGCCATCAGAGAAGCCATGAAGTGCCCATGGAATAAAAGCCATGACAATGTGGCGGCCCACAAGTGAATTGCAGCGCAAGATGAGAAATTTGTAAACCGCATCCTATGAACGGGCCTATTAACAGCTCACCAAAAGAAATCGTTTGGCCCGTTAGAAAAGTTCTCAAAATTCACTAACAGCCCATCCACAGAGAGTTACCTGGCAAGTGCGGCCCACCAACGTCTTGTCCAAAGAGAAGTTGTCACAACAAATATTCTACGCACGAATGAGACCCATCCAGACAAAATACCAGCCCATACACATGGAATTTACGTCGCAAAACGGCGTATCAAATTATTTTTTGAGGTTTTTTTTTATAATTGTTTTATTAGCCTTTCTTCTTCTATGATACATTTTTTATATCACACATTTTGTAATATGTATATATTCAATATACTGACTTTCAGACGAGATCAGGTATTCCAGACGTTGCTCAATTTGATACATGTTCAGAATCCTCTTATCTGTGTTCTACTGTGAAACTACAGAATTTGGCCTCATGATGAACATCAATGTTACACCGGCCTACTAGTACTGATGATGATCCTTTTAATTTCTCTTGCGGAGATAACTATAACAACACGATCGATGCCCTCCTACCGATTAAAAAACTGATTTTGTTCCGCATGAACGCTAACATATGGATTTGCTTGCGTGATGGAAAAAAAATAAGAATAATTGACAGTACACATTACGCTGACGTTCCGGATTGGGCAAGAAGACTTTTAAGCACGCCGGCTAAGGACTGCAGTTTCAGTTCCGATAGATAGTTTTTTTTTATGGTGTTTCAAACGGATTATTTATTCCACGTTTTAAAAAATATATTTTATTTAAAATTTTTTCTAATACATTATTAGATCACTTATTTTAGGCTGTTGGTTTATTTCTTAAAATATTTAATTTGTCACTATAATTAAATGGATATTCCGTTTAATAATCTAAATCAGACCATCACTCTAGTGTTGCACAGCAACTTGACGAGTAAATATGAATTAAGGATTCGAACAAAAAATTTGTGAGCTTTCAGTGTACTGTTGCACAGCAACTTGAGGAGTAAAATACCTGCAGATACATACGGTCATCTCATCATCCGGACAAGAAATCAGCATGGATAAGACAATTTCCAGGTCATAAGGTAGACTCACTGCACTATCAGTATGCATGCACTATTCACTTGTTCTGTTCTTGAGCTTAATCATGCAGGAAAGTCTCTGGCTTGTATTAAAACGTGGATTAAACCCTGCAATGATTCCCGGACTACTATATGATATCCAACTTTGATGGCGACGCTAACCTTCTTCTCTGCACAACGCCAAGCCGAATTGTTCAACCATCTAGAACACGTGCAGGCCAGGTGGACTGTCTCATCTGATGATTATTCTTATCTCCAGCATCCAGTATTTTTTTTCTGCATTAGTTGAGCAGAGTCTTACTGTCCAAGAGAATGTTTGGCAATTGGCAGATGAAGGGGATGAAAATATTACTGCATTAACCTGATAATGATTAGCAAAATTGCCTTACTGTCTTACAGTTACACACATACTACTAACTAACTGCAGATTTCTTGGCTCATTATTATGTAGAAATCTCACTTCTGCACTGCACACATGCTAGTATGCTACTGCTTCATTGATCTGGAATGATTCATGATTTGTCCTATCTACATATATTTTGCTAAATTTCATCTCATCTGAAGCTGATCTTGCTAATGCAACTACAAGCTTTGGCATCCGTCCAATCGATGAACCACGGTTGAGATCGAGCCACGACGATGAATTATCCGTGTTTGATGACGCTCGATCTGAGCCGTCGTTTGTCGGATCGGACGATCAACAAGGACCCACGTTGTTCACTCCCCTTGTGCTGGTCCTAACCTCCTAGGCGATCACCTTCACCTTCACCGAAGTGACAGTGCCGAGTTCCTGGCCGATCGCCGCCGCCTCGAGCATCTGCACGACGGAGCGCATCGACGGCCTCATCGACGGCGTCCTGCTGGTGCACATCACGGCCACGCGGAGCACCCTGACGGCCTCCTGCTTGGCCCATTCCTCGCCGATGTTGGTGTCGAGGAGGGACATCACCATGTCCCGGTTGTCCAGCCGGCGAGCCGCCCAGTCCACGATGTCCCTGCTCTCGCCGTACTCCGCCATGATCGGCGTCCGCCCCGTCACCAGCTCCAGCAGCACCACGCCGAAGCTGTACACGTCGCTCTTCTCCGTCACCTTCCACGTGTAGGCGTACTCCGGCGCCATGTACCCAAGCGTGCCGGCCACGACGCCCGGGGTGGTGTCCGGCGTTGCGGCGCCGGCGCCGGCGCCGTCGAGGATCTTGGCGAGGCCGAAGTCGGCGATGCGTGGCTTGAAGGACTCATCGAGGAGGATATTGCTCGACTTGACGTCGCGGTGGAGGATGGGGCGGTCGCAGCCGTGGTGGAGGTACTCGAGCCCACGGGCGGCGCCGACGGCGATGTCGTAGCGCTCCGGCCACTCGAGCCTGCCGAGCTTGCGCCCCTCCGGCCCGTGCAGCCGCTCGTACAGGCTGCCGTTGGGGAGGTGCTCGTACACCAGCAGGTTCGCCGCCCCGTCCTGGCTGGTGATGCTGCACAGGAGCTTCACCACGTTCACGTGCCGGATCGAGCTCAGCGTCCCCACCTCCGAGTCGAACTCGCGGCACCGCACCGACGCCGTGCGCCGCTCCGCTGACGGCGACCGGAGCATGGCGGTTGAGGGCGCCGTGCTCCTCGCCGCCCGCGTAAGGGTGATGTGCTTCACCGCGACCACGGCGCCGCTCCCGAGCTTGACGCGGTACACGTTCCCGGACCCGCCGCTGCCGATGAGGTTCTCGTCCCGGACGCCATCGATCACCTCGTTCTCGTCGAACGCCAGGACCCTGAACGACTTGAGGTCCCACGAACCCTTCTTGCCGAACACCTTGCCACCGGAGCCTCTCGCCACGGCCGCCGGAGACTTCGCGCGTCGGCGCTTCTTGATGTACATCGCCGCGCCGAGCGCGGAGAGAACGACGGCGAGGCCTGCGAGGAGACAGGTGACGACGGTGCGCGCGGTTCGCGCCGAGTGGCCTCCCGCTCCCGGCGAGCAGCGGCCGAGGAAGTCCACCCCGGTGGTGGCGCAGAGACCGGGGTTCCCTTTGAAGCTCTCGCCATAGGCCAGGATGGCCAGCTGCTCCGGCACGGGCCCGACGAGCTTGTTGTCGGACAGGTTCAGGTAGCTCAGCTTCAGCCCTGCGAGGCTCGCCGGCACGGCACCGGAGAGGTCGTTCCCTGACACGTCCAAAGAATTAAGCCGCGGCAGGGTCCCCAGCTCCGACGGGATCGCGCCGGCGAGCATGTTCCCGGTGAAATTGACCGTACTAAGCGACGAGCACGTGCCAATGCTCGCAGGAATGGCACCGGTGATTCCATTCCTAGCAATGTTCAGGTTGCCGAGACGCGCCAGCCTCCCGATGCTCGCCGGAATCTCGCCGGACAACCCGTTCGACGAAATGTCTATTATCTCGAGGTTGCTGGCGTCGCCGATCGACGGCGGTATCGCGCCGGAGAACCTGTTCCCGGCCAGGATGAGATTGCTCAGCGAGCCGGCTTTCCCGATGCCGTCGCCGATGCCGCCGGTGAACTGGTTATTGGCAAGGTCAATAATGTTGACGTTGGGGAGCGCCCACAACCCGTCGGGGACATCGCCGGACATGGAGTTCTTGTTCACCCTGAACCTCTGCAGCGTCGTGCAGATCGCGTAGGTGGCCGGAATCTCGCCGGAGAAGTTGTTCTCCAGCATGAGCAGCTTGCTCATGGTGCCGCGCTTGCACAAGTACGGCGGGATCGGGCCGGACAGCGCGTTGGTCGACACGTCGATGTAGTTGAACTCCGCCCCGCTGCCGAGATTCCGCGGGAGCTCGCCGGTAAGATTGTTGTTGTACAGAGACAGGTTCACGAGCTCCTTGAAGTCGCCGAACTCCGGCGGCACGTTGCCGGTGAAGCCGTTGTAGAACAGCTGCAGCGACACGAGCTGCGTGAGCGACCGGAGCTCGGAGAGGCTGCCGGTGAGCTGGTTCATGGACGCGTCGAAGAACTGGAGCTTCGACAGTTTGCCGAACCCCGCCGGAAGCACGCCGTGGAGGGAGTTGTTGTACAGCTCGAGCTGCAGGAGGTTGGTGAGCTTGGTGATCTCCGGCGGTATCTCGCCGGTGAGCGCGTTGTCGGAGAGCGTGAGGTTGACGAGGTTGACAAGGTTGCCGATGCCGGGAGGGATGACGCCGCCGATGTTGGCCGCGGAGAGGTATAGCATGGTGAGGTTGGTGAGCAGAGTGATCTCGTCGGGGAACGTCTCCGTCGGCTCGAAGAAACCATTGTCGCCGGCGGCGAGCACGGTGAGGCCGGGCATGGAAGCCAGCGCGCGCCAGGGGAAGGCGCCGGTGAAGGTGTTCTGCGACACGTTGAGCCTCTGCAGCCTTGTCAGCAGCGAGAGGTCCGGCACGTGGCCGGAGAATCTGTTGAACGCGAGGTCGAGCACCTCCAGGCCGGTGCACCCCACGACGCCGTCGATCCCACCGGCGAGCGTGTTCGACGGCAGGGAGAGCTTCACAAGCGAAGGCAGCGAGCCGCACAGAACGTCGAACGGGACGGACTGCGCAGCCACGCCCAAACCCTCCACGGCGATGGCAGTGACAGAGCCGCCGCCGGGATCGCCGCAGTCGACGCCGGTGAAGTTGCAGGGGGAGGCGGCGGCGGCGTCCCACCTGGCGAAGAAGTCGGCGGCGGTGGAAGGGATGGTGAGGGCGTTCTTGAAGGCCATGAGGGCTGCCACCTCGGAGACTGTACCGGCGGCGGCCGCGGCATGGAGGCCGACGAGGAAGAGGAGGAGGAGGAGGAGGAGAGGGGGCAGAAGGGGAGGCGGTGGCATGGCTGCCGGAAGGAGGAAGAGAAGGAAAAATGCTTCCTTTGGTGTCAGTGTGTGAAGCTGATTGATTGGCTTTAAGGTAAGTGGTTGGTCAGCAGGCTGTTCCAAGGACAGCACAAAGCTGCTAGCCTTAATTAGCTTAGCTTAGCCAATTCTTGTACTAATGATTAATTAATGTTTGGAGTACTGTTCCAAACAGAGCCATGATTAATTAATGGTGGTTAATTTAATTTTCTACTCCTTCATTTTTAAATATATGGCAATATTGATTTTGGGTGCACGTTTGATTATTTATTTATTTAAAAAATATATGTAAATATCATTTATTTTGATGTGACTTGTTTTTATTAAATATATTTTAAATATGACTTTTATTTTTTATATTTACACTAAATTTTGAAATAAGATAAATGGTTAAATAAATGTTTAAAAAATTAACCAATCATATATTTAAAAATGATGTAGTGATATATCTGTGATTTTTTTTAGTTATGTAATGCATTGTATTAAGGGACAGAGGTACATAATTGTTATAGGGGTACATAGAAGGTGATCAGCATGGTTGAAGGCTTGTTTATTTTGGGTTAAGTAGCTAGGTTCTTAATTAGTGGAGACCGGGGACTAATAACTCTGTAAAGCGTGCTAATTAACCAGTGTAATCGAGCTTTTCTCTGCTTCTATGCACGGCAACATTGCTTGACCAATGGGCAATAGGTTCAGTTCAGGCAGCACTAGTTTGTGGAACGCTATCACTACTTACAAAAAGCCAATCACGTCTGCCAAAACAGTTTTTCATGTGTGGCCAGCCATCCCGCCTACGACTTCAGCCAGTAAAATTTATATATTTTTAAAGGCTAGTGGCCGAACGAAAATCAGTTTTATATCGCATAAATATTTTCAATGCTAAAAAAATCTACAGCCAATGCCGCTCCTTAGTTCGGTGACAACTTCCCTTTCCTATCACTGCCTCAATCAATTCCCTCAACCCATAAAAATTTCCAAAGTTTTCAGATCTAGAGAGCATCATAATTTACACCTATTCACAAATTTCCAATTGAATCTATTCACAAATTTCTAATTCAATCAATCCACAGAGTAAGTAGCTAGCACCAAAATAGCTAGGGCAGAGGATGGAGGCGATGGTGGTACGTAGGGTTACTCACTGGCCAAAGAGCTACAGCCTCGTTGTCACGATCGTTATAGCCCTCGTTGCCGAGCCACAACTCTAGATCTATTCCTCGCAACCTATGCAGCCATAGTTGTTGTAGCCCTCGTCATCATCGTTGGCTCAACCACGCCGGATCTACCACCCCCATGCCTTCCACTCCTCTCTTTGTCAGATTCAGTGGAGCTAGTGGTCACTGCTACCATCGTCACCATGTTGAGAGGAAGGACCGGTCGCTACCGTTGAGTCGTGCTCCCTTTTCTTTTCTCCACCGTGCCACTCCTTCTCCACTATCTGCTCCTCTTCCTTTGTTGTCACCTACCGTTGCTGTCACCCCTTTGCCGTCATCGATTGCCTCCTTCCAGCTAGATTTAGCAGAGGGAGAGTCGACTCTAGGAGAGGGAGGGGAGGAGAGTAGAAGAGCACGCCCGAAGCCACAACTATCGTCGCCACCATGCCACCCCTTTGCTCCTCGGCTGAGAGTGATGGAGGGTGAGGGAGGAAGAGCTGAGAGGAAAGGATTGGGATTGATGATGTGTGCCGCTGGCTCTTCTTGACTATACCGATTTTAATAGCACTCTCATATTTTGTATCTCTTTAGATTCTACTCATAAAAATTGATTTTTATAGATGGTGTCTAAAGAGGGCCATATATAAAAACCTATAAAAATCAATTTCTACGTGAGAGGCTATATCTAAGTGGAGATTTTTTATTCTGCCTAGAAAAATGAAACCTAGGTGTTGAAAAAAAATCATTTTTTATAGTGTGTTTCTTGTCTAATGACGGTCAAGCAAATGCAGAAATGCTAACTAGCTAGCTTGGACTGATGAATGTGTGTATGACTGTAAATCCGCTTCAATTAAAATGTAATAATGTATGTTTAGACTAAAATGCAGATAAAGACTAATGGATGATAGATTTGTTTATACATGGATGAATTATATATTATGTATTATAAATCTCTAGTAATTTAAAATAAGTAGTCTGAGCAATGCTGATGCATAATTTTTTTTAACAAACCATACTTACTTTCTAAAGGGTGGAACAAATAATCCGCGGGCAATGTGCTAGCCTGTGCAGCAAGTTGAGCCTGGCACAAAGGTAGTACTGAAGATAATACTCCTATATTACGAGCATGCATGTTGCAAACTTGCAATACAGCTGTAGTTGCAGAAACCGTGTGTTAGAGTAAAATATAAGTATGGATATGCAGGGTCAATAATATATATCCTGAACCAACAACAATCATGGATTGAGCCCTTCAAGAATGTATTTACACTGGTTATTATACTTTGGTATATCAGAGAAATTGATGAGAGTGGACCATATATAATAACCCTCCTAAAACCTATAAATTCCTCTGTAGTTTTTCTCTCTGAAGAAGACACACTCAACTGTTGCATTAGAGAACCTTGCCCCTGCGAAAAATTCAGAGAACCTTCCGAATTAAACAGAGTGATTTGAGGTAAAATTAATTAAACAAAGATAGTCCGGCTTTCCTGGTAACCTCCTCTGGTAATATCAGTCCACTGGCCAGTGAACCTACGTGTGTGTTCTCAAATGCCACACGTGCTCGCTCTGACATATGGCCACTACCAACACTGTACTTGCTCTCTCTCTCTCTCTCTTTTTTTTCTCTCCTTTCCCATTGCTTCCTTTCTCTCGATCTCACTTTCGTTGGTGTTGCTGTCCCCTGTGATTTGATGGGTTGACGTGGCTTCTTTTTGTCACCCATGTCCACTACCGATTCCTTTCCAACCTCTTTCTCCCTCGCCTCCAAGATACTAGATGCTGGGGCGCGTCTCGTGCATATAGTTTGTTGGATTATTTGTATCGCGGTGCATCAATAATCACATGTCGCAATTAAGGAAAAAGTCATAATAGAACATAAAGGTACAATTTGCAAATGGTAGATAGCTTGTTTCTTCATGAGGTATTCCATAGAACCGATGGTTAATTAGTGTCTTCATGTCATGTACACAGCAAAATTTGCCAGCCACAGACCAGCTAGATCACACATGAGTAAATGACTTGTAACATCAGCAGATGGTCTATGTAGGCAATGGTAGTAACCGACGGCATAATAGTTTAGATTGTCCTACTGGTAGGAACTACTGTTGTAAGTTTAGTTGATAGGTATCTCAGAGAATATAAATCACAGCTACCAAGTACCTATTAACGGACAAATGGAAGATGTAAACAGTTCCCACTTGAATACTATTGTTACCACAAATGACTCCCATCCGGTTGTGAGGTTGCAACGACAATCGGCATGTCGTACACAAGAATTACACGTAGCCGCCACATTCCCTAGCTTGCCACCTTAGCTTGTTCACGTAAGTATGTGATGGAGTCATCTTGAGCTATAAATCACAAATTGACGAAGGAATTTTAGTTTATAAGTTGCATATCACATACATACACATAAACTTCAATGCAACCCTGCAAAAGCAGCAAACAAACAAAGGAAGCGAATCTCGTTGAAACAAGAAATTATGGCATATAAGTCTCCTTAAAAACAAATTGCAGGTAACGTAGCTAACTTTAAATTGACATATACCTGTTTAGATCAAACTAACTTGCAGCCTGATCACTAATACATCAGTACATGGCCCAGCTTATTGTTTGGCCTTGTTAGTTGGAAAAAAAGATATAAATTGCCGAGAAATAAGCAGGCATGGTAAATATGGTTGTAGCTCAATTGATTATATGACCTAGAGTTTAGAAAGTGATTCTGTACTATGGCAAGCAGCCAATATGATCACAAAACCAATTTAATAATGCCCCAACTTTAGTTTGACAGTCCAATCAAGCTAATCTTTGTATATGGTAGTCCGAGAACACTACCCAATCATCAATTTCATCCTAAGTCAATATTAATTATAAAACACATATTGGAGGATTTCCCAATTCCCCGTGTCAACCAAGAACCAAACCTGAAGAATATGATAAACATTCGGGCGACAGCCTAAAATAAGCTGCACTAAAAATATCATGACATCCAATCTAAAACATGAAAAGCGATGCGAAGGACAAGTCAAGCAAGCGATGTGAAGGCAAGTCAATCGATTTCCAAAATATCCCAGTCAATACTAAATGCAAAGTAGAAAACTATGGAACATCATATTTCCTTTTATGTTAAAATCTGCGGCAGTTCATGTTATATGAATATCATGATAATTGACGTGATTAGAGTTAATGGCAAGCATGGCATGCGTGCATATAGCTATCATGTATGAGATGTCATCAGGCCATAGAAACATTTAACATCTTGCTAAGCAAAAAAAAATACATATACTCATCTGGATATAAAAACCAACTTAACTTAATTAATCTGGATATCAAGAAAATTATGATGTAAAGGAAATACGTTGATGTAAGTATGGAATACCTGGTATACGCTGGGATCAACACTAAATGATTCCCTAGAAAAAATATTGTTTTACTCAGAAGGTCATGATGGTACTAATTCCGATGGATTAAAGATTCAAGAAGTAACTAACATATCAAAGGTAATTTTTGTCGGAAGAACACTATGAATCCAATGGGTAAGGAGGTCTACTATGGTTGGGGACTGCTAATTGAAAACATTAAATAGGGCATGAATAATTACCTGAACAATTGCCAAAGCAATGGAGGACGTACAGCGATTGCTCTTAATTCTAAATAGCACCTGAACAAAAAGAGAGTTAGTTTGATCCATTCATAAGATCCAAATAAACGAATTTTGCGTTAAACATATAATCATGAACACTCACAATTTTTCTTCATATCTGAACTGTAATTGATCTGCAGCCATGGGCCTGCTGCTAGTCATACGATGATCACTATGACTCCATGCCTAAAATATATTGATCTATATCCATAGAAAATGGAATCAAGCAAAGAGGGATAGATATCAGATATAATATACATGGGAATCTCTAGAAGCAATTCTACAGATGATTTTTTTTCACCCCAGACCTGTAGGAGACAACCGGTTTCCTCGCTTTTCGCATAGCATAATAGTGTACCTTAAGTTAAATTTGGAATTGTCGATAACCATATGTATATTCCATAAATTACATTAAAATTTTCAAAAGGGATAACAGAGCTTTTCAGCGAAGATATCAGAACTTTGCAAGAACTGCTTCCATTTAAACATCTAAAACTTTTGCTTTCAGAACTCTGTAAGAACTGCTCCCATACAAGCATCTGCCTTTTGCTTTAAGTCATGTGTCATGTCCACTAAAGATCCCGCGACACAAAAAAATTGCAATTTGTCAATTTTTAGATGACATAAAAGAAATTAAATATTTTGCATTGTCTGTAACTCCAGTAGATGTACGCGTTACATACTCAGCATGTAGCATCAGAAAAATAAAAGCTCATGTAGAAAAACCAATGAAGCATATATATATCTATAAACATTCAAGCATTTTTTTTTCATTGGCAATGTCATGCTCTGGCGGTTTGGCCTCTAGAATTCTAAATTAAAAAAATGAAGAAGGTGTGCAATGAAGATGCAGCCAAGAAAGTTTTATGAGTAAAATAAGCGAATTGTTGGAACACTTCTTAGCCAAAAACGCAAGCGATTAGTTGAAGCTTAAATTATAAATGCAAATATTCGCTAGCTACAATAGCAAAACAGTTGTCATTCTTGTGAAAAATTTCACCCTAGAATATTTATGAAGGTAAATTAAGATTGATACTGAGTGAGATGTTTTCATATTAGTTTTCCTATAATAAATCGGAAAGTGGCATACATAGACATATATATATATATATATTCATCTTCAATATAAACCTTTCACTAATCCAGTTTAGTACTATTTTATGTCATGAGGTTTGCTAAAGTTGAAAAAAATTGGGAAAAAAAGGGCATTGGAAGAAAGGCAAGGTTTACTCCACGGAAGCGCTGGAATAGATTATGTATATTCAACTGGGCTGCGAGCCTGCGAAACACGCAATTTTGTTAAACACTGACCAATAGCACCCATGGAAAGAGGATTTAGCGTGAGTGTATAATAACATGAATCAAAAGGAAGGCAAGCAAAGGAGCACATACAACTTTTTTTTAGATTTTTGAAGAAATATATATGCACAGTAAAGCATAGATTCCAACTGAAGCTACTTCGACTGGAGTATCTCCAAAGAGTAGGACAGAAACATACCACCAAGTGTAGATAACCTGAGGGTAGAATGAGCATTGCAGTATATAGATCATATAATGACAGCGCCGATATTCATCTCTGATCATATAAATAACCAAAGTGTAGCATAAACTAAGGAAAGGTGATTATGCAGCTATATATGCTATTACAAATGGAATAATATACATAACATATTTAAATCTATAGAAATTTTAGCTACGCTCATGAGGGCAGCTGCTTTTGCCCTCTAGCTCAGCTACGGCAAACAAGCAAACAAAATGTCTATGATAATATTGGTGAGCAGAAAAAAAAGCGTTTTATCACTAAGATTGCTCACCAAATATGAAATTGACATGTATCAATACAATTTTGGACGCAACGACCGCAAGAAATGGGGTTGGGAGTTTATGACGTCCAGGACTAGTGTGGTCAGCTCTTTCTCATGGCCTGTGTAGCGACGGTTTGCTTCTACGATTATGTGCAGCTCATGGTTGGGGATATTTGCTGCGAACATCAGGGCATCTTCCACTGGGATTATTTCATCATTGGACCCTTCAAGATCATAAGGAAAAAAGATCTTTAAGGGTTTATTTTCTAAACACAATGATACCTGATAGCCTAATACAGGTGTGTGATAGTAGGTTGTGATTGTGACCTACTGTCTTTGCTTATGGAACGGCTCGAAAGAAGGGCACTGGTGCTCAGCAGATCTTTCAGACATTCTTGTGTCACAAAGTACTAAAATTCTCCTGAACATGGATGAAAATATTGTCATGAACTCATGGGCTAAGATTTTCAGAGAAAGTCTGTGATGCAGATACTGGCATACAACAACACCAAAAAATCAATCAACGTCAATGTGAATATTTTGGTTGAATACTGCAACATCCAACTGATTTTGGGACTTTGCAAAGTTTGCGAGAGAAAAAAAAAAGAATGCATATCAAGTTAAGCAAAAGCTTGTTTCTTTTCTGTTCCTGACATTTGTTTTTCTTTCTTTATTCGCTGCGTGAACTTTTTTTCCCAGGCGCATGTGAACCTCACGCTCTCACGCAAAACGTCCAAAAAAGTTGACGAGGACCAGAATATCATGGTATATGGAATCATACAAAAGCAGGGCATTTCCTCCTGTGTGGAGATCCCTGGAGAAGCACAATACATAGAGATTGTCCTCTCCCTAGTCCCTAATGAAGCAATGCACCTTTGATTTCATATTTGTCTTGGTCGATGATATACATACCATCGAACAAAAATACACAATAGCAGGACTAATTTCTTGAGGGTAAATAGCCAACCAACAAAATGGGGCAAAAGTATGACTTAGCTTTTGATGTATTTTATTGTCAAGCCACATACATAAAAAAAATAGATAAGCTAATTACAAACAAAGGAATAACTGAGGAAGAGTAGAGGTAGAAAGTGAGGAATATTAAGAGGGAGGAGAAAGCTAGCAAATGAAGATGACGATGGAAATTCCTGCATTGCCAAACCGTACCTAGTGCGGGTGGCATCAATCTTCCTCAAAGCCATCCAGTAGGCCAGCATCGCCTCCCTCGGCCATTGACGATGGCGAGTCCAGCACACGTGCAACCGTTCAATGAGGTGAGGCTGCATCCAAGCTAACGACGATGGCGCACGCCCTCCCCAGAATCGTGGAGAGGTGGATAAAGAGTGGGTCCAGATCCAGATCACCCCATATGAACGACCTTGCCATCCAACGTGGAATCCAACGTGGACTACCACCATCCGCGCCGCTTTATGTTCTCCCATTGATAGAGCTGCAACCCGTGCAGTGCACCTGTCCGTCTCTCTCTTCTTTCTCTGCAGGAATCACAGGTTCCACTCGATACATACGCCGTCCAATTACACATGCAGAAAACGACCAGCTTACCTGCTTCTAGATTATTAAGATAGCATGTAACCGTACAATGACCACCTGCTTGCTGCTCATGCTAATTACTACCACTAACCACTAGATGTACCACGAGTACATTTTAATTTATATAGAAGTTAATTTAATCTAGTTTTGTAAATATAAGTTATCTAAGCACATCATGCTACCTCTAGCCATATGTACATACAGTGCAAGGTTTGCTTATGCTTATATTTTTTTATAGTACAGTTGTCTCGTATTAATTGGTTGCTTGATTTCGTTATCTAAAAATTAAAATGGTTGCTTGTGTGCTGGTATGAGGGCGACAGTACTGACACATCAGATGCATGGGAGCATCCTTGGAAGAAAGCGTGTTAGAATATAATCCAGCTAACGAGCAGTAAACTTTTAATTAAGTGCATGCATAGAACCGCGAGCTAGCACGCGTGCGGTATTCTTAACTAGTCTGGTTAATTAATTTCTTTTACCACTAGATTAGGTTTTGCTATTTGATGGAGTATATAGAATCCATGCGACAGAAAAAAGCAAAGCAAAGTGTCATATATGTACTGATGTCATCTTCGCACTAACTAAAAAGACACTGTATATATAGATCTAGCACTACATGTGCCAGGGCGGGCGGGTCTAGAATTTAGAGTTTAGAGGTTGAATATTCGATATATATATATATATAATTATAGTAAAAGACAAATAATTAGTATGTATACATTTGGACGGAAGTTTATATATTCGACCATAACTTAAAATTATTTAATAAAGAATTGACAACAAAATATATAAAATAACTTACGATTTAGGTTTTAATGCTTGAGTTTAAATAAGGCATAAGGCATGACAATTCTTTTTTTACGCCTAAAGTTTCAACAATATTAAGTTTGAATTCCGGACTAGTTGCAAGCCGGCCTAACATGCTAACATTAACAGGGTTTAATTGCAAGCTAGCCTAAATCTCTTTTATAGCTCTATTCGAGATATGCATTTTTAGAGGATGAGAAGAACAGGTAGCTGGCGAGCTACTCAATAGCACAAGAATTCAAAAACAAATATAACAAGAGAAGAAATGCGTCGCAGTGCCGAAGGGCGAAGCCAGAGGTGAGAGCGTCGTCACCGAATTTTCGTAGCCCGCCATAGGCTACGGGCGGAGGTGGGGAGCCGGCTGCCGAGGAGGTAAACACGCGAAGCTCGGCCGCCCGCGCGACCACGCCGCCGCCTTTGCCGTGTTGCCGCTGGGCCACCGCCCGAGAAGCGGGCAGACTAGGGAGCCACGCTGCTATGAAGGTGAATGCGTCGCACCAAGCTGCCCACTTGCCCGTGCCGTCGCTTCGCGCCCATGCTCCCAACCTCCCATGCGTCTCTATGTATGTCTAGAGCCCGTTTGCTTGCTGGTTGAGGACAAGGATCTTGGGGAATTTGCGAATTACCAATGGGGCCATCAGATTTATGCCATGCAAATGCGCCATGAGAGCTATGATGGGTTTTTTTATCTTAGGTTGAATAATGTCTTTTTTTCTTTTTTTTTTCTCATACACATATAAGATATGTACTATATATACTCTTTTTTTAAAAAAAGTTTGGGTATTCATCCTAATACCCTTCAATTTAACTGGCCCGCCTCATGTGCCTGTACTTTCTTTCAAACGTGACCCTTTTTTTACTCTTGAGAGAGCATGATAAAAGATCAAGCAACTAACGAGACGGCCCTCGTCAAAATGATATAACGGCACCTAGCTAGCATTCACACATTGATACATATGTACAGTATATATATACCAATGAATGTTACGTTTGGCTTACCTGTGTAGACCTGTAGTTGGTGTTTCATGTCATGCTCATGTGCATGCCAGCTCCAACACTTCATGTCTGCATACATAATGTGACGGTATAGATGTACTGCCACGCATTGTTAATTAGTTGATCCTTTGTTTATAAATTGGGAGACCTAGAGAAAATATAATGGAACAAAATTAATCCAGAAACTGAACTTCGTTAATTAATTAATTAATATGCCTGTGAAAGCAAAGGCCTTGTTTGAAATTAAATTAACCTCTGAGATGTCTGGCCGGTTGCAGTGTTAAGCAGCAGTGTTTGTGTCTCCATCGGTTTGCAGGAATTCTGCAACAATTAAGCAAAGCAAACAGTAGACAGATGCAGAGCAACCTTACATTCATGCACCCATGCATTGATCAAGTTTGACCAGCTAGCTGACCCTGACAGGCCGATGATCGGTGGATCCATATGGTTTATTATTTCATATACTAGATTAATTAATTCGGCAATAATAGCGACTAAGTTAGACTTGCTCGTACTCATTCTTCTTTTATTAATCCTCGAACTTAAAGCATATAATCTCCTGTTGTATAATATAAGAGATCATGATATTTAAATTTGTTTTTAGAGAATAAGAGATTTATAACCCTAAAACAATACTTTATTTTTCACCTAGTTTATTCACCCCTACTCACTTTTGTAGTTAGTTTATCCCCTCAACTAACACCTTTTTCGTAAGAAAACTAATACATTTCCCTTTTTATACTTCCTTAATCTTTATAAAAAATAGCGTAATCCCCTGTATCATAAATACAGAATGGACGGAGTATACTGTATATACAGTACTATTAGGTGCATATATGGTTGTCGATCCATCATCAGTGCACTGTCAATCTGCAGATGGATGGATAGGATAAGCGGATAATTAAGCACAATTAATCCGAGCATTATACACTAGTTAAGCATACTACTGATCCATATATGGAGATTATTGATACGGATGCTGGTGCTACGGAGTAGTGAAGTACTCCTAGTATTCTAGAATTTGTCAGATTCTGAATGTTTTCGCACGAACAAGCATATATGCGTGTTGAGTACTGAGATTACCAACCTGGCCTACTTGCTCTTTGCAATGGTTTTGGGCCCATAAAACTTAGGCCTCCAGGTGATTTTATGTACACGTGGCCAAAAATTACAATCGACGATCGGGCTTCCGTGCTAATGCTACGCATACCAGGTATACTTGGCCCAGCTATATTCATTAACCAAGTTAAATCCACCAATTATTGCTGGACTCCTGCAACTATAGTCGTCATTGGATGGACTCCTACGGCAATAGCACAGCAAAATTCCAGAATACAACTCTTCTCTACTTTACAACAACACAATGGTTTACAATTTCTGCTGTTGGACACAACAGGTACAACTCCTTATACCACAATGGAGTTAGTTATACTTAAGTACTTATATCACGGTAAGTTTGCTCTAAAAAAATATATAGTACGGTAATTTTGGGCGGTTTGAGATATAGAGTACTCCATACCTCTATTTTTCAATATATAAAGCTATCGATCGACTTTTAGATATAAGGTTTAACTATTCGTTTTATTTATTTATTTTGGTGAAACATGCTTTATCATTAAAAATACTTAAACATATCTTTTTTTTATTTGCAGTAAAATTTAAAGACACGGTCATAATAAAAAACGGAGAGAGTATTATTACAACCTAACAATTTTATGTTCCGTTTGTGTATGGTATGCTCCATACATCTCCTACGCCTATCGATAAACAGATAGACTTGGTAATGACGACCGTAGGCCCATACTGGATATTGATATTGCATCACACGGAACGGAAACGAACGGGACAAGGCTAGTGAGAGTTACCCATCAAGATTACGCCTCCCTACTATAGAAGACGTACCCCAGGCTTACACAACTATCCCTCCAGTAGTAGACTAGACTTTTACAAGGAAGCCCTCCGCTTTTCTCCTTTTTCTCTTGTCGTCGCTGCGCTTCCGGCGGTCGCTTCGCTGCTCGCAGTCGCAGGGCATGGAGCTGCAGCAACGCGGAGACGCGGCGGCGGCCAGGCGGATGGAGAGGCTCGCCTCCCACCTGCGCCCGCCCTCTTCTCAGGTCAGCACGCGTCCGAGATCTCATCTCTCTCCCCTTTCTTTCCCACTCCATTTGATTTGTGCTCTGGAGATTACGGGAATTCAGACGAGGGCGAGATGGCTGGAACTAGTCTACATAGATACTAGTACTATTTCGTTACTTTTAGTTTACATCTCTTCCTCCAATTACCTACCCCGGGGAGTGATTGCCCGATGCTGGTGATCAAATTTTGTCTTGGTTTTACCACCTGGCGTGCCGTCCAAAGCTGCCAACTTTACTGGACCTGACCTGGAGGAGGTGTCCTTTGCTTCGGGGAACCCGATTTCTAGTTCGCTCACTCCAATGTTACGGCAAATTGTTGAATGAACTGAAAATTGACTACACTATTTATGATGATATCGTGCATTCTGTTTTGGGGACGGCTTTTTAGTTTGTGATTGAAACTTCTTTCAACCCCGATAGGATCTTACAGTTATAGTAGTTATTATTAGCTTTCTACCAGTGAGTAGGGAATGTGATCGAGAATTAGGCTATTCTGCAGCTTCTCTGCTTAGCTGCAAATTTTCAGGGGAAAAAGTTTGATTAGGAACCTTGTTGGAAGAGCATCTATTCAATTAAACAGCAATTGACTGCCGCTTTTGCAGTGACTACAACCATGCTCTTCCTTTACTGTACTTTCAAATTGATGGTTAGCCATTGATCTAGGAAGTTGCGAAGCGTACTCAAATATGGCCTGAATGTAGCAGCACGAAGATAAAAGCTTACGTTTCCATGTTCTCCGCTCTCTATTTATAATCTGTTTTGTCCCGCTTATTTTTCTCTGTTTGGTGTATTTGAAGATGGAGGAAGCCCCCCTCCTGACGGGCTCCAATTGCCGTGCAAAAGGTGTCGCACCAGGTTTCAAGGTGGCCATCTTGGGTGCATCTGGTGGGATTGGCCAGCCTCTTGCATTGCTCATGAAGATGAACCCTCTTGTTTCTGTGCTCCATCTGTACGATGTTGTGAACACTCCTGGTGTCACAGCTGACATTGGCCACATGAACACTGGTGCTGTGGTATGTTCCTTGACGTTATGGTTAGCATCCTGCTATTCATAATTGATATACCAGATTCTGGAACATTGAATTACTGATTCAGAAGCATAAATCAGTTTTGCTGTTGCATGTTGCTAAGTTGCTAACACTTCTATTATTAGTTCCAATGCTACATTTTTTCGTTTTTATGTTTTGAGTATATATATGCTTCACCTATTTTTCATTACCAAACATGTGACTCATCCAGAAGAAAGTTTAGCAACGACCAACTAATTGTTTAAACCTTTGATTATCCAGAATGGAGGAAACAAGTAAGTCCAATGAAACTGGCTTATCTAAGAATTATGTTTTAAAAACCTCAAAGGTACTAACTTTGTATCTAACCATTTAGTGATCTCTGTGGAGCAAATCACAAAACATGTATGATGCTGCAAGCAACACTTCTTAACCTACTTGCATATTTACAGTATTTTAACAATTATTGGATTTCAGCTTCATAACTTCCAGATATCCTTTTACCACCATGCTGTATTCATACAGTGATTCATCTGTTTATTGAACCACAAAAGCTATTTGGACCGTTGTATGTAATTATACTAAGGTCTGTAATCTACAGGTGCGTGGTTTCTTGGGCCAGCCACAGTTGGAATATGCTCTTACTGGAATGGATCTTGTGATCATTCCTGCTAGTGTCCCTCGTAAGCCTGGGATGACAAGGGATGATCTGTTCAACATCAATGCTGGAATCGTCCAGATTCTGTGTGAAGGAATCGCAAAATGCTGCCCCAATGCAATTGTGAATGTGATCAGTAACCCTGTCAATTCTACTGTTCCGATTGCTGCTGAGGTTTTTAAGAAAGCTGGGACACATGACCCTAAGCGTCTTTTGGGGGTGACAACACTTGATGTAGTGAGAGCCAATACTTTTGTGGTATGAACTGTAACAAAGTTTGCTGTTTTAGTATCACCGTACTTACTTTTACATGGACAGTTTCTCAAAATTTTCTGTCTTTGTTATGTTTACAGGCAGAAGTTCTTGGGCTTGACCCCAGAGCTGTAAATGTTCCTGTCATTGGTGGGCATGCAGGAGTAACGATATTACCACTTCTTTCACAGGTTAAGAGCACCTTCTGTTGTTGCCAAATCTGAAACCTGAGCCACAAATGTAGGGCAAATTAGTTTTTCTAGTGGAAATAGACAATGTATTGAATCAATGTTACCCTGTTTATTTTTTTTCAATATATTGATGGAACTTTACTACTTTTTCCCCATAGGTGAATCCTCCCTGCTCATTCACCTCAGAAGAGATTAGTTATCTCACCATTCGCATACAGAATGGTGGGACAGAAGGAGTTGAGGTATGGTTTTCTTTATCATATAATGCTGCATGTTTAAAATTGTATTCACAAAGTGGGAAGGAAAGTTGATTTCAGAGTCCCTGTTGAGTATTATGCATAATAGTTGTAGTTGTTTGACTCGAAAGTTAATAAATCTGAAAAAGAATCAATATACTAATTTTGTTTGAATATAAATGATCACTGATGCAATGGATAATTTCAATCTTTGTACATATGCATATTAATTACATGAATTTCATGGTGTTGAGAACAAAGTCAAGTATTAAGTGCATGTAGAACTTTAACTAAATATGCCCTGAATGTCTTTTTACCCATATGGCATACATTTGATGTTGTTGGCAGCAAAGCTACTAGTTCAATGCATGTTTAAGTGTCAAAATCCCCGTTGCATATCATTTATCCATATAAAGACCTCCCACATTTTAGCGTTTGGTACTTACATTTGCCTTTTCTAGGTGAAAGTTTAACAGTAGTCTAATGGTAAATATTTTTCTAAGGAGGTCCCAGAGTAGTTTGTTGGCTGAAGTTTAATGTGGTGTTCCCTATTGTCCATTCCTGTGTGCTGTTGCTTTCTCAATGTTTATATGTTGCTAATACTGAGCATTTCAATTTCCCCCTTTTCCTATTATCCATGTATTCCAGGCTAAAGCTGGAGCAGGATCAGCAACTCTTTCAATGGTTGGTTTCTGTCACATGTGTATTAATGTATGAAGGTTATGGTTCTTTTACCAGAACAATTGAGATTCAACATGGACATTTTTTCTAGTAGGCGTATGCAGCTGCCAAATTTGCAGATGCTTGCTTGAGAGGATTGCGTGGTGACGCTGGGATAGTGGAGTGCTCTTATGTAGCTTCTCAGGTTTCTTTTCTCCCTTTTATGCTGGTTGTATTTATCATTTTATGTCTGAACATATATTTGTAATTTGCAAATTTTGCTTGCTGGTGGGGATTGAAGGTGACAGAGCTGCCTTTCTTTGCATCCAAAGTGCGGTTAGGTCGTGGTGGCATCGAGGAGATCTTATCACTTGGTCCATTGAATGAATTCGAAAGGTTTGTACGCTTTACAAGTAATTGGCATGCATTATACTTAACATGCTCTCATATTCAGCGCCACATGCTCTTGTATGCTTTTCCATTATGTTGATCCTAAATTGTCACAGCGTGTTATGATCAAGCTATCTTTTAGCACACAACCATTATATCGCCAGCTCATAACAATCTTGAAAACCTTCATGACTAGATTGCCAGATCAGTAGATACTGACAGGAAGTCTGCCTCATGGGTTCTATTCGACTGAGCTCAAGTACTATTACTTGCTTTTAGTAGCTCATAGCAAATACTGTGCACAAGTCCCCTTTTTGAAAGAGAAAAATACTGTGCTGAAAATTTGAATTCATAATCTCAGCAGACTGCGGCCATATATAACAATGCTTAGAAAGAGTCTTGAAGGTAGAGATGGCCCACTAGAATTTGTGTGGCTTCACATTGCAATATGAATAATACCATGGCCAAATTATTTCTTCACATCCATACTGTAGAACTGCAGGTTATATGACCCATCACAAGAACACGCTGCGTCTGAATGAAAGCCTCTCGGGCATATGACAATATATAATGCTGCGTTAGGTCCACAACCAATTAAGATTTTGATATATCCTGCTGCTGTATTGATCTGCATTACTGATTCTCTTCATACATTGCTCTTATGCAGAGCTAGACTGGAGAAGGCGAAGAAGGAGCTGGCTAAGAGTATCCAAAAGGGGGTCGGTTTCATCAAGAAGTGAGGTTATCTTGGAGTGCCCCAATTTAGTTCAACATAAAAATACACAGGCTGCGTTCCTGGGAAGAACACTTATCATGTAGTCTCAACGTAAAAGATGCCTACACGATGTTTATACGGCTGTAGCAGATGCAGAAATAAGTATGCTAATAAAAGTTGCTTCTGAATAAAAGGAACTCTGCTCTGATCGACGGCGCACTTACATGAATGTATATAAATGGTACATCTTGTACTTATGCACACGTGGCTTTCTTTTACTATTTTAAGTTAATTTTTTTACGTTAGAGTGACATGGAGTTTGACCATATTCTTTATGTTGCGTTGTTACACTTCGCTATTTTTAAAATAATAGTTATTCTCATTGTGATGTGTCTATATCACGCGTTATTTATATATCTGTTATTTTATATGATTAATATCATAATTTATTTATAAAATAAATTAAATCTATATATACTTATATTTTCAATAATTTTAAAATTTTGTTATACGTGCAGTGATTTATTGATAGCTAGTTTTATCGATACATTAAGACCAAATAAATTTATTGGTATGTAATTTATAGATTAGTCACTCAACGGCTAATAGCTACGAAGTGTTTTTAGTTAGTATTAATAAACCTAAAGAAGTTATCTTGCTGAACAAATAGAAAAAAATGAGAAAGCCACTACTGTCTATATAGACACATTCTTAGCCTCTTATTGATCATCTGGTCGATGTGTACATAAATATGACCAACGCTAAGGAGTTATGAGATTCACTTAATAGCAAATTTAGTGCTACTAATGCTAACATTATTAGTTTCATGATTTCAGTATGGTTAACAATCATTCTGTGGTCGAAGAGGTTCATCAATTACAAACCAGAACTCGAACTTTTTAAGTGTGACCTTCTCGACAAATTTATGGCTGCATGTATTATTACAAAACTACTTTTATGAGTCTTATGATGCTATATTTTTTAGAATATTTTTTTAATAAAGGATACACATGACACTTCTAGATAGCCTTGTGAAACAATTTCTAGTTTAATCATACCACCATAACAATATGAATATACACATGAACTTGTCACTTAAGAGGATGACGAGTAAGAGACAAATGATTGATAAATCATTTGGTAATGATTTCATCGTGTCCCATATGAATGACACTCAAAGTCTATTTTAAAAGTATTTGCATCTCTCGATGCATCCTATTGGAAGGATGTTGTACATAGTGAAATGGATTTTATTATTGCTAATAGGACTTACGAGGTGGTAGAACAATTTTATGGTTGCAAACCCATGGGATGTAAGTGGGTGTTTAAAAAGAATTTTAAGCCTGATATTACAATTAAAAAGTATAAGCATCGGCTTATAGCTAAGGGCTATACTTAAAAAGAAGGTGAAGATTTCTTTGACATATACTCACTTATTTCTAGACTAACTATAATTCAATTACTATTTTTCTTAGCTGCCTCACATGGTCCTCTCGTTTATCAGATGAATGTTAAGATAGTTTCTCTTAATAGAGCTGGATGAGCAAATTTACATGGAACAACTTGACGGATTCATAGTAAAAGATCAATAACACAAGGTGCTTAAACTGTTAAAATGTTTGTATGGTCTAAAACAAACTCCTAATTGGTAGCATGAGAAATTTGATAGAATGTTAACATGTGCGGGCTTTACAGTCAACGAGACAGATAAATGCGTACACTATCACCATGGTGAGAGTGAGAGAGTTATTATGTACATATACTGATTTTTAAGACAAATATGGATGTAATAAATAAGGTTAAATTATTTTTGTCTCAACACTTTAATATAAAAGATCTAGGAGTAGATGATATTATTTTAAACATCAAGCTAATTAGATGTGAGAATGTGATTACACTCATAATGTCCAATTATATGGAGAAGATCTTAAACCGTTAGATATGTGGATAGCAAGCCTTCTCCAACACTTTATGATCCTAGCTCATTGCTTCACAAGAATAAGAGATTTGTTAGGAATCAATTAGAGCATTTCAAGATCATTGGCTCACTTATGTGACTAGTTAGCAAGACTAGGCCTAACATCTTTTTTGCTATGAAAAAATTAAGTCGATTTACCTCTAATCCAGGATATAATCATTGGCGTGCACTTGATAAAGTTATGCATTATTTGCGGGATAGAATGAATCTTGAACTTCACTATACCAAAGTACCCGATGGTACCGGAGGGTTATAGTGATTCCAACTATATCTCTGACGTGGATGAGATCAAAGCCACTAATGGATATCTTTTCACACTTGGTAGTGTTATTGTTTCATGGAACCATCTTGATAAGGTTAACCATAGAAGTAGAACTTACAACACTTCTACTGTTAAGCCAAAATGGTTGTAAGGATAATATAAAATTGTCTAGACATATAAAGAGACGATTAAAATCTTTTTGAGACTTTGAGATTTAGTGGGGTATTGTTGGAATTTACAAATGGGCTAAGACTCATATGAAAAATAATTCCTACACAAATCTCAAAGGCACACCTCATGGAAATGGTTGCATGTGAACCTTTAGTACTAATTTGCTAATTCTAGGAGAAGAAGACATCTTTATAAGGGTGGACACTCTCTTGGCCACTTGAGTCATACAAGACAGAGAGGAATAGAAAAACACACATGTGTGCTCTCTCATCTCGCCAGGCAAGGCGACACATGTATGTGACATACGTATGAATGGTCTACCAAAATTAGACCCATATGATTACACGGACGTGGCTTCTTTTTGCAGTTTTATTTTGCTGCATCTAACAGTTTGTTTTTTGCGTTGGAGTGGCATAGAGTCCGAACAAGTTCACCGCCTCAAATCAATACACGCGAAAACAATCTAGGGTTTTACCATCTTTTTTGTGTTGTGTCATCACACGTCGCTTACTCTATCCCAATCACCAGTGTGCACCGGTGGATCATGAGAGCAGGTCTCTAAAACCTTATTCTTGTGAAGTTCTACACCGAAAAATGGCAAATAAGGTTTTTTGGGACATCAGTTAGTCATCCACGATGGCTCGTTTTTCTCTTTGGTTGGATACAACACATCGTCATCATCATCCTATATCGCACGTCATTCATGCGATATCGATCATAACTATTGTTAATGCTTCAGAATATGACCATCTGTAGATGTATATTATATCTTTCATATTTAATCGATTAGTATCGTAGGTCAAATAACTTTATCTAATTTATATTAAGATTTATTTATAAAATAAATTAAATCTATGTACTCTTATATTGTCAACAGATATCCTTCACTTGGATAAAGACCTGTGTATGCATGGGTGCATGCTTAATCGACCAAACCTCTTCTTCGATCTTCTTCTTTCTTTTTAGCTACTCCTTATTTCCGGATCTGTTTCTTCAACACTACTATTATTGTATTGGCGCAGTAGTGCCGAGTTAAGCCTCTTCACGATCTCCTCCAATGTGGCATTGAATCCCTCTTCCACCTGTAAAATATCACCAGCTAACACTATAAGTTAACTAAATTATATCCTGATAGAATGATAGAATCCCATAATTAATTTGATTCAAATTAATAAAAAGAGCATGCATTACTATGGCATTGTTTCTGACAAATGTACAAATCCAACTTGGTTAAGGGTATTAATTTCAGAAAAAAAAACACATGCATATATTGTTTACATAGGAAGGTTATGCTCTAGATAAGGTGAGTATGTTAGCCCTTATTTTTGTGATATATATGAGAAGTTACATAATTAAATTGTCTTCACGTTGGCCTCTAACCGACAACATTTATAAAATGAGGGCTCAAAGACCGTACAGAATAGAAGGGGATGTGAATGCATGGAGTAGTGGAACTTTTATTTCTTGTACCTAGCACACTGTCAATTTCTTACCTGTAAACAATTTTCACTCTGCAGTTCGACTGATTTATCCACTGAACGACTGAACCACAAGTCCAGATAAAGCTAATTTTCTATATATAAACCCATTTTGTAGACAAAAAAATCACATGTTATCTCCATGCCTTGCTCTCTCCAATGCTAGCTAGCACATGTTTGTGTCCAACATATATTACCCTCAACAGATTAAGCTAGGGCCTCTCAATTGTCATGCTACATATATTGCTACCCTTATTAGTCAGCAGAAATTGTCTTTGAAGTCATATAAATATTTTTAAAAGCATGAAGTATGCATGCAGGGAACCCACAAAGTCTTCATTCATATTACTTATTATATTTGATCCATTTAGGATTAACTCAAGCACAACTATCTCCACCCCTCAACGATTTTAATATATAGTTAATTAAATGAAGAAATATATTAAGAAACTGTGCATCCATTTTTTCCCCAGCTGCCGCAGAGACATGCATGAATTTAATTACTATATACACCGAGAAATTAATGTGTATGGAACTGCACACAGAGTCTTAATATTCTGCAGAATCATATATGTATACTTTTTTGAGCTCAACACATTTTTTTTTGTTTAAGATGATATAAATGGTTTATATCTCTGACACTGAAATAAAACACATTTCTTTGTTAGTTACTAGAAGAGTAGTAGAATTGGCGGAAACTAATTATATATATGCACAGCCATGTAGATCTCCAGAATATCATGTAGTAGTTAGTTTGCAGATCCATCTATATATACATCAATTGCAATTAAAATTAAGGTTAATTTGCTATGTATGCATATGCATATGCATGCAGAGAATGAAGGTTATTTTGATGTGATGCATTGTAGAGTAGCTTAACTTGCCTTTGCGGTGATGGTGATGATGACGGTGGAGGCCGGGAAGGGCATGACGCTGGTGTGTGTAATGGCGAGGCAGAGCTCCTCCACCTCCGACAGCAACCTCACCAGCATCCCTCTCTCGTTCCCGCAGTGGATCCGCAGCAGCAGGCTCCTCTCCGACAGCCGCGCCTCGATCTCCGGCAGCCGCGACGACGACGTAGACCCTTCGCCGCCGTCTCCGCCGGACTCCAGCTGGTGGCACGACGACTTCCTCACGACCATGGCCGACGGCAGACCACCGCCGCCGTCATCCATCGACTTGACCTTCTCCTGCAGCTCCTTCACGTACTTCACAGCGTCCCCGAGGATGGTCGCCTTGTCCATCTGCACGCACCAACACAATATTATCATTCAGTGCAATGGATCACTAGTTGATGATGATATATACGATCCATTGTAATTATTACCAGCAACTAGTCACTGTGCTTAGTTAGCTGTGGTGTGTGTAATTAAGCACTGCCTTTTTCTGTAGATTAGACAACTGACTGACACAGTCAACAACTCAACATTGCTGGTAGCTGCAGATTGCAAACGTGTGGTATCTGTAGTTAATTTTGGTTTCTTCTTGGGAAAAAAATGGATCAATTTTTGTGGGGAAATAGATCATTTTTTGCTCAAGTTAAATGCTTGCTTACTGAACAGTAGATCAAGATCACTAGTTTGTGCTGCATGCAATCTAGCTATCTTGTTGCCTAATCGTGCATGAAATTAGAGGATGAGAAGAAGCAAATCAAAGAGGAAGGAATTGAGCTAGATAGCGAGCTGCGTCCATGGATTGATCGGAATGAAATAAAGGTGGAACCTTTTTGAGGCCGGGGATGACGGTGGAGAGCTCGATGAACCGCTGGTTAATCTTCTCCCTCCGCCGCCGCTCCGCGATGATGTGGTCCTGCACGTATCCCGGCGCCGCCGCGGTGCTCCCCGACGAGCCGCCGCCTCCTCCTTTCTTTCCCGCGGCCGCCGCCGCTCTTGTGGTCTCCATCGCCAGCGGCACCGGAACGACGCCGCCGCCGCCGCCGCCTCTTTCCTCGGTCGTCGGCTGCGCCGACGCCGCGCTGAAGTTCCAGCTCATCGGCCGGTGTCCCCTGCCGCCGCCGGTGACGTGGGGGGACCACCGGGCGGAAGTGGCGGCGCCGCCGGGGCTGTCGCTGGAGCTCCAGCTGTTAGCCCGGTGGACCTGGTCCACCTGCACTGTCAGGTCCCGGAAGCCGCCGGAGGCCGCCGTCGCCTGCGAGGCCGAGGCGTTGCGGAGAGCTTGGAGAGACGGGAAGGCATCTCCGCCGTCACTGGTGTAGGCTGCGACGGCGCCGGCGGCGACGTCGGAGGGGAGCTGTTGCAGATTGTCCATAGCCCACTGCATGAAGAAGCTCGAGTCCTCCATGTCGTCTCCACTGCATCAACAAACAAATTTATCCATGAAAATTACATACGAACAAATCTGTATATCCATAGCTAATCCTATCTGGAGCAGATCAAGAAAATTGTATGCAATCTGCAACAAATCAAATCGGAATATTTGCGATGAGAGAGAATTGGAGTCATGAGGAATAATCAATCAAGAAGACAATAAGCTGCAGGTCCAACAAATCAAGGCTACAGCTTAAAGCAAAAGAGGCAATCATATGGATGCAAGGACAGACTAGACAGTGAAACAAAGAATCTGATTTGAGATAGAGGATATCACAGACGAATCGACATGAGAGGCCAACCAGCTGGAGGGAACAAGATGTGACCCATGTCTCATCTTCTTCCTTCCCTTCTTTCTTTGCCGCATCAAAAGGAAGAAACAATCAAGCAAATAGCAAATAAATCTGAGAATTAACGAACAGCTGATGCATATATGCATGATTTACCTGAAATTAAACACCTTCAGATTTGCTTTGCTTGGAGATCAAATTAAGCAAAGCCTCGTGCTCAAATCTGAAGGCAGATTCTGCTGCTGCTGAGCTGCTCCTCTATTTATGTAGTACTAGTAGTGTACTCTAGTATATATGTATGTATTTTTAGCTTTAATAGCTTTTGCAGCTATAGCATAAGTTGCATCTGGGTCGATCTATACTAGGTAGTAGACGATATATAGTGCGCTATTTTTTTAGCATATATAGATGGATCCTTGTTTACCAGTGTCGACATATTATGCTTCTCTCTCTGTCTATTGATAGATGTCGTCTCTCTTATTAGTATATCTGTGTTTTTCCTCATTTCTTTTCTCTCTCGCACACATCTCTTTCTACAAAAAAAATAAACTAGCTGGCTAGCAGCAAAAGCTGAAGAGAACAAACAGAAGAATAGTTTTCTCGCTGTTGTTGTGTGGTCTAATCCTGCCAATTAATTATTATAGAATTAATTATACTGTACTTTGCTTTTACACCTACACGCCCCACAGAAAGATGCAGTAGTCGCTACACGTGTTATAATTGCGATGAACTGTTGATCTGACGTGACACAAATCCATGCATATAAATTATAGCCATGATTTAACCGTCCGCCCTACCTTAATTATTCGATCGAGTAGCTTGCAACTATTTATATATACGGTATGCTATATTATATAGACATAGATTATACATGTTTGTGTATTTGTGTGCTGATCGACGTTCCAAGTCAACTTGAGGTTATAATATATAATACAAATAAATTTAATCAATGAGACTAGCTAGCTACGCGTAGCTTGTTATAATTAACTGTGGAGGCTCAGTGACCGTTTCTAGGGTTCATATTGGCATGAGCATTACGGGGAGCCAGATCAAAAGCATATGCTATAGATATATACATGACAAATATGTAAAGAGATCTCTAGAATTCAACTGTACGTAGTTGTATGTCACTCTAAAGTTCAGTGTATTAGGTTTCTTATGGTAAAAACTTTTTTAAATAGGTTTAAGTTTTAGACTTGTTACGGATACTTTATATTTTTAGTTGAAGTGTCTAGTGACTTCGTAAATCTCAAAATACGTTGGTCAGTGCTCATAGGATAGAATATACATATGTATGATCATAGGGTGTGCGTGTTTATATCTGAGCGTATGCATCTGTACCGTATTTAGAAAAAATCAAATACAATTATTGGTTGAAGCAGCATGCACAATTTGGGACCTAAATTCCTTTTTAATGGTGGCTTGTGGGTTGTGGTAGGATGTTCTTCTGGATCTAAAAAAAATTATTTTTCAAAATTTTAACAAAATTTGTTTCTTTTTTAAAAAAATCAACTAATAAACAGATATAATGTTGACCTATATTTATGACACATATTAGTAAGGCTAGTATTAGAATATGATTAGTATTTGAGTCATAATTAGGGTAAATACGTGCTAGAAGAAAATGTGTTTGAAACCCTAAAGGGTTAAACAACATAGACGCCTACTAATTTCAAACAATCTGAACTTAGTATTTGAGAGAGTAACTTGGTAAGTATATATGCCGGCTTGCCTTCAATGTATATCTTTTCTACTTGAGCAACAATATCACGAATAAAATAGTGTTTGATAGCTTGGTCTTGGCATGAAACATAGCATTCTTGGTTAAACAAATAGTACCTGGGTATGACAATAAACAGTATTAATATTTTTCTTAATACCAAGTTTAAAAATAAGATCTCCTTCAGTGACAAAAATATATTCTGTTTTAGTAAAAAAAGAGCAGTAATGAATTGAAGTGAAGCATTTTAACTAAGAGCTGAACCACACATAAAGAGAATATATATAGACATCCTTTTATCAAGACGTCTAGTAATCAACAAATTCAACAACAACTAGATAGATGTGTAGGATGACTTTGGCTGCAGATTGAAATCATTCATGGTTGTTGCGGGGCGCTGTGGGCGACTCCTGCAGTCCTGTTGCTTCCTCGCTATATGGGTGTATCGTAGATTGTCTCCACGAAATGGACGAGACGACGGGACGACAATGGTGACAGTAGAATAAATAAACATGAGAGCGACGAGATGTAGATCGGATCTTCAAAACTCTAATAAAAAAATAGCGTAAAAGAAGACACGGATTTTAATGTGAAAAACCTCTTTAATATGAAGAGAAAAAAACCGTAAAAAATAAAATTAACTAATAACATTACTATGTTGTTATAGGTAGAAGAATGATTTATATTTATAGAGATGAAGATTAGTAATAAAATAATTAAGTTATAATTCAATTACATTAACCCTTTTGTTTTGTCGTAACTAGTTTGTGTCGTCTCAATAAATGCAACATGGCATGGACCTAGATAGCTAGGCTTCAGCAATAAGTGAGATCTAGTTGGTATGCAGATCGAGGGTCGGAGAGAGAAAAAAGAAGCATTAATATATATGACTTAAATAACGTGGAAAAGGATATATCGTCCCTTGATTTGCAGTTTATTTATACTAATTTATTGGTATATGTAGCCACTATTAATGTAGATGACGCATGTGTGCATATTGATCTGGCCGAATCATCGCCATCTAGCAGCAAACTACATATATACGTGCATTTTTGTGAGTCCAGATGAAACTAAGACAACGAAATTGCAGAATAGTTTATTTTTAATATAATCATCAATTCATTGCGGCAGGCAGCGAGCTGAGAGCGACCAATGTATATATACAGACAGCAGGCCAAGCTTGTAGTCCTCAGAGCCAGCATCATCACAGCAACCATACCACAGTACGGCTCGAGCACTTCACGGCGGCATGTGTGATTCGCGCGCATCTTAGCTCAGCTGGTTGATTTTTCCTTTTCTTTTTTGCAAAGTTGTTGGTGCTTTCCAACGGACGGTTGGACGTGCTATGGTCCCTTTTATTCTGGTTTTTCTAGGCATCAATTTATTTTGGATGTAGGAGTTTTTTATAGTTAGTGGATCTAGGACAGGGACGGAACCGTGCATGTGGTGATAGGGGTGGAGAGACGAAACCCCCTTGGTTATGCGGTTAATTAATTGCGCATCGCGATATTGCAACTAGCTTAATTGATTAGCAGCATGCTCCTTTAAAAAGTCTCTAGTAGTGGTCACTCACCACCACCACTGACCTATGGGGGGGCATAAGTTCAGTACACTCACGTGAATGCTTCGTGTTCTTTGTGGAGTTCTGGAGGGCTGATCAGCTCCCCCCCTCTGCGTGAAAACTGAAGCGGAGAGAAAATTGGGAAAGGGTCTACACTATGCAGTCTACATCTCTTTTCTTCCATTTCCTATTGCTTTTCTTCTTTTCACCTCCATTCAAGTTTAAAATATCAAAAAACATTATATATATATATATATACACTTTACATCCGACACAATTTATTATTATCGAGTATTTCATTTCATGTAAAAAAGACATTCTGGGGTTCATGTATGCTTGGCACTTTTTTTTTGTTTTTTAAGGTGAAAGATCATGTTTAAACCAAGTAGAAGCAAATAATTTTTTAAATCAACGAAGGGGACTCATTTTGTCAATTTCCGGCAATCCGTTGCAACCAGGGTATTCGCTATAGTAAATTGAAAATAATTTAACACTGATGCAACAGTACCATGGGGCAAGGGGGTTAACCGAATCTGCAGTGCTTTTTGTCGCCTTTGTAGTACGACAAGATAATTTTCTTCATCGATCAGCCAGTACCACTCTAATTATCATGCAGCCATGCAGCATATGCCCAACCTATGTACCTAAACACGGCATGCATGCATGCCACGCCAATCAGCAACTATGATTTTTTATTATTATATGACATCACATCATAGAGAACGAGTAGGTTCACGTGGGTGTATTCATCTCATATCCCCCATATATCAGAGGTGATAGTGCCATACTGTAATTTTGCTTGTGAGAATTAAATTATATTTATAACGCGTTCATATAATCAGATTGTCCAGCATGCGTGTGGAATATTAAACCCTTTAGCTATCTATCAACATCTTAACGTTTTTGAAAGTCGTGTGGGGGTGAAAATGAAATAGAAACGTGTTGCACGAACCTTGGAGGGTCTCGATACAACTCCTAGCTAGCTAGCATCAATCTTTATTCTTTCCCTGACGTAGTTAGCTCCTAGCATGCTAGATAGTTCTCCAATGGAGGAAAATGATTGTGCAATAATAATAGCTCGGATCAGTTAACCTACTCTATGATTGGTGCACGTCGATATCGAAGCTCATCTCTAGTAAAACGACGATGACGTTTAATTTGTTCTATCGCTACTTTAACCCATCACATTAGTATAGTCTTACGTGAAATATTGAACCATAATGACATGCATATATATTATTAATTATGGTCTTACGTGAAATTAATAATTATTATCGAACCATAATTAAGTTCATAATGGCATGCACATATATATAATCTTGTGTAATTAAGCATCATCCTCATCATTTTTTTTTATTTCTTGAAATCGATCTGTTTTTCACCGAACTGATGATCAATCTAACTTATCAATGATCAATCTAACTTATCTGGTTGGTAATCATGTATCATCCCAGGGAAATTATTATTGGGCATGCATGCATATATACAGATGAACATGTATAACCCTCCATTGTAATTCACGTGGTAGACAGTGAATAAGAAGCTACGTCTCTTGTCGTCTACTTATTGGCTGATAATTAGCTTATCAGCCGTAAACCTAATTTTAGATTGTTAGTGTTCACGTATGGATGTGTCTCCGCCGAGCATCCAGTCGGACAACGACTGGAGGCGAAACACAATACCTCTAGTCTCCGCCATGCATCCACCGCCGGCGTCGCCGCCATCTAAAGGCAGTGCCGGTGGCAACACCTGCCCATCCTTCCCACTTTCTCCTTTTCCTTTTCTCTTCCTCCCCACCTTTCTTCTCCTGTTTTTTTTTTTACAGTTTTCTTCTTCTCTGGATGTGGATTGGAACGCAAATCCTCAATTGAGGGATAGTTGTTTTGTTGGCAGGTGATGCAGTCCCTCCATCTAGGGGTGTTATCTGGTTAAGTGCTATTAATGAATATTTCTTTGTCTAATCTTATGTGAATATAAAAATAAAAATTATGAGAGATATATAATAAACACTGCATGTTCTAAATCCATCTCTCTTGTGATCCAAAATATATCATGAACTCCTTTCATTATTTTTTTATATATGTGGATATGTATGTCTTCATATTTATATGTATACACATATTTATGGTGAGATCATTCTACATTTTTCACTTAACTCTCTCTATATATATAATATCGAGTTGTCATCCATAATAAAAAAAAAAAGCATTTCCATGTGATGGACATATGCATTAAAAGTTTCTAGTGGGTTTTGAGTAATAAATAATAAGAAATTAGAGCTAATATGTTATGATTGAGAATCTTATGATAATTTATCGAGTGAGAGATTATTTTGGTTAAAAAAAGACCCGGTTACAAAAAGAATAAATGACTTGAAGCGATGAAAATATAATTTTGTTATTTCTTTAAGTTATAAGTTGAACTATTAGGAGGGGCTCAACTTTATCTGGTAAGTGCTCAATTAAACTTCAAGTCTAGATAAACGAGCACAAACACCACATACACCCCCCTCAACTCAGTGTCCTTTCATGTATGTGAGACTAATATTTTATTTAAGCCATATCTTATTTAGTATATTTACATTGAAAATATGGAGCTGAAGAAAGTATGTATTTATTATCATGTCTACATTTTATAAATACATTCTATTCTTATATATGATAAGCTTCCAATGTTTCATATCTATTTATGCATACACTTACTTCACACAAATATTTGTATGCATATATTTAGGGAAAGCAAATCATATACCTTAGTTATACATATATTTGATCTAAGTTATTCGCTTATATTTAATTATGATCTTTACATTTAAGCATATATGTGAGTATATAACGCTTATAGTGCTGATTAATACTCATCGATTTATTTATATCTATTTATATATGTGATTGGTTGGTCAATAAGTGAAGATTGAAAACATGATCATTGAGACTAACAATTTCATTAAGTTGAATGAGAGAAATTATAGTGCTTCAAACTATGCCAATCTACACATACTAACCAGCATAGACTAGAGGTCACAACATTCCTTTAAATATAGTACTAGTCCTAGAATACACAAGTTGCTACTCATAGAATAACAGTGGAAATCAAAATTAACAAGGTTTTATTACAACACTAGGGAAAGTCCCATACAGTCTATCATCATGGATAGACTCTAGACTAGTAAAAACACTAGTAAAACAGGATAAACTAAAGCGAAAGTGAAAGGGTAGCAGCAGAAGGCATGGAACATAAAACACTAAGAGTAAAGCGACGGACATGAATCACAGTCCTGGTTTAACAAGACGTTAAGGGTAAACGATGATTGACCATGATGGTCCATGTGGTGGTAAAAGATAAGCAGAGGGTTTGGCACCAAATGACCAAATCCAGTGGTGAAAGACAAGTGAATGCTTTATTGTAATGGACAGTAAGAGGTTATATGAAGCTACAAGTAGCCCATATTAATTATTCAAAGAATATATGGTGAAACGGTTTTGGCATTGACATCTCTTAAGATAAAGAAATGAAGATGGCATAAAGTTATTTATATTAGTATAGTTCTCTTCCTATTTATATCTGAGTAGAAAAATATTGTATTATTAAGAAGGATGCAATGCCAATGTGTTTATGCATGTCTCGGTGCTCAAAGAGACCTATCGTAGTGCTACCTTTAAATAAACTCAAGTTTTAACTATTTCTTTGAGTGATTTTAGACCTTTCTTTAGGTTGGGTTGTGTAGCTCTCTGAGTGAGATTTTCATAGAGTTTAAGATCATCAAAAATGAACTTTCGGACAAGTAGTTATAGATGTTTTGTGAGTGACATTAGAAGTTTTGATATGGTCGTAAATTTCGATGTGAGTGTTAGAGTGTTCGATATGGCCTTATTTGCTTTTGTTAAAAAAAATATCGGAAGTTTCGATATGAATCTCAGAAGTTTTGATGAAGGTCTAAAATTCTGATGTGGTATCGTAATTTTTGATATGGTCGTAAATGCTTTTGTTGAGAAATATATCAAAAATCCCAATGTGATCTTGGAATATCCGATATGTATATAACGGCTAGTTTTGAGGGGCTTGAGTATTATAACCCTCTACCCCCACTTTGAGTTGATGATGTTCTTGGGCAAGAAAGACACTATCCAATTCCTTACCGAAGTGGTAGATCTTTGTGAGTGAGATTTGAGAATAAAAGAGAGTTTGGGTTAAGAGAAAGATTGGGAAGATAGATTGAGAGCTAGTGAGCTTCACTCTATCTATTTGAGAATTTGATTTCATAGCAACTAAATCTTCTATTATGTTTGTTACTCTTGGGGATCAAGGACTCCTAGATGGCTACATGTTATTGGTGAGCACCCAAGGTTGTAATGTACCATGGAAAGTTTATGAATGTTTTGATTTTGTCTCTGTAAGGGAAGAAATCAATAGTAAGATCGAGGAGTGTATTTGTTCAACATCGTAAGAAAAAAGGGTTGAAAGAGACTTGGCCTTTCTGCCCCTGAATGGAGACGTAAGATCGTTAGATCTAAACTTTGGAAAACAAATCACTTGTCTCCTCTCTTGGTTTACTTGTTCTTGTCTTTACTCATATTGTGCTTGAGTTTTTTTTACCCTATCTACTTACATGCTTAGTTGATCTACTTGGTGATCATATATTTTGCTTAGATATTTTATTTGTCATATTTTTATTCATATACATATTGTTTGTTTGAGTTTTATTTCATAGCTAGTGTTTTCTCCCTTAGCCATCAGAAATTCCAATTGAGATCGAAAATTGTGATTTCATATGAGATCATTCCCTTCTAAGTGACATTAAGACCCTTTCAGACCCTAGGGCTCGCACATAAGGGTGCTGGTGGTAGCCCATGAGAATGTTGATTAGCCTACCTTGTGTGGGAGACTAATTAGCAACTAGATCGGCGCGTTAGCCTCCCTTGGCATAGGTAGGGCTAGAGCCACCGAATCCAAGGTGCCCCTGTCCAGATCTAGTCGTGCAGTGGTAAACAGTGGTGGTGTGGCTTCTTCTCCACCTCTCTTAGATAACGTTAGCCAGTGATAATACTAAAGACTAAAATCTTCTAGATCTAGGTCTCTAGTGGATCTGATCTATGAAGAAGCCAATGGAGTGGATATGGCTGTTTCTCAACATCATCTGAGTATGTTTTTTTATATATTGTAAGTAGTAAGCTTAATTGAATCAAGGCTGAAGAAAATTTAAAGCATAGTTTCTTTTGTATTGTGTTTCTCGATATTTTTATTTATATTATTTGGCTGGGTATATTCATGTGTGTAGATATAGAGATTAAAAGATTTGCGTACGGATCAACAGCATTTCCTTGTTGATGCTTGCACGCATCCTAAAATATTTTACGAAATTAAAGGCATGCCTGCATGCAGCAGTCGGTAAATAGAAAAGTGGCACGAACGAATTCAGCACGTGCTACACGTACGTGAAACGTGCACTACATCGACTGTACAAATTGCGGCTGTTAAAAAAAAGCGGCTGATCGAGTTGATCGTGTTTAATACTAAATTGGAAGCGTGCCTACTTCTACTATATGCTTACAATATATGTAGGAGTACCATTATTATTGAGAGATGTGTGAATGGGAACCCTGCATCCAGAAACTAACACCACGGATTAACTAGTGACACATCAACCTCGTTGAGCTGCCACTGTCTAGCTAGCTAGCTAGGTAGGTGTCAAATTCACAGTGGTCAAAATAATTAAGGGGATATATAATTATTGTTGGAAGCTCAATCGTACAGTATATTTATACATAGTATCATCGATCTCTGTAGCGCATCAGTCAGTCCAAGGCAAGCAGGTTCGGTCGGTCTGAGTCACGTGCAGGCCGCACCATTAAAGCGTACCAATATATAGTGCAACCACTGTTATGTGTACTACTAATTTGTCGCTATAGCCAGCCAGCTAGGGCACCAATTCAAACAACTTGGCGCATATATTTTGTATTTTTAGTTAATTTATACTACTCCTTATTAAAATTCAGCTACTTTTAAATTTTAAATTTATCTTAAAATATACCTACTTTTTTATCTTAATCAATCCATTTAATTTCTTTAACTAGCTTTAACCTCAATCAATCATAACTATTTATCACCCTAACGCAAATTTTTTAAAAAGTAGCATAATAGTTGTATTTTTGAAGCAGAGGGAGGACAAGCTATCCAGCAATCCATATAAATAGATGACATCAACATAATTCCAGTGTAGTAAAATTTTGTAGGCACTAATATACATACTACTCCATAGTCCTTACATATTTTGATTTTATCCTAAGTCAACTAAATCTATACAACAATGCATCAGTATTTTAACTCAAAATAAATATATTAAAAATGTATAGTTGGGGAGAGGATATGTTGAATCAATAGATCAGTCTTGGATCAAAGGTATGACAAGCTAGATGTCCGTGGAGGGCAGATTTTGTATTTGAATGTTTTCTTGAATACATTTTCAGTTTCTTTTAAGTGAAGTTTCTTCTCCAGATGAGATCTTGGATTAGATTTAATAATTAAAGTAATTCGCTACCCCAATCTGGAATTTTCTTGGGGTTTAAAATTTTTCTTGGGGACCCAACATTTACCGGCAAGAAAATTCTTATTACTCTGGTGCACTATAGATGTTACTAAGTTTTAATCTGTAAACTTTATCAAACTTGGAAAAAGTTAACTTTAAAAAAAAACAAAATATCTTACAGACTTACACTATGGAGGAGTGTTTTTGTTCTGTATGCTTATATAGAAATCATGTGTGTACAATGGCGCACGTGAATCAGCTTGCTTGCTGGCTAGAGATACACGTGTAGATGAACCACGTATGAGCCGCTCACGTCCGTGTCAGCTTTCGTGCTGCAACTATGCTCGAGATCACTAATTAGGCAGCGCTCGAATCAGATGATCGGCAATAATCCGACCGGATTAATTCCAGATTATTTGTTCCAAGCTATCAAAAATATGATACAATACCTAGCTATTTGGTTAAGTTTAGTTTCTAAAATGTTAATTTATCCCGTTAGTCAAGTACAGATCATTCATTTCATTTCACCTGCATTTTAACGCTTTAGAACGCCCCTCAATTCGCCACAGTTTAGGGCTTAGATAAGTTAATGTATTTTTTCACGTAATTTTAAGTGAAGCTCTAATTTTAGAGCAGCATTGCATTTAATATATGAATCTCTTAAGATACAATTGTAACTTATATACAAGTATAAGCTGACTGAGTTTTGTATATATCGATTAATCTATAATATTATAATATAAATTTACTATGATCTAACTATGTAATTTTTTAGTTTTAAAATAAATATATGGCTACTTTTGATGCTCTAACAATAACATATATACTACCAGATAAAAAGATTTTAGCTTCAGCATAGCTAGCTGGTAGTGCCATCCCTTTCTTTATTCATTCAGTTTTTTTCAAGAATTGATTAATTGGCGATACAGCTAGCTAGCATTAACCAATAAAATGAAGATACATTGAATTAATAAACTAGACAAAAACAAGCAGAAGAAGATCTTGTCGAATGAATGCGTGGACAGATCGAGTTGAATTAATTATAACTGCATCTCTGGTTCCATAATTCTGTTTTGAACAAGTATAAAATATATAGTTAACTATAATTTATTATTATTATATATACAATAAATAAATATTTAATTTTATTATAGTAATTTTTAAGACTTATATATTTATATATGTTGTTACAGTGCCTTCAAACAAAATATTATTTTAAATTATTAATAGAAGTTATAATAGTTTAATACTAAATGTCAATAATTATAAAACCGAGAGAGTACGTGTGCAAAAAAAACACTGACAACTACAAATACATATGCATATTCGATCAACCGGTCACGTCAGCGTATCATGACGAATCCCTTAAATTAATTGGTGGAGACGAATATATTAAGCTAGTTAATCAAAGTACGGCACTAACCTTGAGTAGAGTATTCATGGTCGTGTATAACATATGCATGATCGACTCGATCTCTGGATCGTTGCTCGCCCACATTTACGCTGTGTTCGTTTGTGTAAGTTGGAATTAGTACATAATTTAATTAAGTATTAGTTAAAAAATAAAAATAAATTAATATGATTTTTAAAATATTTTTTTATAATTTTTTTTAAAAAAATATGCTGTTTAATAAATTGAGAAACGTACATGTAGAGAAAAAGTTAGAAACATGGACAAACGAACCTAGATCTACTACCTAATCCAATATAATCAACTACAGGCGCTAGCTTAAAGACCTCGAGCCAATAGTCGCACGACAAATCTTGTTTAAACAATCATTCTTGTCTAGTTAATTCACTACGACAAGATAGGCCTAGAGAGACGCTTTATTTGTTGGTTATAGACCATCTCTAAGACGCATTACTAAAGCATCTATGGAGAATATAATACTTTAAAACAATGTCTCTACGCTCAGAAATGACGTTTGTGTAGAGATTTCCAATCATGCCTTTATAACTTTGAATGCGGCTCTCTGGTGTGTCTTCTCATCGACTGGGACGTTTTTTTTATTTCTTTTTTCTATTATACTAAAAACTTTTACTTTCACTTAAATAATATTTACATCTGAACAACATCTTGTGATTATACAATACAAAAGACAGCGAACAGTATTACGCTCTAATTAAATAAAAGTAATTATATTAAGAGTAATTGTAGTTTACAACTAAGCCGCAAATAGACAAAAGGAGATCCGTGTCATCTCTTAAAAGAAGTGATCTGTCTGCAAGCAGATACCTGAGTCTCGTCCACTGATTCGAGCGCACACTTATTAAAAAATTCCCTGGCCGTACACTCCGAATCCTTGCTTAAGCTCTTTTATTCTTCACGGTAAGTGGTAAGTAGCTTCCCTTATAATCTCCAGGATCTTGCAAAATAGATTGTATGGCAAATTCAATCGACACGATCTCTAAATAATGTGTCAATTAATCAAGATTATATGGCAAGATTATACAGACCATCTATACACACGGTAAGGTAGAATTTCAGTGCGCTATAGAAGTATGTACTGATTAAAAAAAGTTATAAGATTAGAGTGTCATGTACCTGCAGTTGGGATTGGCTGCAGGTTTCAGCAAAGGGACTTTGCAACCAAGCCTTAATAATATATCTACAGCAAGAATAACAGTTAGTTCAATTAATGTTCTTTCGCAACAAAGAGTGTACAGAATTACTAAAGTGCTAACAGTCTAACTATAATATTTTCTCCTACAGAAGTACACCAATTTACCTTTGATGCTACTTGATATATACTTGGATGAACCTAATTATTCGCATAGAGACGTCTAATGTAACAGAAACAGCAGAGCAATTTAAAACATAAGATAGTCATACCTTCAACCTTCACCAGAGTAACTTCATTTCCTACTGCAAGAAGATAATATGGATTCAGTACTTGAGATCTATGTGGGGTTTCTGTACTAGCGAGTGTATTCTGAATTTCTCGTGGTTAATTTAAAGCTGGTTCAGGTCTCAATCATGCACTGCCCTGATAAAAAGCCCTGTAATATAGACCACTGACAGATAAAAAACTGAGATAGAAAAGAGAAGAAAGAAGAGATAGAAAAGAGCCCAATAAAGTAAGAAGCCGTAAAAAATCATAATAAGTTGCCCACCGATCATGTAATATGCAGTCAAAATAGCCATATCTTTACGCATCCGACCAGTTATGTGGTGCATTTATACTGGCCAGAGCAGCAGCAGATCGCAAGTGCATCATGACTTCACAACCGCCGCCGCTCAAGGCCACTTCATGGAGATCTAGATGCTTAGCTACTTGCCATCGTAGCCACCGCATCACAGCTGTTTTGCCGTCGATGCGTTGCCACCCACGTCGCAATTGCCGCATCATGGATGAACTAGCCGCGCCGCTTATAGTCGGAGCCGCCGCTCGCATCACGCCCATAAGCCGTTGAACCACCTACCGGCGACGCATCGGGAGCCCCATGGACGGACAACTTACTACTTGGGACCTAGGGCTACTGGCTGATTGGTATTAGGCTAATCTGTGGGCTTTGGATTGTTGGTATTGGGCTGCTCAGAAGAACCAACAAGAACGCTGCTTGGGTAATTAACACACTTAAAAAGTGACTTGTATAGCATCTCAGGACGTGTCTCTATATACTACCTGGTATCAAATTCAGAGACGTTTATATAACCGTCGAGAGAGAAGCATCTTTATGAGGCCATTATGTTGTAATGATTATACTTACTTAAGCTCTAAGCTTTTGGTTGGCACCCGGCTACAAGCTAGCGAGCGCAGTAATTAACGTCGAGTGTGGCGTAAGAGGGTCATTAATACTCTGTTAGTGTATCATATCTTATATACCTGAATTAAAAGATCTCTAAATATATATAAGATAAGAAAGGAAATCATATCCGGTTAAGATGGACAATAAAGTTCGATCTAGTGATGAATTAATCTACACGATCGTATTTTCTAAAGATTTCTCTAAGTTCTATTTAGAGAGTGAGCATCCATCGATATAAATACAATAACATTAAGAGAGGAGGCATCAGATCCAACGTCAAAATACAAGCCACATCGAGTCAAAATCTAAGAAAATGACTCACTACTAGTCATGGACTATATCTCACCGCATATATCACCGTATACTAGTTGGATTGGTTAGATATAATAGATTGCTCCTGCCTTATATAATATAGGATTTAAATCGTCGAATATATATAAACAAGATTATGGCTATTACTCATAACAAGGACTCAAATCTATATAAAAATATCTCTATGTTTTCTTCTCGTTAATATCTTGTGGATACCTTGCTATCAGCCGAACTCTACGTCTACGAATATGGTGGTTAGTTATCACTTGTTGGCGTACTCCCTCTATTCCAAAATATAAAGATTTCTAGTATCCAAATATTATTCCACAATATAAGAATACCATCAATTATTTTTATTTAAATTTTTTATCTTACCCTCATCTACCCTTCCAACTACATTCATTCCACATTTACCAAAGGGCAACAAAGTCTTTTCTACTTTACCTCAACCTCAACCCATATTAAATAACTTAAAAATACTTATATATACCGCAAATATATATTAACCAGTTTAATTATTTATAGTTTTTTAATATCTTAGATAATGGTCAGAAGTTCCCATTTTCAAAAACACAAATCTTTTTGCTACGATGGAAACATATATCTTACGATAATTGTCCACCTAGTCTTAAGCACAACCAAATGACTGAAACTGAAAGCCTCTGGATAGGCTGGCTCTTACGTGAAGACTATATAACCCATAAGTTCTACTATGAAATACAAGAGATTCGTGCCCATTAATCCTTTTAATATGTTAAGTACTTTGAACCATTATATTATTGCATGCATTAACCTCGCAAACGAAAAATATTTGCTTGCTGCACAGGACCACACATATACCCATGAATCCATCCATCCATCCATCCATTCATCGTCTGAAGGTTAATAATAATGCTCACAAAATTAAGTGAGCACGGAGCAGTACATGCTGCCCCCATACTCGATCCCATGCATCCCGCTGGTAATATTATATAGCCAATGAGCCAGCCAGCTATGGCACATATATGAAGTAAATGATGGGGCAAAAACAAATAGCTCTTTCATGTACTCCCACAGTCAAGAGGATGCCCTTTTCAGGCAACAAGATGCTCTGCAAAATGTAAATTACAAAACATTTGAAATCTCGATAAATTAATTTAGTTATAATAATATATATAAAGAGAAATTTAATTTACGGTACCGGTTTTTTATAAGGATAGTCAAATCACTCTAATAAAAATTGTTTCGGCGCAAATGTACCGATGTGATTTTCATACATCCAATCTGAATATTATTAAAATACATATATATATATATATATATATATACACACACACACGTGCAGAGTTATTAAAGTTTGATTCGAAGCATGTTCGCTGGAGCGAGAATCCGTATTTGTAAAATTAAGAAAATGAAGAGCAATGATGCACTGTACACGTGTGTTTCTGAGAAGAAAATCTTTTGGGCCATTAGGCCCACAAAATGTAACGGCCCAATGAACTGGACCCGGTCACAGCGTCAGCCCATCCATCCATCGCCTTCCTCCTGTCCTCTCAGTCTCCCTCAGTCGCTGCCGCCGCCGCGATCCGATCCGATCCGACCACCCCTTCTCTCTCCGTCGACCGCTTCTCCCACTCCCGGTTGCATTTTCCCGTGTTGCTCGCTTGTTGCAGATTCTACCTGCAGCTGTGTCCTGTCCTGTGTGGGCTCGACTCGGATCGCCACCCGGCGCCGGAGAAGCGAAGCTGTGTGAGTTTCTCTCATCTCTCTCTTATCAGGATCATTTCTAGTTTGAACACCACTGATCCACACTTTCACCGCACGGATTTGGTTAAAACTGGGGTTTTTTTATCCTTGTCAGCTGAATTGAGCATTGGGGGTTCATAGTCATAGCGACCTGGATGCAATCACCAAGTGTGTCTCAACTGAATTGAAGCTCCAAGAGGAGTCATTTCGTCCTGTGTGACTGTGACTGGCTGAGCCGCCTCTTTCTAGAATGGGTCTCATCAGCATAATCAGAAGAAGGAGATGAGGATTCTCATGGTGTAAGCATCCCCCTCCTCTTCCAGCTGCGAACGCTGCTGCAATTCTTGATTATTGGATTGTTGTTTGTGTGTTTCTTGATTTTCCAGGGTTTGTACCATTGAGTTGGTTGTTCTTGTTGTCCATTTTATTTTCTTTAAGACATCACTGATGTGAGAAAATTTTTCAGTGGCCTCGACAACTCGGGTAAAACGAAAATTGTGCTCAAGATAAATGGGGAGGACACCAGCGTCATTAGCCCTACGCTTGGCTTCTACATCAAGACCATCAAATACCACAAGTATGCATTACAAGCTCTCCTTCTGTTAATTATCAAGTTAAATAGGGCATCACAAGGAAGAAAAAAAACTAATTCCAGGGATGATGTTATGCTTGATCAATTAAATGCTATAGTATCTCCGCGAACATACTGCCTGTACTGTTCTAGAAAATTTCATATCAATTTAGGTACATGTAACATACTCCATAAAACTAAAGCATAAGGAATGGTGGAAGTGGATACATCATTTTAGCCAATAGGGTGTGAGTTTACTGAGGTATTGATTTTTATCTGCTTGATGATATATCAAGTGACTTCTCTTAACCTTTACAAGTATGAAGTATGCTCCAGAATATGCTGAAACATGCTCTAGAATATGTTATCTTCATAGCACCCTAGCTTATTTAGTTCCATAAGATAAATTGCAAGGAACATTTTCCAATGTGAGATTGTTCCATGGAGTGTCTAGTGATTCATAGGTTTATAACTTCAACAATTTTTTCTAGCAATTTTACCTTATATGCTCAGGCAAGAATTAGTGCCTTTCGAAAAAATATAGGTAGTACTTTAGTAGGCTTTATTGTTTTCAATTTCTTTTGGTGGACAGCATTGGTGCGTAGTGCTTTGGCTGAAACCAACTGAAGGTGGTCGCCTTGTTATTCAACTAACATGTTATTATGTAAAGACATGACAATGATCAGTACCCACTTTGAAAATTTGATGATTGCGTCAGAAGAATGAAAGTGTACCTTGCCTTCAAAGCTTTTGAGCGGCAAACAGAGAAAAGTATCTAGAAATCTAGCATTCATACAGAAGTATATATTCTGGCATGTTCTGGTCACCAAATTCAGAATTCTACAAATGCTTGATGCCAGCAGTACATCTGTCAGAATGCCCCTATCTGATATATTGGTGATTGTGGCAGGTACTCGTTGAACATATGGGATGTGGGTGGACAGAAGACAATCCGATCATATAGGAGGAACTACTTTGAGCAGACTGACGGACTGGTTTGGGTGGTTGACAGTTCTGATTGCCGTGCTGAGCTCCACAATCTGTTGAAAGAAGAGGTGAAAGTCACTAACTCTAATGGTTTTCTTCAGACCAGTGAATGATACTAGTTAGTTTCCAAATGGTTTATGTTTATTCTGCGCCATGAATCTGGAAAGACTGCAGTCTGACTGTCACAGCAATGCCTGTCTGTATTTTTGTTCAATCTTGTGAAAGTAAGTAATACTAGTAACCCTTGAAATTTTGGTTTCAGAGACTGGCTGGTGCATCGTTGCTAGTTTTCGCAAACAAGCAAGACATTCAGGGTGCATTGAAGCCTGCAGAAATCGCCAAGGTAGAACACGAATCATTCCGGTTACTAATCTTAACACATCGCACTGCTTGGCTGAGCTTCTGGTTCAGAGTCTCCATCTCATGATCATGTTTATGAGTTCATGACCAGGCGCTAGAAGTGTCACCTGGTCAGCTGGCATTTCTGCTAAAATTAGAGCAAAGCTTAACATAATTTCCGGCAGTGACAGCTCCTAAGATTAGCAATTGCAAGACTCTTTCAAGTGTTAAATATGGTGAAACTGGAAGCTGTTTGATTGACTGACAAATGGAACTGCGATTTTGTTTGCAGGTGCTCAATCTGGAGGCCATGGATGGAAGCCGGCGTCGGCTGCAGCGCCCACACCGGCGACGGGCTGCTTCACAGGGCTTCGACTGCCTCGTTCAAGACATCGCCTCTCGCATCTACCTTCTCATCGACTGCGACTGAAGAACAATTTGTAAGCGAAAGCTTGGTACAATTTGCATCGACTCCAGTCCAGTAGCATCGGTGCTCATCACTGCCACTGCTAGCTAACGATGGTGTTCAGCAACAACCCAATCGTAATGAAATCAACTGGTTCAGCAAAGCAATGCTTCAGCAGCATAGCATCAGTGTGGGTTGTGTTGTTTTATGACTTTTCTGCTCACAGCTTCATCACTGTCAGTGCTAGCTAGTGATGGTGTTTAGCAATCATCAAATCGTGATGATCATTTGGTGCACTACCAACAACAAAACAGTATCAGCATTCTTTTTTGACCGATTACGATTGAAAGGCAACCGCAATTTGGAGCCAGACAAATAATTGGATGGATTTCATGAACGGAGCACACTAATTGTTTTATCGAAAGCATGTAGCCACACGGAACACGGATAGGTGGCACACCTCTTGGGTGCGCTTTATAGGAGCCTGAGGTCGCTCGGTGGCCGTCCAGATCGCATCCGACGGTGCAGGATAGGGATATCAGGTGGGGTAAAGCTCTCTTTTGTTGCTGCTACGCTCACGCCAAGTATGTACACATGATGCGGAGGGGGCCTTTCTTTTGGCTTGCGCGTGCGCCCATAGGTCACGCCGGAATGCGGTTCCGACATGTCAGGAGGTATAAAAATATTTCACGCAGCATATATATATATATATATATATATATATATATATATTATTGCGTACGTACAATTTACTTGCGTACCAATGTGTTAGCACTCAGCATGTATACATGGAGCATGAATCTGCCTGCTTGTATACCGATGTGACCACACCAATCACGTACACACGGAGCACCTTTTGCTTTACTATACCATTGCGACTTTTCTTGCACGCGATGTTCTTGTTCTTCGTAAAGCATGCAACTGAGTGTATTTTTACTTTGGCATATGAGCATTTCTTTCTTGTGCACTTTTTTTCATGTGGAGGGGGCTCTATTTCGATGAATATGTGTTTCTTTCTTATCCACACACGTGAAGGGTGCACTTTACTTTGGTGGAGAGGATTCCTTAATCTTTGTATATTGTATTGGCTAGCGGTGGAATTTTTGTTGTATTTAAATATTTATTATTTAATGGGAAAATGCCCACTTTATTGCTAATTTTCTTAGCATTTGTTATGGCCACTTCAATTTCCTTTTGGTATAAAAATGTGTGGATACATCTCACTCATACAAATATTCGTGGATAGGCTAGTTTTTCAGTATATATATTTTCTTGGTTACATTTCTTTAGTTGAAAAGAATCCACTAATCCATATCATTCTAGTCAAAGGAATCAACGCATAGAAAAGAAAGCAGAACTTCTTTTAGACTAAATAAAATGGAATTTTATATCGCCAGCCACACCAGATCCACAAAATCATGTCTAAAACCCATCCATTTTTTAAGAGCTGATTATAAGCCAAAATGACTTATTTATAATTAAAAAATAATCAGTAGTCAAAACTATATATATATATATATATATATATTCTTTAAAAGCCAAAGTTGGAAAAGAAACTGCATTAAAAATACCATAAATTAACTAGGTTTTAAAATTTAAATTTGGGAACGGTTGATTATTTTTGAGCAATGATAATGCCCTATATTTTTGAGGAAGATATATATGTAGTATAACTCATCACCAGAAAAAGTAGCTTTACTACAAGATTTTTTAAACATTTTTTATATAAAAAATACAACAGTTATAAAATAATAAATGTAACAGAAAGTCTATAATCACGTCGTTTTCGCCATTTGTCTAAAGTATACGATGATTAAGCTCGAGCACGGTGTTTTATTTTTCGTCAGCTTGGGACACGGAGCAAAAAAAAAAAGGGTTTTACCCACGGTCGGCTCCGGTCCAACCCGAACGCGAAGGCAAAAGCCGACGCGGCTGCCTGAACCGACCGATTTGACTCACACGGTCAAAGTCTGGCTGTCACGTCTGATCAGATCGTGGAAATCTTTGGCCGTTGATGAGGCAGGCTCGGTAAATCATTCCAGTAAAAAGGTCATTAAGGTTTAATAGAAAAAATAATAATGTAAGATCCCACCGAGATTTGAATTCGGGTTACTAGATTCAGAGTCTAATGTCCTAACCGCTAGACCATGGGACCTTTTCTGGCCACATCCAGCATCGTCTCTTATTGGTAGTTTAGTTAGAACAAAATGGGACATCAAGGTTGTGCGCTTGCATCGGTTTATTATTAGTTAGTGGGGTGACTCCAAGAGCTTAATCCGATAATAATGTGATGCTGTTGGTCATAAAATCGAGCCATCAGCCGTGACGTTGTCTTTGGGTCTTTTTTTCTTGTTTACTGTACTCCTTTAATACACGACACTGTGTGTTACAGTCTACTGATCCACCTCTTTTGACTGCATAATCTCCTTGGAGTTCTTCAGTATAGCATGCCCCTAGGTTACAATTTCTTTCGGCGAAAAACACTACAGTTCCTTTCACTCAGCCTCGGAAAATCCAAATCTAATTATAAAAAAAATATGCCAGAATAACCGAAGTGTCTCCATAATAAAATTGAATATCCCGTTCAATAGGAAATCACATATATTTTTTCTTGAATAATATCATGTCACGTACAAAATAGGCTGATCAGAAATACGTGATTTTGGAACAAAAGCAAGACGACTCAGCCCTCTTCTCGCTTGCATGTTCCAATTCAAATACCGGATCATTCACGAATTTATCATTTTTCAGGTTTATCTTTACCCCCAAACATGTTGGAGCAACAAGAACTCAGTTTGTGACATAAATCAAGGTTCCCCAAGTTCAATTTTATCGATAGCAAATGCATATGGTCATTCTAACCAGCACTTTCAGTGTTGCGCAAAAGGATGACACTCGTGATCTGCTTGTTACTGGGGAGTATTCGGTTTAGAGAGATTTGGAAATTGAACTGTTTTATATTAAAAAAACATATAAAATTATTGTGTTCCGAAGAAGCCACGAGGTGAAAGAGACTGGAGACACGTAATCCGGAAACTCGCCTCCCTAGTAGCGTAGGCGTAATCGAAACCAACAGAAAGAAGCTACCGGAGAAAAGGAGAAGATTCGCCACCGGCGGCGGCGGCTAAACCCCAAAACGGAAACCCAATGTCGCCGGCGGCGAGGAGCCTCCTGCTGTCCGGCGCCCGCCGCCGCCGTCGATGCTTCTCGACGGAGGCCACTTCGTCGCCTCCGCCGCAGCTCCCGAAGGGGAAGAGGTGGGACGCGGTGGTGATCGGCGGCGGGCACAACGGGCTCACCGCCGCCGCCTACCTCGCCCGCGCCGGCCGCTCCGTCGCCGTGCTCGAGCGCCGGGGCGTCCTCGGCGGCGCCGCCGTCTCGGAGTCCGACCTCGTCCCGGGCTTCCGCTTCTCCCGCTGCAGCTATCTCCTCAGCCTCCTCCGCCCCTCCCTTATCCGGTAAATCCCCCCACCCAAATGGCTAATCTTTTTTTTCCTTTTCTCACTATCGCAACATCCATTTTTGTCTATTGGATTGTCCATAGCTTTGTGTTCATCTGCATTTCTGTAATCATTCTACAAATGCGGGTTAATTGCACTGTACTAACTGAATACTGAAGCTGCTAGCGTTTTCTTGATAGGGAGCTGGAGCTGGAGAGGCATGGCCTGAAGCTCTTGCCGCGGAACCCGTCATCATTCACGCCATGCCTAGACGGCAGGTATCTACTTCTCGGCCCGGACGCGGAGCTTAACCACTCGGAGATCAGCAAGTTCTCAAAGAAGGATGCCTGGGCATACCCAAGGTGGTAGACTCGCTGATATTTGACTGTTGTTTTCAGTTTGATCTTGTAAAATATTAGAGTAATATTAGCTTGATTATGAACTCTGTTTCCATTGTGAAATTTAGCTAGAACTGATCATATGACTAAATAACTGCGCGCGTAGTTTAGCTTATGATGATCTTACTTGGGTGGTCTACATGTAAATGTAGGTACGAGGAGAGGCTGGAGAAGTTCTGCAAACTCTTGGACTTTGTCATAGACTCGCCTCCCCCTGAGCTGAGGCATGAATACCACCTCTCTATGGTGGACAGGATGAAGGATAAGGTTGACAAGTCAGTGTTCTGGAGCAAACTTCTTGGGATTGTGATGCAGCAGGGGCAGAAGGACATGGTGTGAGTACTAAATGCTGACCCTTTGCAAATGCCATCATCAACAACATGTATTACATGTAAATTTAATCTTCTTTTTTTTATTTCCTTGGAAATCTGTTATTCACAGGGCTTTCTTTGACCTTCTTATTTCACCAGCATCCAAGATCTTGAACAACTGGTTTGAGGTTGATATCTTGTTTCCCCATTCTCTTAAATACTTCTTTTCACATTATTCATATGAAGCAATCGTGGAGTTGCCTTATTAAATTGGCAATATTCACATAATTTTCATGTACCCATGGATAATTGCGTTTTGTTGACTGCTGTAATGCTACAGGGTGATGTGTTGAAGGCAACTCTTGCGACTGATGCTGTGATAGGTACTGTGGTAAGGGCGCTTTGGATGAACCAAGAAATGTTTTGTGGCCAATTCTAGCAGATTAGCATTTAACGCTGCATGGCCCTTCTACAGGCTGGTGTCCACACTCCAGGATCTGGTTATGTTCTTCTGCACCATGTTATGGGGGAAACTGGTGGCCAACGTGGAGTTTGGGCGTACGACTCTTAACCTGAGTTTTATCTCTGTTATTCTGTTTCAGCAGAAAAGGAATAGATCCTTCATTGTTCTATGTTTGAAACCATGTACAAGCCTTTGTGGCCCTACCATCAATAATTGTTTTGGTGGCGCATATCTCCACTGTCTAGTCAAACAGGGCAAATGTCATAGAAATGTCACATGCTCTCTGGCCAAATATGCTGGTTTTAGCATTGTTGGCTCCTTAATAATTGGTTTCCTGTTTCTTCTTGTTTTGCTTGTTGAAAAACTTATGCGGTAAAACTAAAACACTTGCTTCAGGTATGTCGAAGGTGGTATGGGTTCAGTGTCGTCAGCTATAAGCAAAGCAGCTCTTGAAGCAGGTGTGGACATCGTAACAAATGCAGAGGTGCAGTTTCTCTTCTTATGCCATGATATTACCTCTTTGATTACGTAAGACTGCCCTTTGGTGGAGCAGCATTCAAAGTTAAATAGAAAAAAAGAGTACTATTTATTCACAGCTGTAAACTGGGATTTTATACAATAAAAGGTCAGTTTTTTATTTAGTGATGAAATATTATCCTACACCCAGCTTTCTGTTTAAGCATCGTGCCTCACTCAAGTGGTTTTATATAGGTTTCCCAGGTATTGGTTCATCACGCTTCTGGAAGGGTACAGGGGGTAAGTTCTTTGACTAACCAATAAATGGTATTTCATTTTTTTGAACCTCTTGAAATATTGGAAACTTGTAGGTAGTTTTGGCTGATGGAACAGAGATGCTGACATCAGTTGTATTATCAAATGCAACTCCATATAGAACATTTGTGGTAAGAGCTACTCAGAATGTATAACAATGTGAATATATACCTGTTCCAATTTTGTAGACACAATTAAACAAATATTTGTACACTGATATCTGGTTTCTTTTGCAGGACCTAGTGCCTGCCAAAGTTCTTCCGGGCGACTTCCTCTCTGCTATCAAGACTGCAGATTATAGCTCTGTAAGAATGTACTTCGAAGCATAACTTAATAAATGAGTGTTATAATTTTGGTCAATAACAATGTAATATGATTCTGTGGAGAGCAGGCAGCAACAAAAATTAATGTGGCTGTTGACAGGCTGCCACAGTTTTCCTGTTGCAAAGACTTCAATCCTGAAGGTGGTCCAGAACACATGGGCACCATACACATTGGATCTGAAAGGTAGTTTACTGAAGTTATGGAACCTTTTCTACTTCAACTATGATGATGTGCGACATGTTATTGCATTCAGTTGTGTTAATATTTGTTCTTCTGTAACTGTACACAATCGAAAATCTATGAGACACCACCTTTTATATTGCCTCCTGTTCCTGTGTAGTATAAATTTGGCTTGCCAACATGAGTAATGAACAGGAAAGTGAAATGATCTCTTAATTCCATAATGCTATCTTCCGTTAACATATTGGAAATACTATACACTTGGTGTCTTAGTTCTATGTACCAAATAGATGACCTGCATGTGTATATAGAAGTATTCATGTCTCCATTAGTACCTTAGGACAGTACTGAGTGTAATCTGATCATGTTAACGGTAATATACTACTACATCTAGTCAAAAATATTTGACGTTGGGAGAACTAATCTCATTTCTCCCGACATCAAATAAATTTGACTGGAGGGAGTATATGAGATCGTTCAGCCTACTGCTAGTTTCTCATTATTATGGTGATAGGAAAATACTGGATGATGTAGCATTTTGTTGGATTTTCTGAAAACCATATATGCATGTTCTTTTGCCACGTTATTGGACTTTATCCTTATCTTTTCATATTGAACTTTACTGGAACTCCAGCATGGAGGAAATCAATCTAGCATACAGGGAAGCTGCAAATGGTGTATCATCCACAAGACCTGTTATAGAAATGACGATTCCTTCTGTCTTGGATAAGACCATCTCCCCACCAGGCATGCCAATTTTTTATTCCTCAGCATTGCAGTTGCATAGAAGTGCATGACGTCTGATTTGTATAAACTATAATTGTATCCAAGATTAATTTTCCCCACCCCTCAAAAAATCCAAGATTAATTTGGATGTGTGGCTGTGAAATATCACCTTCTGCATATGCTTTATATAATCTGAATCAATTTTTCATCCTTTGCTTTATCCTCTGATAGGCCAGCATGTTATTAATCTTTTTGTTCAGTACACACCATACAAACTTTCAGAAGGCTGCTGGCAGGATTCTAATGTTAGAGTAAGTAGTTCCTTCTTAAATTTTGATGTCATGATGCACTTTGTTTAATTTCTGCTTTCACGGCTGCACAGATTTTGCTGTGTATGTTGTCCCACATATATGCCTTCTATCCTTAATCAAACAGAGTGGATGATGATGATGCCCTTAAGCATTATTGTTTGTCACCAGTTACCATCCATAGAGAGGCACCCCTGACCATTTTAATTGAAACCGATTTTCAGAAATCCTTTGCTGAAAGATGTTTTTCCTTGATTGATGAATATGCACCGGGTTTTAGCTCATCAGTGGTAGGGTATGATATGCTGACTCCACCTGATCTTGAAAGGGAGTTTGGCCTAACAGGTAATCTGTTTGCATGGTATACATAGTGTCCCTTCTTGCAGAGTGCTCAAAATTGCTGTTTTCATTTGAAAACCTTGTTAAAGGAGCATTTGATTCACATTTCACAGGAGGCAACATCTTTCATGGTGCAATGGGATTGGATTCACTTTTCCTCATGAGGCCTGTCAAGGGATGGTATGTCTGGAGCTCTAACATGCATATTCTTTCACCCTTTCATCTACCTGGCGAATATTAGACCCATCAAGGTTCATCATCATGACCGTGAACATGTCGTCGCCTTTTCTACAGGTCAGATTACAGAACTCCTGTGAAGGGATTGTACCTCTGTGGCAGTGGTGCACACCCAGGTGGTGGGGTGATGGGTGCGCCGGGCCGTAACGCTGCCTCAGTTGTTTTGGAAGATCTCAGGACAAAATAGATGTGACCTGAGGAAACATGGAAACGGTGATTGGCACCAAACTGGGTTTCGTTCAAGCTCTAGACTGCAAAACAGCCGAGAGTATGTCGTAACCACTAGTTCCATCCATCGGAATGAAAAGGCTGTTGTTACCTCATCCGGTAAAAACACCTGTGCCATGTGAGCTCACATATTGAGGAGCCCGAGAAACATTTTTCTCTCTTTCTTGAGGAGAGGCACATTTTCTGAATTAATTGGCTGGCCTTCCGATGAAATAGTTGAGAGAGGAACATTCTTTCCAATGAAGTAGTTGAGGGGAACATTCTTTGTCACGTGATCCTCTTCCCGGTATGAAGATGATTGCACTTGTTCTCTTTTATATTGCGGCCTGTTTGAAATGGATTATTTATCCGACTATTGTTATAGATTAGGGTAAATTAAATATTTTAATAAATAAACTTAACAATTAACAAATACTCCCTCTCCCTCTATTCCCTTAGAACAAGCAGATTTAGTAGAAGAAATTTTCTTTAGAAATGTTTTTTAAATATGTGTAAATAATTCGCATCAATAATACGGTGAAGTAACTAAAAAAACCGGAAAAGAACATAGTAGTATTTCTGATCAATCTCTACAGTAGCATTTCTTTGTGCCGCTATCTCTGGAAAATGATTTCATAGGGCATTTTTCCATTGCAAAAATAATCGATATAATATGTGATGTGACGAGATTTAGCACGTTACACAAGTTTGGTGCTTTTGGAGACAAGAGAATTGTTTCATAATAATTTATTTGCTCTCCATTTTACAAAAGCGCTTGTATCTCACTAGATAGAGCATCTGTTTCCGAAGCGGAAAGCCGCAGGTTCGACCCCTACTTGCCCTGTTTTGCTATGAACATTTCCTTTTCTGCTTAAATTTTTATTGCCCTGTTTGCTATGTGTTGACGCGAAATCATTTTCCGTTTTTGTCCTGTTTTGCTATGAACATTTTCCTTTAATGCTTAAATTTTTATTGCCCTGTTTGCTATGTGTTGACACAATCTGATTATATCTTGTGTCGGCACACACAAAGGTTTACGTGTTTTGATTAGCTTCGATATAGGTATTTAGACTCTTAGACGTGTTTATGTTATTGAGGTTCAGATATACCAATTAATTTAATTTTTTAATTAATAAAAAAAATAGAAATAATTATATTAATGAGTCAATCGATCAATAGGTCGACCTCGACCTCTTGTTATCGGCTGAATTATCAATAGAGATTAAAACAAATATTAGCTAAACCGGTCCGATGTAATTATAAAACAAATAATGTAAACATGAAAGCTCATAAGGAAGATAAATACATCGATGGAAGGTCTGATATAAGTTGATGCGATGAAAAAAATATAAAATGTAATATCTTACGACGCTAACTGATCGGACTAAAGCGAGACACTATAAAATTAAAATTAATATACTATTAATTTCAGTATAAATACTCATCAACTAATAAAAGATAAATTATTGGATAACACTTCGATAAAACGTTGTATAAAACATATCGACTAAACAGGATTTTAACCTATTAACGGTAATATAATAGATCGAATCTAACCGATACAGTACCAAATTATAGATAATAAGAAAAAAAACATATTTAGCCAAAAGATCATACGTAAACGTGATAAATACACTAGATCAATCTAAGAGATCAAGACGATGCAGCTTTAGAACAAGCTAATAAATTAAAATAAATCGGTAATCATAGTCGACCGAACTAATGTAGTATTATACGAGACTAATCTAGTTGATATAACTGTCAGTTAGCGGAACTTAATTCTTTGTGGGAGATCAAACTTAACCGATTTAGTCGTGTATCAAGATCCCAAACCTATCCAAAAATCTACGGAACTAAGGTGAACGATATGCTAAAATTATATTGTATTTATTGAGAGAAAATTTATAAAATCCTGAAACGTTTATATTTATACTTCAGAATTACATAAGCCCCATAATTCGATCGGATATTACTTCCTAATAGAAAAGAAAAATAACAGATAAAACATAAACTAATAAATCTTTCTAATTCCGATACAATCTTATATTTCTAAAAATATCTCATTTCTTTACTTTTTATGAACCAGTCTATACTCAATCATTCACATGATAATTAATCCATTTGGACCTAAACTCAAACATAGCAGTCGATGTATTAACCATCGGCTTCAACCGATTTATCGTCATTGGCCTTATCAAAGCTACCAAAATTGCTATGCCAATACTCTAAGTCCTCATGCATTAACATTACAAATATTTTTTCTTTTTTAATCCTGTTTTGCTGTGAACAGTTTCCTTTTCTGCCCTGTTTTTCTATGAACAGTGCAAGTTTTTTTCTTCTTTGCTCTTTTTACTGTCATTTTTTCTTTTTTTCCTATCAACAGTGCAAGTTTTCTGTTATTTGCTTTGTTTGTTTTGCTATGAACATTTTCCTTTTTCTGCCATGTTTTGCTATGAATATTTTCCTATGAACAGTGCAAGTTTTCTCTTTGCTCTTTTTACTGTTCATTTCCTCTTTTTTTTCTATAAACGTTGCAAGTTTTCTATTCTTTACTTAGTTTTTAAATATGAACAGTTCATTACTCTTCTTTATAAGACAATCATCTTGATGTTTGCACGGGACTACCGGTCGTGTGCAATGCAGAGGATTCGGGGGCACTTTTTCCTTTTTAGGAGATTTGTTTTTAATTGTGACACATGTTTAAGGATTGGTTTTTCTTGCGTTAAACAATATTTCTTTCCAACACGTCTCCGATGAGGAAGTGGCGCGACACGTTTTCTTTACTGTCTTGGAGAGCCCTTAGCCGACTCTAACCATTGCAAGCTCTTGGATTCCACTGTTCTTCCGCCATATTACACATGACCTTGAAAAAAGAAAAGAAAAGATTATATCGAGTCATCAAGTCAAACTTAACCAAAAGAGAAAAAGATCATCTAAAGCCCTTAGCATAATCTTTTCTCAGTTCCCGCCTCTCTTCCTCTTAGTCCTCCCTTATATTATTTATCATCCTCTTATCTTTCATATCGTCTCCCTTATCCATATCTACTCTTTAACACGATATTAACAATGCTCAAGTTCTAATGGCAACTACTGTGTCATGCAGTAGCTCACACAAAAGCTGTCTTTGTCACCATCGTCACCCTGTATCATCCTAAGGCTCTACCCTCGTTGTCCGCTTTAACTATCCTTGTTGTTGGTTTCAATCTATTGTATCATCTCACATGCATCAGTTTCTAATATTATGATATTGTTTATTGTTAACTGTGGCGAGGTAAATTTCTGTTAGGGTAAATCTCACAGAGCTATAAATTTTATGAAACTAATAACTTATTACGATTAGTAAGATAGCTACAACTATATCAGGGTGAAATTATTGCGAAGCCACAACTTGTTAAGAAACCTCACATTACCGACGCATTGAGCCCACAAGTCGTACGGATGAGCGAAACGATGAGACATGTCAATGGTCTACGTCATCAGCAGCATATGTCGCGTCGGCCGCTAGCTCGGCGCACGTGGGTGGGAAACCGACGGGTCCGAACCAGGTGGTTCAGGCGGGGTGCACCGACCACGTCGCACTGGGGTGTGCTTTGTGAACTTGCTTGAGCTGTCACGATTGATGGCACATGAGTGTGTGCTCAGCGAGCGGTGGAGGTGGACCTGAGCTATCTCTTCTCCAAGATATAATCATTTCTATACAATTATATATAAAATATAAATATTTTTAGCTATAAATTTAAATAAATATATATTCAGATTTATAGTTAAAAGGTGATAGGTAGTAGCTTATTTCACTAATCAAATCAATCCATGCTCGGCATTTGGGTAAAGCAGCTTTGTAGATTTCGACAGTGCTTTGTACAATCAGCACTTGTTCATTGGGAAAAATCCCCCAATTTCCTCTGCCTGACTTGACTTTCATTCACTTCACATTTTATAACCAAAAAATAACAGGCAAAATACCAACAGGATTCGTACAACCAAATCAAAAGCACCGTGTACATTTAGCATTGGCCATCTGCCCACCTCAAACAACTATGGAGTTGCAGCGTCAACAATCTGCATCAATCAATTTGCAGGGTGCATACTCATTTACCGTATTGCAATCAGTCCATGGAACAAAGCGAGCTGTACAATAAAATGGCACTCCTACTGAAAAGAAACTGCCAACACTAATTAATCTGCCTACAAATCCCAGATTTCAAACAACAAAAACCCAGGAAAACGAAATTGCTGGGTGGTTAATTCTAAACAGCAAAGAAACAACCGGAATACGGGCAAAAAAACATGAATGAATGGGTTAAGCACAAGAAAGAATGCATAGCGCAGCCAAAATGACACCAGGAACACCAGAGATGGTGGTAGTTTTTATCAACCAGTTTGGACCTGACTGCAACTCAAGAAAGACTCTTGACACTTGGACGGACGGACACAAGAGGGAGTCTGCCACCGCTAACGTTTACACGGCAGACGCAAAACCTAACAAGATAGTGTTCATATCCAATAAGGAGTAGCTGCAAAAAGAATGCTTTATGTGGGAGTAGTAGTCCAGTTGCCGCTCAATCAAGGATGCCTTTTCGCTTTCCTTTTTATGCTGGACAAATCTGTAAGCTAGCCTCGTTTATTCCTGGTCGTCGTCAACGAATCTTCCTGTCTGCTAGCTATTGGCACCTGCCATGCCACCGATACGACACGACCATAAATAAATCACTAATCTCAGATAGATTATCAGGTTATGGTATTATTTGTCTGAATTGGAATTGGCGAGATACGATTTACAGATTAGTTGAAGCTTCAGTGAACCTGCGCAGCTGGTGCTGCGAGGTTGTTGAGCGCGGTCGCATCTGCTGCTCCAAGGTTTGGTGTGTTCGCTTCAGCAGCACTAGTCCTGCACTTTGCACTCAGTTGATCGCTGAGAGCATAAACATAAGCGGAGCACACAACTTGTTAGTGGATAACGCATCAACATCAACGAATGCAAAGCTCTGTGGCCAACTGATCATCATACAAATGCAGAAAAGTGCAGCTAAAAGGCACTACAAGTTGTTGCTCTATTGCAGCATTAGAAGTTGTTGCTCTGAATATTTACTCAGACTCTGCAATGGTAAATGGCCACAAAAATGTAGCAGTACGTGCAGTTAAAGCACCAAAGCATTATAATCGAGCTACCCAAATTCTTGTAACTCAAAGGCACATGTGCAAAACCATTATCATTCAGTACAGCTCAAGCTGAAAACGCAGTAGTGAGGTACCTGGTGTGCTTTTCGCCATGATTTATTGTATACAAATAGGTATAGCAAATCAATTATAATGCGACAAAATAAATATGATTATAACAAAATTGTGCATTTTTTTCAAGTTACCAATCAAATAAAACATCAGTAGTAAAGTGACTATAATACCTAAGCAGATGACAGCAGTAGTAAAGTTATCTCAGTCTAACGCCAGGAAATACAGGAAAAATAAGGACTTATCCTAAGCAGGGATAGAACTGAACATGCTTTATTATGCAAAATGCGGAACCCAGTGTTTAATACAGTAAGAATTTGGATCGTTAACTTAACTGAATTACAATGCAGATTCCAGTGTTCTGCTCCTATAATATTAATAACACATCACATATGGAAGGAACATAAACGTGAATCCCATTAAATCTTATCATAGGTGACCGACTTTGGGAGTCCTAATAGAAGACAGACAACATCAAACCAGATAGCAGCCACTGAAATGGTCAAACAGAGATCGATACTCTTTCTGTAGTCTTATCTATCAGCTCCACTCAACAGTAATATGCATAAATGTCAACATTTCAGTACACCACAAGCAAAGCATCTAGACATAGACACAAACAGAAGAATTGATCTCGATTTAAAGCGTCAACAACACGTTGCACTAAAAAAGCGTACTGGCACTGCAACAACTCAGCTAAAAATGACGCGTAGCAGTTACAGAAATCCTATAACTAATCGCCACTTGGTTGAAACAAACTCGATAGCATGCACTGACTGACGCATGGATACGACACACGAATTGACTAGTCAATCGTATCGATCTAACACATCGAAGTAGCACTGGTAAATCTAATCAGATGCACAAGTTTAACACATCACAAAATTCACAAAATCGTATCGATCTGGCACATCGAAGTAGCACTGGTAAATCGAATCGGATGCACAAGTTTAACACATCACAAAATTCACAAGTACTGGTGGCAAATCGAATCGAATGCACGCAGTGGGTTTAACTAACTTAATTACCTGGAGGTTTCGGCGATTGAAGCAACGTAAGGAATGAAACCTTTATTGTAGTCTTCTCCGGTGAGCGGACCGATGTTGCGGGTGATGCGGCCTTCGAGGTCCATGGCGACGACACGCTCCTCCGAGGGGTCCCACATGACGACCTCCGGTGCGCCCTGCGAGCGGAGCAGCTCCGCGTCCTCTCGGTTCCTGAGCCTGCCGCCCTCGAACTGGCCGGCCCACGACCACGACCCCACCCTATCAGCAGCGAGGTGGTCCATGTTGAGGTAGAGCACCGCCACATCGGTGACGCGCTGGTCCATGCAAGTGACGCAGAGGTTGCCCTCCATCTCGCCGAGTTCCCAGAACGGCCGGGCCTCCACCTCAGGCGGCGCGGGGAACTCGTGGGAGTAGTCCTTCTCCGGGTCGTAGTAGAGGATGTAGCCCATGGTGGTGCGCCAGAAGGCGCTGCCGAGGGCGCCGACTCCTGAGGCGGAAACGACCTGCTCGGCGATGGAGATCCCGGAGGGGACGCGCCACTCCCAGGTCCTGGAGGAGAAGGACTCGAAGGCCCAGACGCCGCCCTGGAGGTTGAAGGCGACGATGACGTGGTAGTGGTCGACGCCGCCGTCGACGCAGGAGGCGGAGGCGTTGGGGCTGGGCTCCTCGAAGGTGACGACGACCGCAGGGTCCACGTGGTCGCGGGTGTGGCGAGGGAGGCGCACCCGCCTGAAGGTGGCCGGGTTGGCGACGTAGTAGGAGCCGGTGGTCTCGCCGCGGACGCAGACGAGGCCGCGGGTGGAGGCGAGGACGGCGACGGGCTCCGGGAAGGCCGAGAAGCGCGGGTCCGGGATCAGCTGCTTGGCACTGCGGAGCGCGTCGAAGGCGAGGTAGCCTGGCTCCTTGGCGGAGGCGGTGTGGTAGAAGAGGCCCGAGAGCGGCCTCGGCGGCGGCGGGCGCGGCGAGTCCTCCTCGAGGTCGTCGCCGTAGAGGTCCTCCTCGTCAACATCGCTCTCCACCTCCTCCTCCTCGTCGTAGTCCTCGTCGGAGTCGGAGCAGGCGGGGGTGGTGCAGGAGGAAGAGAGCGCGAGGACGAGGTCGTCCGAGGAGGAGTCGGCGGGGCTGTCGGAGTCGAGCATGACCCAGTCGTCGGATCCGTAGGAGCACTCCGCCATGGCTACCCTCTCTCCTATGGGGGTTAGGGTTTTGGAGGAGGAGAGGGGATGGGATTGGGCGGAGTTCGATTCGATTGGATTCGTTGCGATCTGCGGGATGACAAGGCGACGCGAGGAATGCGTGGGGGAATATATAGGCGCCGGCGCCGCGGCGAAGTTAGCGGGATGCGGGCTTGAGGCGAACGGTGCGCCACTACGCGCCCATGCGGGCCCACCTGTCAGTGGGAAGAGGGAGGTTCCGTAGTCAGCACGGAACTTTCCTGAGACGCCCGCGGGAAAAAATATTTGTAGAAATGTTTTTTTATGCAGAGAAAAAAAGAGGTAGGGTGAATGAAAGGGGAGAGGAAATTGCGCTAGATTTCACGGAATCTTCTTTTGCTGCGCGCGAGTGCGCGTAAAAACACTCCAGGGCACCATCTTGATCGCACGAGGCACCACGCATCAGCTTTTGACGACATGGATAATGAGTCTTCAGTTTTACTTTTGTAGCGGAGCCAGCTACAATTAAGAGTGTTTTTTTTTTTGGTTACTTGTGATATTCTTACAAGCATTTTCAGTGGATAACAACAACGATATTAGCTCTGCCATTGGTTTCACTTATTAGAGCGATCTTCCGAGTCCAAAAGGTTCATATCTCAATCATATCATTATCCGTGTGGACCCTGTCTATTGTCATGTGGCAATTAAAAGATAGCGATCAACCTAAGCTTAGCTAGGGAGCATAATTAGTTTATTCCAACCTACTAATTAGTTCCATTTTAATTAATTCCAAGAGATCGGAGGTAGAATATCCATAGATTCATGTGTGGTTGATGTGGATGATTAGTTAGCGTGTACGTATAGGTGCAGAGCATGTCGATTTCATTTAATTAAGGACCTTGACTGAATAATTATGGTCAACTCCATGTGCTATGCAACACAAGACTAGAGCAGTATTTAGTCTAGTCCAGTGCTAGACTAGAGCAGTGCACACTGGTCTTCCCTTTCTTAATTTGCCTTTGTTTTTTAATTTATTTTTAGTAAGTGATCATGCACGAAGAGAGGGCTGGTTAATTTTCATGGCAGAAACAGAGCATTTGAGAATTGAGACGGGCCATGGGCCATTGGGCCTTAAGTACATAGCAATGGCAAAATGTCTCTAGATGATGCGATGTGTTTATCTTGCCCGTCAAATTAAGCCCATGTACAAACACTACTTTTTATATGTTATGTTTTCATATAATTAAAAAGCAATGTCATGATATGACATCACAGGTGCAAATGAATTAAGTGGTCGAAAGTTGAAACATACATCACGGGCGCTTTTATATGGAAGAGAAAATCTATTCCATACCTTCAAGTTTTCACTAGTTTAATAATTTATTATCGACTTTCTCCATTGAATTCATCAATTTCTTCTACATTATGCCATTTTTCAGAAGAACCTGAAATATCCTTACATATGTATAAAGGAGAATTGATAGACTGACTAGAAGTTTCAAAAAATAATAACATTTTTTATGTAGTTTTCTTACACAACATATAAGGAGATGGTTTACATTAAAGACAACAATAAAAAAAATTGTATGTAGCATATAAGATATAAAGTGTATTTTATTAAAAAAATAGTAATGCACAATCTTAAAACTTATACGCCGAGTAAGGAGACTACATAAATTTTTTTTATAATTTTATGAATCTTCTAATGTGATAAATCAATTGTCAATCTAAAGGACATTTTTTGAGAAAAAAATCTAGCCCAATGGCATATATTGTAGAAATTTTGATAGACTCAGTGATATATTATAGGAAGTAACAATGTTACTGATAAATCGTTAACCGAACTTAGTGGCATAAAGTAAATCTTTTACATATTAAACGGATTGTGCATATAGTGTCCCTCGTATCTGTCTGTCCATGTTCTAAACATTACAATAAAAAAATAGCGTGAATTGTTAGATGAATCTAAATTTGAAGGAGAAATATCTAAGTTAAGGTATTTATTACAAATCCGATAGAAAGAGAAATAAATAAGTTAACGTAGTATGAAATATTTGTTTTTTGCTAAGTACGAAGAGAGAGAGAAAAAAACTGAAATCTAGCACTACAACTGAAGAAGAAGCTGCTCCTAGCTATGATGCGATGCGATCTCCTTACTCGTCCTAGACCATGTAGTAGTTGACGTGTACAGCGTCCATGTTGGAGGAGCCGCAAGCCGGGCAAGCCCACGCCGCGGCCGCGCAGAGGTGCCAGCAGCACGCTCTCTCGCTGCACCCGAAGCACCTCGCCGCCGTGCTCGGCCCGCCGCCGCCCTCGTCCTCCTCCTTGACTACGGTGAAGTTGTCACCGTAACAGCAGGACTCGGCGTCGTCGTCCTCGTCGTGCCACCGCATCACCTTGGCCCGGAGCACATGGTCCAGCTCGCCACGCAGCGCGGCGTTCTCGCTCTGCAGCGCGGCTTTCTCGCCCTCGCGCGCCATGGCCACGTTCTCCCACGTCCGCGACTCCGCGCATGCGCACCGGAGACGCTCCGCCATCTCCTGCCGCGTCCGGCGGATCTCGTCGTCCTTCGCCGCCAGCCGCCATGCGACGGCCGTCTTCACCGCCTGCAAGCTCTGCTTCCACCTCAACCGTCGCCGCAGCAGAAAGGCCAGGTCGTCGGCGTCGTCGGTCGCCGCCAGCCGCCGCTCGTCGGTGGTCGCCTCTGAAGGAAAGAACGTCGTCGTGTCATCGGCGACGACGCGCGGTCTCTTCCTGGACGACGAACCCGCCGAGTTCTCCGTCGCCGTCGTGGCGGGCGGCATAGGCACGTGGCGGAAGGGCGCCGCCTCGTACATGCACGAGGAGGCGAGGTCCACGGCGCATTCTCCGTGGTGGTGGTTCCGTACCCTCCTGCTGCTCTCGGCGACATTGCTGCCGCCGGCCATCTCTCTCGTGGGGACGGCCATGGAGTGGCCGGAGTACACTACACTGTTGGTTGCGTCGTCGTCGATGGTGGCGGCGGCCGGCGTACGTAGGTCGCTCGGCTCAGCTTCACGGCGGCGCGTGGGCGTGGTATATATAGTGTTTGGGTGCCCGCTTGTTTCTGTAAATTGGTTGGTCTGTTCGGATTGACGGTGACCTCTTCTCGATTATTTTCGATATTTTTTTTAGCTATGCGGATTAATTAACTTGGTTTCAATATTGTTTTTCTTGTTCGTTTACTATCTGTATGTCTTATTTTTATCGGATAAACACGCATTAACGGATTATATTATATTGCAAACTCATCACGCAAGCGTGTTAGAATATTTGACCACTCCATCTTTGTTCCGATACGACCGGATCGATCGAGGAAATGAAATTCGAGATTGCTGGAACCCGACGGTCGTACGTAATAAAGGCCAAACCACCACAAATCAAATTACATTCAAACACAAATTTCATTTCAGAAACAGCACTAGAGGCAGCTGGATGTACTCGACCAGTACGTTATACGTAATGGATTTGTCATTTTTTTTATGCAAGCAGTTTATTTGAAGCGGTCAAGATTAATTAGTAGCTTAATTTCGAGATTGTTAATTCTGGTTGCTGTCCACCGCAAGTTGCAGAAGAAGATAGGGCAGTTCCGTGATCAGATATATATACAGAGAGAGAGAGAGTTAAACCACGATAGTATATTACGTGACTACTGTAGACTCAGTGTTATCATAAATTGTAGATTTAACAAAGAGATTATTTTAAAATTATAGATTTCTTTAGATTAGATCCCTAGCATAGCATTGTTGCCCTAACTGTATGTATATATATATATATATATATATATTCTTAGTTTTGCAATACAATTAACGTGAACTGAATAATTTTATGATGCTAATATTATTATATTTATATTTATGTAGTTTATGATAAATTCGATGATGATAAATCTACGGTCTTGTAATTTCTTGTCAATTCAAGTAAGAGCATTTATTTATAGCTACATCTAGCTAGGTGTTTTGTTGTAAATAATATTCTCCATGCATTGCCAAGGGGTGCAGCACTTGAGAGTTGAGGACTCCGAGAAATCTGTGGGAGAGAGAGAGAGAGAGAGATGATCACTCGGAGTTGGAGGGCATAGTACGTGAATTCCAAGTCCCCGATCAAACGAAGCCAACAAGTAGCAGCATTTATCTATAGCTACTTCAAGCTAGCTAGGGGCTGGGCTTTCTTGCAAACGCTATTCTCCATGCATTGCCTAGGCGTACAGCACTTGAGAGTGCAGACTTTGAGAAATTCCCGCGTATTCCAAGCGGCAAGTCGTAGTGCGTGAATCTCGAGGAGGACGTAGCGTGCTCTTCTGTGCAGCCCATAATAGTGGTGCGCTCTATTTCTGTGGGATCCGAAAGGGCCGAGCAGCAAAGCTGGGCCTTTATGGCCTTCTTCTTTGAGTTTATTTATAAATTATTTTTAATTACTAATCTAATAGCTATAAGCATAAGTGAAATGGGCTGATTCCAGTCCCCAGTAGCCCAGCCCAGTAGGGAAAAAAAATAATCCAAAGTTGCTGACCTCTGTGCTAGCCAAGGGAGACAGAAAGCTGCAAAAGTGCCGTTCACATGCCTTGTCATTCGCTGTGCGCTGCCATGTAAAGTTCCATCAACTCAACCGCGACGCTGCTTGGAGACTGGAGCCATTCAGTCTGAATTTCTGACCGATCATCAGGGAAAAAAAATGCAACGCGGGCAGGAAATTTTTACCTACCGAACGGCCAACAAACTGTTTCTAAAAAAGCTCTCTCATAAGCGTCGTGTGCATACACAGTTACACATTGATCATAGCATTCATATATACAGTGCCAAAAATATATATATATATATATATACACACACATAACCTTGAAGAATGCAGATTATCTGTTCCAGTCTAATTAATCTGTAAATGTACTATGGCCGAGCCGATTGGCATCTAGGAGTAGCTTGCTTCATGGGGAAATGACAAGCTACTACGGATTAGCTTTGACCACACTGATGATGCCCAGCTAGCTTGGCTGGTCAGCACTGATAGCTGACTGGTCCAAGCACAAGAGTACACCGCAAAACCTAAAACTGATTACTGGACTAAACGCCGAAAGATGGCAGGCAGGCAGGATTACTGTGGCTAATTCTTGCAGAACGTCCCGCATTATCTAACCTTGCTAACAGTTGCATTATCTAATAGTTTCCACTTAATCTTTATATGTTTTTTTTCCTTTAAACAAGGTGCATAGCCACATGAAGCCAGCTGATTGTACTCCTGCAAAGGATCATAAGTATACCATATATGCAAGTATTTTAATACTGGCTCTATGAATAAACTGGCAGGCATACCCATTATTACCCTGAATTATGTATCAAGCTGTGGCTAGTGCCACTATACAACTAGCTGAATCAGCAACAGTATACAGTAGTATAACCTCTCTCTCCTGCCCTCCCTGCCTAGTCAGTGTGAATCCCAGACCAGGCAGAGTGTAAATTAAAGCCAAGTTTTGCTCTCGAAGAAAAAGAGAAAAGAACCGAGTTCAAAAAAGATCGATGAAAATAGAAAAGAATGCAGTAAAAGCCTGAAGATGCATGCATTAGAATCTTGAATCAGGTGCTGGAGTCAGTAAAAAAGAAAAAAAAAAGGAAAAGCAGACAAGGATGCAGTTGCAAGACGACACACATCCATATACACGTGAGACCAGACCCATGTGTCATTGACACTTACGATGATATATTTTTAACCTCGTGATTTTTGGAGGTACCAAACAAATTGGCCCTAAAGAAAATCAGCGGCGAAGCCAGCTCCCAGGCAAGTCGGGCCCCTGTCCAGGCTCTGCCACCACTTCTTCATCACCGACTGGTGTCGATGCTAAAAAAAAAAAGTTTGCATGCAGATGCTTCCGTAAGAATGAGACCAGCCACTTTCATGCTTCTTTTGCAATGCGCACCTCGTCTCTTCTATTAATTAGGGCCTGTCTGGTTTTATGCCAAATTCTATCCTATCGATTATTTGACAGTTTTAATTTAATGGTGCATACTAGCCATTTAGACTAAAGCCAATTTTTACCAAAATCAATCGAGTTGATACTACTCTCGCCTAGAAAAAAGTGGTAGTGCCTGGGTTCTAAACTAGAGGCAACTTGGGCACTGTTAGACTTTCTGTTTCCTTCTATTTTCAATAACTGATAGAATGATATGATCATTCATTTTTTTTAAAAAAATATATTCACAAACACTAAACAACTTCATGTTATTAAAGTATAATATATTCCAAATAAGCACGGAATTTTGTCTAGATTAATTCATTTAAGAGTAACTAGTAATCATAATTCTAATAATTTAATCAAAGTTATCAGTTATTTAAGATCGGTTATTTAAGAATAGAGAGGGTATTAATTTCCATAATACATGCTCGATTAAACACTACTAGAATGCAATACTAATTGATTCGGTCTCTATATATATGACATAGATTGGATAGTGATATATTTGTTTCTTTTACGAGGGTATAAACAAACATACAGATACAGGATACAGCTAACAAGGTTTTTTTTGGTTAACTTATCCTTGATGGTTTCAAGGAGCAATAAACTCATTATAAACACCTGCAACATCGACGTCATTGACTGTTTATAAACTGATGAGTGGTCTTATGATATGGCACAAGCAAACGTAGGCGATGGGACACGTTATGAATGAGTAATAATGGTTTATGAGAGGATTGATGACGCCCTTTTCTTTTCAACTTATTTCCACGCTTTTTTAAAAAAACACGTTTTAAAAATAAATTTGTTTTATTGCATTGATCGCTTAGGTTAAAGATAATATCTTCGTTTTAAAATATAATAATAATATTTTTTGCATGTTTAGATATATAGCTAGAGTAGAGTTATTATGTGTTAGGACGGATGGAGTATTTATTATATTTGTTTCTTAAAATATTTAATTTATTCTATAATCAAACCGATAATCTCGTCTAACAATCTAATTCAAACGATCCTTTACTCCAACTCTCCAAGGTTTAAAGGTGCAATTCTTTTCTTCTCCAGGGACAGCACTGCAAATCTCTCGAGGAAGAAGGAGAAGAAGAGGGAAGAGGAGAGATATGCGAGTGAGTGTTTGCAGGCCTGCGAGAGGAGGAATAATTAGGGCTCTTGCTTTAACGCCACTCCTCTTACTACTTTCTCTCTCTTCTCTCTCGTTCTTCTTCTACTTCCTCCGAATAAATTCTTTCTCCACTGCCGCAAGAAAGGCACCTCGCCTCACCGGGTGGCAGAAAGCTCCGGTCTTTGTCTCCATTTGGCCTCAATTCCTCTGGGTTCTTGTCCCCGGAGGAACGAAGGAAAACACGCGTTTCATCTCTGACTCCCTCGATGTGATGTGACTCCCAGGTGCTCCCTATTTTATGAGCCGCAGTCGCTCGTTCTTGCTTCGATTGAGCGCATCTCAGTCTGAGGGTTGTGTTCTTATCCTCCTTTTTCTGCGAATTTTGTTCCTTTTTTTTTGTGCTTGCGAAGGAAGCTTTTCTCTTGCTGTTTGCGAGTATTTTTTTACCTTTAGCGTGAACTTGAGCTGGAACCTGTAATTTTGGGGCCAAATGCTCGCGTTCTCTAGATCTGTTTCTACTAGTTTTCCGCAGAATTTGCTGGTAGATTCGATCACGAGGCATGCTGCCTCGGTATTTTCTTCCCCTTTTTCTCGGGTGCACTCAACATTTGAGCTAGAATTTTTTGTCAATTTTAGGAGCAGTCGATTCGTTCTGTCAATTGCTGATTTTGGTCTGAATTGTCGGTAATTTTTCTCGTGCTTGCGGACAGGCGATTGGAGCTCGTCGCGCCGGTGATTTGCCCTCTTACATGTACTCTTCTCGGGTGGCTGATTACCGAGCCTCTCTCGCATGAGGAATAGTCGGAGAATCGGCGAAAGCTCCAACATTTGGGTGACTTTGGTCGCCGCCCCGTTCAATTTCGCCCTCGCGGCTCTGGAATTCGCCATGTGGAGCTCCTTCTGGTGCTTCATGGCCATCCTCTCCGCCAATTTCTGAGCCGAATCTCGTGCTATTCTGAGCCCCCCAATCTGGGTTCGTCGGAGCGATAGGTCACTGGCACACCACCATAGTGGTTGTGGCAAAAAGGAACAAGGCACCTTCTTGGAGTTGGGATTAGGTGCAGCTTCGAGCTCAAAAGGGCTCGTTTGGTGGGAGCCTTTTTGGTTGCCTGTCAGTGTGCTTAGCTTCTTGCTGAGCCAGCTGAATGGAGATTGCTCAAATTGGGGATTGCTCAGCTTTCTAACTGAGTTGAGACTTCTGAGAGGTTTGTATTGATTGGATTGGATTGGATTTCACCATGGAGGAGAGGTTAACTGACGCGGAGGGCGGGCTCGCCTGCAATTCGAGAGGCGAGGATGACTTCAGGAGCTGCTGCGGAGATGAGGATGAGTGGGAGGACACCGAGGAGTCCTTCACGGCCGGCGTCGCCAAGGGAGAGCTTGATGAGACCTCGGTGCGGCTGTTCTTCAAGGGCGTGTCAAGCCCTGAGGCGGAGGGCAAGAAGCTGTCTGGGATTGGGGTGGTGATTGAGAGATCACCTGGAGTGCCTATGCTTCAAGTGCAGAAGAAGCTGGACTTCTATGTGGATGAGCTAGTGGCCGATCACTTGGCGCTGATGGATGGCCTGTTGGTGGCGTTGCAGAATGGCATACGGAAGATCTTCGCTTTCACTAATTCAGAGAAGCTCTACTTTCAGGCAAGAGTTCCTGATTTTCTTTAATATATGGTTTGCCCTTATGAGTGTTCATGTTTGTTCACAGAATCGCTAGTATCACTTTCAATCACCCTGATATTTCTGCAATTGGACATCACCTAATGGGCCCTTAAGGTTTACTTAACCAAGCCGAATGTTGCAGTAGTTTGGCCTCGTGATATATGCTACCAAAACCATGTAATTCATGTTTGACTGGCAATCTGAATGACAAAAAATGAACCACACCAACGATAACTGTACTTGACTTCATGCCATCTTGCTTGGTTCCAAGTTAGTCGAACTAATCAATGTTGGCTCTAACACCAAGATCTAATTCACTAATGGCAAAGAACATAGAGCAAGAGAACAAAGTACAGCAAAAGGGGCTACATTTTCATATATTGCACAAGCCTTAGACTCACATAGGAGGGGTGCATATCCTTTTATAGAACTTGCAAACTGTCATTCAGTATTAACTAAGTATTAGCTAATAGCCAATTCCTAATTCACTTGCACCACTCAACTTTACAACTAAGCAATAACCCAACTATAGTTAATGTTCTAGATGCATCATGTTCTTTACAACTTATGGAACAATTACATAACCCAAGTGCTGACTAGAAGCTTCATGTATTCAATAAGCATCCAACTTGACCACTAGTAGTCAAAATGCAATTTGACTTTGTCCTCTAGAAGAAAATAAATTAAATATCCAACAATCAATTCAATCAGTCAATGAAGAAACCGTCTTTCCTAATTGATATTTTAACAGCTATATATGTATACCTATGAATAGCTCACTGTTGTAAACAGAACTAAAACAGGAGGAACAAAAGGCTGAAATGGTTGGGAATGTGCAGTTATCACAGCTGTAGATTCACAGATTCTTCTAGTTAAGTGCAGCTGCAGTATATGCATTGTATTCATCATTTGCTGTTTTATGCAGTGGTTTGTTCAATTTATATCGTCTGAAAGCTGTAGAATGCTCACATAATTAGCTATTTCAATATAATTACTTTACTGTCTTCCTGTATTTATTGTTCTTTTGCATTGGCAGATTGCAGAAGCTGAAATTTTGGAAGACCGGCTCTTGGTAGCTTTAGGACACAGAATTCTTGAACTGGTTGACAAACTAGAGGACTTTGATATAATATTGCTTCCTAGCTTTGAGCTTGAGAGGCCACTGCAGTTGGCCAAGGAAGCGATAGGCATCATGTATCTATCTCCGTATGAGGTTGGCAACTGTCCTATTTGCTGTGAGGAGAAACGAGGTGCTCAGATGATCAGAATGGGTTGTTCTCATACATTTTGCTATAGCTGCTTGACTGCATATGCTCAAGAGAGGCTGCAAGCCTCCAAGGTTCCTATAAGATGCCCACAATTAAGGTGTAAATATCATATTTCTGCTAGTGAGTGTAAGTCATTCCTTCCAGTTAGCTGTTATGATTCTCTGGAGAGAGCTTTTGCAGAGGCTGGCACCTCAGACATGGAAAGATTTTATTGTCCCTTTCCAAACTGTTCCGTTCTACTAGACCTTAGTCAGCACTTCTCTAGGGCAAGTACATCAAGTCAGTCAGACCTCAATTGTGTTGAGTGCCCAGAATGCCATAGAGATATCTGTATCAACTGCGGAGTGCCATGGCACATCATGATGGGCTGTGATGAGTACCAGAGCTTGCCTGTTGATGAAAGAAATGCAGGAGACTTGTCTTTGCACCGGCTAGCACAAAATAATGGGTGGAGGCGCTGTCAGAGATGCGGACGAATGATTGAACTCACACATGGATGCTTCCATATGAATTGCTGGTATGCTCCATTTTTTCACTTTGACACTTGCTGGTATGGAATCTTGTAGACTAAAAAGAGAAATTTCTTTTTTTAAAAAAGTATACGCAGAACTAAGCTTTATAATTCTACATAGAGAAGCACTCTTTTTGGCTGGTTCAGCTTCAGTTGAAAGCATTAAAGAATGTAATTTTTTTTTAAAAAAACAGATCTGCTATTGTGTTAGTAGTTACATTTTTTTAAAAGAGTGAAAAAAGAATCATTCACAAGTTATGAACGGATGTTTATTATATTTGATGAAGCTTCCTTAGTTCAACTTATAAGTAGTGTTAGTTATGCCCTGAAAACGTTCTGAATAGTTGAAAGTTAGCCAAACAAATAGAAATGTAGTAGACTGTAAGCTAGCTGTATTATGTTGGTACTCTTATCTCTGACCACATCCTAAATTAAAGAACTTAATGGTTTTTAGTACAGATTCTGATATGCTTGATTATTCTGGGCTCTGAATCCCGGATTCCCAAAAAAGTTATTTAATTTATCATATCATACAAGTGACTGCTTCATACAATTCTTGGTTGGGGCCTAAGGTGCTTTTTATATGTCAGTAAGAGAATTTTCCTCTATAGTTTGCATTAGGGTTTGGTTTGTATGGACATACTCTTCATTATAATTCAGATCCAACTAAGTTTGCTGTGTGTTGGTGCACCTAGATGCTGGCTCCACCATCGAGGATTAGTGATTCATGAATGCACATTTTGATTCTAATCGCTATGCTAAAGGTCGCTTCGTCACTTCTGCAGGTGCGGACATGAGTTCTGCTACTCCTGTGGTGCTGAGTACACCAATGGTATACAGACATGCCAATGTGTGTTCTGGGACGGAGAGAGCATTGAGGCCTCCTCGGCAGTGCATTCCACCCAAGCATCAGAGATATGGGCATGGGACACATTTGACTGCATGCCGACCACCATCGAAGGGTACTCGGAGCAGGAGAGAGCTCAGCTGGCTCTTATTCAGAGGTTCCTCTCAGGGGGTTTCAACCTGGGGGAGCCTCCAAGCCAGTCACCGCCCTGCTGCGCCGACTCATATATCATTGACACCATGAAGGACCTTCACCAGCTGCCATGGCTCGAGCGGTTTGTTTCGGTGATCAGTGACAGCTACAATGAAGATTACATCCAGTGAAAACAACATAGATAGCATTAAGAAAAAAATGGCACATACTGATGAATTTCATTTGGAATAATATGTTTCCATGCCCTTGTTGAAAATCGCTACAGGAAAAGTGAGATGGTTCTATACCTTTGGTCGAGACCTACTGTATTCCCTTTCTTTTGGTTTGGTGCATAAGCAAAAGGAGCTGCCATCGCTGATTTTATTTTTGTTAATTTCCTAAGCGTGTAGATGCTTGTTTTTCTTGTGAGCAACACATGCTTGGGATGGTTTCAGAACTTCCTGATGTTGAATGGGATAAGCTACATCGGCAATTGTTCAGCTCATGCACGTATCTTAACCACATTCCTTGTGTCAAAGGGCACCTACAAAATGTGATCATATTTCCCCCTTTATTTTTTATGACAAGAGAGTACATACGGCGAGTGTGGTCTTGACAATATGTAGAATTCCGTTGCAAGTTACCAGCACAATTAGAATGTAAAAGCAAGCTCACTGCATGATCTGAATTGAAGCAAATAAAACGAATCTGGCTAGACTTTCCTTTACTCTGTTCCATTGTTGAGAAATACTTAAGCAAGAGCATACACTGTAGCAATACACCTGAATCTCTGCAGCGAAACCCTAGTATTTACATTTACAGAACGAGCATGACAAGATGGGAAACAGGGGCGAGATGACACAGCAGCTGGGATGGCAGCAGCCACTTTACAAGCTTTGAGTGCATCTCTGATGCATACATAATTCTCTTGGATTTCAGGCCATGGCATTATGTAGTTGCGTCACCCACTCCACACTAGGAATTATGAGCAGCATGAATAACTGCTCACCATACTCTCAGCTGGTCTCTGGTTGAGAACCATTCCGGCCGGTGTGTCTTGAGCCTGCTGTCCCTGAAGCAATCTCTTTGCTGAAACCAGATGCACGAATACAACCTTTGGTTAGAAATTAGTAGAAGGCTGTTTACGATTTTCATAACCAAATAACCGCCCAGTTCTGTTGGCATACAGAAAATCCACTATGGAAATGATTTATGATCTAAACTCACCAATCTCGTGAAATACATCGTTCACATTGAGCGCTGTCTTCGCAGATGTTTCCATGAAGAAGAGACCATTCTCTTGTGCATAGGTCTTCGCCTCCTGCACCATACAATTTTGAGCTTTTGATAAGCATTCAACAATGCGAGCAGCAGAGGCTGTGATAATGAAAAATTTTCATTTCAAGATCAGGAGAGTGCCACAAACACAAAAGATGGTATCTGTTATTTAATAGAACACTGTAGCAACGAGCAAACAAAAAAAAGATCACCACAGAATGGAAAACCTTCTTGCCTTCACAAAACTTTTTATTATGTTTTCTGTATGTTAAATACTTCAATTCAGAGCTGTTTTTTCAATGAAGTTGGAGCAAGACAAAAAAGTAGACATACTTATTCTGTGCCATTCACTATCACACCATACTGATAATTCATCATCAAATGTGACAGGACAAAAAAGCAGTATTTGAAGCTGGTAACTGGTAAGGCCCATTATACTTTTGCTGGAAGCAATGAGGAACAAATAAGCATCCTTATGAGATGCTGGTGACAAATATCACATCACAGTAACATAACAGTTTCATGCAGAAATGCAGTAGTGCATAGATAATCACAAAAGTGGGATTTAAGAAGCAAAATTGCATACTTCTGCTGGCACCTGCCTCGCCTCTACCATATCAGCCTTGTTACCAGCAAGAGCCATTATCGTGTTAGGGTTTCCTGGATAAAAAGAAGTTAATAACTTGTACAAGCTGGACTATTTAAAAAAACAGACACGTTGTCTCATAGAGTTATAGTGCTATAAAATTGCTAAGTCTACCTAAAAGAGAACTGTACAAGTGGTCCAGCAGTTGTACAAAATCAATATAGCTGCTTATTTACAGATGTTCTAATCACACATAAAAATTACAAAAAGAGAAATGGATTACCTTGCGCTTGAAGTTCTTGAACCCATTTTTTTGCACGTGTGAAAGAGGCCTAAAAGGCAGAAAATAATGATGAGAATCACTATTGACACCATTTTTACAAAATGAGCAGTGAGCACATTCAGATAAAAGGGTATGAATGAAGCTGGACTTAAATTTGTCAACGGTGTAAACTAAGCATGGTTACTAAGGCGATAAGGCGAGCTAAGGAGCCCTGACCACGCCTTACGCCATCAGCAAAATAGGAAATGAAGGATTTTTTTGTAATATTTACATAGTCCAAGGACTAAAATGGAAGATGACGACAGATATTTATCGATCCATCCCCATCCCCAATCCCGTCAGCGCTCGTTTCTCCGCCCCCTGCTCGCCTCTGCTCCATTGCCATGGACAGCAAGACTCTTGCTTCGGCCGCCGCCTCCATCCCCTCTGCTCCTCCCTCCCCTCCATCCCCTCCGCTCCTCCCTCTTCCCCTATCACCACCGTTCCTCGTTGTCGGGCAGTGCTGGCCATCAAGCATGGTGGCTCTGGCTTTACCAACGGTTGGGGATGACAGCAACGGCGATGTCCAGGTCAACTCTCTTCATTCCTCCCCCTTCCCCTGCTGCCACCATTCCTCATGACTATGGAGCACCGCCGCTGCCGCTTCTTCAGGATTGGTTTATCCCCTTGTTTCTCCCTTTTCTTCTCTAGTTTCTCCTGCAAGGCGGAGTGCACACCATACACCCTAGCAGCACCTTACCGCCTTAGGGATGCCAACCATGAAACTAAGATATATTTATTTCTTCCCAAACACTTGTAGTGCAGATCAAATTCAGGTTTACCAAGAACACACCATGAGCAGCTAAAAGCTGCCTGAGAAGCAAGAAAAATATAAAGAGTTGCCTAGCAATATGACAATATATAAGATCACGAGACTGTGAATTGAAGGATTCCTCTCTTCAAGAGCACACAGTAGAGAGAGTATCTTCTCTGCATAGGGCTTGTTCATAAGATCCAAACAAAGTACAAAAACAGTGAAAACAACTAGTTGATCCAATATCTAAGGCCAGGACGTGGGGGTTGCTAATTGGTAATGGCAGAACCAACTCATCAGTCTATCATCTGGGAAAAAATGGTCACACTTGAACCAATACCAGAAGAGCAATATAACCTAAAACAATACTACATAGGAAGCTCAAATCTTCTGTGACAGTAAAGGATGATAGATTAAATGCCAAAGTTGGTGTGCTATTATCATGAATAACTGGTTTGAAATGTTGAGAAGGGGTGATTTTACCAAGACTTACTAATAGTAATTATGGTTTCAATGTCATACATTAAATTATTAGACTGTTAGTAATTTCCATCAATTGTGGATGTGGTGCCGTAACTGTAATCTTTAGTGATAGGCAGGCATGATTGCATTAAATCAGAACTTTGAGAAACTATATCAAGATGTATATACCACATAATTAATTCAAGTAAGTCACTAAGACTTGTACTAACCGCATTTGTGATGTCGTAGACAACTATCGCAGCAGCAGCGCCCCGATAGTACATCGGTGCCAAGCTGTGATACCTCTCCTGCCCTGCCGTATCCCAGATTTCGAACTTCACGGTCTCGTCGTTAACTGCCAAGGTCTGCGAGAAGAAGGCCGCACCGATGGTGGACTCCTGAAACCGAATGAATCAACAAAATTAAGCCTATCCAACACATAAACCTGCTCATTCTAGGTCATAGTAGTTCACATGCAATGAAAATTCACCTGGAACTCAACAAACTGGCCTTTCACAAACCGGAGAACTAGGCTTGACTTGCCAGTGCCCACATCTCCAAGAAGAACCTGGTGAATCAACACTCTGTAAGTAAACGCATACAAGACCAGAAATTTGTGATACATGAGCATGCCGCCATTAAGTATCCTTATACTACCAAAAAAAGATGAGTTCTTTTTTTAATAATACTCAATAGGTGAATCCATCCATCATAAGGGGAATCAGTTCATCTAATCGCGACCAACACGGATGATTTTAGGGGGTAAAAAACAACAGCTCTACGGCGCAATCAAGAAACAAAATTGAGGGGGGGGGGGGAGTTGGAGATGTGGGTTCCTCACCAGCTTGGCGTTGCGGATCTTGTTGCCGGCGTTGGCCGCCATCAGATCGGATGAGAGGATCGGCGGAGCGAGCGATCGGCCAGGGACGGGATTGAATCGCGCGCGATTGGAGCGATACAGGAGGATTCGATGAACTCCTATCTCCTCCTCCGGTGGAAGCGAAGAAAACCAGAAAAATCTCGTGACTTCGCTTTGCTTCTCTCAGGACGAGACGAGGTTGCTTTACGCTTTAAGGAAGACGACTAATAAGGGAGCCCCTTTTGCATTCTGACCCCTCTAGTTTTTATAATTATTATTTGATTAGAAAAAATTATTAGCACCCCCACTTTATATACTCACCAATACTAGTATTGTTGGTTCTTCATTTTGGACTTATTTTTGGAAAACTTAGATTCCACATTTTCCAAGTTTCATCTGTGGTTTCATAATCTATACAAAAACCTAAGAATCTTTCTGGCTACTTTGACTGACCTTGGTTGAGTTGACCCACAAGAGCAAAAAGGTCAACGGTCAACTCTGTTTGACGGAATTTTGTTGAAAGGTAGGGTGTAATTTCATAATGTGCACTGACACGGCATGGCCACGGAGACAAAGATACATCCCATCTCTTCTTGTTGGTGCTGTTGAGGAGGACCATGAGAAGAAATGTTCAATTTTTTTTTCTGCATTTGCAATTTGGTGTGTAGCTTTCAGAAGGTAGTGGGTCAATTGGCATTTGCTGCTTACTTTGCTGGCCCTTTCTAGAATGCTCTCAGCTTCCTCCCACTTTGTTTTTAATCATTCCATTCATACCACAAGCTGACAATCTTTGCCACGGTGGCATCTATCATTAACCTGTCTCTTTATCGGAGATAAGATGTGATTAGCTTGCCGTATTAGCAAAGTACTTAATTATCATATCTGAGCACAATTCCTGCAGATAATCATATGCATCTTGCAGCTGAAAGAAAAAGTATGTTGTGTGAATACAAGTAATCTCATACTACTAGATTATTCTTTTCCTTTTTTTTTCAATTGGTTTTTTGAGCTCACGATCACTGTCATGGGATCCCAACTTCATTAGCTTACTGCAAAGAAGTCCTGAAAACCTGAACTTTTGCTTGGCTCTTTCCATAGCCTATATTTTTGAACAAAGACGTTGGAAGATGAGTAACGAAGACGGTGGTAGGATTAGATGCTCGCAGTATAATATGCTATTATTATGCAGAGATTACAGAGCATCAGAATAAGAAACTGTACTAATACTAGTTGGTGAACAGATCAGTACTTGCTACTAGTTCAGTGGAGCATAGAACAGCCGCAGACAGAGACTCTGCATCTGCAAGTATTCAGAGAAGTATAGTATACTAGAAGCTGAAGGAATTTTTTGGGAATGGATTTAGAAGTAGTATACTTTGTAAGAATCGCTGAATGGAGACATGATCATCAAATTAAGCTAGTATGATTAACTATTTAGCTAGCCTTGAGAGTCTTGGAAGCATTAATCGATCAATAGATGTGCGACCTGTTCCGAAACAAGCCACGACTTTTTAGCTAGTCGTTTCTGATAACGCATAGCTTTTTCATTAATCTCTATGCAAAGAACAGGTGAAAATTCAATACTATTTAGGCACATCTCGTTGGAAAGGATCAAATCTGCACATGCTATGTTCATCATGCAGTCAAACACCAATTCTCTAGCAGTACTAACATCTAAATCGACTTTGCTTTTCCAGCAACAAAAGAAAAATATTTCGAAGGCTAAGGCTTAGTTTAAATGTGCTATTGGCTTAAGCTTTTCTAGGTAAAATAAGACGAGTCATTAATATATTATTAATTAAATATTAACTATTATAAACTAAAAATAAATTTATTTAATTTTTTTTGTCCTGTTTGGTATAGAGTAATTTTAAAGGGAATTTGATACCATAGGAATTTTTAGCTATAGGGCTATTTGAAACGGAGGAATGAGCGAAGAATCCTTTGGAAAACTTTCCTTTTTCTATTCTAGTATTATTTTAGTACAGATCAAATGAAAATAAAATCAGCTCAATTCTAAGGGAAATTTTCCGTAAGAGAGAAAGCAACAATGAGCCTATTTTAAAATTCATGTGTTGCAAACATCCATCTATATAAAGTTTTCTGTGTTTTTTAATTATCTGTTTTACACATATATTTCAATATTTTCTTTTTCTATATTTTGATTCCTTTGTTTTCTCTCGATCCAAATATGTGTTAGTAGTTTTGAAAAGTATACTCACTCAACTCAATATACTCTTTTAGTCTGAAATAAGTTGAATTAGTTTAGAGTTGAAATCCAATAAAAATCTTCAAATCATAGTTCAATCACTTCAATAGTTGCTTTCTAAACTGTAAGTACAAATATTCAGTTCAAATCGCTTTTTATTCTCTCTGCATATTATTTTTGATCTTACTCTACTTATCTTCATCTTATTATCTTAACTTAGTATTTCATAATATATTGACGTCTCTAAAGATTTCCTTTTCCTTTGTACATGACTAAACCATTTCAACTGATGTTAGATAAGTTTTTTTTTCAATTAATGCTACTCCTAGTCGATCATGTATTTTCTCGTTCTGAATTTGATTTCTTGTATAACCATAAATCCAATGTAGCATATGCATTTCTACAACACTCAGCTGTTGAACGTGACGTCTTTTTATAGATCAACATTCTGCTCCATATAGCATAGCAGGTCTAATCACCGTTTTATAAAACTTATCTTTTAACTTCTGAGATATCCTCTTATCATAAAGAATGCCAAATGCTTAGCGCCACTTCAACTAGCCCGTTTTGATTATATGGCTAACGTCTATATCAATATCACAATTCATCTATAGCACTGATCCCATATATTGAAAAGTGTTCTTCTTAGGCACCATTTGGCATCCTAAACTCACATCTCTTTTCTCATGTATAATAGTACCAAAGTCACATCTCAAATATTCAGTTTTAGTTCTGCTTACTTTAAAACCTTTAGATTCAAGAGTCTGCCGTCACAACTCTAGTTTTTTATTTACTCCTGCACGGCTTTTATCAATTAACACTATATCATCTATAAAGAGTATACACTAAGAAATATCTTCTTATATATTTCTTATAATCCCATCCATTATCAAATACAAAGAAGTAAAGGCTCAATGATGATCTCTGATATAATTCTATTTTAATCGAGATGTAACACGCATTACTATCATTTGTTTGAACATTAGTTATAACATTGTTATACATATCCTTGATGAAGAAGACATAATTTTTTAGGATTTTATGTTTATTCAAAACCCATCGCATAACATTTTCTTAGTATCTTATCATAAGTCTTTTCTAAGTTAATAAAATTATATGTAGTTCCTTCTTCTATTCTCTAAACCGCTTCATAACTTATATTATTAAGAAACTAAATTGGTTCATAGAGATCCATGTCGTTTATCTTAAATGACATTCGATTACTCTCTCCCATAGCTTCATCCTTTTCAAAGCTTCTCTAACATCAGATTATTAGATCTTCCACATAAAACTCCTATTATTGTCATTCGAAAAGTTATCCAATTAAATGATGATATACTCTTTTCTACCATTAAATAAATTGTCAAAATACTCTTACCATCTATATCTAATCTAATCTTCTTTCCCCAATAGTTACTTACTCTCATCCTTAATACACTTAACTTGATTGAAGTCTCTTGTTTTTCTATCACGAGCCCTAGTTATTCTATAGATATCCTTCTTTTGTACTCAGACGTTAGTACAAATCCTCAAAAGCTAGCCCCTTTGCCTTACTCACAGCTCGTTTTATGGTATTATTTGCCACCTTACACTTCTTCATGTTGTCCTCACTCCTATTATGATACAAGTGTTTATAGTATTTTTTTCTCTTTAATAGCTATTTGCACATCTTTGTTTCACCACCAAGAGTCTTTAGTTTTGTATCCACTCCCTTTAGTCACTGCAAACACCTATGAAACAATTTTTCGTATGCATGTTGTTATCCTCTCTCATATGTTATTTGCATCGTCTTTTTCCTACTAAGAGCTGTCTTTGATAACCCTTTTCTTAAAGATATTTGATGTCTCCCCTTTTAACTTCCACGATTTGGTTCTTACAATTTTAACTTGTTTATCTTTACGAGCATGCACTAAAAAACGAAAGTCGGCCACAATCCACTTATGTTGAGAAACCACACATTCTCTAGGTATTAGCTTACAATCCATATAAGATCGTTTATCTCCTCTTCTCATAAGGACATATTCAATCTGCCTAGAGTATTAGCTGCTATTAAAAATCACTAATAAGATTATCTCTTACTAAAAAAAAGTGTTGGCTATCATCAGATAAAAACTATATCAAAATTCAAGATTTTCTCTCCCTCTTGATTCCTACCACCATACCCAAAAATCTTCATATGGAGTCTTGAAACATATACCTATTACACCTACATGACTATTAAAATCCTGTCCTATAAATTTTATTGCTACTAGGTACAACTCTAACTAAGCTATCTAAGTCTTTCTAAAAATGTCTCTTAGCACCTTTATCTTGGCCTATTTGGGAGGCATATATAATAATTACATTTAAGACTACATCAATAATGATAAATTTAACTAAGACGATCTTATCTCATTACCTTCTTGCCTTCACTATAACATCTTTGAGACTCTTATCAATCAGAATTCTTACCTCTATTTTTATTTAAAGTTGTCTCTGTATACCAAAGCTTGAAGCCGGTACTATCCACCTCCTTCACCTTTTGACCCTTCCATTTAGTCTTTTGAACGCATAAGATATTTTCACGCTTCATAACCACTGTCTTGACTAGTTCTTTTAACTTGCCCATAAGGATCTTACATTCTAGCTATCTAAACAAATCTTATTTAGCTCAACTTACTTACTTAGCTTTCGCACCAGCAGAGTCAGGTGTGAAGATCCTTGCTCATTTTTCATCACACCCGGACGCCGATGTGGCGTGCCACTAAGGATACGATGGCTCGATCCTTACTCACTTGACACCATACCCAGATCACGACATAACGTGTCATGGGGGTGACGACCCGACTCTTATCCCCCAACTCTTATCCATTTAACATCATATTCGGGTTCCGATATGGCGCATTGCTAAGAGAGTTACGACCCAATAAGATTTTCTTTGGTTTTATCTCTATAAGAGTAGCTAAGTTTTTATGTTGTCTCGCCACACAATCCTCCTTCTTTATCAGGACTTACGACCTGCTATATTGAGACACCAAAGACATTCAAACACTGACGGAGTTAGTAGTTTGAAAAGTATGATCACTTAAAAATAAAAAAGTAGCTAAATTTAGAAGCCGAATAGAAGGTAGCCTACTCCATCTATCTTAAAAAAACCAATTTCTAAAGTTTAAAATTTGTTTAAAAAATTAAAAAGTACTAGCACACGAATCGAGAACTTTTATCCCTTAAACATCTTTTACCATCCTACCACCCAATATAACTTTTACATTAATAAGATGTATTTTCATAATTTTACTTCTCTTTGTTGTATTGGGATTAGGAGTTTTTTTTTTCCGCAGGAGTACTGCTTAACAATTGAACAGAAGTCAAGCCGTTCTGTTATCCAGCAGGCGGCTGCGTGCGTTCAATACATGGGCAAGTCATATCACTACCAACAAAGTCATCACAAGTCATCCCTACGAGGCTATGAATGATTTAGCCTTTGTATGAATTCAAAAGGAGTTTGAATTTTTTCCTCACGCCGAAAACCAGTGTCTGAGGCCCGTGTGTCTTAACTTGGGCCAAAGAGAGTTAGACTGCATTCTCATGTTTCTTTTTTAATTTATGCTCTTTAAACATCTAAACGATATATCTTTTATAAAAACATATTTTAAAAATCATATTAATTTATTTTTTAAGTTTTTTTAGCTAGAGCTCTCTCTGAACCAAAATTTAGTAAATATAGGGGAAAAAACCACCCTCCAACCCTGTTGGTTGGCCAAACCAACAAGAGTCGTCCAAATCAGCTAGCCTTCACGGTTGGCCAAAGACGGTTTCATGTTCTCTCTCCTCGTTCCTCTTTCAAGCATAGTAGCTAGCCCAATGGCCGCATCGCCTTGGCCTCTCCTCTCGTTTGCCGTTTCCCGCCCTCCTGGCCGTCGCTGCCTCCCTCCCTCGGCGCGAGGCTACGTAGCTCTCCTTGCTTAGCAATGCCGTGAGAGGAGGAGCACCGGCGCCGTAGTTGCGGATGAAATACCGATAGTAGCTGGGCAGTCCAAGGAAGCCACGAAGAGCCTGGACCGACGTGGGAACCAACCAGTCCAGGACAGCTTGCACCTTTTGCGGATCCGTAGCGATGCTGGCCGCTGAAATCACGTGGCCGAGGTAGGTCACCAACGACGCTCCGAATTTGCACTTGGAGCGCTTGAGAAAGAGTCGATGGCCCTACATGGTACAAAGGACAGTGCGCACATGGTGGAGGTGATCCGACCAGCATGAACTATATATGAATATATCGTCAAAAAAAGCATGAACCGATAGAGAAATAGCCGGAGGACGTCGTTCATCAGGGCCTGCAACGTCGACGGAGCGTTGGTTAGGCCGAACGAAGAGTCTTTGGTCCAAGACTTGGTGAGTATGGAGCGTCGTCGGGGTACCCGGAGCGCATGTGTAGCTTGCTGAAGAATTTGGCGCGTCGCAGCTCGTCTAGGAGCTCCTTGGCCATCGGGATCGGAAACTTGTGTTTGATTGTTTGGTCGTTGAGGGTGCGCTAGTCGACGCAGAGTTGCGAGGAGTTGTCCTTCTTCTTGATGAGTAGTGCCGGCGAGGAGAAGGCCGATGAACTTGGCCGGATGACGCGACGCCATGTTGTAGCATGTCGTCGCACTAGCGTTCTAACTTGTCTTTCTGAGCATGGGCGTATCGATAGGGACGAACGGCGACCGCAGTGATGCCTGGTTGAAGCCGAAGCCGATGGGATAGGTGGCAGGAGGGAGCCATGGAGAGGTTGATGTATTCTTCGAGTGTGCCCGTGCGACAGAGGAGGAGGAGCTCGCCTAGTGGACGGCCCATGCCACACTTCACGATGTTTGGGCGTGCCAGGGCAACGGATCGTCCTTTCCGTGGAAGGTTGGAAAGTCGAGCTTGGTGCTGGGATCAGGCGGGTTGAGGGCGGAGTCGTCCTCGGTGACCACCTGCTTCCCGTTGCGCTGGGACGCCTCCAGCCGCGAGACCGCGAGGTGCAGGGCGCGGCCTTGAAGCTTCCTCCTGGCGGTGAGCGACTGGAGCTGGGCGGCCATCGCGGCGACGAGCCCAATCTGATACCAACGTGTCACGGGCAGAGCGGCTGGACGTGGCCCACGGCGCGGCGCCAACCACGCAGGACTACGATAGCTCCATAATAATTCTGCTTACGCCGGATCAATGCTTATATAGCGCTACCCCGGCCACAACAACAAGTCCTAACACCTTCAGAAATGTCTAAACAAACAACTTATCTGTAAAACAGGAGATACAAACTGAAGGGAACTATTTTGCTAGCGATGGACTTGTTGCTACGCCCTTCCGTTTCGTACGCCGGTGTTCCCCACCATGACAACAAGCCTCATTCTTTCTGATCTAGATTTCTGCACATCAACTAGATTCAATTCATATACACAAAAATATGCTCGTGTACAAAGAAAATAACATAACCAGTACAGGAGAATAAGCCCACAAAACAAATGCACATTATATAGTTTGAGGCATTACCTTTGCGCATACTCTCTCGAGTCTCAATTGTAATTGGTCTGTTGTATTAATTTTACTTTTGTCTATCCCAGTTGTACTATTTTCTTGATGCAACCATTTGCCTTGTATAAACGCCATGCCTTTCTCAACTGACCTATGTTACTATATGTGTGCTGGGCATTGACCGGCCACTTCGAATAGACACTGAAAAGTTGACCTTTTCAACTGTAGCTCGGATGGACGATTGGAGACCGTGGATTTGTAGACCTCGTTGAGACAAAAAAAACTCCGTTTTAGTACGGCCGTTTGGACTTAGGATGTGCACATTGTTGTTTGGTTCAGTTTTTTTTTTTTAAAAAAGTAAAGAGTGAATTGCCACCACAAGTACAACTTGTGAGGTGAGTGCATATAGGTCATAAAACTTGACAATTGCTGAAATAGGCCTTTGTGTTCTAGATTGAATTTCCTGTTTATTTTAGTGGTGACAATTCATCATTACTGTGCATGCAGAGTTTGAAGGTCGGTTTTCAGTTTATGAATAAACGTGTTGTTTTTTTTTTCCTTTTTGCTTGGAACAAGGAAGCTCTTATTCTCTTATTGTGTCTACAATAGAACAGTTGATAACTCCAGCAAACTGAAGAGTAATGTTGCAGCATCTCAGACTTTTGCATGTCTTCATCTCCTAAAAGTTCTTCCGGTGAGAGGTACATGTTTACTGACAGTTTGATCCATGTGTCATGTATTTTATGTTGAAAACGCATACCCGAGGTTCTGTTTGCCAATATATACTTCGCTTTCATTGAATTCAACTTTACCGAATTTAACTTCGTGCTGAAAATGAGACAATAAAGTCACATTATTTGATTACAGTTGGCATGGCAATGTCTGGACTTGGAAAGGCAGTGGCTAAACTTGGCCTTGCGATGTTTCTGCTTAATGTCTATAAATTAACACATTGATCTATGATTATGTGGAGTGCTAGGCGAAGCCACTTGTAGTGCTTGGCAAAATGGCTTTCTGAATTTTCCAGGTCATAATTTGTTCCAAATTAATACATTGATCTTAATGTTTTTTTCCTCATATATTGCTTTCAAATTTGGTCAAAGCAATACTTATGCGGGCAAATATTTCTTCCTGAAAATTGATTGTGATACTCATAGTTTGTGCTCCCAAATATCTGTGATTTTGACACCAAGCTGAATGATGCTTATTCATATTTAAGGATATCTTCCTCATACATGCAGCTGATTGTGAGAATTGCGAATATAAGTATCAATCCTTTGTCTATAAGAATGTATACAGTAAGATTAAGACCTTAACTCTATACAGAGGGTCGGGTCTATATATATACAACCAAGTGGTTCAGTGGTCTAACACCCCTTGCAGTCACAGCAGGAGGGGAACGGATATAAATACTGGACCGAAAACTGGTAAACAAAGGCGTGGGGAGGCCTTTGGTCATAATATCGACGAACTGGTGCGCCGATGGTACATAGAGCATCCGAATCTGTCCTAGACTTTGTCACGGACAAAATAGATGTCGATCTCTATATATTTGGTGCGTCGATGATGAACCGGTCTGCGGTCATGTAGACAGCACTGACGTTATCACAGTAGACGATGGTCATAGAGGAGAGGGGTGCACAGAGCTTCTGGAGAAGCTGGCGAAGCCAGCAATACTCAGCGACGGTGTGGGTGACGGCGCGGTACTCAACTTCGGCGCTGGACCGTGACACTGTAGTCTGGCGTTTTAAGGACTAGGAGACTAGAGTGTCACCGAGAAAGATGCAGTAGCCAGACGTGGAGTGTCGAGAGTCGGGGCAGCCTGCCTAGTCCACGTCGGAGTACGCGGTGAGGGAGTCGATGGGGCTAGTGCTGAGGTGCAGCCCGCTAGAGAGTGTGCCCTTCACATATCGTAGGATGCACTTGAGCAGCACGAGGTGAGGTTCACACGGAGCGTGCATGAAGAGGCACACTTGCTAGATGGCGTAGGTGAGGTTGGGCCGTGTGAGGGTAAGGTATTTGAGGGCACCGGCAAGACTCCGATACTGAGAGGGATCAGCAATGAGGGAGCCATCGGCAGCGGAGAGTTTGGCTCAAGTGTCGACCGGGTGGCCGTGGGGTGACAATCGGCCATGCCCGCACGCTGTAGAAGATCAATGGCGTACTGGTGCTAGGAAAGGAAGAACCCGTGAGAAGAACGGGCGACGGAGATGCCAAGAAAGTGGTGGAGGGAAACAAGATCGGTCATGGCAAACTCGGAGTAGAGTCGAGCCATGATCTGGTGTAGGAGGAACGTCGAAGACGCTGTAAGAGCAATGTCGTTGACGTATAGAAGGAGATAGGCGGTAGCGTTGCCGATGTAAAGAGTGAATAGAGAGCTATCGGACGCAGAGGCCACAAAGCTGATGTACCGAAGGTAGACAGCAAAATGCTGGTACCAGGCCCAAGGGGCTTGTTTGAGGCCGTAGAGAGAGCGTTGAAGGAGGCGGACATCATCGGGACGAGAGGGGTCGATGAAGCCTGAAAGCTATTGACAGTAGACCATTTCCGTCAGATGACCGTGATGAAATGCGTTCTTCATGTCAAGCTGATGGATCGGCCAGAAGTGCGAGGCAGCCAAGGTGAGAACGACCCGGATGGTGGCGAGTTTGACGATGGGACTGAAAGTCTCGTCGTAATCAACACCGGGGCGTTGGAAGTAACCCCGAACTACCCAGCGTGCCTTGTGATGGGCAAGGGAGCCATCGGCATGGAACTTGTGCTTAAAGATCTACTTGCCGGTCACAATATTGGTGCTGGGAGGACGGAGGATGAGACGCTAGGTCTCGTTGTCCATGAGAGCCTTGTACTCATCGGCCATGGCCACGCGCCACTGAGTGTCAGCTAGGGCGGAACAAGAAGTCGCCGGGATGGGTGAGATAGAGCAGTGGACGGCGGAGAGCCCGTAGCGCTTGGTGGGGCAGAGAGACTCGGCCTGTGAGCGGGTAACCATGTGAGAGGTGGAGGGGACAGGAGCCGATGGGAGTATGGTAGGTGTGGGGAGAACTGGTTGGGGAGGGGCGTCATTGGCTCAGGATCGGCGGCTGTATTGAGAGGAAAAGGAGAAACTAGATCGGCCTGAGCCGATGGAGTTGGATGGGCCGATCGGTTTGGTTGGTCCGATAGAGATGGAGCAGCTGATAGGGAGGGTGGAGCTGATGGAGGCTGAGGAGCCGATGGAGGCGGAGGAGCCGATGAGGACTGAGAAGCCGATAGGGGTAAGGTGTCCGATGGAAAGGGGACAGGATCGGCCGAAGCCGATGAGAGTGGTGGGGCCGATGGGGGTCAGATGGGAGGGACGTCGGACCGAATAGTAGTGGGATAGCTGAAGGGCAAGTCCTCAGCAGCAGCCGATGAGGGGGCCGATAGGAAGAATGGTGGAGGAGACCGGGACAGCACGGTGTTGGTGAGGAGGAAGTCAAGATCGTTAGATGAGGATCTCGGAGTAAGCAGGTCGAAAGGAAAATATGTCTTGTCAAAGATGACATGACGAGAGACGATGACCCGACGGGTGGAATGGTCGAGACATCGATATCCCTTGTGAGATAAGGGATAGCCGAGGAGAATGCAGGCGGTGGAGCGGGGAGCGAGTTTGTGGGGAGCAGTGGCGGTGAGGTTTGGGTAGCAGAGGCACCCGAAGACGCGAAGGTGGGAGTAGTCGGGCGCTGTGCGGTAAAGAAGAGTGTATAGAATGTTGTGGCGAACGGAGAAGCACAGGCGTCGATTGAGGAGGTAAGTCGCAGTGATTAGTGCTTCTGTCCAGTAAGTTGTAGGTAAGTAGGCATGAAGCAGCATAGTGCGACTTATGTTGTTGAGGGTGCGAAGGAGGCGTTCGGCCTTACCGTTCTGGGGAGAGGTGTAGGGGTAGGAGAGACGTAGATGGATGCCCTGTGAGGTGAGAAAGGTTTGAACAGTATGGTTAACGAAGTCCATACCGTTATCGGCTTATAGAGACTTGATAAGGAGGTTGAACTGGGTAGAAACGTAGGTGGTGAAGTTAGTTAGGTAGGAGGCGACCTCGGATTTGCTGATGAGTGAAAAAGTCCAGCAATAGTGTGCGTAATCATCAAGTATGGCAAGATAATACTGATTACCAAAGACACTTTTAACCGAAGAAGTCCATACATCACAATGTATAAGCTCAAACGGTCGCGAGGTACAAGAGAGAGAACTAGAAAATGACAGACACATATGTTTGCCAAGATGACACAAGTGGCAAACTGTGGAGCTGCTGTGGGTACATTGGATGGAAGCGCTGCAATGGAGGTCGGTGACAGCGTCGAGGCCGGGGTGGCCGAGGCGAAGATATCAGAGGTTGGTGGAGAGGGCGACGCTAGCGTGTGGAGTGGACGGCGTAGTGGGAATGATGTAGAGGTCACCGTCACTATTGTAGCGAAGGATCTGTCGTCGGGTTGGGATATCCTTCACAGAGAAACCAGAAGCGTCAAATTCGATTGAGCAATTATTATCTTGTGTGAATTGGCGAACAGATACGAGATTATGAATAAGAGAGGGTACAATAAGGACATTATGAAGGGAGAGGTTAGTGGTGGGTGTAGACAAAGAAGAGTCACCACAGCATTGGACAGGAAAAGAGTGGCCATTGTCAATAGTGACAAAGAGGGAAGAGGAGGGATGACAAGAACGGAGTATACCAGTCGATAACGCTATGTGAGAGGACACACTAGAGTCCAGCACCCAAGGGTGCTATGGTTGGAGCGTCATCTGGTTGAGGGCGACGACGAGGCCAGCCTGGTTCCAGGAGGTAACCGATTGGGTGGGTGGTGTCGGTAGCATCGGCTGAGGCGGCAGGATGGGAGCCGATGCTAGGTGGGCCTAAGGATGGGCGCCGAGGACCCCTGGTTGTCATCTGATAGGGCTGCGTGGCTAGGGCTGGGGTGCCCAGGGGTTGTAGCAGAGTCATGGACCCGTGAGACCGGCAGGCTGGGCAGAGACTGAAGCAGGTCGCGATTGTATCGGACCGTGCCAGTTCTTGCCCTTGCCTTTGCCGGTGCGGGCTGCATTGCCATGGTTAGAGCCATGGTCGCCAGAGCCACGGGAGGGAGCAGCAGCGTAGGATAGTCGGTAGCCATTATTGGCTGCGGTGAGGAGAGCGGTGTGGGCCACGGTCTTCTTATCATTGGTCAGATGGAGTTCTTTAAGAACTAGCATGTCATGGGCCCGGGCAAACGACGAAAGGGGTGTGGCGTTGGCGATGCCATTGGCGGTATTTGAGAAGCGGAGGTTGAGGCCTCACAGGAGGGCGAGGACGAGTTGAGAGTTGGCCACAGGGTGGCCGACATCTCGAAGAGCAGCAGCCTTTACCTTAAGGCGCTGGCAGTACGAGGAGACAATGGAGTCTCCTTGTACCATGGAATAAAACTTGTTGAGGAGGATGATCTGCTCGATAGCCACCCAGAGATCCAGGGCGGTAGGGTCGGTATCTTCCATGGTGAGGTCAAGGACAGAGTCATCGATCGAGCCGAGCAGCCAGCTGCGCACGCAGCACTCGGCGATGTCCCACTGAGTGTCATCGGGTCGAGGTGGAATGGAGCCATCGATGTGTGACCATAGGCCGAACTTTTCACAGAGGGATTTAAAGAAGAAAACCCACTTAGAGTAGTTGGCGTTAAGGTCAAGAGAGATAGGAACGTGAGATTTCACGTTCACAGCAGCGTAGGAGGGTGAGAAGATCGGCGAGGTGGTGCTCGAGGTGTGGTCTGGGGCACCGAGAGCTGAGCAGATTCGGTGACTGGGAGAGTGTCGGAGCTAAGGGCGGACTCGGTGGCCATGACGAGAGGAGAACAAGGACAAAAAGCCGATGGGAGTAAGAGGCCGATGGGAGGAAACTGATGAGAAGAGAGATCAGCCGATCAGAGAAGTGAGAAGCCGATAGGGAGTGGGCCAACCAGCCGATGGGGAGTGGTTGGTCGATGTGGAGTAGGCAGCGGAGTAGGTGAGAGAAAAAGTGGTGGCAGAGTAGATAGGTCAGAGAGTGGTTGGGTCACGGACGTGTGAAGATTCACATCCGTGAACTCGTGGAGGTCAAGGAGTGGAGCGGACGCGAAAAACGCAGAGAGGGGCCGGACGTGAAGAGAACAGGTTCGCGTCCAGGCGGCAGAGATTCGTGTCCATAGACATGTGGACACGTCAGAGTGGCTCGGACGTGAGGGGAGAAGGTTCACGTCCGAGAGCCGTTGAGCGTGTCGAAAAAGCGAGAACCAAGAGAGGGTTCCAGCCGATAGAGGGTGGACAGGTCCAGCCGATGGAGGGGCAGACGAGTTTAGTCGATGGAGACGACGAGCGCAGAGGTGCGTCGGCGTTGAAGGTGAAAAGATGCACGGAGCAAGAAGAAGAGTGAAGACGGGTGTGAGACGAGACAAGGAGACGGATGGAGACCATTGGCTTGTCGCGTGGAGGAGCAAGAGATGGAAGAGGGTGGTGGAAAGGAGAAAGAAAAAGTGTCTGCGGAGAAGACAGGAAGAAGAAAGGAACCGAGACGAGAGAGCGAGGAGGGAGTACCGGAAAGAAGGTCGGCGACGGGGAGAAACATCGACGATGGGAAGAAAAGGTCGGCTCGCCGGTAGGAGAATGCTAGCGCGTTGGAGATGTCTAAACTTACTCTGATATTATATAAGAATGTGTATAGCGAGGCTAAGACTCCAACTCTATACAGAGAGATCGGATCTATATATATACAGCCGAGTGGTCCAGTGGTCTAACATGAGCTACAGCTCACCATCAATGACACCTAACTGTAAGCATCACTGTTCTTACTCATTTGCTTGCTTTCCTCAGCTGTTTCTTCTGCAGACTGAGCTCAGCCGAGTGTTGTGATGAAACTCAGGTGTGAAACGTTTATACTTTGGCATCTGATTTATTTGTTTTTAAAAGGTTCCATCTTTTTACCTTGTGTTATTCAGTTAATGCACCTAAGAAGGGGCGATGCTGTAAAAAAATTGGGTTCTTGATGTGATATGTTTAGATGCCATTCATCATAAGACATTGTCCATTTACTGCAAACGAAAAATCTTAATGTGAGTGGTACTTACTGATATGATGCATGGCTGCGCTTTCAAGGGCATTATGAAATATGAACTGAATTCACTATCATGGCAAGTCTGTTAATTCTCGCCATCTGTTTGTGGATCTTTGTCCTACTGGAGTTTGTCCTTAATTTGTCAAACAGTTGGCACCAGGACCTTAATTTGTCGCTCAGGCTAGAGGTGAAAACTACAAATATTTTGTCAAACAGTTGGCGCCAGGACCTTAATTCGTCTCACGAGCCAGTTCAAACCGAGGAATATATACTAAGGGTGAAGTAGTCCTTGCATTTTTCATCCGCTTGTTCTTCTAATATATGTACTCTCTGAAAGTCAATCATCTCTTTCAGAAAACAACACCTGATAGTGTCATAAAAGGTTCTTCAGGTTTGCACTCTTTTTACTGTCAAATACAAATCTGAAGATCAGGTCTCTGCTCCTGCTTAGCTGCTTCTAAAATATAGCTACTTAGGAGTGTTTTGGAGGATTAAGAAATGAGATGAAAGATGTAAAATGCCATCATTAATATATAGTGGGGTGATGAAAATAAATAATAGTATGTGTGGAGTACGAGTTTCGAGAGTTGAATAGGCTTATTAGGGATAGCATGGAAAATAATGCTGTAGAGGTGACTTTTTTATATGTTCTAGATAAGTTATATTTAGTATAAAATATAAATCTAAATATAACTTATTAATTAAGCTGGTTTCTTCTAAAGAGTTGGATTCAGTAATCATCTCATTTTCTTAGTGGTTTCAGTTACTACTTTCTCTTAGTATGAAACAATGGGATTCCCTGTTTCATGCCTGACTAAATTACACCCACAAACAAAGATAGTTTTGATAAACTGTACCTTTAGTCAATCTGGTGGAAGATTGCTGAGGAGTGTTTAATCAAGTGTCCAAGGAAACATCAAACATGTCAACCGGGCTAATGGGATCATGAGAGACAATAAATGGCCATCCTCTTAGACTATTCTACAGGACAGAAAATTACATGCATGTTGATTTTTACTACATGGACGAAAGCATGCATGGTGGATGATGCAATTTGCAGTATGTGTTTTGTTACTTTTGTTAGCATCGGACAGTTTCACACCATGTGGTTTACTTGTCCTCCATGGATGTAACAGAGCACTGGGCCTGGGCTGTATATATATAGACCCGACCCCCTCGTATACGCTCGGAGGATTCATAGTCATTGTACACTTTCTACATGGTATTAGAGCGAGTCTAGACATCCCGGCGCGCTAGCTTCTCTCTCCGGCGAGCCGACCCTTTCCTCCTCGTCATCGATGTCTTCTTCCCGTCACCGACTCTCTTCCCGGTACTCCCCTTGCTCTCTCGTCTCCATTTCTTCTTCTCCCCGTCTCTCCTACAGTCACCTTTTCTCCGCCCACCTCCGCGCGACCAGGCGATGGTCTCGATCCGCCTCCTTGTCCCTCCTCGCACCCGTCTCCGCTCTTCCTCTTGTTTCGTGCATCTCTCCTTCTCTGACGCCGGCGCACCTCTGTGCTCGTCGTCTCCATCGGCTGGAAACCTCCCTCGGTTCTTACCCTTTCCGACACGCTCAATGGCTCTCGGACGCGAACCTTCTCCCCTCACGTCCAAGCCAGTCCAACGTGTCCACGTGTCCACGGACACGAATCCCTGTCTCCCGGACGCGAACATATTCTCTTCGCGTCCGGCCACTCCCTACCTTTTTCGCGTCCGCCCCACTCCTTGGCCTCCACGAGTCCACGGACGTGAATCTTCTCTTCACGGACGTGAATCCTCGCACGTCCGTGACCCAACCACTCTCTGACCCACCCACTCTATCCTCACCTACTCCGCTGTCTACTCCCCATCGACCAACCACTCCTCATCGGCTGGCCACTCCTCACCTACTCCGCTGCCCACTTCCCATCGGCTTCTCACATCCTTGATCGGCCGATCCATCCTCTCATCGGTTTCCCCCTCCCATCGGCTTCTCTCTCCCATCGGCTCTTTGCTCCCATTCTCCTATCATGGCCATCGAGTCCGCCCTCAGCTCCGGCACTCTCCCAGTCGCCGAATCTGCTCCGGCCCTTGGTGCCACAGACCACACCTTGGGCACCACCTCGCCGATCTTCTCTCCTCCCTACGCTGCTGTGAATGTGAAATCTCACGTTCCTATCTCCTTTGACCTTAACGCCAATTATTCTAAATGGGTTTTCTTCTATAAATCTCTCTGTGGAAAATTCGGCCTCCGGTCCCATATTGATGGCTCCGCTCTACCTTGCCCCAATGATTCTCAGTGGGACATCGCCGAGTGCTGCGTGCGTAGCTGGCTGCTCGGCTCGGTCGATGACTCTGTCCTCGACCTCGGCATGGACGATACCGACCCCATCGCCCGGGACCTCTGGGTGGCCATCGAGCGGATCTTCCTGGTCAACAAGCAGCCTCACGCCATCTTCCTCCTCAACGAGTTTCATTCCATGGTACAAGGTGACTCCTCTGTCTCCTCATACTGTCAGCGCCTCAAAGTCAAGGCTGCTGCTCTCCGGGATGTCGGCCACCCTGTGGCTGACTCTCAACTCGTCCTCGTCCTTCTGCAAGGCCTCACTTCCCGCTTCTCCAACACCGCCGATGACATCGCCAACGCCACACCTCTTCCATCGTTCGCCCGGCCTCATGACATGCTAGTTCTTAAAGAACTCCGTCTGGCCAATGATGAGAAGACAGTGTCCCACACCGCTCTTCTTGCCGCAGCCGATAATGGCTGCCGAGCTTCTTGCGCTGCCCCTTCCTCCCGCGGTCTTGGTGGCCATGGCTTCGGCCACAGCAACACAGCCTGCACCGGGAAAGGCAAGGGCAAAGGCAAAGGCAGGACCTGGCAGGGTCCGACGCCACCACGACCTACCTTGGTCCCTACCCACCCTGCCGGTCCCACGGGTTCGTGGCTCTGCTACAACCCCTAGGCGCCCCAGCCCCAGCCACGCAGCCCCATCGGCTGGCAACCCGGAGTTCTCGGCGCCCATCCCCAGGCTCACCTGGCATCGGCTCCCGTTCTGCCGCCTCAGCCGATGCTACCGACCCCAACCACCCAGTCAGTTCCCTCCTAGAACCAGGCTGGCCTCGTCGCTGCCCTCAACCAGATGACGCTCCAACCACAACACCCTTGGGTGCTGGACTCTGGGGCGTCTTCACACATGGCGTTATCGGCCGGTATACTTCGCTCCTGTCACCCCTCTTCCTCCCTTTTTGTCACCATCGGCAATGGTCACTCTCTTCCTGTCTAATGCCACGGTGACTCCTCTCTGTCTGCATCCACCACTAACCTCCCGCTACACAATGTTCTTATTGTCCCTTCTCTCATTCACAATCTTATCTCTGTTCGTCAATTCACACGAGACAACCACTGCTCCATTGAATTTGACGCGTCTGGTTTCATTGTGAAGGATATCCTAACCCGGCGACAGATCCTTCGCTGCAATAGTGGCGACGACCTCTACACCATTCCCGCTGTGCCGTCCACCCCACACGCCAGCGTTGCCCTCTCCACCAACCTTTGGCATCTTCGCCTCGGCCACCCTGGTCCCGACGCTGTCGCCACCCTCCGTCGCAGCGCCTCCATCCGATGTACTCACAGCAGCTTCACAGTTTGCCACTCATGTCAACTTGGCAAACATGTGTGTCTGCTCTTTTCTAGTTCTCTCTCCTATACCTCGCGTCCATTTGAACTTATACATTGTGATGTATGGACGTCCCCAGTTAAAAGTGTCTCCGGTAATCAGTATTATCTCGCTATACTTGACAATTACACACACTATTGCTGGACCTTCCTGCTCATCCACAAATCCGAGGTCGCCTCTCACCTCACTCACTTCGTCACATACGTATCCACTCAGTTCAACCTCCCCATCAAGACTTTACAAGCCGATAACGGTACGAAATTCGTCAACCATACCGTTACAAACCTCCTCACCTCGCAGGGCATCCATCTCCGGCTCTCCTGCCCCTACACCTCTCCTCAAAATGGCAAAGCCGAGCGCCTCCTTCGCACCCTCAACAACATCAGTCGCACCATGCTACTTCACGCCCACCTACCCGCTACTTATTGGGCCGAAGCTCTGGCTACTGCGACGTACCTTCTCAATCGGCGCCCATGCTCCTCCGTTCATAACAACGTTCCCTATGCCCTTCTCTACTGCACGGCGCCCGACTACTCCTACCTTCGCGTTTTCGGGTGCCTCTGCTACCCAAATCTCACCGCCACAGCTTCCCACAAACTCGCTCCCCGCTCCACCGCCTGTATTCTCCTCAGCTATTCTACCTCTCACAAGGGATACCGATGCCTCGACCTTTCCACCCGATGGGTCCTCGTCTCTCGTCACGTCATTTTTGACGAGACATGTTTTCCCTTCGGTCTCCTTCATCCGAGATCCTCTTCTAGTGATCTCGACTTTCTCCTCACCAACACTGTGCCGACCAGGTCTCCCCCACTGCCCTCTCTATCGGCCCCCTCATCGGCCGCTGCTGAGGATCTACCCGTCACATATCCCACCACTACTCGGTCCGATGTCCCTACCATCGAACCCCCATCGGACCCACCTTTATCGGCCGATACCGATCCTATTTATCCTTCAGCCAATACCGTTCCCTCTCCATCGGACACTCCACTTCCATCGGCTCCTCACTTTCCATTGGCTCCCCCCACCCTATCGGCTGATCCATCTTTATTAGACCGATCGGAATACTCGGCCCACCCGACCTCATCGGCTCAGGCTGATCTAATTCCTCCTTTTCCTCTTGTCTACAGTCGCCGACTCGGAGCCGATGACGCCCCCACCCGACCAGTTCTTCCCATTACTCTCTCACCCCTATCGGCTTCAGTTCCCTCCACCTCTCACATGGTCACCCGCTCGTAGACCGGGTCTCTCTGACCCAATCCGCGCTACGGTCTCTCCGCCGTCTACAGCTCTATCTCGCCCATCCCGGCGTCTTCTCGCTCAGCCTTGGCCGACCCTCAGTGGCGCGCGGCCATAGCCGACGAGTACAAGGCTCTAATGGACAACGAGACCTGGCGCCTCGTTCTCCGACCTCCCGGCGCCAACATTGTGACCGGTAAGTGGATTTTCAAACACAAATTCCACGCCGATGGCTCCCTTGCCCGTCACAAGGCTCGTTGGGTAGTCTGGGGTTTCTCCCAACAACCCGGTGTCGAGTACGACGAGACCTTCAGTCCCGTTGTCAAACCCGCCACCATCCGAGTCGTCCTCACCTTGGCTGCCTCTCGCTCCTAGCCGATCCATCAACTAGATGTGAAGAACGTCTTTCTTCACGGCCACCTGACGAAAACAGTCTACTGCCAGCAGTCCCCAGGCTTCGTCGACCCTTCTCGGCCCGATGACGTCTGTCTCCTTCAACGCTCTCTCTACGGCCTCAAACAAGCCCCTCGTGCCTGGTACCAGCGCTTTGCTGCCTATCTTCGGCACATTGGCTTCGTGGCCTCTACGTCCGATAGTTCCCTGTTCACTTTCCATATCGGCTCCGCCACTGCCTATCTACTTCTCTATGTCGATGACATTGTCCTCACAGCGTCTTCGACATCTCTCCTCGACCAGATCATGGCCCGACTCCACTCTGAGTTCGCCATGATCGATCTTGGTCCTCTTCACCATTTCCTTGGCATCTCCGTAACCTATTCCATTCACGGGCTCTTCCTTTCCCAATGCCAGTACGCCATCGACTTCCTCCAGTGTGCGGGCATGGCTGACTGTCACCCCACGGCCACCCCAGTCGACACTCGAGCCAAACTCTCCGCCGCCGATGGCGCCCTTGTTGCCGATCCCTCTCACTATCGGAGTCTTGCCGGGGCTCTCCAATACCTCACACTCACCCGACCCGACCTCACGTACGCTGTCCAGCAAGTGTGCCTCTTCATACACGCTCCGCGCGAACCTCACCTCGCGCTGATCAGGCGCATCCTACGCTACGTGAAGGGCACCCTCTCCAGCGGGCTGCATCTCAGCTCCAGCCCCATCGACTCCCTCACCGCGTACTCCGACGCGGACTGGGCAGGCTGCCCCGACTCTCGACGCTCTACGTCCGGCTACTGCGTCTACCTCGGTGACACTCTCGTATCCTGGTTCTCAAAACGCCAGACTACAGTGTCCCGCTCTAACGCTGAAGCCGAGTACCGCGCCGTCGCCCACGCCGTCGCCGAGTGCTGCTGGCTTCGCCAGCTTTTCCAGGAGCTCCGTGCACCTCTCTCCACCGTGACCGTCGTCTACTGTGACAATGTCAGTGCCATCTACATGACCGCCAACCCGGTCCATCACCGACGCACCAAGCACATCGAGATCGATATTCATTTTGTTCGTGACAAGGTTGCATTAGAACAGGTTCGGGTGCTCCATGTACCATCGGCACATCAGTTTGCCGATATAATGACCAAAGACCTGCCCACGACTTTGTTCACCAGTTTTCGGTCTAGTCTCTGCGTCCGTTCCCCTTCCGCTGCGACTGCGGGGGTGTTAGACAGACTGTATATATATAGATCCGACCCCCTTGTATACGCTCGGGGATTCATAGTCGCTGTACACTTTCTACAGTCTCTTAAGTAAACCGTGAGGATAATGCTGAAATTATCTGACAAAACTAGCTGCACATCTAGGAGCAAGTCTCAATCTACAGTTCCACTACCCTGGCAGATCAACACTCAACCGTCATTTTCTTTTCAGACAGTTCTACAAGCAATGCCGAAAACTATCGTTTTAGATGTGTTTCAAGTTAGACTGTAATAACTCTGAACATCAATAGTCTTCTAAAATATTTAAATACCTTTATAAAAAAATTACAATGGATTTGTTGCTAGCAACTGAATCTAGAAGGTTGGAACTCTTCCTCTCAGCTTTGAATCTTTTTTTTCTTTAAAGGCTAGGAGAAGAACATGCTGACTTTGGTGATCACTGAAGGAAGAAGAAAAGGCTCCAGTTGTCAGGATTTCACCTTCCAGGATGACAACCCAATCCAGGTGAAAAACTTGGCTTTGCTTGCCAGTAATTTACTGAGTGACAGGTAAATATCAAGCCGAATCTACAGCGCATGTGCCGTTACGTCAAGGCTTTTGACAAAGTGCTTGCATGATTTCAGAAAAAAAGACTGTAAAAATTTGTAGTTTACCCATTGTTCAAAGCTTGTGATGGCAACATTGCATCCAATCTTACAGATGAAAATGACTAGGATTCTTGTTTCTTTGTTAGGTTACCCATTGCTTGACGACTCAGAGAAACAGAGAATTTGCATTTGAAACTTGGACTTTTGGTATAGAGCGAAAACATGCAGTATAATTAATTTTAGATAGAGGAGTTTATGAACAAAAAGAATAAAACGAACAAGTAGTAAAAAAATAGTTTAGAAAAATATTTACCATGCAAGTTTTTACATGGAGGTCAGTGTCATGTAAGCAACAATTTAGTCTTCAATGGTCAATTTGTGGCCCCTACACATGATTTTAACCTAAATTAACTCCACCAAGGCACCAACAGCCAAGAAGAAAAAAAATCCTCAAATTCTCCTTTTGAGCGACCTTTTTAAAGGGGCCTTTGGTGAGCCACCTTGAAATATTCTTTTTTCTTCAGTTCGTCTTACAAATCTACAGCTGTTGACTGAATTATTTTTTCCGAATTTCCTTTCTTCAGGCCGAACATGATGGACCCGACCCTCAACTTTTCCAAAGCTGGAAATGTTCAAAGTTCGTCATTCCTTTTTTCACTAGTAAATCTTGAAAGATCTCTGTATTTTGTTTAATCCTAGAATCACTAATTAATCTGCAGCATCACAGTCTACATAGTGACTAAATCCTATGGCTGCAGTTCTTTGGTATGAACGGTATGAGATTCTTTGGCTCTAGCTAAGTGCAACTAGCTACAAAAAGATGTAACTCTCTAACCTAATCAGAAGCTTCTCTTGTGATAATAAGTACTTTAGTCCATAAGTTGCGGACTGTGCCCATTTAATTTAAGCTTTATTTTGACATACATTGTTGCGGTATTCGACGAAGGATCATGTGAGGTGTCATAATTTTAGTGCTAATATCAACAACGCGAGAAATTCGAGTTGCCTTGAGTAGATTGAATTGAGGTTTATTTGAATCGATAATTTTGCAAACACTTCATACATCAAGAAATTCTTTTTTTTGCGATTTGCTAAAATGTACTCCCTCCAAACTTAGCACGGTCTTCAAAACTATTCTTTGACTTTTAATTTGTCATGTACTACAATGTTTGATCATAACAATAATATCGTTTTTATCAAATAAAATTCAAATATCAATCCAATAATATTGTTTTTATCAAATAAAATTTAATTTATGTTAGATTAATTGTTGGTTAAATATTACAAGAGGTGAATCATAAAATGCGTGCACGTCTAATAATTTATGGCAGAGGGAGTAATATTAAGCTGGGCTGCAAGTCGGTTGGAAGAAATGAGTAGCATACCTCTACCAAGTCAATCAGTATATATTATTTGCCTTGACTTGCTAGAATGTCAACATATATGTGTGCATTGCCTTTGAAATACTGAGACTCTAAGGTGATCAACAGTATGCACACTTGCACAACTCTGAAAACCACGTGCTACATATTCAGTCTAACCACTAGGAATAAAATGTGATAATTTTACTTGGAAATAAATTAGTTCCTTCCAAGTTAATTTGCAGTGGCGAAATAAAGTATCGTCGTCACTGAAGAAAAATCACCTGATTCGGCGTATAATTGAGTTGAGCAAGTCATCAAAGGCACGATTTATCTGCAGAACCAAGGGAGAGAGAGAGAGTTCAACTCGATTGACTTGGACTTAGCTTGTTCGGACAAAATTTCCTACATCTTATTATCCCAGGCTATAGCTTTGTCTAGTATAATTATCATCAAATAGGTTTAAAAATGGCCAAGTAGTACATTATTAATACAGCAGCCATTATTCCTCCATCACCATGTAAGCAACTAGCTAGCTAACACTAAACCTCATGCACTATATAACTAGCTCTGTAGATCATCAAACAAGTCAGCTTTATCAAAGCTAGCTAGCTAGCTACAAGATTAAGCCATGGAGGAGAAGAGGATGGAAAGGATTATTAAGGAGAGTGGCAGTCCAAGCCCAGGAGGAGGAGCAGGTGGAGTTCTAGAAGATGCTGGAAACGATCTTGCAGATGACTATTTGGTGTTTCCGGGGTTTCGATTTCATCCGACTGATCAAGAGCTCGTGGGGTTCTATCTGACAAGGAAGGTAGAGAAGAAGCCTTTCAGTATTGAGATCATCAAGGAGGTCGATATCTACAAGCATGATCCCTGGGATCTTCCAAGTAGGTTACTTTAATTTCGTTCTTAACTTTAAGAGAAAAAACGGTGTACAAGTTATGTTCTTAATTTGATCACACACACACACACACACACACACACACACATATATCCACATGCAAATCACTATATATGCACTAGTAAGCAAGGAGGGAGTAGATTAAGGGCATGAAACCGCAATACTTTTCTGATATCTGGTTCTTCCTGACGAAATTATGTGCATAGATAGTTAGATGTACACCGTGAGATGCCTCCAACATCCTTGATAGATCTATCTTATATATCAATTATTACTTCCTCTTAATTTAAAGAAGATTTTAAGAATATGATGCAAGATATATTGTGACCGGAGGTTAACTTTTGTCACACTTGAGTTGCACATATTAATTGGTGGTGAAGGTTAATAGTATGATTAATATAGGCATATCATTATCACTAATTATTTCCTGCAATTGAACCTTCTTAAAATCATACCTATGTGTCATTTAAATTTAGTTGGTTCTGTAACTGAAAAAAAAATGAAATTCAGTCATACGTGGTAGCTAGCAGTTATACTTTATCTCTGAATAATCCTCACTGTCTAGGATTTGGGAATAAGCCTAGTCCACCAAAACATACAGATTCTATCAGCGAAGTCAGACAAAAATGATGAACAGCGAGCCAAGTCCAGGCATGTATGTCTTACTGTAACAATAGATATATTAAGACTAAGACCTCAACTCTATACAGAGAGTATCGGGACCTCAACTTTATACAGAGAGTATCGGGTCTATATATGTACAGTCCAGTGGTCTAACACCCCCGCAGTCGCAGCGAGAGGGGAACGGACATAGAAACTAGATCGAAAACTGGTAAATAAAGGTGTGGAGAGGCCTTTGGTCATAATATCGGCGAACTGGTGTATCGATAGTACATGAAGCACCCGAACCTGTCCTAATACGACCTTGTCACGGACAAAATAAATGTCTATCTCTATGTGCTTCGTGCGTCGATGATAAACCAGGTTGATGGTCATGTAGACGGCACTGATATTGTCACAGTAGACGACGGTCGCAGAGGAGATATGTGCACGGAACTCCTGGAGAAGCTAGCGAAGCCAGCAACACTCGGCGACGACGTGGGCAACGGCGCGATACTCAGTTTCGGCACTAGACCGAGACACTGTAGTCTGATGTTTTGAGGACCAGAAGACTAGAGTGTCGCCGACGAAGACACAGTAGCCAGATGTGGAGCGTCTAGAGTCGAGGTAGCCTACCCAGTCTGTGTTGGAGTACGCGGTAAGAGAGTCGATGGGGCTGGAGCTAAGGTGCAGCCCGCTGGAGAGTGTGCCCTTCACGTAGCGAAGGATACGCTTGAACAGCACGAGATGAGGTTTACGCGGAGCATGCATGAAGAAGCACACTTGCTGGATGACGTAGGTGAGGTCGGGCCGTGTTAGGAAGAGGTATTGGAGAGCACCAGTAAGACTCCGGTACTGAGAGGGATCGACGACGAGTGAGCCATCGGCAGCGGAGAGTTTGGCGTGAGTATCGACCGGAGTGGCCGTGGGGTGACATTCGACCATGCCCGTACGTTGGAGGAGATTGATGGCGTACTGGCGCTGGGAAAGGAAGAGCCCGTGAGAAGAGTGGGTGACAGAGATACCAAGGAAGTGATGGAGAGGACCGAGATCGGTCATGACGAACTCAGAGTGGAGTCGGGCCATGATCTGGTGTAGGAGGGACGTCGAAAACGCTGTAAGAACAATGTCGTCGACGTATAGAAGGAGATAGGCGGTGGCGTTGCCGATATGAACAGTGAAGAGAGAGCTATTGGACACGAAGGCCACAAAGTCGATGTGCCGAAGGTAGGCAGCAAAGCGCTGGTACCAGGCCTAAGGAGCTTGTTTGAGATCGTAGAGGGAGCGCTGAAGGAGGCAGATATCATCGGGATGAGAGGGATCGACGAAGCCTAGAGGCGGCTGGCAGTAGACCGTTTTCGTCCGATGACCATGAAGAAAGGCGTTCTTCACGTCGAGCTAATGGATCGGACAAGAGTACGAGGCAGCCAGGGTGAGAACGACCCGGATGGTGGCGGGTTTGACGACAGGACTAAAGTCTCGTCGTAATCGACACCGGGGCATTGGGAGAAATCCCAAACTACCCAGCGTGCCTTGTAACGAGTAAGTGAGCTATCGACGTGGAACTTGTGTTTAAAGATCCACTTACCGGTCACAACATTGGCACCAGGAGGACGAGGGATGAGGTGCCAGGTCTCGTTGTTCATGAGCCTTATACTCGTCGGCCATGGCCGCGCGCCACTGAGAATTGGCCAGGGTGGAACGAGAAGTCACCGAGATGGGCGAGATAGTACAATGGACTGCTGAGAGTCCGTAGCACTTGGTGGGACGGAGGGACCCGGTTTGTGATCGGGTAATCATGTGAGATATGGAGGGAACGGGAGCCGATGGGAGCGTGGTAGGTGGGGTGGGGACTGGGTGGGAAGGGGCGTCATCGGTTCAGGATCGACGACTGTATGTGAAAGAAAAGGGTAGAACTAGATCGGCCTGAGCCGATGAGGGTGTATGGGCCGATCGGTTTGGTCGGTCCGATGAAGGTGGAGCAGCCGATAGGGAGGAAGGAACTGATGGAGGCCAAGGAGCCGATAGAGGTTGAGGTGTCCGATGAAAAGGAGACAGGATCAGCCTGAGTCGATGAGAGTGGTGGAGCCGATGGGGGTCCGATGTGAGTAGCATCGGACCGAAGAGTAGTGGGATAGCTGAGCAGTAAGTTCTCAGGAGCGGCTGATGAGGGGGCCGGAGGTGAGATTGGTGGAGAAAACCGGGAGGGCACGGTGTTGGTAAGGAGGAAGTCGAGATCGCTAGATAAGAATCTGGGATTAAGTAGACCGAAGAAAAAGTAGGTCTCGTCAAAAATGATATGGCGAGAGACGATGACCCGACGGGTGGAGAGATCGAGACATCGGTATCCCTTGTGAGATGAGGGATATCCGAGGAGAATGCAGGCGGTGGAGCGGGGAGCAATCGGTTGAGGCGGTAGGGTAGTTGCCGATGCCAGATAGGCCTGAGGATGGGCACTGAGAACCCCTGGTTGCCAGCCGATGGGACTGCGTGGCTAGGACTAGGGTGCCCAGGGGTTGTAGCATAGCCACAGACTCGTGGGACCGACAGATGGGACAGGGACTAGAGCAGGTCGCGATTACATCGGACCGTGCCAGTTTTTGCCCTTGCCCTTGCCCTTGCCTTTACCGGTGCCACTGGTACAGGCTGTGTTGCCATGGTTAAGGCCATGGCTACCAGAGCCACGAGAAGTGGCAATAGCACATGAGGATCGGCAGCCATGATCAACTGCGGCGAGGAGAGCGGTATGGGCCACGGTCTTCTTGTCGTTGGCCAAGCGGAGTTCTTTGAAAACTAGCATGTCATGGGCCCGGGTGAACGATGGAAGGGGTGTGGAGTTAGCGATGTCATCGGCGGTGTTGGAGAAGCGTGGGTTAAGTCCTTGTAGGAGGACGAGTTGTGAGTCGGCCACAGGGTGACCGACATCGCGGAGGGCGGCAGCCTTTACCTTGAGGCGCTGGCAGTACGAGAAGACAAAATGGTCTCCTTGTACCATAGAGTGGAATTCATTGAGTAAGAAGATGGCGCGTGGCTGTTTGTTGACAAGAAAGAGCCGCTCGATAGCCACCCAGAGATCCCGGGCGGTAGGGTCGGTGTCATCTATGGTAAGGTCGAGGACAGAGTCATCGACCGAGCCAAGCAACCAGCTGTGCACGCAGCACTCGGCAATGTTCCACTGGGGATCATCGGATCGAGGTGGAGCGGAGTCATCGATGTGAGACCGAAGGCCGAACTTTCCACAGAGGGATTTGAAGAAAAATACCCACTTGAAGTAGTTGGGGTTGAGGTCGAGAGAGATAGAAACGTGAGATTTCACGTTGACAGCGGCGTAGGGTAGTGAGAAGATCGGCGAGATAGTGCCCGAGGTGTGGTAAGAGGCGCCGAGGGCCGGAATAGATTCAACGACTGGGAGGGTGCTAGAGCTAAGGGCTGATTCGGTGGCCATGACAAGAGAGTAATGGGCGCAAGAAGCCGATGAGGGTAAGATCCGATAAGGGGTAGGGGGCCGATGGGAAGAAGCCGATGAGAAAAGAGCCGATGAGAAAAGTGATTAGCCGATCAGAGGAGTGATTGACTTTAGGGATCAGAGGAGTGATTGGCCGATGGGGAGTGAGCCGATGAGAAGAAAAAGTGAGCCAACCAACCGATGGGGAGTGGTTGGCCGATGAAAAGTAGACAGTGGAGTAGTTCAGGAAAAGGTGGGTGACAGAGTAGGTAGGTCAGAGAGTGGGTAGGTTATAGACGTGAGAAGATTCGTGTCTGTAAAGAGAAGTTTCACATTTTTGGACTCTTAGAGGCAAAGGAGTGGAGTGGATGCAAAAACTCGGAGAGGAGGCGGACGCGAAGAGAGGAGGTTCACATCCGAGAGGCAGAGATTCGTGTCCGTGGACACGTGGACACATCGGAGTGGCTTGGACGAGATTGGAGAAGGTTTGCGTCCGGAAGCAGGTGAGCGTGTCAGAAAAGCGGGAACCGAGAGAGGGTTTTAGCCAATGGAGGGTGAACGAGTCCAGCTGATGGAGACAACGAGCGCAGAGGTACGCCGGCGTCGGAGGAGAAAAGGTGCACCGAGGCAAGAAAAGAGTGAAGACGGGTGTGAGACGAGACGAGGAGATAGATGAAGACCGTCGCCTTATCACATGGTGGAACAAGGGATAGGAGAGGGTGGTGGAGAAGAAGAAGGCTGTATGCGGAGGAGACAGAAAGAAGAAAGAGCCAAGACGAGAGAGTAAAGAGGGAATACCAGAAAAGAAATCGGTGACGGGAAGGAAGCGTCGACTCGTTGACGGAAGGATGCTAGCGTGCCGAAGATGTCTAGACCTACTCTGATACCATATAAGAATGTATACGATAAGACTAACATCTTAACTCTATACAGAAGGTCAGACCATATATATATATACAGTTCAATGGTCCATGTTGTGCTTGTGCATGCAGAGATGAGCCATCGGGTGGCGTTGCAGGGATCGTCGTTGTCGTCGACGGAGGAGTGCGGCTACTTCTTCTGCCTTCGGGGGAGGAAGTACAGGAACAGCATCCGCCCCAACCGCGTCACCGGCTCCGGCTTCTGGAAGGCCACCGGCATCGACAAGCCCATCTACTCTTCATCACTCACCGCCGGCGACTGCCTTGGGCTCAAGAAGTCTCTCGTCTACTACCGCGGCAGCGCCGGCAGGGGCACCAAGACTGACTGGATGATGCACGAGTTCCGCCTCCCCTCCTCCACCTCGCCGGCCAATCACCCCGCCGCCGCCAACATCCAAGACGCGGTACGTCACTACGTCGTCATTGCGATCTTAATAATCTCTTACCTTCGCTGAATTCATGGAGTACTTGATCATCAATGGCAGGAGATATGGACGATTTGCCGGATCTTCATGAGGAGCATGACCTACACCAAGGGCAGGGCAGCGGCCGCCTCCACGAACAAGCGAAGCCATCAGCTTCAGCATATTCAGCGCATTCAGCAGCAGCAGCAGCACTACTACCATGATCACCATCGTCGGTACTGCACCAGCAGCGCTTCCATGGCGGCGGCCAACAGCGTCGTCGTCGACTCGTCGGACGCCGAGACGACGAGGTCACATAATGTCTCTGACTGTCGTTGCCACAAGCCGCCGTTCCTCCTCGATTTCCCTGCTGGGGCGGCGTCGACGGTAACGGGAGGCGTGCAGCAGCCGGCGGCGGCGGCGTCGGGGTGGAGAGAGCTGGTGAGCTTTAGGGATGGCGGCGGCGGCAGCAGCAGTAGCTGGGACGAACTGGGGAGGATCATGGAGATCTCTACGAATTCTGCTAATTACTACATGTAAATTAATTAATTGATGCAGACCAACTATATATTAGTTAGCTTGCATTACTGTGACATTAGTATACGTATACGCATCTTGACTTTGCTTGTCGATTCAGTATTTTGTGTGTGTGTATATATATAAAATTAACTGTGTGTGCACGTACGTGTTAATCTCTATGTCTACTATATTATAAAAATTGAATCCTTGGTACGTGGTTGGCGTAGTCGGATTCCCGCTTGATGTGATTCCGTTGGTCGTACTCTGCGTGGTCCGTGGAATCGCCGCTTCTTTCTGATTCTGTTTCTCCCCCGCGCGCGACGCTTCGTTACTCTCATCATCTTCTTCCCCCCTCATATTTTCTCCGTGGAGTCCAACGGGGGCTCCCCACGCTGGCTCCCACCTGACGCAACGATGGGTTTCGGCGGCGACTCCTTTTCACCCCGCGCGGCTTGGCTCCGACGCGCCACCAGCAATCCAGCGTCTCACTCGTGCACCCCGCGGCGCGTGGCATCTTCTTGTCGTCGGCAGCGGGAGGGACTGTGGCGAATTACTCCTGGTGGCTTACCGTGGTTTACGGCCCACATGAAGACGACGGCAAGGTGCTCTTCCTGGACACGCTTAGGCATCAGCTAGCCGGGCCTTGTGCCATTGTTGGCTGATTTACCAGGCGCAGGACAAGAGTAATTCTAATCTCGACCGCCATTCCATGGGTCGGTTCCGCCGCTTTCTCAACGACATAGAGCTCTGCGAGCTGCCACTTCATGGTCGCCGTTTCACTTGGAGTAACGAGCGACAAAACCCTACTTTTGTCCGTCTAGATTGATAATAAAGGGTTTGGTCTTGTCTCCGTAGGGTCCTCTTCATGTCCTAGAAGATTTAGAGATTAAGTAGGACTCAAAAAAACCTCACGACAATTAAGGAAATAAAAAGCTGACTTGACTCTGACTCGATCTCAGCCACCATGCCATGGGTTGGATAGGCTTTGCGCAGCTAGCTTGGCCTTTTCTAATTTTAATCAAGTTTTACTATATTTTACTTTAGGTGTTAAATTTAGGTGGTAGATTTGATGAAGGCCATGGTAGACCTAACGAGCAAGGACCACACCGATGTCATAGTCCCACCGTTGTCTTGCACATCGAACTAGTGGTCATATGTTTGGTCTTACCGGCCTGAGATCCTCTTGAATTGATGGGGGCATTGTTGGTTAGACCGACCTAAAGCCTGGTCGGACCGGCTATAGGGTTTCCGCTTGGCTCATCCCCGCATAGTGAGTTGTGTGTTCCCTGCTCCATTAGTTTTCCTATAGATTTGTTGTATAGGGGATCTATTAGTGCTAGGTTTTGAATCATGTGACCGAAAATCAGTCATCAAGGGGTTGAATTTGAAAGTTATTTGTTCTATCCTACTATCGAAGAAAGACCTCATAGCGACATCTAGTCTAGTGTTAAAAGTAGAATTTATAGAACCATTTATAGAAATAGCCACAAGTTGTTCAATAGCAAGATACATATCATCGGACTTGGAATTTACCTCATTAGAGAATGATTCGGTAGCGGATCATTTCTTTTGAAAATGCCTTGGCGGGTTCTAGTGTAGCATGAAAGCATAGCCTCCTTTATCGCCGTCATCTTCTCCTCAATCTCTTTTTGCTCCTCCTCGGTCAAGTCCTCCATAGTAAGAGGGATGACATTTCTTGTATCTCCCTCCTTGCGCTTGTAGATATCTCTTGTGGAGTCGTCAAAAATCGTGTTGATGGTTTTTTTCAATCACCACGACGAATCACCTAATGTCTTGCGGTGTGAACATAGTCACCAACTGCTTTGACCTTGAGAAACTCCTGATCAATATATGTTTAGAAGATCAAACTAGCTAGCGGAGCCGAGTTAGACAAATTAAAATAAACACCCGTCTCGTAGGCGAAATGAAATGTTTTTCGACAAAGAGGATTCATACTCTCATGATAAGGACGGATGGTTTATAGCATAAATCTACCAAGATAGACAGACTAGGCTAAAACTAAAGTAAAAAATAGATGCCATATTGAACAAACGATTTAATTGGCTAGTTGTGTCAGCTGTGTTGAAGTTTCCAATTGAACCAATCATAGCCTTTATAAAAGGTTTGGTCTTGCCTCCGAAAGTTTCTCTTCATGTCCTAATAGGTTTAATCTAGATTAAGTAGGAGTTAAAAGAAACCTCGCGATAATTAAGGTAATACAAAGATCAACTTAATTAGATTTAGACTCGGTCTTAGCCAGTTCAATTATCAGGCATCCGGTCAATCTGGCCCCATGCCACCGGTTGGATTAGGCTCTGTGCGCAGCTGACTTAGCTCCTTTCTAAATTTAACCAAGTTTTACTTATATTTTGCTCTAGGTTAAATTTAGATGTTAACACGTTGTTGTGTGTGCAGGCGTGGTAGATCTGATGAAGGCCATGGTGGACCAAACGAGCAGGGTGGCCAGAATGGCGACCACACCGACGTCGTAGTCCCACCGTTGCCCTGCACGTATAGCAGCACCATCACTGGCAGCAGCGACGACCGATGCTGATCAAGAGGAAGAACATGAAGCTCGCGCATGAATGAGATCGCACCTTCCGGGATGCGAATATGGATAGTCTGGTGAATCCATCAACAGGAAGGAATCCGATGAACAAGACTGAATCGGTTGTCCTAAGCGTCCCTCCAAGCTTTATGTTGGAGATGACCTTAGCAACGAGTGCAATACTGACATGTGAACCGATGAGTTGGTGTCGTGGGGGCTGAGCACAGTGAGGAAATCACGGTGGTTCGGAACAACGTCGTGGTACTGTCCATGCATCGAGAAGCTCTTGAAGTTCGACTACTTTTTTTTTTGAAAAAAATAAACGCTAAAGAAAATGCCGTACTATTCAAGTGTATTATCGTAAATAAATGTAGGCAGTAAGTTTTCATCCATCATAATTTAGAGAACTGGTATGTGATTAGGCTAATGAGCTATTCGGGTGCTCCTGCTTGCCGCGGTGGAGAAGAAGGGGTTGAGGCTGCGCTTGGGACGGCAGCCGCCGGCGAGCTCCAGTCTGCGTGGTTGGTTGCTCGCTGACCTGTGCGTAATTGTTTTTTCGAGCAGATGAGTCCAATGCAGCGTGACGAAGCAAAGGAAAACCCCAAAATCGGGCGATCCGCCACTACGCGGTGCGTTGCTTATTATGATTACCGTCACCGCATAATCTAACCATTTCAAATTTATCAGCGGTCAACGTTGTAATAGGATTGGTCAACAGTGAGTACCTAATTAAATATCAACGGAGCAACCTATTTCCATTATCTAAACGAACTGTGAATAATTTGACAAAACTTCATAAGTGGAATTCATACAGTACGATATGCTCGATGTTTTTATACTGCTACACATGCTAAAGATAATATTCTTTATTTTACTTTTTTAGTTTCACGGCCGCTTCGCTCAGCTGAGCTGAGCTGGCTGCCACTTACTGGTGCAGCCCATTGCAGCAATGAGCAAAGGACTGTGGCGTAGCAAATCCAATTTGTAATACATTTTAGTTTCATTAATTTGACAATGCGAAAAATTTGCTATACTCAAATAAATCAAGACACTTATTTCTTGTTTAAAATATAACATGCTAAGCTAAGAAAACTTCTCGTTTTTCGCGTGTATGATTTCTAATGTTTTTAAAAAAAATATAGAAAAATTACTTTACAAATCATATTACTTTATTTTTTAAATTTAAAACAATTAATACCCAGTTAATTTTGCACTAGGTATCTTCTTAAGAACACTAGCGTGCACAGCCACTAGACATGAGATGAGATTGCTCCTTACAATAGCCAGCTGTACTGTTGGGTGCCTCTTGCTGTGTACGTGTAGCAGTTCATATAGTGGAAATAAAAAAAATCTCAGCAGTTGGTGAAGCTCACGCACTCTCCTCACCGCCGCCGCCATGGCCGCCGCTCGCTGTCTCCTGCTCCGAGCTTCGCCGCCGGCGCCGAACCCGCCGGAGACTGCGATCCCCGTTTCCTCCTCCACCTCCGCGCCCGCCTCTCTCCCTCTCCGCGCCGCCGTTCCCCCGAGCTCCGTCCGCCGTATCCCGCCGCTCCGGTGCTCCTCCTCCTCCTCGCAAGGCTCTGCGTCTCCGGTGATCGCCGTGATCCTCGAAGTGGAAGGGTGAGCGCCTCGTAGACAACCTGTATTTTGATGCTTGGTTCGTGGATTCATTTTGTTCTCGCGACCAAAAGAGTGGCCTACTACTTCTCTTATTCATCAGGTTACAGAAAAAAATAAACCATGGTATAGAGACGCAGAGAGTGGTTGTAATTGGCAATTGCTCTTAGGAATTTCAAAATGCATCACGTTCTGTACTTCTGTTCTTGAGAAAAGTCTAGCTGTTGTTTTCATGAGCTTAGTTTAATTCAGTTGATGATGTGCGCCCTGTATAGTTCAACAATTCAAGGCAGCTACACTGCTTGTGGAATTCTAATACCGGCTTCAATTAGCGTTGTAACTTTGTCAGGAATTCGGGATAAATGTGACTGCCATGTGATGTAGTAGTTACTAGGGGGCTAATTGATGAGTAGTTGTAGCTTTGTTTTCCCCTTGCTTGGGGCTTTGTTCTATTTTTTTGGCTTGCTCTTTCTGATATTTTTTTTTCTGAGGACTCTCCCTGATTGTGTAATAAACTTTCCTATGTTTCTCCAGAGTTCTTGCAGATGTGTATCGCTTCGGCAACCGCCAATCTTTCAATTTAGGTGCGAACAACGTTAATATGCATCTTTGCTTAATGCCGTTCCATTTCATATCTGTGATCATGTTCTCTGGTCTATGTGTTGTCAATGTACAAGTGCAAATCATTGAATTATATTGACACCATTGGACTGTGTAATAACAAACATGTGTTTTTCTATAGAATAAAACTTGTTTGATTTTAACAGCAGAAGTATAACATATAGCTCTGCAGATATGTAATTTTTTTTGTCTGTCTTATTGCTTCTAAAACAATTTTTAGCATATTTTTTCATCAGCATTTCAAAATCTTGGGCTAGATTGTGCAAATTGGACAGAGCCAATATATGCTGATTTAGTGAGGTGCGTACTGGATTCTTTAGCTTCGTCGAAACTGGGACATGCGCTCTTTTCAATTGCACTGGATTAGCTATTGGCATCAATGATCGTTTTCCCTTGTTATTTCTGGTCTCTATTATTTTCTATATAATTGTCTTTACAAACAGTATATTTTGGACTGTAATGCATGAAAGTCTATCATTCTCTTTATGTTTTTTTATTTGTCTGAAGCTCTGTAGTTTTTTAGGAAAGCTAGTGGTGATGAGGAAAGGATGTTGTTATTATTCTTCAACAGGGTACGCGTAGCTCTTCTCCTAGCTGTCGTATTTGACCCAATAAGACTATTGCTTCTATTCTCCTAAAACCATTCATTGTGTACCACAGTACTATTGCAGAGCTGACTAATTGCATTCGTTGATTGATTGAGACACTGGAATTAACATGCATTATAATATTACCATTCTGTCCTCTGACCTGCACAGATTGGGTGGCCTACTTCTTTGCCAACTAATGAGAAAGAATCATTTATGAAAAGCGTTCTTCGTGAAAAGGTAGATACATACTTCCTCAAGCATTCCTTGACAGTTTTACGCTATGCAGGTGCTTAACAAGAAAAAATCACCATACTGTCACTAAAAAAATTGTACTTTCTATTTTGGCTATTCATAGCCAGACTATCTTGAAAGGCTGTGTTGTTGTGTTGTTTATAGCCAGACTATCTTGAATTATGGTTGATTGTGTTTAGTTAAGAATCTCAATTTTGATGGCTGTATGAGTATAATCTCAAAAATTTTCTCATGGTGGACCATGCATTGTTCTGCTATGGAAGATAAATGGCAATTTGAATTTTGTAACTTAGGCTTTGCAGGGTTTAGCAGTCAGAAAATCATTTTTGTGCTTGGGTATACCCTGAGAACAGGATTGCATATTAACCATCCAATGCACTGACTTTTATGATTGGATTTGTTAATTTCTTTTTGTATTTTACATTTGATTTCAATCAACTTATGAGTTTTCTTATACTAGGGGGTCCAGATCAAATGGTTGATGGGTTTTTTTTTCGTCCTCTCTTTCCAATAGACCTAGAAATATCCTTCTACTGACTTGTTTACTTGTGCTTCTTCTCATAGCTTAAAGCTTTGGAAGTGTTTTCAGCTTCTGATAGCTTACCTCTGCAGCCTGGAGTTGAAAAGTAAGTGTACTGTTCCCTGTTTATCTAATTTTCTATGAAATGTCTCTCTAGAAAAATAATTCCAGGATCATTTGGGTTACTGTTGATTGATAGAGAACTTTAAGGATCATTATAAATACTTCTAAGATATGATAACCAGGTATGCAAGGTAGTTCTTTGTTGGAGCTTTACCAGAAATTTCCAAAGTTATGAGGCCGTTGTACAAAATGATCATATATGAGAACTTTCTGTTATCTGCAAGAAAGTATTGCAGTCATGGCATCATAAATCAAAAGTTTCCATGTTTTTATACCCATGCGTCATGCTTTATTTCCATCAATGCATGAGCATTTATGAGCAATATCTTTATGTTTCATCGTTGTTTTGATCTTTTGTATCATCTATGGATTTCTCAAAACAACTCAACTTAACATAGGTTTTTAGTTTCAAATAAGTTAAGATAGGTTAGAGTTGAAACCCAACAAAAAATTTTAAATAACAATTTAATCACATTAATAACTGTTTTCTAAGCATTATTATTAAGTATAAATTTTTAGTTATATTTTAATCTTTTAAATTCTTTTTTATTGTCTTTCTCTATATTAGTTTTAGTCTCTCTATCTTTCTATCTTATTATCTTGATTTAGGATTTTATAATGTATTGGTGTCTTTGGAGGTCTCCTTTGTACCATCTGTGGATTTGTTTTTCTTTTTTTTTCTGTGCTACGTGCTTGCTTTATGAGCTACTATCTTGGACTTTGAAAGTTGCCTTGTGTCTGATCTTGTGTATTACACCATTCAAAGGTTCATTGATGATGCACTTAATGAGGGTGTGCCTGTGGCCATATTGACAACATGCGGGATAAATGGAGAGAAAACTTCAAGGTTAAATTTATATTTGTTGATTTTCATTGTCAAGTCAGTTGTGATTCTTCTCAAACAAAACTTTGCACTCTGGGATATGCATGATACTGTCAAGATAATGTGGGCCTGTTCATGGTAATGATGTGCAACAGTTTTTGTATATTATGTGCTTTCTACCTTTGAGTGCAGATCTATCATTGAAAAATTAGGCCAAGAGAGAACATCAAAAATACATATTGTTGGGAAAGAGGAGGTTGAAAGAAGCCTGTATGGACGCCTTCTTGGTGAAGGAGTAGCCTGCAGTTTTAGTTAGGGAAGCACAAAAGGCTGGTTAGTATTTATTACTGGCTCTAACAATTGAAGCTTTGCTCATGTATTTTAAGAGCCTGTAATGTTGAAAATTTTCCCCTGCATGCTGTGTTGTTACAGCTTCTGCAGAAAAGCAGAGGATAGCAGAAGAGGTTGCGTCCATTCTGAAACTTAGTGTTGATATCAATGCAGCGTCTGAAAGGTTATTATTGTTTGCTTATTCATAGGTTTTGCACTTTCATGAGATAAATTTATCTGAATTTCACTGTCTAATTTGCATTGTCAGCTCCGAGAAGATTATTGTCTCCCTGTGCACTGGATCCGAGTATGTTGGACATGACGTGCAAAACTGCATTCTTGTCGCAGGTAGCCAATCTGGCCTTCTTGCAGCTGAGTGCATTGGCATGCCGTGCATAGTTGTTCGAAGCAGGTAAAAGTAAATTTACACATACAATTTACCCAATTTTTTGGTGCTTGTGTTGTCTTACCTGTGTCTATCCCTCCCATCCCAGCCTAACCGCCAGAGCTGAATTTCACTCTGCGAAGGCCATCATGGATGGATTTGGCAGTACAGACTTGACCATATTGAAACTATTGAGCAAGACGTGGTCTTGACAACTTGACATGCATTGGAGTTGCCTGGTACTAGTATGAATATGTATGTAACCCATGGATTGGTTACGTTACAACCAAAATGAGGTTTTTATGTAGTACATTGCAGAAAGAAAACTATGAGAAACACAAGCTACTTCAGGCATCGTTTTTTTGGAACAAAAAATGTACTAAACTCGCTGTACTTGGAGGCAATTGAACTCATTGTCTGGTTTGGTTTGAGTTCTCTGGCTACGAGTGAGTAATAATAAGATGGTGATTTTTCGTCAGCGTTTCAAATTCTCGCCCATCTGATTTTCCATAATTGGGTACACTGCAGAAAGCCATCACGTGCACATGCTGTTTAATTTCATCTTCTTTTTTATAGCTCAGCTGATATACATGAATGATGCAATTCAGTTCATCTGATAGTGGTATAACCATACAACTCAATTCAATTGGCATCAGGCCATCATCCAATTCACCCACATTATGTTGTCAGATTGAGTCCTATGATATGTCTTACCTACCTATTAGAAAGATATATGCACACGATAATTCGTCACCACTATAGTGAAGTATGTTCTGAGTCCTTTATCCCTATATATATATATCAAGATCAGAAAGAAACAAATATAGTGTGCTTCGTTTTCCTTCTTCCTCCAATGCTACCGATCACCTCTTCTTCAGTTCACGTCCTTGGATCTACACTCTACTACGAATAGGTATGGAAGACATCAGGAAGTTTATAGGTGCGAGTCACAGATCTGAAGAAACAGAATATGCAGACTAAAACCTATGAAGCCCATGAGATTCCTCCAGAAAATCTGTACATGCAATTAAAATGCAATGTAAAGCTGAAGCTACACCACTATGACATAACCTACCTGCAATATTTTGCACCATATGCTCACCCTGTCACTCTTGAAGAGTCCTTTCGATTTTTTAGATGATGTTAAAGACTCTAGCTCTGCTTTCACAGAGGGAAAAAAGCATTTGGCATGTTAATCAAGGCTTAAGCTGCAATGCCTCACAAGGTAATAGGTTTCTCTCTTTACGTTTAGTAAGCTACGACATGAGTCATGTCAGAGTAGTACGTATGTCTATCAGCACAAGCATTCATCCATGTTTTCTTCCCTGATTGTCAAACATATCTTGCGTATATAAGCAGTTTTGAATCTGGTCCACTTTTCCAGTGGCTGCCCTCTGCCACCCAGCAACCCCTCCCTAATGGCTAATAGTAATAAATGGAAGAGAATCCAAATCCTTAAGTACTACCATCATCTAATGGAAGAGGAAACTACTTAAGACATATGTGTATCGGCTGAGTAGTCGATACGGTTACAACAACCATCGAACATTATTATTTAAAATATAAAATAAAAATATCTCTAAAAAAAGTTAACAAAACTAAATAAAACTACATATTTTTACAAGATATCTCTTATATAGATAAAGTATCTTACCATGGTTTCTACAGCTTCTCCTTAGATTCGGTTTTATCTATAATCTTCTATTTTTAACTGAACTAAACCCTTTCTCGATTTGTCCAATCGGCTCTTTCTCCAATCTATCTATGGGGTATAGCAAATTTTTGGTGCAAGCATCGATACAGTGAAAGAACAGTTCTAATGAAGGAAAAAAAGTCAAAGAGGTATGGTCCTATGAAGGTTATATGATATCTCTTTATCGCCAATCGTTTCAAGCGAATCTTTATCAATCTCAGAGAAGCTAAGTTAGTTTATTGGTATGAAACAGATCAAAAGGCTGATGGTAAACTGAGACACCCTGTAGATTTGATGAAATGGAGAATATCGATAGGATATACCTTGGGTTCGCAACAAATCTAAGATACATGAGGCTTTGTTTGTGTATGGATGTCATGAATTCTTATAAGCAGTCGTCATAGCACTTGGCCAGTTCTTATTGCAAACTACAACCTATTACTATGGTTGTGTTTCAAAACGAAGTATATTATGATGTGCTTGCTAATCTAATGATCGAAATAGCCTGGAAATGCTATTTATGTATTCTTAGAGCCGGTTAACAATAACCTAAAAATACTCTAGAGAGATGGCATGCAAACCTAGGATATATATGTGCGGAAGAACTTCAATCTACATGCCCTATTATTCTACAGTATTAACGACTGCTCGAGACTTGGTAACCTTTTAGGACAAACTATAAAAAGAAAGAAGACTTGCTTATACTATAAGGAACATATACGCAATAAGTGGCAAAAGAACTCCTAAAAGATGATTTACATGGATCATAGGTGATGGCTTCCGCTATATCATCTATATAGAATATTGAATAAAAGTTTCAACGATTAGAAAGAGTGCTCCAACGGATTTGACCGGATAGGAGGTAAATGACATGGTGAATGATGTACACAATGATTTTAGAAAGAAAATGAAAATGAAAGATACTAAGATAAAAGACAAGAGTATGTGGATGAAAAAGTCTATATTTTGGTGACTACCATGCTAGAAGGATCTTAAGATCTGTCATTGCATTGATTTGATGTATGTAGAGAAGAATATGTGTGAGAGTTTAATTGGGTTAATGTTGAATATTCCTAGGAAGACAAAGGACAGGTTGAATTTATGTCGAGATTTACATGACATGAAAATTCAGAGTGAACTCACACCAGTAACTAATCTAGATATAGGCAGAGTATACTTCCCTTCAACTTGCTACACTTCATTCAAAGTTGAGGAGATGGATATGTTATCTTGTTTGGAAGGAATTAAAGTTCCTTCGGGCTATTCATAAAGGATTAGTAAACTTATTTTGATGGACGATCTAAAACTACTTGGAATGAAATCAAATAAGCTCAAAGCAAGCCAAGTCATCTTTAACGGGCTACAAAGAGAGCCCTCACTGATGACTAACTTGTGATGGGCTCTGTTTGGAGCCCATCACGGATGACCTTACCTCTGACGGGTTGCAAACAGAGCCCATCGCGAATGAGTGACCTTTGACGGGCTCTATTTAGAGCCTGTCACGGATGATGCACATCTATAATGGGGCAAGAAACACACCCGTCATGGATGCGGTTTTGATATATAACAATTTGTTTCTAGGGTACACACACTTCACTCACGCTGCACTCAGATCTACCGCCGTCGCCACTGAACATGTTGATAGCCGCCACCACGATCTTCTCAACCACTGCCGCCTCGTTGATAGCCCTGCAACATCTTTGATTGACACTACCTCGTTGACAACTGTTGCCTTGTCTTCCTCGACTGCCACAACTCCTCTGCGCCGCCTCTAACTCCTCCTTCCACGCTTGACGCCTCCACACTCAACTCCACGCACCGCTATCGACTCCTCTGCACATGACTCCACATGCTCAACCGTTGCACTCCATCTGCATTGCCACCAAAACCCTTGACTCCATAGCCACCTTCGACTCCACACACCGTCGTCGACTCCTCCACTGAGAGCCCTCCTTCACCAAGCTCCCTCAATGGCATGGTCAAGTCTCGTTGGCCCCATGCCCTCCTTCATCGAGCTCCCCTCTCGGTCTAGGGTTTACAATCCGAGCTCTCTCATCTTTTTTTTTAATGTGATACATGTGATTTTAGGAATGTGATATTTGTGAATTTAGGAATATTTGTAGGTGTGAATTTGATATTTGTGCATATTTGTTATTTTAGGAATATTTGTGAATATCTATGATTTTAGAAATGTGATATTTATGAATATTTGTGATTTTAGGAATATTTGTGATGGTTCTATTTTCAAGATATTAGGACGATTTGGTAAGTTGTTGAGTTTTGTAACTTAAAGTTTTGTTCAATGTGAGAATTGATAGAATTATGTTAAACGTTCCAATTCATAAAGCTTGGAATGTTTATGATTATGAAATGTATCTGGGCATGGATGTATATATGTGAAATGTATCTAGGTATTATGAGGCTGGTTCTAAGAATATATATCTATTTCTGCAATTTTTTCAGCCGACATGGCTAGCAATTGTCTGAGAGAAGCCAATAAAACGATTTTTTTTGTAAAACCTCATCGTTGACGAGTTCTAAAGTGCCCGTCAAAAGTGACTGAGTCATTTTTGACGAGTTGGGGTTAAAACCCGTATAAGATGAGTCATCTATAACGATTTTTAGATGCCTTGCACGTGGGGATGAACCTTATTAATGATGGGTTGATGTTTCAACCCGTCGAATATAATTGACTTTGGTCACAGCAGCTGGTTCGACACGGATGAGTTTTTCATATTACTGACAACTTATCTATGACAAGACCCCCTACCATCACAAATGAGCTTTTGTGCCTGACATAGATATCTTGTTCTACACTAGTGTGCCAATAGAGAAAGCAACACGGTGGCGCAACACCGATGCCACCTCCACTGCCAACAGGTACTCCTCTCCTTAGGCAGCCCTTCAGTTCTTCTAAAGGTGGTAGATCCACACAATTCAACTCGATTTGATTCAATTCAATTGGCACCATCCAATTCACCTACATTATATTTGTGAGATTAAGTCGTATAATATATCTTACCTATGTATTGTTCTGAGTCCTTTTGTCCTTCTCTATCTATCTATCTATCAAAGTGTAATTCCTCAAGACTATAAAGAAACCACTATAGTATGGTTCATTTCCTCCTTCTCTAGTGCTATTGATCACCTAGAGAAATATGCTCGATCGATGCTTCTCATAAATTGTCACCTCTTCTTCAGTTCATGCCCTCAGGCTCTAGACTACTACTAATAGGCATGGAAGTCATCGAGAATCTTATAGGTGTGAATCAGAGATCTTGCACAACACAATGTCCATGGGTTGCATGGTACTAGTGTGAATTTATGTGTAACCCATGGATTGGGTATATTACAACCAAAATGAGGATTTTATGTAGTACGTTGCAGAAGGAAAACTATGAGAAGCATAAGATACTTCATGCATCATTTTTTTGGAACAAATCATATATTGAACCGCTGTACTTGAACAAGGCAATTGAGCTCATTGTCTGGTTTGGTTTGCATTCTCTTCCTACAAGTGAGTAATAAGTAGGTGATTTTTCATCAGCGTTTTAAAATGTCACGCATCTGACTCCACAACTAGGCACGGTACAGAAAGTCATGACAAGCACATGTTTGTTTTATTTCATCTTCCTCATTTTCCTTACAACTCAACTGATAAATACTTGAACGAGACAATTTAGTTTATCTGATAGTGGTAGAACCACACAGTGACACAATTCAATTCAATTCAATTGGCACCATCCAATTCACCCACATTATGATTACGTAGTTACATTGTCCTATCATATATCTTTCACCTACCTAATTTCTGAGTCCTTTATCCCAATTTGTACTCCTATCAAAGTGTATTTCCCCAAGATCAGAAAGAAACCACTATGGCAGCTTCATTTCCTCCTTCCTCAAATGCTACTTATCACCTAGAGCTAGCAATATGCACGATATATGCATCTGATAATTTGCCAATCTCCTCTTCAATTCACATCCTCAGCTCTACTACGAAATAGGCATGGAAGCATCAGGAAGCTTATACGTGCGGACCCCACAATTTCTGCAACAAAGTATGCAGAATAAAACCTAAACAACCAATAAGATCCCTTCAGAAAATCCATACTTGCAAACAAAAATGCAACGTAAAGCTGAAGTTTGTTGCTCTTTCTCGAAAGAGACCACTCGAGTTGGCTTTATATGTAAACCCAAGTTATTTGTTTGGACTTATGGTGAAAAATTGAGTAGTGTCAAAAGTGTTGAAAGTACTATCTATGTCTATGTCTAATTAATTACAGTTGGGTTGGTCTATGGCATGCAGATATTTGAGATTAATCTTAGTCAATAGTTGTGGTCTAAGTTAAGTATGTCAGATGATAACGTTAAACATAAGATGGCATATGGGTAGGCAAACAACCGTAATTTTATGCTAAAGAAATTCTAAAATATAATGTGTGGGTATCTATTTTTTAATTTTAAGGCCCCATTTTACATTATGCTCTCGGGGCTCAAATACCTCAAGACGGTCCTGTGGAAGGGAAGGATACTTGCACTTCAATTTCAATCAGAGAAAGTATCAGTGCTCCCTGTTTCTCTGTTTCTTTTAGATTTACATCTATCGTTGCCAACATTTTGTATTTTGGAGCTAGTTGAGTTCTTCTAATCATTACGAACCGGGTGAGTGCATTATCCTCCACGGGAGGAATTAATGGAGCATATGATGGCTGATTAGTTGCTGTAATCAGTGCAATTATTTCTCACACCATCACCGTTAAGGCGTGTTACGAATATAAGCTCTATTTTTACTTGTTGGCTGGTTAGTGAAGCCAAATTTTACATTTTAATTATTTTAAGATTTTATATCGTAGTTTATTTTTTAACATTAAATTTTAAGTAATTAAAAATATAAGATATAAAATTATTATATTTTGTTTATTATTTCACGGCTTATGAGCCGTAAAGCAAACAATGTAACAATATGAATCACTAATCATAGGTAAGTACGTAACATCAACATGAGTGTAACTGCTCCCGGTGGTAGAATAGATAGCTTTATTAGGATTTAATAACTGAGTAATTAATTAAGAGCTCAAATATACATGGCCGCCGGGAGAACGAGCAACACGGCGGCGGCGGCGCATGATCCGCTCGGCGTGCTGCTTCTCCTCGGCGCCGAGCCGAAGTACAATGGGCCGTTGTAGCCGTACGGCCCTGGCCCGCCGCCGTAGCCGTACGGCCCAAACCCGCCAAGGCCGGCGGCGGTGCCGTAGCCGCTGCTGCCGGGGAAGAACGCCTGGTTGCCACCGAGCCCGCCGTTGGCGAAGGCGCCTTCGACGGGGTTCCCGTCGGGGATCGGCACCGGTAGCGCCGACGCCACCTCCGCCGCTGGCACGTACTCCTCGTGCGCTCCTCCCCCTTCCAGTGGTATCTTCTTCTTCGAAGTGTCGGTCGCCGTCGATGGTGGCAACGCCGCCGCCGGCACCTCGGTCGGAGCTGGCACACCTGCATGCATGAACGTGTACACCGAGTCACTGACAATCAAGCTCTCTACTAACGGAGTAATGATCATGATCGAGATTAGGTAGCTGATGACTGGCCTCCGCCGGCCGCCGTAGGCTGAGGCTGGACCGCCGACGTCGTTGCAGTCTCTGTGGCGGTGGTGGAGGATATGATGAGCGTCAACGCGCAGAACGCCCACAACGCCGCGGAGGCAAGGAGAGACGAGCGCATGACGAGCTTGCGAGTGGCGGCGCCCATGGTGATCGTCTGATCGAGCTGTGACTCTCCGACGGATCGATCGAGGAGGAGATGAATGAGCGTGTGTGCGTGTCAGTCTATCTATCAATCTATATATCTATATATATATATCGTAATAATTATAACGTATTTCTCATATTGTAAAATTTTTATTACAAATTAAATTGCTCTACGTTTATTATATTACGTGAGACATACGTTCAAGTTCTTGTACACATTATGTATGTGTGTTTAGCACATCCGTATATATATAATTGCTAAAAGTTTTACTAAGATATAACTCGTAGTAGAAATTATAGTAAGTAAGGTTTTAGTTATTGTTTATTGTGTATTATATATACGTTTTAACGTATTGGTGTGTGTCGGGATGGATAAATTAAGTGAGATCGATGCATGGTGGATGGGCTGCTGCATCTAACAAAACCAGCTGCGCGATCCGTCGCTTTCGCTTTGTCAGCCTCTACGAGCAAGTCAAGCTCACCGGCCGGAGTTGGGAGAGAGGAAGCTGTGCTAGTCCCAACGGTAGATTTGCCTTTCAGGTGCGCGTTGTTGGACAGATCCGAGAAAAATTTCCCGTTTCCTCTGTTGGAACGATTTGTTCTAACTAGGCTTTGATGGGCCCACCTTGTTTGGGCCGTTCACTCATCATCTTTCACATGGGCCGTGTCAATGTATTGACAGAATTAGTTACTAGTGCCACGAATATATGCGGATTAAAGTTTCCAAGCTGTAGCTCAATGTTGATTTGTTAATCATGCTCTGGAAAAGAAAAACAATGTAATGTGAAATCTGTCTGATTTCATTCATCCAAATTAACGAAGAGATCGTGCATAGCTCCATAGCAATATATGTCATACAGATAGGCGATTATTCCAGGAAATGAAGGTGCACGGGCTAATAATTAATCAAGCAGAGGCGATCTCTCTCGCCGCCATGGCCACGCACACGCACGCCGTCGTCCTCCTCGCCGGCGGCCGGCCGTCACCAACCTATATCCATCTCTCACGCATGACAACAATGGCGTCGAGGCTCGTGCGGGCCGCCCATGACGCATCCCGCGTCGCCTGCTTAGCTGCGGCGGCGCGCCGTGACTCTCGCGCCGCCGGCCTCCGCAGCCGCGTCGTGTTTACGTCCGCAATTCCTCATGTGCGTAGAACCTTTCACGCCACGGATATCGAACCACAACACTCTACCGTCTATGTGTTTGGGTAAACGTAAACGTTGCAACCTTACAGTAAACTACGAGATGCTACGCTTACCTTGCTTCACCAGCCTGATCATATACCCTGACTCGCTGAGTATCTCATGGAAAGACGGCTATGCCTATTGAATTATCTAGTTTTAATGCAAAGATGATATAGCATACAAGCAATCTATAACCGGCAAACATTCAACAACACAGTAGACCTCTGTTACAAAATAGATGTACATATGGTCTCAACTTGAAATTCATTATATTTTAACCGTAACAAAAAAAATTCTTATAGCTTTAAAAATAAGACTTTACACATAGATACAATACTACTAGAAATACATGTATATTTTTTTAGAATTTTCAGTGATATTTGATAGTTGGTGTGCATGAAGTACACCGAAAGCTTACGTGCATAGGATAAGTTTCGCTTAACTAGTGCACATCTTGGTGTAAACGCATCGAGCGTAGAGTGGATCCATGTGCATGAATGGATTACGTATCTTGGGGGCTTACGTATATTGTTCACTGACCTAGAACAACTCTACCACCCCAGACAAAAATAAAAAAAATAACTCCATAACAATTTGGGCTGGAATCACACGGAGCTTGGGACTTAAGACAATACCGGTTGGCTAGGCTACAATACTTCAACATGTATGAAACGGCTAGCCTTAAAAAGAAAAAAAAAGGACTAAAATGGCTTGGGTTCTAGAATACATATATGGGGCTTCGAAATACATATATGGGCTCATTCAGACACAGACTCACCATGTTAGCAATCCGAAGACAACCGAGGGAGTATAGTTTTCTCATCTCTTCTTTTTTCTCCTTGTGTATCCCTAAATGGTAAATATAGGACGTAAAACACTGTTTTGGCCATGTTCTGGCTTCAGTAGATGCTGGCTCTAGCTCTTTGTTTTGTGTTTTCTGGTTCCAAAACACTAGCTAAATCGTCTTTTCTATTGCTTAGTCTGTAGTGCTGGGGATCAACAGATCGGTGGGATGGCACCGTTTTGTTGTGTGGTCTGCCGCTGGATGTTCTGTTCCTTTTTTTCAGTTTGTTTTCCCGTAGCTGAACAATTGCGTTTCCTTAATGGAAAAGGGGAGAGCTTAGCTCTTCTGCATTTTTTTAAATGTAAAACATCTGTTCCGTGATCGGGCAGAAAAATAGATGAAAATAGTTGTATATTAAAATCAGTCCTACTTTTAATATTATTTGTATTGTATGAGATTACAACGTATAATTGTCTATATATGGAAATAAGAGTTATGAGTTATATAAAAAATCTAATTCAACTGACCCACGCAAAATTGCGCGATAAAATCTCTAAGTTTAATTTATCAAGTAGATAATCGACAGCAATAATGTGCTTAATAATCCAAATCAAGCATGGCCTTGTAGCAACGTAAACACCGTGTTGCCACTGTTTATGCAGTAGTAGTACGAGACCGGTGAAATGTTTTATCGTCGCACATCAATGTTGTAAACTACAATATTCTCAAATTTAGAGAGTCACTGCTGTAAACTAATCTAGAGCTGCGCCATGAACATCATAAAATTGGAACATGTTTACGCTAAGGGTTATAAATGCTGTAGCTCTGAGTAAAGCAAGCTATAATATATAAAATCTGCATAATACAATCATGATTTAGCAAAATGTATCTTGATGCTATGGAGATATTCGAGGTTTACCACGAGAGTTAACGTAAATGAGAGCCACACCCTATGAGAGTAATCATCCGACGATTTATGCTATGTGATAATTGTCCAGACACCACTTGTGCACATTATGTGAACGCTGGTAGCTTGTTATGTCAAAATGTAATTACTTTAGGGGTATTACATAAGACTATCTGTCTGTAATTACAAAATTTAAAACATATTAAAGGGCTAAAAGGAAAACTAAGCTAAGTACGTACGCATAATTATGAAAACTTAAAGAGTTTTAGTAAAAAATAGTACTACTCATATGGGCTTATTAATAGACTTTCGTTGGGCCATCTGTAATGAATTGCAGGAGGGCAGGCTTAATTTGTACTCGATCACGTGCTTATATGATCACATAAATTATTCATAAAAACAATTAATCTTCTGATTTGTATGTACTGGCTTGTTGATCCATTTGTGGGCTTTCAAACTAAAAAAAAATTAGGATTTTAATATATATATATATCTACACTGTAGGTCCTTTAGGTTAAATGTTTTCTTTTACTTTTAAAGTATACTTTATAAACCATTTATACATAAAGTGACACGAATAAACACCACTAACATAATACACCAAGCAGTAACTCTTAAGAGTTAACATGCAATAATGTTGATATTACAATTGAAAAAACAAAATAAAGAATAAGAAAGAAAAAAACTAGCTACTATAAAGGAAAAAAACTAACCTACTAATTAATTAATAGATTATCATCATTTAAAAAAACAACGCTCAAAACTACAAGCATATAAACATACATTGGGCTAGGCCCCCTCTTAGCTTAGGTCTAGGTGGTCGCACCTCCTGTCTACTCCTCCACCAGCCTTGACATCTCATAAATAGATATCCTTAAATTGCCACTTTTTAAAATGTAGCTACGTGCTAGAATATCATTTTAGATAAAATTGTCCTTATACTCCTCCTCCTTTCACAGCCTCTTCTCTTCCAACTCCAGCCTGCTTGCCTTAGATGATGGCAGTGACGAACAAGCTCAGGGGAAGCTACCGTCGGTGACTCTGGAGACCACAAAGCTCTCCATGGAGGGCCTCAAGGATGTTTATTGTTCACATATATTTGTAAATGAAATGTATAATTATGAAAAATTCTAGAAAAATTGGGCACACAAGATTAGGGCAATATATATCATAACCCAAAAAATCATGTTAAAACTTGATTTACGCAATGAGAAAAAAAAGACAAATTTTGCTGCAAATATTATAGGTACTATTCATAATACGGATGCATATTTGTATCTTTTGGAAGTTCTATTGTAAAAAACATATTGTCTAATTTTTTATAAGCATTTGTATTTTTGAGGTAAAATTAACATAGAAGAGGTAATAAAAGAGTTCTTAGTCTATTAGGAGTGTATGAAAAAAATTATTTTTTAAAACTTGATATGTAAATTTTGTTGGGTTTTATTTTTAACATATGGACTGACATATTTTGATGCTAATGTTGTTGATGCTGATGATTTGCATTGTTTTTAAGACAAGGGCACTTCTTCTGAATGTTTAAAACAATTTCCCGTGAAGGGGTTCTCATTTTGACGACGGCAGGAACGAGCGAGCTCGAGGGGAAGCAACCGCCGGTGACTCTCGAGGCCACGAAGCGCTCCGTGGACGGCCTCAAGGATGTCCGTTGTTCACACTTATTCGTAAATGTAATGTATAGTTATGAAAATTACAGGAAAAACTGGGCACACAAGATTATGGTGATATATATCATAACCCAAAAAATCATGTCAAAACTCAATTTACACAATGAGAAAAAATACATTTTGTTGCGAATTGTATATATACTATTTATGATGCTGATGCATGTTTGTATTTTTTTAGATATATAGGTTGAGTCAAGACTTGAGATATTTTGGGACGGTTTATACCTAGTAAAAAATATATTTTCTAAATTTTTATAACCGTTTGCATTATTTTTGAAGACTAAAATTAATACGTGAGTATGCAATAAAAAAAGACTAACAAAATTGAAATATTTTTAAAGTGTTGTACTTCAATAGAAGTATATGAAAACAACCATTTTCGTATTTAAAATTTGATATACGCCTTTTTTTGAATTTTATTTCTAGTGTACTCTAGATGATTATCTGGTTGATGTTGATGATTTGCATTGTTTTTGAGACAAGGGGACTTCTCCTGAATGTTTAAAACATTTTCCATGAAGGGCTTCTAATTTTGGACAATAATTGTTTTCCCTGCAAATATGGCCCACGGAGCCCATCGCGGAAATGCCCATTTAGAATATTAGTAACAGATACCGCCCACAAATGTAATAGACCAATAGACAACGACATCTGCTTAGAGCCATTGAAAAATGAAATAAGTCTCTCTTTTTTTTTTGCCTCCGTCAAGAAAAGATGCAGTCTAATTTTTATCCATCCACCACAAAACTAATTATGTAGGTTATCTTAACTATTAAAATCGGTTGGCCTCTCAACTATCCCTAGTGCTACTTATGTTTGACATAGTATGCGCGTGCTAGCATGTATTGGGGCTAGCTCAACAAAAGCTAACTTGCGCTATCACAGAATCCTTATAGGTGTTGGATTCTCAGCCGTCGCCACGATAGTCATTTATAGCAGCCATGACTGATGAGCAATTGAGTTGCGTGTTTGACAGGTTTCCACGACGATTTTCCACGTACGGTTATTGTGTTTGGTAAGCCATGCATATACGTACGTATACGCATCAAACAACCCATTCTTATCTACAATTTAAAAATTTATGGTTATACAATAAAATAAATAAATAAAAAGTCAGAAACTAACAAACTCAGTTTTTCTATACTCTCGTTAGCTGCTTACTAAATTAAGACGACCCATGCAATTTTCAAGTTTTAGTAGTTCATATTTGAAGTAGGTACTATCTGCAAGCACGTGTATGAATTTGAGAATCTAACATCCCCAAGTTAAGACTAATTACAGCCAATATATAGTAGGTAATTCATATCCAACAGGATGCCTTATGTTAAGCATTTTACTATGTAACAAACACAGTACAAAGTAGCTTGTGCAGCAGGCTTTATTCACGATACACATGATATATAATTAAGACGGTAAGCTTAGCTTGTGGCCGTGTCTAGATCGTTAAGCAAGATATATATGATATATCTATTGACCGAGATGGAAATAAACTTGACTTTCACATGTTTAAAGATCATATCATAGTGTACTTGGCGATATCGATAGATATGCATAGTGATGTCGCCGTCAGCCTTATGCCGGGAGCACAAATTCTACAGAAATTCTTTCTCATACACTACTCATACACGCACATTTGACCAATTAGCCTTTTTTTTCTACATAAGTTCCTTCTCGTGCACTACGTACGTACTCCAAAAAAAATGATGCAGCATACATACATACATACATACATATATATATATATCAGATATATTCTCAACCCCTCTCTCAGGGGCAAACCCCATGCCCTAATCAGTTAAATTGCTCCCACGTTGGCCAAACCTGCTTGATAACTTTCTACCATACCTTCCTCTTTACTGTCCCGGTCTTGTAGAAATGGTACAGTAACAAAACAGTCACTGTACACTAACATGACTGCTTTTACTTTCTCACAGTAACATCATTAAAATATATTTATGACAGATTGTTAAGCACTTTTTTTTATATCAGGGTGCAAACAGATTTAAAAAATATGCATGGCGGGAGAGATATTGCTCTCAAAAGATTATTATTTTTAGAGATTTAGCTCTACACTTGCAGTAGTATTATAGTAATACTAATTCTATTATTACTATGATTTTATCACAACGTTACTAAGGATAAGAGTACAATAATAACATAAGTTTCACAGTAACATGTTACTGCAATTGCACAATTTATAAGTTTCGTAGTAATGTGGCTACATTGTTACTTCAACTTCTATTGTGATAAACAAAATGATTAGAATTCGATCTCTAATTCTTGATTTGAACTAATATACAAATTAAATGTTGTAGTCTCTACTCAAAATGTTTCACTCAAGTATTGGTAAGAGTAGATAACTATCAGCAATGAGGATATGGGTTCAAGTCTTTTTTTTCTATTTTTCTTTTAATTAATTTTATGTAGGAGGGAAGGGAGAGAGGGTCTAGAGAGAGGAGGGAGAAGCCAGTTTTCTTGGGGTGAAGGGAGATCGGTTTTGTTCGAAGAGCATTTTTTTTGAGGGACTCGGTTTTTCTTCGGAGGGCTTCAATTTTCTTTAAGAGTAGAAGGAGATCTGTTTTATTTGGGGGAGACACTGGAGTACAGGGCAGAGGCATCGGTTTTCTTCGAGGGTAGAGGAAGATCAGTTTTCTCTACGGGAGGATGCAATTTAGTTATAGTTTAGAGTTTATAATTATAATATGGGTAGGATAGAATTAGAGTCTAGACTCTTAAATAAAAAGATACATATATTGTAACATATAGTGTTAGTAGTATAGGTGAGGGATGATTGATTGGCAACCTAACCAGTATTGGTTGATGGTTGTGGATTGACTCATACGCCTTAATAGTGGTAGTTGGTGAATCTGACAGCCATATTGCATAATAGTATGCACTTCCCTTGTAAACAAGCTAAACTCTCTTATACATTTGCAGGCTAATTTTGGAGCTAGCATGCAGATAGCATGTCCGGGTACAATTTTTGCGTGGATCTGTCCTCCGTTCACGAGCTCGATCTACGCTGGTTAGCTAACAAGAAGCCTCCAATTTCTCCATTCCTTTTCTAGATCTCTAATCTTCCAATTATCATGAGCTCAGCTAGCAAATTGAAACGCACCAATATTTGGAGGAAAATTGTGCACTCGATTGCTAATCCAGTACTATATAGGCGTCTTTTCCTGATCAACACAAACTAATCTAAAAATTATGGTATTATGAAGTCGTCAATCACTTTAGAAAAGCTTCTAAACAAGATAGGTTTTAAAAAATCAAAACCAGCTAACGAAGTAGGCCAATTTAAATTAATATAGGGTAAACACTTATCTTGTGAGCAAATCGAATGATTTATGAGACAAATCTAGAAAGGATATAAAAAAATAGACGATTTAAAGATAGATGACTAAAATACTAGATAGAAGTTAAAATAGAAAACATGGCTGAAAATTGAAAACGATTAACGAGTGATATATATATCACTTTTAAAAATGCAAATTTAAATTTGATATGCACAAATTGAAATAAAGCTTTGTTGTTTTATTGAAATTGTATAGATTGAATTAAATTAAATTTACATATTAGTGGATTGATATATTAAACTTGTATGGATCGATGAGAGTAATATCTTAATAGGTAAAATGGCTTTTCTTTGTCAGAGAGACAAGCAATTAATGACATGTTCTGGCATAGCAATTAATGACATGATTAGTACCACTTAATTTTAGCTTCAAATAAAACGTGACTGGTAGTAATTAATTTAATATGCATGCACATATATTCTAGATATACATATGGCATATTATAACCATAACGACATCTACAATATTTGCATTCCACTATTTTCATAATTAAATAAACTAATATGGCAAGTATTATGTTCAATGTATGTTCTCCTTTCTCTTCTCTCTGAAAAAAGAAAGACCATATATATATATATATATATATATCACATAGTATATGAGGTTTTCAATCCTTTTTCATTATTTTGGTGAGCCTTCCACATGTATGGCACATACTGCTTCAACCTACATCAACCATTTTTTTTTGTATGCTCGCGTCTGGTTGATGATTAATTGTTGGAGGTGGCTATGGATACTGAAATAGTCTATGCCACCTGTGTACTGGAATATGGTATAGTGATACTATCATCAGTGGGGTAGCCACTAAGGTGCAACAAAAAATAGACTGTATATATGCGGGTGCATGACACAGTGGGTTTATCACATATATATATTTCAATATTTGAAGTTTTGCACATATCACCCGCATTTCTTCCTTCATATTTTTTCTTATTTTTGTCGTCTGTCCTGATCCATGACCACTCCTCGCTCTACCTCTCTATCATTGTTGTGAGGTGAATCCTCAGCTAAACTTGAGGCCGCTTTATGGTGTAGATGGCCATGAAGGAGAGAAAACCATCATGGCGATAGCTGTCCAATGGGGATATGCTGGAAGAGGTTCTATTGACAGCGAACTCAGCATGCACGTATGGGAGTTCCAGCAGCTGCAGTGCAAGGAGTCCTTCAAACTCCACTGGCTGCAACTCCTCACCCCCTCATCCAGGAGCTCTACTATTCTACCTGCCCCTCTCCAATAATACCTACCATCACCTAGCGTCCTTGTAGAAAGTGTACAGTGACTATAAATCTTCCGAGCGTATACAAGGGGGTCAGGTCTATATATATACAGCCTAAGCCAGTGGTCTGTCTAACACCCCCCGCAGTCGCAGCGAGAGGGGAACGGACGCAGAGACTGGACCGAAAACTGGTGAACAAAGGCGTGGGCAGGCCTTTGGTCATTATATCGGCAAACTGATGTGCCGATGGTACATGGAGCACCCGAACCTATCCTAATGCAACCTTGTCACGGACAAAATGAATATTGATCTCGATGTGCTTGGTGCGTCGGTGATGGACCGGGTTGGCGGTCATGTAGATGGCACTGACATTGTCACAGTAGACGACGGTCATGGTGGAGAGGGGTGCACGGAGCTCCTGGAGAAGCTGACGAAGCCAGCAGCACTCGACGACGGCGCGGTATTCGGCTTCAGCGCTGGAGCGGGACACTGTAGTCTGGCGTTGAGGACCAGGATACGAGAGTGTCACCGAGGTAGACGCAGTAGCCGGACGTAGAGCGTCGAGAGTCGGGGCAGCCTGCCAGTCCGCGTCGGAGTACGCGATGAGCGAGTCGATGGGGCTAGAGCTGAGATGCAGCCCGCTGGAGAGGGTACCCTTCACGTAGCGTAGGATGCGCTTGAGCAGCGCGAGGTGAGGTTCGCGCGGAGCGTGCATGAAGAGGCACACTTGCTGGATAGCGTACGTGAGATCGGGTCGGGTGAGTGTGAGGTATTGGAGAGCCCCGGCAAGACTCCGATAGTGAAAGGGATCGGCAACGAGGGCGCCATCGGCGGCAGAGAGTTTGGCTCGAGTGTCGACTGGGGTGGCCGTGGGGTGATAGTCGGCCATGCCCGCACGCTGGAGGAGGTCGATGGCGTACTGGCGTTGGGAAAGGAAGAGCCCGTGGATGGAACGGGTTACGAAGATGCTAAGGAAATGGTGGAGAGGACCAAGATCGGTCATGACGAACTCAGAGTGGAGTCGAGCCATGATCTGGTTGAGGAGAGATGTCGAAGACGCTGTGAGGACAATGTCATCGACATAGAAGAGTAGATAGGCAGTGGCGGAGCCGATATGAAAAGTGAACAGGGAACTATCGGACGCAGAGGCCACGAAGCCGATGTGTCGAAGATAGGCAGCAAAGTGCTGGTACCAGGCACGAGGGGCTTGTTTGAGGCCGTAGAGAGAGCGTTGAAGGAGACAGACGTCGTCGGGCCGAGAAGGGTCGACGAAGTCTAGGGGCTGCTGGCAGTAGACTGTTTCCGTCAGGTGGCCGTGAAGAAAGGCGTTCTTCACGTCTAGTTGATGGATCGGTCAGGAGCAAGAGGCAGCCAAGGTGAGGACGACTCGGATGGTGGTAGGTTTGACAACGGAACTGAAGGTCTCGTCGTAGTCAACACCGGGTCGTTGGGAGAAACCCTGGACTACCTAGCAAGCCTTGTGACGGGCAAGGGAGTCATCGGCGTGGAATTTGTGTTTGAAAATCCACTTACCGGTCACAATGTTGGTGCCAGGAGGTCGGGGAACGAGGCGCCAGGTCTCGTTGTCCATTAGGGCCTTGTACTCGTCGGCCATGACCGCGCGCCACTAAGGGTCGGCCGAGGCTGAGCGAGAAGTCGCCGGGATGGGCGAGATAGAGCTGTGGACGGCGGAGAGACCGTAGCGCGGATTGGGTCGGAGAGACCCGGTCTGGGAGCGGGTGACTATGTGAGAAGTGGAGGGAACTGGAGCCGATGGGGGTGTGGGAGTAATGGGAAGAACTGGTCGGGTGGGGGCGTCATCGGCTCCGAGTCGGTGATTGTAGACAAGAGGAAAAGGAAGAATTAGATTGGCCTGAGCCGATGAGGTCGGGTGGGCCGAGTATTCCGATCAGTCCGATAGAGATGGATCAGCCGATAGGGTGGGGGGAGCCGATGGAAAGTGAGGAACCGATGGAAGTGGGGTGTTCGATGGAGAGGGAATGGTATCAGCTGAAGGATAAATAGGATCGGTATCGGCCAATAAAGGTAGGTCCGATGGTGGGGACATCGGACCGAGTAGTGGTGGGATATGTGACGGGTAAATCCTCAGCAGCGGCCGATGAGGGGGCCGATGGAGAGGGCAGTGGGAGAGATCTGGTCGACACGATGTTGGTGAGGAGAAAGTCGAGATCACTAGAGGAGGATCTCGGATGAAGGAGACCGAAGGGAAAACATGTTTCGTCAAAAATGACGTGACGAGAGACGAGGACCCGTCGGGTGGAAAGGTCGAGGCATCGGTATCCCTTGTGAGAGGTGGAATAGCCGAGGAGAATACAGGCGGTGGAGCGGGGAGCAAGTTTGTGGGAAGCTGTGGCGGTGAGATTTGGGTAGCAGAGACACCCAAAAACGCGAAGGTGGGAGTAGTCGGGCGCCGTGCGGTAGAGAAGGGCATAAGGAACGTTGTTATGAACGGAGGAGCATAGGTGCCGATTGAGAAGGTACGTCGTAGTAGCCAGAGCTTCGGCCCAATAAATAACGGGTAGGTGAGCGTGAAGTAGTATGGTGCGATTGAAGTAGTCTGTCTAACAGTCCTCAACCAAGTCTTGCAACCAACACGCTGTCTCCTTCACTGCTACCACGATAGTCATAAGATCTTTCTTATATTGGAGAGCAGGTCTTGTTAATTTAATATTAAGTATCCGTTGGTATCAATGAATACTGCCTTAGACATCTAGAACATCTTGTTATCTATCTAAGAACATCTTGTTCCAAAGAAGACGCTATTGCACAGCTTCTTTTTCTTTCCATGGAAGAAAAGTACGTCTACCCAGATAGGTATGGATTAGTATGCCCGTTATTTTGGTCGTTTTCTTCTGGAGACCGATCGATCACATCTTGCAGTCGCGTATTTCCACAGATTTTTGGCACCACCTTGCACAAGACTAGAAGGGGTCGATAGAGGCCAACCAGGCGGAAATTGAAGACTATTTTGTCCGTGATTTAATCAACTAATAATGTAAATACGGAGGAATTTTTTAAGATAATGGGAAGGAGTTTCTGGCCTTTATTTCATCAAAATCTAGAGAGCTAAATTATTATAAAGTTTACAACACCTCCTTATGCATCTCTAAAACAAAATTACACCATCATAATTCGGATGACAATACAGCAAGGACTTGTGTATATATATATATATCTGATATTTTGACAACAGTAGAAAAACTCCCACAATTAGTTGATATACTATCTCAATGACCTATTCATAAGTGACCGATTGTTTTCGTGTCTACCGATCATTTTTAATTTCACTTTCAACTACTAACTCAGCATAGCTTATATTTATGTTGTTTGCTTTTTTTAAAAAAAAAGCTTACATATGATCGGTCTTTGGTCTTATGGTGATCAAACAAATAATAATTTAATTTAAACTAGAAATTTTTTTTGATAACTGCCAATAAATAAAAAAAGTAATCCAGAGAAGCCTAAAAACACATCTAAGTCAACGCACGCAAAACTAAAACAAAGCAAATTAAAAATCGGTCTATCCGTCGTTAGACATTTTTTTTCTGCTATATAAGTCAGATTTTGGAGCATTAGATACACTCCAATATTTGTAGATGTGCGTCAAGATTTATGCTTCTACCCATAACCCTCTAAGTCACATGCATTCTCTCTCACGCTACTAAGAGTAATTATATATTAGTTATATTATAATTACACTATAATTATATTATAATTATATTTAATAGATTTTTAGAGTAATTTGCTGTGAAATGTTAGATGGGCGGTGAAAAAGTACTACGGAAGTTGTAGTTAAGAAAATTTCTAGACAACTAACAAATAACAACACTAACTGAAATAGACGATGTCTTACATACATTTAGAACTATTCAACATGCATGATAACATTGGTTTGTAGTGAATTAATTACGAACCATTCAACATTTTTTGAACCAATATACATAACATGGCAAAGAAGCATTCTAGGCTTCTAGCTAGTATTGTTTCCCTCATGTCAATGTATATTCTGCCCGCAGGTATGTGCTCCCCCTTCAAAAATGTTAGATGCTTTGAAGCAAGATTTGGTGAAATTTTTAAAATTTTAACTATTAATAATTTTTCAAATACTTAGTTTAAAAACAAAAGAGCACATATATTTTCCTTCTATCATCAAATCTTATCCTCAACGTCAAATCAAATAGTTATGAACAGGTGGACAATTTGCAGTTATCTATAGACACACACCTCACAATAACTATTTTACTTGGTCAGAATCTGTCATACTGATGTGGCCATCCAGAAGGGCTTAAAAACAGTAATTAGGAATAAATAGTGTGGTGACCTTCATGCACCCAATCTGAATATATATTAGGAATAAAAAAAACATTACTAGACTATGCATTGGCTAATAAAATCTGACCTAACTGAGCATTGATTCGGTGAAACGATTTAAAATTTTGACTATCAATGATGTTTCAAATACTTAGGTTAAAAACAAAAGAATAATAGAGCACATGTATTTTCCTTAGAGGGTATTATCATAATATCATTTTTATAATCTTTTTCTAATATAAATTAAATTATAGTTAGAATTTTAAAAACTTGGTCAAATCTTATCATCAACATCAAATGAAATAGTTATAAATAGATGGACAATTTGCAGTTAGGTGTGGACACTCCTCACAATCACTACTTGGTCAGAATCTGTCATACTGATGTGGTCATCCAGAAGGTCTTAAAAACAGCCTACGGTTATATAATTGTTGATGTTTTAGACAAGATTAATATCAATCTCTTAAAACTGTAATTATCAATAACTTCAAAATAATTAGTTTGAAGTCACTAGAATGATATATATATATAAGTTGTGAAAAGTATTATAATAAAATTAAATATTTATTTATTGTATATACTATAATATAAAATCATAGTCAAAGTCATATTTTAGACACTTTGTTATTATCTAAAACGTCAATAATTATAAAATAGTGTGGTGACCTTTATACACCCATTCTGAATATATATTAGTAACAAAAAAATCATGACTAAGAGTACCATGTATCCGCTAATAAAATCTAACCTAACTAAGGCTTGGTTGTGTACATTTCACCTAAAAGTATTATTACCTATAATAAAATATGTTTTTACATGTGGCAGCCTAAACGATCCACCGGGCACAAAAAAAATTTAAAATTTAAGCCCAGCCTGCCAAATCAAAATCATAGATTCACAAACAATAAAAAAACCTTAGATTTACATATCAACAATAGCAGTAGTAGGTCGCAGTTGCTCTAGCCGCCATAGTCGAGCCCCATTAGACAGCCATCATCCTTGTGGCCATTGCAAACCCCATCAGATCTAGATCAATCTACCACCCTTGCCTTCATCGTTGATGTCGACGAGGCCTATCAAAACTAGACCGAACCGCCACCCTTGGCAACGACGCATCTCGACCAAGCTACCACCCTCGCCTCATTGTTGCTGTCATCAAGCCCCTTTAGATCTAGACCGAGCCGTCCCCTTCCTTTTGTCACGGCCTGCCACTATTAATATGATTCAGCCTAGTATTCTATTCAAGCACAAACCAAGTCCAATACATACATGACTCCATATCTAGCATAAACACATACCAAGTCAAATGAGGATATAAGTCATGATACCGATACGAGTTTGTGTGTGATGTATTCTTGCTTATAAATATCTCTCATAAATATACCAGAGTAGTTTTCTTTCCTTTTTCTTTAGTGAATACTATCTCATGTTTGTTTTAGATTTGTATAAACCTATAAATATGTACACCCGAGAGTCTTATATAAAATCAAAATTAGATCAATACAGTCAAATTTAGTGCATTGCCACTTCTAGAGTAGAGGTAACATAGTTTCTGACGAGATCTTACTTCATGTTGCGCTGCATCAGTTAAGTTTGATCTACAGTAAAAGGTAAGTCTCATCATATAGTAAATGTATCGGCTTAGTTAAAAATTTCTTGGTTTGACCAGATATCTTAGCTAAACTTATATGTTTGCGAGTTATCTTAATGAATTTAGTTATGTCTAAGATTACTTTGATTCAATCTCTTAGTTTAATCCATTGTATCTATCATGCTAGCATAAAATTTATTAGCTTATTAAGTTTAATTTGTTATTTTCAATCTTATACGGTCTTGATTAGGTTTTATCTATTAGATTGCTCTTGATAAGTTGATAAGTTTTATTCAACGTTTCTATCAGAGTTCTAGCTAAGAAATTATCTTTATATTATATTTTCACTTTCATCCATATCAGATTATTATCTGATAAAATTTTAGTATCATCTTCAATCTGCTATCAATCATGCATAAACTTATTAGCTAAAATCTAATAATGTCTTGGTTTAGTTTAATCTATTAAGATTATCTTTAATAAAGTTAACTAAACAGCTAATAGCCTAAGTCCTCATACTCTGAAATTAGGGACATGTGTTGACACCAGAAAATCACTACCGCAAATATGATTTAGCTAGTAACATGAAGTGTCTGATTCAAGTACAAGCTGAGTCTAGTGAAGACATGACTACACATATGGTATAAACATATGCCAAGTCCGATGAAGATATAAGTCTTCATGTGGATAAATATGTACACACAGGGGTAAAACCAGAATCAGATCAATACAATCAAATTTAGCGTATCACCACCTCTAGAAGCAAAAGTAACATAGTTTTTAATAAGATCTTATTTCAGATTGGGCTGTATTGATTAAGTTTGATCTCTAGCAAGAAGTCTCGTCATATATTAAATGTATCAACTTGGTAAAGACTTTCTCGATTTGATCTAATATTTTAGCTAAACTTATATGCTTATTGGTTATCTTGATGCATTTATTTATGTCTAAGGTTGTATCGATTCAAATCTGGTGTATCTATCACATTGTCATAGAATTTATCGATTTATTAAGTTTATCTTGTTATTTTTAATCTTATACTATTTCGGTTAGGTCTGATATATTATATTGCTCTAAGGTAAATCTTGATAATTTGATAGGTTTTATTCTACGTTCTGTCAAAGTTCTAGTTATTGAATTATCTTTATACTATACTTTTACTTTTATCCATATCAGATTATTATCTGATATGTTTTTTATATTATGTTTAATCTGCTATCAATCATTTCTAATCTTATTGGCTACAATATTATATTTTCTTAGCTTAGTATGATCTATTATGATTGTTTTTAATAAAGTTAGCTAGATAGTTGATAGTTGAGTCTATATAGTCCTATTGATCAATTGTCTTCTATCTAATCTATATCGGCTCTAAACAACTGATAGCTTGAGCTTGTAACAACCTATTGGCCGATTGACTTCTAATTAATCTTTATTAGCTAGATAGCTGATAGCTTAAGTATGTATCGGCCTATTGACCAATTGGCTCATTAGTCTAATTTTTTTATCTCTCTTATCAATTGTAGGTCAATTTAACTGGTACGTCCCGAGTCTTAAGAATTTAAGTACATGTACTATTACTAAGTAGATGTCCTAGGTTTTCATGCATGTAACGTATTGGTGTGGACATCGAACGATTTTCACGTCAACACTGCCCCTTGCACCACCGCTACCTTCACCTAGCTCCACCGCTGCTTCCCTTTACCATCGCGGAGCCTTGCCACCTTGGATTTGAAACTCCTTCCTCCACTCCCTCCACTACAACTCCCTTTCTCCACAGTGCCACCCTTCTTTGCTGCTGCTGCCAACAAATCTAAGGTGAGACGGAGGGTCAAGGAGTGCGTATAGACTCTTGCGTCGTATTTAATCCTTCTCACGATTTACACAATTGGTCATCTTTAACCCACTGTCTATAAAAAGATTTTTACAGGCGGAGCTAATTTTCTAGTCCATATGTAAAAATAAATTTCAGGTATGGGAAAAAATTGTTTTTCAGTAGTAATTAAATCTCTCTCTCGTCTCCATCTAGATTTTCAAACAATTATCTAAAAAGTTTGAATTTTTAACACTATGGCGCCACATGCATCTATAAATACGCATACCCATCCCTTCTCCTTCCAAGCATCCTAGCAAATCGTTAAGAAAGTCGTAGTACAGTAAACTAAGAAAGCAAGCTACGAGATAAAAATGGCGTCTCCGGCCGCCTCTTCTGCAGTGCTCCTCGTCGTCCTGGTGGCCACCCTCGCCGCCGGGGGCGCCAACGCGGCCATCTTCACCATCACCAACCGGTGCTCGTTCACGGTGTGGCCGGCGGCGACGCCAGTGGGCGGCGGCGTGCAGCTGAACCCGGGGAAGACCTGGACGATCAACGTGCCCGCCGGCACCAGCTCCGGCAGGGTGTGGGGCCGAACTGGCTGCAACTTCAATGGCGACAGGGGCAGCTGCGCGACCGGCGACTGCGCCGGCGCGCTGTCGTGCACCCTCTCCGGGCAGAAGCCGCTGACGCTGGCGGAGTTCACGCTGGGCGGCAGCCAGGACTTCTACGACCTGTCGGTGATCGACGGGTTCAACGTCGCCATGAGCTTCTCGTGCAGCACCGGCGTTGGGCTCACCTGCAGGGACAGCAGATGCCCCGACGCTTACCTGTTCCCCAACGACAACACCAAGACGCACGCCTGCAGGGGCAACAGCAACTACCAGGTCGTCTTCTGCCCATGATGACCTCATCCATGACCTAGCTATGGATATGTCCGTGACGTATACACACGGTACATATACTGCCACCTTGTACTGCATGCATGCACAAATGCATATGTACTATAGCTATAGCTAGGGGAAACTAAATAAAGTTGATGAATAAAACGACACCTTTTGATCGAAGATCGTCCATGGACAATGCAGGTGGGACATACGTATTCGACCACGCATACTTCTACAAATTTATAAATATATACATATACATAAATATATATGGGACACTGAGGTGTGAATGGGGGCCTCAAGGTTTGAAATACATGAATTCAGCTCAAATTTTTAAAATTTTCAACTCCTGGGTATGTACCTTACAACAAAACACTCTCATATCACATACCTAACTAATTATATATTTCTATGGTATATACCTAGAATCAAATTTAAGCAAAAAATGCATATATAAGTTTAAACTTGTTTTGAACTAGTTATAGTAACAATTTAAACTCCATACCCAAAAATTTTCAAAATTGTTCATACTTGTTTAAATTGGCTATATACCCAATTTATTATGATGCCCAGGCACCATGGAGTCCCATGTGTGTAATCTTCTGATTTGTATGTACTAACTTAGTGTGGTCCATGTGTAGGGCATTCAAAATACAAGGTTGTCTTCTAACATAATTTCTGCGGCTTGCTAGGTGAAAGTCTTAAAAAAAACGCCAGAAGGATTTTGTATTTTTGTTATTATATATTTCGGCAGGCCCTCCACTTGTATAATGGCACATATTTTTTTAGATGACGGCACATATGGCTTCAACATACTTATTAATTATACATCAACCATTGTTATTTGTCATGCATCCTCGTGTGTTAGGTTGTTTACGATTGTCAGTATAGGCAAATCTTATTAATTATATCAAGTGTTTACTATAAAAACTTTTTAATTCGTTAAAAGCCGAGTAACCCAGCAGCGCCCACCGGGTCGCTGGGCACGGTGGATCCGCCCCTCGCCACAGCAACTGATGTTGAAATATGCACATACCAATATTTTCTATGTCGGGGGACAGTTACCACCCATCACCGATGATAGATAGTAACTTCACACGTTAAAGATAACAAACTTATCTAAGATGGACGTTATTTTCCACCCCTCGTATGAGTCATCGGTGATGGGTATAAAACACCATGTCACAAGGGAGAACCATATATATGATGGGCGTTGATTACCATCGGTCGGTCAAAGATAACTAGCATTAACAGTTGAGGACTATTCATAGATGAGTTTTCCACGTTAGTGACTACTCATTTCTGATCAGGCACCCGCCTGACAAAGATAAGGGTTATGACCCATCACATCACAGCTGATTGCTTCCGTAGTAGTGATGGTAATAGTCATATATTTATGTTTCTTACACATTCTTCGCATTATACTTTGATCATTACTTTTGTTAAGATGTTATCAATAAACTATAATATTAACATTAATGGTATCATAGATTATTTATATATATGTATATGTATACATATGTGTCTATTTATATATATCAAATTTAATAGGAACACACATTTCTATAAGCAAGCGCTTAAGTAGCTTGCCTATGTGATATATAAGGTATCTATGAGTTAGCACAAACTTTTAATGTGGATGGGTGTTAGAATAAGCTTTGTATCATGTGAATAAAACGTGAAACCTTTGTAGAATTTAGCTAACTTGTTTGAACAGATATGCCCATGATCTAGGGTGAATATGAAATGATAAGAGTTGTTTGACTGTGTTTTGTAAAAATTGGTTTATGGGAAGATAATCATTGATAGAGTTAGTCAATGTAACTAAATCAGACCTATATGACTCCATATATTAAATAGTATTATAGAATAAGCTTCTCGAGTGTAAACGAAGTGCTATAGGATATGGACGGTTTGAAACAGCTAAGGTATGTAGGATGTGATGAGTACTTGCATAATATGATATGAAATGAGGGTAATTGATCGAGATATTTTGAGAAAGTGAGATGTTAATGATGTTATTCAATGGAGAGCTGGACTTGAAAAGGTTGAATTATGGTGTGATCTCTCCGATTCCCAAGAACAGTGACCGTGTGTGCTGAGTTTTTGCTTCAAGTTCATTAGTAAAGTAGTGACCAATATATTCTCAGAGGTGGCACAATCTGTGATTTCTCCTACCCAATCTGCTTTTATCCCTGGGAGATTTATTTTGAAAGGCTGTCATTCTACATGAGGTCTTACATGAGCTGAAGAGAAAGAACCAGAAATGGATTATTCTGAAAATATATTTTAAAAAGTTTATGATAGGGTAAGCTGGAATTTCTTGTTTGAAGTAATGGAGAAGAAAGGTTTCCTGGAAAATGGATTGAGTGGATCAAAGCTTATGTCATGGGGGTTAGGGTTCGTGTCAATGCCAATGGGGGTGAGAAGTGATTTCTTCAGAATTTACAGGGGCCTTAGGCGGGATTTTCCCCTTTCCCGTCTTCTTTTCAACTTAGTTAGTGATGCCCTATCAGCTATTTTTCATAGTGCTCTCTAACCTAGTACCCCATATCTTTCCTGGGGGATTACTCACTTACAATATGATGATGATACTGATATTTATACCTTTTGTGGAAAAACAAATTGTGTCAACAAAGTTCTTGCTCTAATATTTTGAAAAGTTGGCTGGTATGAAGATAAACTATCACGAGTGAGGTGTTCTCAATTGGTTTGGAGCCGGATGAAACTAGAAGAGTTTTTAGATGTTGCCCAATTGGTAGCTTCCCTATGAAACATCTAGGGCTCCCAATTGGACCAGACAAAATTCTGAACTAGAGTTGGATTTCATAGGTCAAAAACTAGAGAGGCGGCTAGGTACCTGGAATGCTGGGAACTTCTCCCATGCTGGAAGATTTGTCCAGATCAATGCTTGCCTCTCATCCATACCCTCCTATGCTTTGGGCTTCTATCAGCTCCCTGAGGGAGTTCACCAAAGATTTTATTCTATCAGAGGCAGAAGATGCAAATAGAAGCATCTAAAAAACAACCCTAATGATACCCAAAACTAATCACAAATCAGCAGCTAGACTGGTATTCTATATCAGCAGTTAAACCGGCACCTAATGTAGTGTTCGACCTTGACACCGACGCCAAGGACATGGGATTAGTCCATTAGTAAATCTCCCGTCACAATGATGGCCATGTTTTGACATAATTTTTCAAGTTTCAATAAACATAACAGATAATTAGTGCCTCGTGTAAGCAAAAAGCAAAAAACCAACGTTTCCACATTATTTATCTGATGATTCGGATGCCATATGATCCATACATAGTACACAGGTTGCCCAGAATGGTGCACAACGATCTCACAAACAACCGGTACATGAGAAGCTACAGCCGCAATCAGTAGTCGTCGCCTCTGGATATGACTTCCTTGCAGGTTGGCCGGAGTAAAATGGTGTGCTCAAATTGTGACACATAGCTTCCCCTCACGTCGCACAGTGGAGGATATGGCTGCAAGCAGTGCACAAGACATTGAGTAATCATAGGTAATGTCAAGTTCAGACGTTTGAGTAGAAATTGAGCTTCTTGCATACCTGAACAATACCAACATCGCATAGATTTTTCAGTGCCATGAGATACTTGGTCTCACCAAGGCGGTCCAAGTACCGGCGACAAAAAGCAAGCGTCCCGAAATTGTTGTTAATCGTTCCAAGCAGTTGCTTAGCCTTTGCTACCCTCAAAGGTACATGTCCAACATCAAAGTTCTTCATGTAATGACTGCCTTCTAAGTCCTCCCTTACAAATCCTTTTCCTGCAAACATGATGGTACAACTATTTAAGAACTTGAAAACATGCCTACTAGGGATTAAGTAAACGACTTTCACAAACTAGTAGAAGAGTGACAAAAGAAAACTTTGTGTTTGGATCTGAGAGTTCAAACTATAGTGACATACCTGTAGATCCAAAAGTTTCAATGGCATAAAATTCCCCCTCTTCCATTTTTGTTTGTTCTCCACCTTTCACAATTGGAACTGATTTCCCAGCGTGGATTTGGTATGGTCCAATGCTGTGTCCATTGAGGTTCCGCACACTTTTTACTGCCACAAAAGCAGAAATGTCAATCTCATTGTCAATATGTAATCTTATATTATCAGTGCAGATTGGCAAAAAAAATACAAACTAGCACGCACTTTGGAAAACTTTTCCATTAATTTCAACTTCGTACGACTCCATGACTTCTTGGATTGCTGCACCAACATCACATAGCCGTGCATCTATTCCGGCTTCCTAATATGACAAAAAAAATCAAAACACTGTTAAAGTGCAACGCTGATGCTATTACAGGAGAAAACAAACCAACAACTTTTGAATAGCCATATCTATAAAATCATTAGCAGGTGAAAGAAAAAGGGCAAAAATCTGTCCCTTTAGAAAAAATGTCTCACTCATTCTGACGCCAACCAGAGCCCCTAAATGAAAATGGCATGCACAAAATTGCTTCCTTAAAGTTTTAGTATCTGAGTGCATCAACTTTCCAAAAACAGTTTCCAGAAAATGCACCGAAATGTGTAGAAAATTACCTTGACTCCAGTATTAGTGGCATCTTTTGATGCTTGAAGCAATGGATCAAACATGGGATTGAATGCAACAGTGAATGCACAATCAACAATGTACCCTGAAAAGAATCACAATATCAAGTTAGTTTTTGCAGTTATAAATGATCTGAGTTTATAATTGCAAGGAGAAAACCACAAAAGCATCATAGCAGACAACAATAGAAGGGATGGAAGAAAGCAAAATAATAAACATACCATCTATGTGTGTCCCAAAATCCAACTTCATTACATCATCATATTGTAGTACAGTTTTATCACCAGAATTTGGAGTCCAGTGAGCTGCAACCCTACGCATTACATATTCCCCATCAATTTAATAAAAGTATGCAGAATGAAGTTGTACCCTAGAGGAATACCATACCAATTCAAGGAACACCCTGTTGGAAAGGCAATACCAGCTTGCAGTCCATTCTCCTTGATAAGTTTCCTAACCATATTTTCCAAAGTTTCACATAGATCAATCATTAGCATTCCAGGCTTCAAAATGCTCCTCATATGGTTCCGGACCTAGAAAATATATTGTGGAGTTGTAAGAAACAGACCAGATTCAAAAGATAGCTGCAAACATTGAAAGAGGCCACAAAAAATGAGAAAGGCCAGTGTATTATGTACCTGTCTATGAACTTCTGCTGCTCGGCGAACAGCATTGTACATCGGCTTTTGTAGCCGTTCCAGTTCTCTCTTTTCCTCACTAGTTGTTCTCCACAAGTTACTGAAGATCAATAGGCCAATAGCCTGATTACTTGATGCAAACATACGCATTATAATTTCATAAAACCAACTCATAGAGTTTTGCAACTAGCAAGTAAAAATGAAAAGGAAATTGTCAACAAGGTGAGAATGATCTTCATGAAATTTTGCTAAAGATACTCGGAGTTTGCAACTAGCAAGTAAAAATGAAAGGTTTTCTTTCATCCTATTGTTGGGTAGATACTTAAATAGTGTTGCACTTACTCATCCTTATATTGTTGAATTTCACCCTCAGGAAAATCTCCTGATGGGAAAAGTTCATCTATGGGAACTGATGGAGGATCTGTCTGCTGAAGAGGGCCTTTCTTCTTTCTACAATAGACACAAAGCATGGTCAGTCGTAAAACAAAACAAAACAAAGAGATTAGTGGTTTATTTGAAGAACAGAGCATACTTGGATTTGCTTTTCTTCTTTTTCTTCTTTGCAGCTTCTGAAAAATACCAGTTTCAAAGAAAGCTATTAAATTAATCTCATACCAAATGCTAAATTGAATTTCAAAAGCTTCAACTTTAGATGAGTAACTCAGAAATGAGATCTTGCAAGGCAGAATAGCTACCTGATCCTCCATCATGAGATGGACCATCTCCTTGAGCTTCATCGTCATCATCTTCTGGTGGTGACGAATGAGATCCATTGCTATCTGCAACTTTGCCTTCTTTGGATGAGGTCTCACATGTTTCTACACTAGCCACATTCTGCAGGAAAAAGAAAATGAATATGCGTTACTTTAGATAAAAAATCTAAACTTGCACAATGCAGGGGCAAATATACAGAAGTTATGAGAGGTCTAGCCATCCTAGAAACCACAGTAGGTGCCATTACTAGTTAGAGTTGCAATTACATAAACTCAGTCATGATATGGAAAGGTTAACCATGTTCTCTACATAACCTAACTGAGAGAGTCAACAAATTAAGCATGAGGATGGAAGTAATAGCCCCCACAACTTTTTTCCCCTATCTTAAATACGTACAGTTAAGCAGGGATATTGCTTGCTTAGAATGAGCATTACAAACATAGTTCATGGAAAAGAAGGAACTTTTGCAGCATAACACTTACTGGATTTTGTCCAACAAGCAACGCCTCCATCTCCTTGGCCACTGCATCAGCAGAGCCACCAGCCATATTGTGCATTTCTAATGTTCAGTAATCACAAACCTGAATGAAAAAAAAAACATAAGCATCAATAAATCCAGGAACAGATTACATTTCAAAATAAATGACATGGAGTATCTCTATTTGGAAGGCAACGGTGTTCAGCTAACATGTTATATTCCAATATATTGCATAGGTTCACCACGTCCAGGAACCATACGGACTTGTTGGTTACGAGCATTCAGCTCACTCCACTAAATAAACAACAAGCTCTACAATTAGCACAAGAATGCTAGTTAAACAAAATCACGTTGCAACTTCACGGGTGCACTAATTAGCTATATCAAAACTGAATCACGAACAGCCTCATCGGTGGAAGGTAAGCTAATAACCATGCCTCACGCATTGTTTAAACTGAATACACATACATGCATACGTACACCGTTATGTTCTACCGACGCGGACATAGTACGCATTTGCATATTTAGTGTTGCAGGTGATAGGGAGCAGTGCATTCAGACATGCCCATTTATTACCCGTAAAAGCACCGTACAAGCACAGTAAGCGGTATTGAAGGAGGGAAAATTGATCGTCTGCCACAAATTGGGCATACCAAACGCCGCGCATGTGGGGTTGAGCCAAATATTTTTTGGAAGTAAACTGGTCGCTATTAGCAGTTCACCACGACGCACGCATCAAATCAAAGAAAGGAAATCGGGCGAAGCTGGGTATGCTAATTGGAAGGAAAGTCCCCAATCAGGGCTACGGGGCAAGCCGGCGAGGAAGAATCAATCAATACCTTGAGCTCGAAGATTCGAACCGCGGGGATGCTGGGCGAGGAGGCGGGGGAAAAGGCTGGGCGTGCCTCAGCCGCGGGACACAGGAGAGTACAGGTGGTGGTCGCGCGCTCCCTCCCCGGCGGCGGCGCAACCTCGGCGTGCGGTGCGGTGCGGGCGAGAGAGAGAGGAGAGGAATTTTCGAGTCTTCTAGAAGAAGAGGAGGAGGGTTAGGGTTGAGGGCGTTATTGGGCTTTTGGTTGGCTTTCGACCATATATAGCACGACCAAAGGCCCGTCCATCTCTCCCTGCGCGTTAAGGCCCATCTTGCATCTGTGTAGCACCATGGGCCTCATCGAATGGGCCCACCTAATGACTACTTTTCATCTAAATTGTTTTCATCCACAATTAGAACAGAAATTCTCGATTACCCATCCTCCTGTTTTTCAATGGTTTAAAGCTTTCTACCGATTTCTTTTTTTAAAAAAAAAAAGATCTACTCCTAATTTCATACTTTCAAAACTTTCTACTGAAAGTTTTTTTAAAAAAACTATATCCAAATTTTGAAACTTTCAACTTAAGATTCAAAACTTTATACTCAAAACAAAGAAGCAGATTAAAGTGGGAGCGCAACGTGCGCGCATTAGCACCACCCTCTGTAGTCTGTACCATCCATTGCTGGCAATAAAACTTTTACAGGACAACACCACAAGGTACAAGCAATGTCCTTCAAGCGATCACTACACTTGTTTCAGAATCACCAGATGCATAGGATAAGCTGGAAAAACCATGTACACATGCATGTTGATCTAACAAATTTCTTTATCATACGTACATTACATGAAGGACTACTGATTAGATTGCACAGGAATCTATTCTCAGAGGGCCAAATCAAGAGAGGAAATTTTCAGGGACCAATGTTGGATCTCCGATTCATCTTCAGAGAATGAGAACTGGAAATTGAACGGTGACTTCATCCATCAAGCCTACCATCAATCATGGAGAGTCTGCAGGAGTAATCAATCTTGAATACCACAACAGGTTTTGGCTTGAGGAGGTGGACATGGAGAACATAATACATGCAATCTTTGCCTCCATTTCTTGCTTTGCAAAACGCAGCACAAGTCAAGAGCTCTTCTTGTCAACAATGATTTTTGTTGAGGGCAATGTACCAAACACATGATCCCACAGCGTTGAAGTTATTCCAAACCCCTTGTTTTGGATTCTGAAGTGATGGTTCAGATGGTATTTCTGACATACGGCAGAAAGAAGAAAAATGTAAATATACGGTCAATGAGATGCTGTGGATGCTGTGGTTCGATAAGCATCAATCGAAATGGAATAAGCACCTTGAGGTGTTTTCCTGGATCAGATGATGGCTGGCCATGATGCAGATAGTAGTGTGTGCAGTCATACATCACATAACCCAACAGGCCACCTCCAAATACGCCATGAGTTGTAGTCGGAGTAGTAATCAGCCTGATTAGATTCCAGAACTAGATCGTCCGACAAAAATGCAATCAGATCAAATTGGTTAGAACATAACAAATGTCCAAATGAAAGCCCTACAACAGGGATCCAAATTAGTTTCAAGGGCCTAATGAAAATTCATGTACAAACAAGCCATTAAGAATGAGCTGGAAATCAGGCAGTATATAGCAAATGTGAAATCCAATGCTTGAGTTGATGGGCATGTTAACATGATTGGATTCAGATATGTAATCTATGAGGAAGCTTGATCACCGGAAAGCACAAGATAGCTGCAGCAGCTGGTGGAAAGACAAGTCGAAGTCCATCAGTCGGGTGCTTGTGATGAATTCCATGTAGAAGATAATGTGCTGTGTTTGTCCTGCCACAAATCAAATTAGCAGTGATCAGAAAATGCTTAACTCATCAGTTAGAAATTTGAATTGAGCAGTAATTTAGCAGCACAACTTACCAGTAACTTTTAGTATTTATGTGGAACAGGAATCGATGCATTATATACTCGATCAATGTCCATAGGCATATTCCAAACACAACCATCAGAGCTACTTCTGAAAGTGTGTGGCCCATTTCGACTGATTTAGTCAGGCACCAACATACAACAGGCAACCAGATAACAGGAATTGCCCACCATTCCGTGCGTGTTAAGAACTGAAAAAACAAAATGTTCATCAATCATCAGGACACCATGCCCAAAATTCCAAATGGAAGAAGCTCAAATAAACAGAATCATTACCTCCAAAACATCACTGGCAAAAAGTCTTGGCCCCTCCTTGCTAACAATTGGCTGGTGAACCCATTCCTGATACTGCTCCCCTAAATGTCCGACCTAAAAAATTAAACCCAAATAGTTGGAAATAACACTCAAATTGTAGGCCTAGATTTTTAAATGTATTCATACACAAACAATAAATACAACAGAAGTCAACAGAACAAGACTGGTGATAAGGATTGTGCAGAAATCGGGTAAATCAAAACTAACACGATTTGAGTTCATTGTAAGACAACAGCAAAATTCTACAAGTATGTACATTATACATCTTGGTGGCATGATCAGAATTTACCCTAACCAGTTAAGTCGTGGTAACTTTTTTTCTTTGGAAAACTCACCTATATAGCACAACTTCATTACAAAAATATGCTATAAGTTGCCAGAAGAAGTATAATATCTTCAAAGGAAAAGAATGAAAGAAGTTTTGATTATTATGCATGATGTCACTGCCATTATACATTATGGAACAATAATACGGTGAACACCATACTTTCAAAATCAATGTAAAATTACAAAGAAAATGAGTCACCTTACCTGAAATACAAGAGGTTTATTCAAATCTACTGTAAAGACCTCCGCAACCATTTTCTTCAACAATGATTACTGCAGATTACCATAACTCCAAAAGTAAGGATAAGGGTATCATGTATAAACATATAAGAAACATGGGACGAGTAAATGACAGAAAAATACATTTGAAACCAGGAAGATATAGTGTTCGAGGAAAAAAAAACCAGGAAGAGATATACAAAAAACATGTTTGGAATCAGTGTGACTGAAATAATTGTAGCTTGTACTACTTTGTGTCATTTACTTGGCATGTTGAGAAATTTGATTGACCCTCAAGTGATGCCACATCACCATGTTTACACATTTATTGGAAAATTGGATGCTCTAAACTCTTACGGTATTCAATCTTTACCTACTTTCAGTATAGTTATCAGTCCATTGGTCATATAACAAACGTTTAGCATGTTATCAGCACATCATGGCATTACTAGTTGTCTATTCTATGAAGATCCTGTGACCCAATAGCATGTCCAGTGGTGCCAACTTTTAGGCCTTCATCTCAAGGTGTTACCAGGGCAACCACAAATTGGAAAGATCAGATGGTCCAAGAAAGCCAATCTGTCCGATCATACAAAAAGATCTGAGCAAATCGAAACAGCCCTGTTCACAGACCAGAGCACATGGCACAGAATTTCGTACATTGCATCATGTGTGACAGTGTGAGTCCATATTCTAATCAAGTTGTGCAAGAATACAAAGGAACCGCAGCTCAGAGAACCAGTAGGGCATCCCACTGAAATACAAGAAATTAGGCGTACTCGCTGAATGGGGCTTAATCAGCACTCCCATAAGAAGCTTTTGATGCTTGTCTTCTTTAGGGAAAAAAAAGGAGATGTAAGTGATCTCCAAGAAATTAAAAGCAGTAATCAAGCATCTAAAGATATGGCAGAAACCGTTAAGCATAGATGCTCGCATTGACCCAAGAGGCAGTAGCAATGCTTGTCGGATCGGATATTTATTCCAGTGTAAATTAATAACTCAGAGCATCTTACTGGAATGGTAGTAAAGCGAGAAACTGATATACAGAATCTGAAAAACTGAAGCTTTTAACTCGAGACTAATTGTTTCTGACCAAAACATTCAGACATTCGCCGCGCGCACGTTCCAGATCCTTTCTTCAAACGTTATTAACCAAACCAAACCAAAATCGTGTGTTCTGATGACACCTCTGACCTTGAAAAATCCGGAATTTCAGAAGCGCAATGTTGAATGTTCCCCCACCGGAATTAAATCCCCCGCACAAGAAAATCCGCGCTACGTTTGCACAGAGAATAAAATGAATGAAAATTTAGGCAAGCACAAAACTTGCAGTTTTGTGACGGATCTAAGGCGCTGACGCAGTCACGCAGACCTAAGTGAGTGAGCTCTAGAAAGAAGAGATCGAGACGGGGATTTGGGCGGGCGAGAAAAGAAAACCTGAGGAATGCAGATGGATGCAGTGCCGCCGCGGCCGTCGCCCGGAGGTGAACTGAGGCTGCTGCTGCTAGTTGTTGGGAACTCAGCTCAGGCCACTCCAAATCTCCAATGATAAGCTCAGCTCAGTGATGGCCGCCAGCCAAGCCAAGGAGTAAAGTCGAAGGTGGTGGGAGAAACATCTATAGGAGCGTACTAGTTTAGTTTAGGGCCACACTTCGAATGCAAGTTTTATAAAATATATATTTTATCAAAAAAAATTCTACATAATAATATATTTTTATTAAAAAAATTCTTTTTAAAAAAATAAATAAATCTATTTTAATATATAATAATTAATAATTAACTGATTATGCATTAATAATATATCGTTAAACATCTCACTGCTACAGTACCCTCCAACGGGCCTACTACTTTAACCATTAATTTATTTTATTTCGTTATTAATAAAATTAGCATCACATTAAACTATTTTAAAATACGAATCTTGCAATATACTTATCATAGTATAATTATTAGTAAAAAGTTATCAAGTTTAATTCTTTTAAAATACGAATCTTGTAAAAAGTTATCAAGTTTAATTCTTTTTAAATTAAGGGGTTTCATGATTATTATAAAAGAGGGAGTATAATCTAACTCCAGATGCCATTTTCACTCTGCTCCAACCAATCAGAATTAAGTTTTTAATAAAAATCGATGGAAAACATAAAATTTTTAGGTTTTGACGTGTAACAAAACTAGATTCCGAGTTAAATTTTGAATGGTTTTTGAGAATTCACATTTAAAACAGTAAAAATTTCTCAAAATTTGGTGAAAATGTGATATCGCTGGAGTTGAAAATCCAGCACTCAATGGAAAAGATGAATCCTAGCTCCAACCTATGGTGTTGGCATCATAATATATACTGACTCCATTAGATAGATGTTTAGCTTTGATAACAGAGGGAGACAATTATTTCCTTCTTTTGCTTGCCAGCAGAAATTCTTGTGCTTAATGAGCATTCCTTTTTTTTTAAAAAAAAAAAAGATGATCGGCAAGCAATTCGGTACATCAAAAAGGAAGACGAGCACCATGAAAAAAACGAGGGGATATCCCCCGCCCTAAGGGATGAAAATATACTTGGCCCCAATTGCAGAATTTATATTATGCTATTATATGGATGTCCCTGAGCTTTAGCTATTTCTCTTAACGAAACTACTTCACTCAACTCAACGTTTACACTATGGATTTTAATTACCCCTAACATATATATTCTCATACAGCTGAAGCTTACACTATGCGGTCATAGAACTTGTTAAAGTTGAACCAACTAGCCACATTCGAGAACGCGCTCTAGGCCGCGATGCTGGGAATTTGAAGATCAACAAACAAACGTGTGTATATATATAGTGTGTTGGACTATAATCATTTACATAGAGAAATTAAGTCTAAAAAGTATATTAAAAATTTGTTCAAAAATTAGAGGATAGTAGGAGAAATTTCAATAAAATATTAGGAGAAAATTTCAATTATTTGTAAAATAAATATAATAATTTTATACTATATCATTAAAACATGCTCAAAAGACCATAATAAAGATGCAGAAGAATTTAGAATATATATAGAAGAATTATTAAAATTAGCACCAGTAGATACAAGGTGTATAAATAATATTATTCATGACAAATACTATAATTCATACAGAAATTTCGTCCAAAATAAAAAAAATTTACAACCAATTAGCCTATAAATTTAAAAGTATACGTAGGAAAAAATATATAATAGATGAGATTATAATAAGAGACTTATCAATAATAATGATATAATAATAGTCATTACAAACCATATTAATATATGAGTAAGAAATTACATTTATTAACAATGTTTCTATTTTTGAGGTATAAAAATGTGGTATATCCAAAACCAACACCAACCTTCATAACTTGATAACTTCAACCCTAAAGAAAAAATATAGAATATCAGCTTAGTAAAAATATAGATAACTATATATATCAAACTCGCATTGGGTTATAATCATTTGCACTAAATTAGTATAGAGATATTAAGTCTAAAAATGATATTGAAAGAATTGTCCAAAATTAGAGAATGTTAAAATAATAAGAGAAATCCCGATAAAATATTGAGAGAAAAATATGATTATCTATAAAATAAATATAATAAACCTACACTATATCATTAAAACATGCCCAATAGAAGATACACCGAAGAATTCAAAATGCATATAAAATAATTATTAAAATTATTAGCAATAAGAAAGAGTAGGAGTCCATATAACTCAACAACTTTTATGAAAGAAATCATACTAAAAAATTAGAGCTAAATCGAGGATGATTATCAATTATAAAAGTTTAAATGATAATATCATAGAATATATTTAATAAGCAAGAATGAGTGGTAGTAAATATTTCTTTAAAACTGACTTGAAGATTGGATTTTGGTAAGTAAATATGGCAGTAGAATATATATAGAGAGAGAGAGTGGACTGTATTTATATACCAAGTACATTATGAATTGCTTGTTATGCCATTAACATTTATAAAAAGCACATGCTCTTTTCTATAGAAAAATACAAAATATATTTTACAAAAATCAAGAATTTGTATTAGTCTACATAGATGGCTTATTAGTCTTCTCAAAATCATATAAGTAGCATATTGCTCCCTTAGAAATATTTTTTAGAAATATAGAACATAATGGGTTAATCTTATCTAAGAAAAAAAATAAAATTTATAAAGATAAAATCAATTTTTTTAATAAGTTAAAATACATTTACAAGAGCATATTGCTAATAAAATCTTAAAATTCAGTAATATCATGAATCATAAAAAATAATTACAATAATTCTTAAGAATAGTAAATTATGCTAGAAATCACATCAAAAATTTAGGAAACCTAAAATTAAGAAAAATAGTCAAAACATACTTTAATTCTGAAGATATTAGGTTAGTAAAAATAATTAAAGAAAGGTTCAAAGAGTTAAAACCTCTAAATTTACCTTTAGATACTAATTACTTTATTATTAAAATGGATGCATCTATACTAAAACAAAAACCCACTAAATATTCATCTAAAGTAGAGGAGAAAATATGTAGATATGCATCTAAAAGTTATAAATTAAAAACTGTAAGTAATATAAATCAAGATACTTGTAATAATTAATGTGGTAAATATTTTCTTAGAGAACAGATTACGAAATAATATGTAGATATTACAATTAGCTAAATAGTAAAGATATGGATATTATTTAAAAATATTATTACTAAAAATAGATATAATATTATATTTGAGCATATGAAGGAAAATGATAACCACTTACCTACTTGTAGGCATGAACAATTCAATGAATTATAATAGAGTCAAATTCTTCATTTGTAGACGACAACAAACTTAAATTATTTTCACCAAATTTTTACAAATTTAAACCCAAAAACCACATAATCTTAAATGAAGTTCATGATACATCTTAGATAATTTTTTGTAATAATATAATAATAAGAGAGAATAAAATGATATATGCTATCCAGTCTCATTGAATATTTTAATATGCTAAATAAATTAATGACGACTAAAAAAGACCATAAAATAATATAGGAGAAACCCATATACGTGATGTTTGATGGGAATCTCGAGTGCATATATCTTTTTTAAAAAATAATAATCCAAAAATATATGCTAATTTAATGGGTGGTAAATCAGGATATCGATGAGGTATTAAATCAAGCTAGAAAAATATTTAAAATAAATTACTACTTGCAGCCAGCTGTAAAAAAATATTAAAAAATATGAGAAAGCTAAGAACAAGCTCCATAATCTTTATGTTAGAAGTAGGAAAAGGAGGAGATATTTAAAGAATTAAAATAAGAAATAAATGATAAATTTGAAGAAATGAAGAATGCATATGATAAAAAATTTGATGTATTATTTTCTGATGTATGGATATTGGTGGACATAGACAACTAAAAAAGCTAAAATATAATATATAAAAGAAGTTAAATTGATAAGCTATTATCAATCATTCGAGCATGATAAGCCTAATAAATAATTAATCATATGACTTATAAATAATTAATAAAGTTAAATTAGGTGTGCCAATTATATACACTCTAGGTCATTAGAGTGATAATTAAAATTTTCGTAAAAAGAGATCTTAAAAATCTTTTAGTAAAAAAGTGAGGCATATGTACAAACATGTCTTAACTTTAGCTAAATCAAAAACTAAGAAAAGAAGTTGTACTACCTGTTATTTGATAGCTTATAAAACACCATGATGGGAGATAAAAGAAGGATAAGCCGAAACTGTCAAGCCAAAGGGACACATTAAAAAAAGTAAGAACGCTAGAGTTGATAACTACTTTCGTAGTAATATGTTAAGAAGTGCTCTTGCTAGTATATTAAAATGTGGATTGTAATATAGATGATTAAAAATCTGTTTGTATCTTCAGATTAAAAAAACAATATATAAGCTTATCTATGTAATATGAACTAATTTTCTTTAAGTAGTGTTGTCTATTTATTTTAGATATTTATCTATGTTTGAGACCTATAGGATGAAACTCTCTAAAATTTCTTGTTCATAGTCTGTTATCTCAGATATTACAACAACCTCACATCCATATATAAGTGATTCCTTTGAGTGAAATTGCTTGGGGAGACAATAAACATAATAAATTTTGATTAGGATAATTAAAGTTATCTTCTGTAAATAAGAAATATGGTGAGTATGAAGTAGTACATCTAATCCTCTAAAATAAACACTGGTTGTTTTGTTGTTTTTGCTAACCAGCATGAACATAAAATTTTTACTGAATAAACAATGCCTGAATAGTTGAACAGTACACTGAACGAGAACAGTATCGATTAACACTAATCAGCACGGACCCGGCACTAGTGTTTTATTGCGCCAAAAAATATTTTCTAAATAATATTTTAATGAGTAAGTTAATCGTATATCTTCTCTAATCGTGCATATATATATATTCCAAGCGGTCAATCCGTTTTCACCACCCACTTCCGGATGGGGATAGGTTGGGATGGAACTATCGAAGAAGAAACTGATTAGTCAGAGTTTCCTGGCCTGCTGAAGAAAATATGGCTTTTGCTTTGATATAGAATTTTCTGACTTTTCAACTTTCAAATATATATATATATATATATAATTGGTGTTTGCTATTTAAAATTGATGTTTATTTATTTGATGATTCATGTTGAGAGTACTCGTTCAAGATTACTGTTCACAATATTTTAAATTTTTTGGAATCCTCGTTAGTTGGTGATACCAAAGCTAGACAGTTAGTGCTTGTCTAAAAGTGTTGTAAAATCCTACTTTATACTCACTATTTTTCTCACTTATCAACTTACTTCAATAGTAATATTCATTCTAGCTAAGAGTTTATTGTCTCCCCCAGACAATTTTACCTTAAAGCAACACTTCTCTATCAAATAGATAAGAATATTTTAAGGATAATTAGTTCATATTCATGAACCCCAAAGAAAAATTTCAATATACTAGTACTACTATTAAGGCTAAAAAGTGGTTATTAACTCTAGCTAGAGATGTTGGATATATGTCTTTTTGCTTGGTAACACCTCGTTTTATAGAAGTCAAATAAAAAGACTCATCTAAACTTAGTTGCTATTTCTATTGTCCTGCTGTTTCATAAGCTAGAAAAACGCTAGACAGTGGAGCTTTTTTCTTACTTATGGACAATTAAAGTTGGGAGATGTCGTATTTATGTCTCACTTTTCTACCGAAAGCTTATCAAGTCATCTTTATACGAAAATCTATATAATCACTTTAGAGATATAATTGATGCACCTAGTTTAGCTTCATTAGCTTTTCATTAGCCATATGATTAAGGGTAATTTATTAAGAAGAGAGGACTAAGATGTAAAAGAAACTATCATGTTAAAATAGAAATAGTATTAATATGAGAACAAAGAGAATATACTCCCTAAAAAGATTAGACAATATAATCTTTTCTTGCGTGTAAAAGGATATAATCCAAAAGAGTCTCAAGATATCATACAAATATTTTATATGTAATTCACCTGACCATGATTAAAAAAGATATTCTAATAAATATAAAGAATAAGAGAGTTTTAATTATAAAATAGTGTATGATGATGAAAAAAGATAATGAATCAAGAGATGAAATTAAAAATATTAATAAAGATTATGAATCAAATGATAAATAGTTAGACTTAATTGATGAATTAGAAGGAATAAAAATTAAAATAATAAATTGTGAACATGATTAAGATTAGAGGAAAAGATGATTATAATATTAAATGTGTTTTTTACCTCTACTACCCAATATGCATAAAAAAACTTGCGAGCAAATAAACATTGAAATGAGATAAAATTAGAATTAGATTATAAAAAATTATTAAGTAGAGTATGATGTTTTAGAAAATAGAATAAATAAATTAGAAGTAGAGTTAACAATTTTTTTAAAAAATAATTATGATATTAAGGTGTTGAAAAAAAATCCTATATAAAACATTGAATTAAAAGGGGCCATGCTGTTCGATTCGGCAGTATATATATATGATCTTTGCATGCGATTGGATCGAGATGCGTGCGTCACCTGGGATGATAAATCGGTAGTGCAGCTCCTACTCAAAACACGCGTTGGGAAAAGTCACATGCCTGTGTGCCGCCGTTGAGAACTTGCCATACTTGCAGTCCGTGGGCATCGCATCCAGATATTGGCCATGGCTAGTGAGATTCCGTCCGTGCAACAAACGAGAGAGAGGGGAAGCAGCAATTTATGTAGTCAGCGATAATGGAGATCGATCGATTACCACGGTGCCCTGAGACTAATTTGGTGCTAATATATATTCCCTCCGGTTTCATTTCTTGATATTTTACACAAAGTTGAGATTAAACATTTAGAACTTTAATTATTAATAATTTTAAAATATTTAGTTTAAAAGTAAGAGGACAACGTGTGTATATGTATAGATTACTCTTAGAAGTAGTATAATGTAATAAAAGTAAATATTTATTTATATATTATATAAATTATAATAGAAAATATGTTTTAGAGATGATGCTGTTATCCAAAATATCAAAGAATTATGAAACATTATGAAGGGCTCCCTCCATTATGAAACCAAAACGTGTTTTTGGTTAGACGTTTTTTGTGTCGTGCGTATTTTGCTCCTGCCCCTGTCTTCCGACTTCGACCCCGCCACCACGCTCTTCCGCGCGCCGCCGCCTTCCCCTCTGGCTGGTCGCCGCCGCATGAAGAAGTACCGCTGCGCCAGCGCCGGCGGCGACGAGGCCTCATCCTCCTGCTGTAGCGACTGATCCTCTGGGGCCGATCTCTCTCATCCGCCTCACCACCACCACCGACGAGCGCTGGTCGCCGCCGGCGAGAGGCGCCGCGCCATCGTGAGGCGGCTGTTCATGGATCTGGAGGAGGTCAGCAAGCAGATCAGATGTAAGCGTGGTCCTCCTATTCCCCACTGTCTAATTTTCTTGTCTAATTCAGGGAATTTTGGTGGATGGTTTGGACAAGTTTAGGAATTGAGATGGTGATCCTGTTCTAGCAGTAGACATCTGGAAATTCGCACCTTTTTGCAACTAACAACTTACAGTGAAGCAGCTACGCTGGTCATCAAGGTTCACTGCTCATGATACACCTAATTTTTCCTACTACAAATCTTTGAATTGCTGAATAATTCTTGATGTGGAGGTTTTGTAATCACAAATTGATTTGCAGGTTGGGGTGACGAATGTGAGCCCGATGGCAAAAGTTCCTAGTGTGAAGATATTGGGCATAAACGTGAATTTTGGAGTCTTCAAGAAAATGGAGATTTTGCCCAGTTTATTGAAATGCTACATAAAGGTTGTTGATTTGCATGATCAGTTCATCACGTGTAAAATTTGCAGCTATACGCTTTATCTTTGACTTAACGAGACACTTGACTTTTGCAGTATGGTGATGTGGATGAGTCCAGTGGTGAGCTCAATTCCATGTTCAGGCAGGAGCTTGGGCCTATAGGAGTGTGCACTGATGATGGTTGGGTGTAGAGGAGGTCGTCCTGTGCTCAGCTACAGAAGAGCATCTGATCTTTCTCTAAATGACCCATTCTTCGTTTCCAAGGAGATACTCCTGTATAAGATGACCGTTTCATTACTGAAGTTGAAGGTACAAGGACAACTGCTCGTGTAGAAAGACACTGAATTTTGTGTAGTTTGTTCTGATTTTTGTGCTTAGACCTTGTGTAGTTTGTTCTGATTTTTGTGTTCAGTCCTTGTGACCATTGGAAACTGAATGACAATATGAATGCAAGTACTGAATGACAATATGTATGGTTGTGAGCTTCTTTGAATGGCATTAGAAACTGAATGACGGATTGGAAGCAATATGAATGCAAGTATGAGAACGATATGAATGGCTCTGAGCATCTTGTTCTGAATGGCATTAGAAATTCAATGGCAGGCTGTTCAGGAGTATCAGTACTCCAAAGAGCATATCATTTACTCCAATGTTGTTGCATATCTGGAGTGGAAATCTGATGATGGACAGTGGGTTCCACAATTTTCATTTCAGTCTCAGTAGTTAATGACTGGCTAAAGTTAGCATTCACTCTTGTAAGTAATTTTCATTTCAGTACATTATGGCCGTGAATTCTTGTGACCCTACCGCATTAACATCAATTGCAGGCATGCAGACATGCAGTCACTGCATACTCTGAATTGCAGATTCACAGTACTCTTGAATTTGTATACTCTGGCTCTAATCTTTATACTCTTAATTCTGAACAAGAAGATATTCAGTCAGTGTATACTCTGAATTCTGCACAAGCAGAAATTCAGTCACTGACGTTGTGCATAAGATTCACAGTAGTTGGTTGCAGTATTGCAGAAAAGTTATCTGATTTTTTCTTCGCTAGTAAGAGATTCTACTCCACTGGGACATGGAGTAACCAGTATACTCTGAATTTGTCTGTATAGTTGGTTGCTTGACCAAGATTCACTGATTATCCTCAGGAACGACAGACCAAGATTCAAATTCACACAGAGATTGAACCTCGGGATAGAGAAGACAAACCTCTGAGATAGAGAAGAAGAGGGCGAAGCTACGCAGGCCCTCGCTGATGCGGCGGAGAGGCGGTCCTCGACGGACAGAGAGCAGGGATTCTGAAGAAATGTGAACGGAGTGCTGCTGCTACTTTAATTAGATCAATTAATCCCTAGAGCTAGCTGGTGATCTCTCCACCGAGGCGCAGAGCACTGTCAGCGCCACCGCCGGGAGCTTCCCGGCGACGAGGCCTACGAGCACGACCGGGACGAACACCGCCAAGGGCAATGCGCCTCCTCGTCGGCCATCCGCCTCTCTGGTCGGCTCCGACTCCGGCGGTGACTGCTGCTGCTCGTCGGCTTTTGGTTGCTCGGCGGCGGCGTTGCCGACAAGCTCGCCGTGGGAGGAGACCACCGAGGAATCCTTCTTCTTGGGCTTCTTGCTGTTCTTCTTAGCGATTCGTTTCCTCAGCCATCTCCTCTTCTCCTTCCTCTTGGTGGGATAGGCCATCGAGTCGTCGCCGCCGTCGTCGAGCTGGCTCCTCTCGTCGGTCCAGGCGGAGGAGACGGAGACTGAGATCGTGACCTCGCTCCAGTTTCAAAATTCCAGAATGGAATTTTCAAAATTTCAGAAATTTCGATCGGACCCCCCCCCCCCCTCTCCTCCTCTCCCAATATGAAAATATTTCGCCTGATTTTTTTGGATTTTTCTTGCGAATTTAGCAAGTTTTATTTAAATTTCATTAAATTTTGTTCGAAATTTCAAATTACTTCGGACCGAAATTACCGCAATTTCTGAAATTCGGAAAATTTCGGTCCTATCTGTTCCCCCCGGGTGGATTTGGCCCAATCTGAACCATCCTTGTGTTCCTACGGCTGAGATCAAGGCACCTCACCCTCTCCTAATTAACCCCCCTAATCAGTAAGATTTGGAGGGAAAATACTTACTTTTTTAGCTGCTCCCTCCATAACCGTGATTATGCTCCCGCCAACAAAAGCAGATGACGTAGGTATTGCCCCAAAAGCAGCCCATAACTTCGCCGGACAAATAGTTGGTGGAACAACAAATCTTGGTTACACACTTCAAAATTACATGAGGAATAAAAGCCAAAGTAGCCTGCAATATGGTGAGGCAGGTGCACTGTAAAGTTATTTTCAGCAGCAAGTAATTGACAACCCATCTTTTCAGTATGCCATTCTATTAGATAGTGAAGAACAAATAACAAACATATTCTGGGCTGATGCAAAGATGCTAATAGACTATGCTTTATTTGGTGATGTTATTACTTTTGACACTACATATTCGAGAAATAAGGAGTTCAGGCCTTTCGGAGTTTTCGTTGGATTTAACCACTTCAGAGATGTTGTGATTTTTGGAGCCGCTCTGTTGTATGATGATACTGCAGACTCCGTCAAATGGTTATTTGAAACTTCTCTAGCAGCACATAATCAAAAGCACCCAAAAAACCATTTGTAATGATCAGGACCTGTCAAAGGGAAAGGCAATTGGTCAAGTTTTTATGGATGCAACCCATGGTTTGTGCACTTGGCATATAAATCACAATGCAATAAAACATGTAAGCTCATACAAGATGATGGGCCAGCAATTCTGCAGGAATTGAAGCGTTGCATGTATGAGTATGAGAGAGGTGGACTTTGAACAAGTATTCAAGACGATGCAGTCTAAAGTGAAAGAAGAAAGCTGGTTGGATGGTATTTACACCCTAAAGCACAAATGGGCTTATTGCTTTATGAAGGATGTTTATACTCCGGGAATGCGCAGCACACAACTTAGTGAGAGTTTAAACAAAGATCTAAAGGAATATTTGAAACGTAATTTTGATATAGTGAGGTTCTTCCAACGTTTTGAAAGGGTTGTCGAAGACAAGAGTGCAAAGGAGGTGAGGGCTGAACATGAAGCTAGGAAAAAATTACGGAAGCTGAAATTAAAAGGGATACCAATGCTACATCAAGCAGCAAAGGTTTATACACCACCCATATTTGAAAAATTCCAAGAGGAGTTTGAAAAATCCACAGCAGCTTACATTAAGTCATCCACTGAACAAGATTCTAGCATTTAGTTTATTGTTGCCATTAGCAGTCTTGATGGGCTACCAAATGATGAACATGACTTTCGAGTACATGGACATCCCAGGGATCATAGTAGAGTTTCTTGTAATTGTATGAAATTTGAGAAACATGGCATCCTTTGTCTTTATGCCTTGAAAGTACTTTGTATGATTAATATCAAGTTGATACTACAAGTATACATTCTGAAAAGATGGACAGGGGAAGCAAGAAGCGGCATTGTACAAGATAGCAAAGGAAAGGAAATTTTAGAAGATCCCAAGTTTGAAACACAAATCACTTTGCCAGAAATTCGCTTGTAAGGCAGCAGACTTTGAGGAATCATGTGTTGCTGGATAGTGCACTTGATTCATTGAACAAGGGAGTAGAAGAGAAGATACATGAAATTGAACCAACAGATGAGTCTCCTAATGGCAGTCCATCTGTTCATGGGGCAATGTCCAAATATGCCTTGTGCATGGTTCCACCAAGTCTCTTTGTAGGACGGCGACCAGATACCTCGGTCAGATCACTTCTCTTGAAACCGCTTCTTCTTTGATACAGTACGTACTAGAATTGATAATAAACTGCCTGCCCATCGTCTTCAGCGACAAACAATCGATCATCAAAATGTAAACACAACATTTTATTCAGCCACAAGATCTCACACACGTTCAAATAATTCAACAGATTTTGCATAGCACTATTTTTCTATATAGAACTGCAGATTCGTTCAGATAGATCAGGATTTGGAAAGCTGCATGCAAATTTCTTGGAAACAAGCTGCTTCACATCAGAATCTTGGATTGGGCAGCACAACTGTCTGAATCCAATAGCTGTCTGCCATGAGCAGATCACACAACTGAATAATTCCCTTTTGTTTTCCAATGCCGAGCACCCGACACAGAGACAGATATGCATGCAATGACAAAACAAACCACGCATGAACTGAACAGTTTCTGAACCTGAACCTGTTCATTGATTCTCAAGATATATCTGAACCTTTTTGTTGCTCTCTCTCGAATTATTTCTCTCCTGGGGTTTGCATGCTGTCACTGTCAGAGATGGTCTATGTTGTGTTAAGCTTCAGCTGATAGTCCACGAACCTTGATTAGCAAAACCAGTGCCGGTAACAGAGGATTTCAGCATTTCAACAAAATGTAGTAAGGTTATTAAACATGACCATCGATTATGATTCAGGGAAAGAAACAAAAATAAAGCCAAGAAGAGCTGAGTCACTGTCATGATCAAGATGGATTTTACTGAGTAGATGGAACCTGATCAGATTTGTGCTGTCTGAAATTGTTTCCTCATTCTTAACCTTTGTTTTTGGCCTCCAACTTGTAACCATAATAATTACGCGTATGGCATTTTTCTTTTTTCGAAACAAGAAAGTTACTACATGAGAATGAACTGGAACTTTCATCTGCCAAATCATCATGCTTCTACTCACCACACCAGAAGCCTGTGCAGAGACGTGCCTTAGCAAGTAGAAGAACACGAGCACCTATTTGGCAAAAGGAACAACACAAAAGGTCAGTGAGATTGCATGTCTTACATTTACACAATGAAATTAATTGCATGGGATACATTTTACACAGTGGCATCTCTTTCTGTATAGAACTGCATATTCATGCAAAGACAATACTACTGCAGTATCAGATCTTGGGTTGGTGAATGGTGAGAGGATTGTCTAAATTCTTAAGCCCAACCACTGACAAGCATGATCACAAGTTAACAACACTGAAGAACTGAAGAATTCTGCTCCCACCGTAGACAGACTCCTCACCGACAGAGACAAAGCATTTTGCCACACAGCACGTTGATCGCCTTGCAGGATCTAGATGTTCAAAAAAATTTTGTTTGTTTTGTCAAATAGGGTCAAATTTTATTAATCATTATAGACAAACCACTGATCTGAGTTGTATATATATATAGACCCGACCCTCTTTATATACACTCAGAGTCTTAGTTACTATACACATTTCTACCTGGTATCAGAACGAGTTTAGATATCTCCGGCGCGCTAGCTTCTCTCTTCGACGAGTCGACCCTTTTCTCCTCCTCGTCAACGTCTTCTTTCCGTCACCGACCCTGTTCCCGGTACTCTCCTCCCGGCACTCTCCTCGCTCTCTCACCCCCATTTCTTCTTCTCTCCGTCTCTCCCACAATCACCTTCTTTTCTCCGTCTTACCTTCACGCGACTAGGCGACAGTCTTGATCCGCCTTCTCGTCTCGTCTCGCACCCGTCTCCGTTCTTCCTCTTGCTTTGTGCATCTCTCCTTCTCTGATGCCGGCGCACCTCCATGCTCGTTGTCTCTATCGGCTGAACTCGTCCGCCCTCCCATCGGCTAGAACCCTCTCTCGATTCTTGCCCTTTCCGACACGCTCAACGGCCCTCAGACGTGAACTTTCTTCCATCACGTCCGAGCCAGTCAAACGTGTCCACGGACACAAATCCCTACCTCCCGGACGCGAACATATTCTCTTCGTGTCCGACCACTCCCCGCCTTTTTCACGTCCGCCCCACTCCTTGGCCTCCACGAGTCCACGGACGTAAATCTTCTCTTCACGGACGTGAATCTTCGCACGTCCGTGACCCAACTACTCTCTGACCCACCCACTCTGTCACTACCATTTTTCCTCACCTACTCCGCTGCCTACTTCCCATTGGCCAACCACTCCTCATTGGCTTTTCACATTCTTGATCGGCCGATCTGTCCTCCTATCGGCTTCTTCCTCCCATCGGCTATTTGCTCCCGTTCTCCCGTCATGGCCACCGAGTCCGCCCTCAGCTCCGGCACTCTCCCAGTCGCCGAGTCTGCTCCGGCCCTCGGTGCCTCAGATCACACCTCGGGCACCACCTCGCCGATCTTCTCCCCTCTTTACGCTGCTGTGAACGTGAAATCTCACGTTCCTATCTCTCTTGACCTTAACGCCAATTATTCCAAGTGAGTTTTCTTCTTTAAATCACTCTGTGGAAAATTCGGCCTCTGGTCCCATATTGATGGCTCCGCTCCATCTCTTCCCAATGATCCTCAGCGGGACATCGCCGAGTGCTGCATGCGCAGCTAACTGCTCGGCTCGGTCGACGACTCTGTCCTCGATCTCGCCATGGACGATACCGACCCCACTGTCCGGGATCTCTGGGTGGCCATCGAACTGATCTTCCTGGCCAACAAGCAACCTCGCGCCATCTTCCTCCTCAACGAGTTCCACTCCATGGTACAAAGAGACTCCTCTGTCTCCTCGTACTATCAGCGCCTCAAGGTCAAGATTGTTGCTCTCCGGAACGTCGGCCACCCTGTAGCCGACTCTCAACTCGTCCTCGCCCTTCTATGAGGTGTCAACCCCCGCTTCTCAAACACCGCCGATGACATCGCCAATGCCACACCTCTTCCATCGTTCGCCCGGACCCATGACATGTTAGTTCTTAAAGAACTTCGTCTGACCAACGATGAGAAGACAATGGCCCACACCGCTCTCCTTGTCGTAGCCGATAATGGCTGCCGAGCATCCTGCGCTGTCCCTTCCTCTCGCGGCTTTGGTGGCCATGGCTCCAGCCATGGCAACACAGCCCGCACGGGAAAGGGCAAGGACAAAGGCAAAGACAGAAACTGGTAGGGTCCGATGCAATCACGACCTGCCTCGATCCCTGCCCTATCTGCCGGTCCCACGGGTCCGTGGCTCTGCTACAACCCCTGGGCACCCCAGCCTCAGCCACGCAGCCCTATCAGCTGGCAACCTAGGGTTCTCGGCGCCCATCCCCAGGCTCACCTGGCATCGGCTCCCGTTCTGCCGCCTCAGCTGATGCTACCGACCCCACCCACCCAGTCGGTTCCCTCCGAGAACCAGGCTGGCCTCGTCGCTGCCCTTAACCAGATGACGCTCCAACCACAGCACCCTTGGGTGCTGGACTCTGGGGCGTCTTCACACATGGCGTCATCGACCGGTATACTTCGCTCCTATCACCCCTCTTCCTCCCCCTTTGTCGCCATCGGCAATGGTCACTCTCTTCCTGTCCAATGCCGAGGTGACTCCTATCTGTCTACATCCACCACTAACCTCCCCCTACGCAATGTTCTTATCGTACCTTCTCTTATTCACAATCTTATATCTGTTCACCAATTCACAAGAGACAACAACTACTCCATCGAATTTGACGCGTCTGGTTTCTCTGTGAAGGATATCCCAACCCGACGACAGATCCTTCGCTGCAATAGTGGCGGAGACCTCTACACCATTCTCGCTGCGCCGTTCACTCCACATGCCAGCGTCGCTCTCTCCACCAACCTTTGGCATCTTCGCCTCGGCCACCCCAGCCCCGATGCTGTCGCCACCCTCCGTCGCAGCGCCTCTATCCGATGTACCCACAGCAGTTTCACAGTTTGCTACTCGTGTCAACTTGGCAAACATGCGTGTCTGCCCTTTTCTAGTTCTCTCTCCTATACCTCGCGTCCATTTGAACTTATACATTGTGATGTATGGACGTCTCCAGTTAAAAGTGTCTCCGGTAATCAATATTATCTCGCTATACTTGATGATTACACACACTATTGCTACACCTTTCCACTCATCAACAAATCCGAGGTCGCCTCTCACCTCACTCACTTCGTCACATACATGTCCACTCAGTTCAACCTCCCCATCAAGGCTCTACAAGCCGATAACGGTACGGAATTCGTTAACCGTACCATTGCAACCTTCCTCACCTCGCAGGGCATTCATCTCCGGCTCTCCTGCCCCTACACCTCTTCTCAGAATGGCAAAGCCGAGCGCCTCCTTCGTACCCTCAATAACATTAGTCGTACCATGCTACTTCACGCCTACTTACCTGTCTCTTATTGGGTAGAAGCTCTGGCTACTGCGACATATCTTCTCAATCGGCGCCTATGCTCCTCCGTTCAAAACAACGTTCCCTATGTCCTTCTCTACCGCACGGCGCCCGACTTTTCTTCACGGCCATCTGATGGAAACGGTCTACTGCCAACAGCCCCTAGGCTTCATCGACCCTCTCGTCCCGACGATATCTGTCTTCTTCAACGTTCTCTCTACGGCTTCAAACAAGCCCATCGTGCCTGGTACCAACACTTTGCTACCTATCTTCGGCACATCAGCTTCGTAGCCTTTGCGTTCGATAGTTCCCTGTTCACTTTCCATATCGGCTCCGTTACTGCCTATCTACTTCTATATATCGACGACATTATCCTTATAGCGTCTTCAACATCTCTCCTCGACCAGATCATGGCCCAATTCCACTCTGAGTTCGCTATGTCCGATCTTAGTCCTTTCCACCATTTTCTTGGCATCTTCATCACCCGTTCCTCTCACGGGCTCTTTCTTTCCCAACGCCAGTACGCCATCGACATCCTCCTGCGTGCGGGCATGGCCGATTGTTACCCCACAGCCACCCCGGTCAACACTCGAGCCAAACTCTCCGCTACTGATGGCGCACTCGTTGCCGATCCCTCTCACTATCGGAGTCTTGATGGGGCTCTCCAATACCTCACCCTCACCCGGCCCGACCTCACGTACGCTATCCAGCAAGTGTGCCTCTTCATGTACGCTCCGCATGAACCTCACCTCGCGTTGCTCAAGTGAATCGTATGCTACGTGAAGGGCACCCTCTCCAGCGGGCTGCATCTCAGCTATAGCCCTATCGACTCCCTCACCGTGTACTCCGACGCGGACAGGGCAGGTTATCCCGACTCTCGACGCTCTACGTCCGGCTACTGCGTTTACCTCGGCGACACTCTCGTATCCTGGTCCTCAAAACGCCAGACTACAGTGTCCCGGTCTAATGCTGAAGCTGAGTATCGTGCCGTCGCCCACGCCGTCGCCGAGTGCTGCTGGCTTCACCAGCTTCTCCAAGAGCTCTGGGCACCCATCTCCACCGTGATCGTCGTCTACTACGACAATGTCAGTGTCATCTATATAACCGTCAACCCGGTTTATCATCGACGTACCAAGTACATTGAGATCGATATCCATTTTGTCTGTGACAAGGTCGTATTAGGGCAGGTTCGGGTGCTCCATGTACCATCAGCACATTAGTTTGCCGATATAATGACCAAAGGCATGTCCATGTCTTTGTTCACCAGTTTTCGGTCCAGTCTCTGCGTCCATTCTTCTCCCGCTGCGACTACAGAGGTGTTAGACAGACCACTGGCCTGAGTTATATATTTATAGACCCGATCCCTCTTATATACACTCGGAGTCTTATTCAGTATACACATTTCAGGGCCTGAACTTTGAACAAACCTGCTGCTGCCACGGCAGAAATAATACACGCACATGACAAACACCAAGATTACTTGCCGGACGCTGTCATGCGTGATTGACTGAGAAAAGTAATGTGTCTGTTAACCAGATCCTTAATTTGTCCAAATGGTAGGGGGATTCCTTTTACAACCAATGGGCGATTGCGCAAGAAAATGGATTTTCTTTGTTTTTGATGCAGAAGATTGGGGCATGATTTAAAATGTCGATAAAATCTCGAGAAAGTGATTTTGGCAGGTAAAGTGGTGCTTTGGATCAAATTGTGTAGTTATGTGATCAACTGTGTCACAAATAGTATTGTCCTGAATCCTGATTGATAGGATTGGATAGAAAAGTTTCTTGGATAGGATATGCATACGCATATGCTTGTACCCTGATAACAGAATCGATTCCAGTACGAAAGGATTTTCACCAAAGTTAGCAGAATCGTACCTTCCCTTAGCTGGAGCCAATACGAGCACTGTTATTTTTTTTCTTTAGATCAAATGAGCTCAGGTTTGGAGAAGAAACAAACACAAGATGACAGGATCGAAGATCAAAGCAGCTTCACTGTCTGAATCAATGCAATAAGGCCATATTTGAACACGTGTTAGCCGTGTGCCTGTCAGCAGATGCCGGAGATGTAAACACCAATGCCCCTCCAGGTTTCTGGCAATAGTTGGTATTGAATACTAGTATGTGATCACAGAAGAAAATAAGCATACAAGACGTTGCGATCAACTGGTTTGTTCAAGACTTACAGTCGCTGCATGGAACTGTTCTTGTGTGGAATTGGAGCATGAGTTGGTCAACCGGACAGAAGCAATCAATCAACTAATCAAGCAAGAACGAGTATGAGATCAGAGATAACAACAACAATAACAACAGCAACATCTCACTTCTTATTCAGAGTAAAGAAGGAATGCAGTTTGCAGTTTGCAAGAATATTTGGACGAGCAAGAACAGAAGAGATGTAGTATACATTTGATTATGTCCTTTTTTCTTTTGGTCTCTAAATTTACAACAACAAACGAACTCAATCTGAATCTCTGAAATCTCCCCTCGGTTTCGAGGGGCATTTGAATTTCTGAAGAAATCTGAACTGATTGCTGCTGCTAGCTAAGCTAGCTACCTCAGTGAGATGAGTTCATCACTAGAGTTAGCTGGTGATCTCTCCACTGAGCTGAAGAGCACGGCGCAGAGCGCGGTCAGCGCCACCGCCGGGATCTTCCCGGCTACGAGGCCTACGAGGACGACCGGCACGAACGCCGCCAAGGGCAATGCGCCTCCTCGTCGACCATCCGCCGCCGCCTCTCTGGTCGGCTCCGACGGTGACTGCTGCTGCTCCTGCTCGGCGGTGGAAGCAGCTGAAAAGGTTTCCTCGCCGACGGCGTTGCCGACAACCTCGACGGCGTCAGGCTTCTTGAGCTCGCCGTGGGAGGAGACCACCAAGGAATCTTTCTCCTTGGGCTTCTTCTCCTTACTCTTGGCGATATGTTTCCTCAGCCACCTCCTCCTCCCCTTCCTCTTGGTGGGATGGGTCGTCGAGTCGCCGCCGCCGCCGCCGTCGAGTTGGCTCCTCTCGTCGGTGAAAAGGGAGGAGACGGAGACGGAGACCGAGACCGAGACCTCGCTCGCCTTATCGGAATGGGCGCAGCTCGACCTGGGCGTCGCCGCCACCTCCCGGATCGGCGAGACGACGCCGCGGCCGCGCAAATCCGGCAGCTCGGTGGCGGCCTGCAGAGCGGGAGGAGGCCGAGACCGTGGCCGGCGGCCGGAGGAGGAGGAGGACCTGACGGACTCGATCCAGAACAGCGACAGCGAGGCGACGGTGACCGCCGCTACCAACCACCTGCTCCAGACCACCAGGAGCGCGAGCGCCGCGGCCGCGCCGACGCCGAGGAGCTCCGGGTGGATCCTAACGGCGACGCCGACCTTGTCCTTGTCAGGTGAGAGCTCCCTCCTACTAGGCGGTGGCTCGACCGCGGCGGCAGCGGCGGCGGCGGCGGCGACGGGGGGTGTGGGAAACGGCGGAGCGGTGGTGGTGGTCGTCGGGCGGCGGCGCCTGGGCTTGTTGAGGAGGCGGTCATGGTTTTTGACGACGAGGTCGGCGAGGGAGGTCGGGAAGCCGGTCTGGACGGGCAGGGGACCCGCGCGGGCGGGCGGGCGGAGGAAGGCGAGGAGGCGGCTGGGGATGGGGCGCTTCAGCGGGCTGGGCATCGCCGGCGGCAGCTGACGCCGGCGAGCATAGGAGGCGAGGTCGGTGTGCAGGAGAAAGCTCTCGTCTTTGGGGGAGAGAAGAAACTGAAGTGAAGAAGAAATGGTTTTTGGTTTGGAGAATTTAAGGCGAGCGGTTTGTTTCTCTTTGGTTTGATTTGGAGGTTTGTGTGAGCTCGGTGAAGAAACCAAGCAAGGAGACGGTTTCATTTCATTTTTATTTTGAGTTTGCTTTTTATTATTAATGTGGTTATTAATGTGGTGTACTCATAGTTTTTATTATATTTTAATTTATATTTGTAAATCCTATTTAAATATTCTTCGACACGTGGTTAAGAGTCAAATATGTTAGCAACTATTATTTTATTAGGATTAAAGAAGTTCCGAATAAATAGAGACTTGTTCTTACATTTTTTTTATTTGATAAAATAGAAAAGATATTTTAATATGGAGTAAAAAAGGCACATGCAGAAGGTGAGTCATAGCTTTGGTCAGATTACATTCATTTGGTAGGAATTTAATTTGGTTATTCAAAAAATACTATTTTAAAGGAATATCTCTTTCGGTATTAATAGAAGATAAGAAGGGTATTCGTACCTATCGATCAAAAGTAGTTGAAAATGATGGCTCTTAACCCAAATCACTCCTTAACACATTGCTCTTAAAAACCAAATCAATCATCCACCTATAAATTAACCCCCACACACATCACTGTACCTACCCCCGCATGTATATGTATTTGAATCGAATGGATTAATTCTACATGAATTTGGTGAAAAAGCATTAAAAGGATGTTATAGGAGAGTTATTATTACAAACAATTCCTATGTTCCAATCATGAATTTTTTAAGCATGTCAACATAGTTTTGGAGCTTAGCCGCCCACAGAAGACAGAACGGAGCTCATCATGTATGGTGTGTGCTAACAGGATCATCAGGCACATCGCATGAACGCGTAATTCAGATATGCGATGCATGCAAATTTGCTACCTCGTGACCTGTGTTGGTTGGATCATGTTCTTTTGACCAAGATGTGATAGGTGACCAAAGGACCAGCATGTCAAATCCATCCGTGTGTTAGGTCACGAAATGTTACATAGATAGAGGAGATGAAAATAAGGGGAAAAAAAGGAGAACAAAGCAAATTCTAGTGGTATTTCTATTTCATCACAATACATATACATGGGCCCTTTTTAGTTGTAATTATTCCCTCCATTCAAAAAAGAAATGTTACTTTAAACATGGACAAATTTAAAATATCAAACTAAGTGGGAGTATCATGGGAGTTAATTAATACTTGTATATCAGTTCACTTGTGAAACTTTTTCTAGGTATCAAATAGTTAGGAATAAAAGTAATGTTTTACATTAATGTCCAACACCAATAAAGAACTAGGAAGTGCTCATACATGTATGATGTAAATATGCAATCGTATTGTCAGTGACTAAAACACACAGATAAAATTGTAGCTGCAGAAGAAGGCAAGAAGCAATACGTACGCAGTGTGCTAGCTGTTCTTGTCTGTAGTCTTCAGTTCAGGTAAACAAACCTCTCGAAAAGGAAGTTTTTATTACTCCTGAAAGCCTGTTCTATGTATATTTTATCTCAATTTCTGTCAGTATATTTTTTAAAAGTAGGTTTCGTGTGAAGCTAAGTTGCTTTAAAATATTAAATATATCTATTTTTAAGTTTGTAATAATTTCTAGTTTTATATATACTGACTTTATCTTTACAAAATAGAGTTTTTCCAACAGTACAAATTAACAGGCAGCAGCCATATTTTTTGATAACTTTTTTTAACAGGCAGCAGCCATATGATATATGATGTCCAGTTGGCAACTGCAGCTGCAGACCATATATTAGTGTGATCGACCGGCTGCTGCCTGCATATGTCGGCTGGTCAGTATGCTATTAATTTATTTTCTTAGGCAGTTAATTTGTTGGATTGGACCAACTGTCCTAATGATTTCACGACAATCAGATGGCGCTGCTCACGTTCAACCTTCAGCTTCTTCTTCCTCGTTCGTTCGTTCAGTTTCAGGCTTTCACTTTTTCAAAAAAAAGTTTCAGTCTTTCATCGATCGGGATGAAGGTTATCCTCTGTTCATGTTGCCTACGACACCTTTTTATTTTCTGAATATTCTGTTTGCCTTCTTGATGTTTCGTTACACTTTTCTAGCTAGATTAGTAGTCCTGTACAACTAGCATTCCAGCTGCACACCCGCAAGACTACTGCAAGTAGTATGCTCGTACTTATATTTCTGAACTCAAGCTGAAAAGCATACAGATCAGAGAATCTCGTGTATTCCCCCCAAATTAATGTGATAAGTACTGTATATTTCATCTAATATAACATTTGAGCCCACTTTTCTTTGGAAAAGAAGAGATAAATTTCTCACCAACTTTGCTTGAATCGATCATCATTCATCAATATTGTACGTCCAGAAATTTTTCTGGGACACTCGAGTAGCTGTCTCCCATGCATTTCATGATAACTCACAATGATCACACGGGCCTTTCTCACCAAAGCTGTAATCCACACCGCTCATCGTATGATTGCTACTGTACTTAAAAAATGTAAGCGGTTTTAGTTTTATTACAAGTCAAATTAACTTATCTAATTTTGATCAAATTTATAAAAAAAAATACACCAACATCTATAACCTAAGTTAGTTTTATCAAAATCCGTCATAAAAATATACATCTTAATTATTTTTCTATAAATTTGATGAGAGAGTATTCATTTGGCCGAACCGATTCATAAAAAAAAAATAACAAGGTACTTATGTCCCTCTTTTTTCTATAAAGGAAAGCATGAGCTAGCTAGCTAGCTATATCTAATCTTAACATGGATGGTAGTTTAGTATCACTCGACCATGTAAGTGTAAAGAATTAGAACATGGAGATGACTAGATTTGTACGTATGTATACAAGGGCTTGCGTAGCATGCATGATGAGTGGAGTGCATATCATGGCCGTAATAATTTGTTTGTGTGTGATGAGTCATAAGCAGAAGAGGATAGTGATAACGGCAACAAAAGAACCCAACGCTACTTGGGCCACGTAGCACTGCTAGTCCCAATAATAGTATAACACTAGTTGGACTACGCTATTTTCTGCCTAACTGTCCAACAATATTTGTCCATGCTGTTTTGAAATGCTTGATATGACCATACCATCCAGCAAGATGTCACAACTCTCAACTTAAACTACACTAACTCAGTTCTTACCTACATCAACACCAGTCCAAGTAATTGATGGACCGATTACACGTAGTCGAACAAAGAAGCTACAACAAAAGGTGCGCGCGCTACTTTGTGAGATTTATTTTAATATTAATGAGAATTATATACTACCTAAGTCGTGTATATTATTAATGGTTAGGTTCACTAAGGAGGAAGACATGAACACACAAGGAGATGATTTTTGACCAGCTGCAGACCACTTTAGACCAGTTGCCGACCACGAACTACACTCGAACTAGTTCAGCTCTGCAGAACCGTATAGAAGAAACGGTCATATATTTTGATTCCTAGAAGCTACGGTGGTCTATGAGCACGTTTTGAAAAGCTCTTCAAGTCTAGTTTCCAATGATTCTAGCCCTGACCAGTTTAGAGCTATCATTTAGGCACAGACCACCGTTTAGTGTATACTACTCGGAAGGTCAACAACCAGCCTGATACTAAAGTTCATGTATTAAACTGTACCATTCTATAATATTACGTGGTGCATGACATACATGGTTGGAAAGGGTGTCAAGTCAAGAATCCAACGCAACAAACCATGTATCATTTGAGCTTTCTTAGGTGGAGTTATTGTCAAAACAATGAAGATTACGCAGAAGACTAATAGCCACGCAGAAACTCTCGAGGAGCTCATTCTGAAGAGGTCTTTTCACATAGTAGAACTAGTTATTTTATTTTTGAGTTTTCACCTACCTAGCAGGGCTGTTGTACCCTTTAGACTCATTGTAATCATAGATTATGATATTGAGAATATAGACCACTTTGTTCAGCTATGCGCTAGCAAACCCCTGAGAGTTGATCTCTACCCCTTTGCTCTTGTGACTTCCTTCGCAGGAATTACAGAAGCGGTGGCTTCATCCGCTCCCAATTGGTGCTCCTACTCCCTTCGAGGTCTTCTCGATTGATTGTAGCCTGTGTTGGTTGGCTTCTTTGAGAGTGTGGTTGGGCGAATCCTCGATTCAGGTTGACGTATTGAGATGGTGGTTGGCTTTGAGTTTTATTTGTCAGGTTACACTAGTTATCGCTGCTTGCAGCAAGTTATCTCGGTTTCTTTGAAGCTAGTTATCTAGTGATTGATCCTACGTCGTGAAGATCAGGACATCGAGACGTATCAATGCTTTTTCCCCAAAACGAAACTAAAATTAGAGCTTGATCCTCCAAATCCACCATTCCCGCCCATGCAGCTAGCGCCACTAGCTATTCTAGCCAAATTTATACTTTGGAACTCGATCGATTTTTGATTTATTTATAAATATAGGTAGGTAATCTATAGTGTATAAAAACGATTTGATTTTTTTAAAGAAAATGTGTCGCAATAAATATAGCTAGTCTCTAATTATAATTATTATTTTTGGTTGCTTAATTAAATTTCACAAAACCCTAGTTTTCGAGACATACCTAACACAAAACCACGTGGTTTTGTGTTATATGAGTGTTAAAACCTGATGTTTTTATGAAATTTACTCTTTATTTTTTCACGGCTTATGAGCCGTAGATTCCGTTGCCGGCTTCCATGGATTATAATCTCGGTGCATGTTGTTATGACATTGTTCAGGTGATCAGTGACCATCTAGGGTTACATCAAGCTAGGCGAGCAACCCCCTTCGTCAACCTCAAGGAGTACAAGGGCATCTTCTGGCAGGACGAGATGATCCCCTTCTTCAGGCCGTGTAGCTGCCCAAGGAGTGCGACACTGTGCAGAAGTGCTACCTCGAGCTCTCGAAGCATGTGAAGGAGAAGCTCGGCAAGGTCGATCCCTACTTCACCAAGCTCGCCGACGCCATGGTCACGTAGATCGAGGCCTGGGACTTGCTCAACCCCGGGGATGATCAGGCCGCCGCCGCCGCCGCCGCCAACGGGAAGAAATAGAGGCCTCGTTGATTAATTTCTTGTTGTTTCTTCAGATTTTGCTAGATCTGTATGTATACTAGTACTGTTCCAGTTTTGCAATGTGGCAAGTATGTTGTTCGTAGTCATCAGCTTTCTGAACTTGGATGGAAAAGCAGACAGATCAGAGAATCTTGTTTGTTCTGCTTTATCAAAGCAAATTTCATCCTGTGATGTCGGGCGATCTGTTGTTGCTGCTAAGAATCTGAGATGAGAAGTAACCTTGTGATTGTGAGGGGAAAACGTTGTCATGCTGAATTTTTGTGGCAAATATATTGAGTGCAGTCAATGGTACATGTTGATTTGTGAAAAAGAAGAAACAAATTGGTGTCATGCAGGATAACGAAATGAGACCGAAAGTAGGCGACATGTGGCCAGGCGTTGGCTTCAACTTTGTTAATATTCGATGTTTTATTCGGTGGCCCAGCCCCCAGCCAAAGATATGAGTAGTAGTAGTTTATGCGGTTTCTGACGTGACATGGCTGCTGCCGCCGTTTGTTCGCTTCTTTTCTTGGTTTTATTCCCTCTTCCAACTTCCATCATCGCTTTGCCCTGCTCTATATATCTGTCTCTGTTCTAGTAGTTTCTTGTTGTGTTCTTCTTCCTTTCTCCTGCTTGATCAATATCATTAGAGGAGGGCATGGCGTTCGTCAGATCACGCGTGAGTTCCTCTTCTCTTCCTTTCTCTCGCTCGTCAACTTCTCCTATATGGGTGAGACTGAGATCGATTGACCGGTTTGCTTTGCTTGTTATATGTATGTTACATACATCTCTCCATCTCTCTTTTGTTGGTGCTAAATCCACACTGTTTAACGTTTAGTCAGTAGAAATTGTAAAAAAATGTTGTTTTATTTATCTTTTTAGACTCATCGACGGTGTGCCTGTTTGCAAGACACTGGAGATGTAAATCATTTCTAATATCTAAAAGAAATTAGCATGATCTCTGATGAGATTATTAGCTTTCTTTCCTAATTATTCCACACCATTAAGAGATTTCTCCTGCTTCTGCATGCACACAGGCAAACGCTTCCTCTGGCATCGGTGTTGCTGCCGAGTGCAAGCAAACGTTCCTGGAGCTCCAGAGGAAGAAATCACACCGCTATGTCATCTTCAAGATCGACGGCAAGGGCAAGGAGGTTGTCGTCGACAAGACGGGCGCAGTCACCGAGAGCTTCGACGATTTCATGGACTCACTCCCTGAGGCTGATTGCCGCTACGCCATCTACGACTTCGACTTCGTCACAGAAGAGAACTGCCAGAAGAGCAAGATATTCTTCGTCGCATGGTCAGTGACCCAAATGTTCACTACTACTGTCACTCAAACATTAATTTTGCACTTGCTTCTCAGCTTCTGAACTGACTGAATTTCTCTGAACATATCTACACACTTTTCTAATTGAAACCATATGTGTTTGTTCATTAGTACTCTTTTCTAACTGAAAAATCTAATCTTAGGTCGCCTTCGGTTTCTCGCATCCGTGCCAAGATGTTGTATGCTACCTCCAAGGAACGGTTCAGGCGCGAGCTGGATGGGGTGCACTATGAGATTCAGGCAACTGATCCCTCGGAGCTGGATATAGATGTACTTAGAGACCGTGCTCATTGACAAAAAGATCACTTGGAAATAATCATCAGCTTGCGTTATGGAAGATGGCATGCATAAACTAATAATATCTGTGATAGATATATATGTACTGAAATTTGCACACTGTTGAAGTTGTTGTGCTTCGGCTATACAATTTCTGCTTAAGTTTGTAGTTATCATTTCTGGTTGATATTCATGTAGTACAAGCTAGCTACACTGTACGAGTATGAAAAGTATGGGTTGTCTGGTTAAGACTAATTATATACACCTGTGCTTTGCTGGGTACAGTTTGGAATCAGTTATGATCATATGTAATTTATAATTGGCAAAGATGTTGTGCATTTAAAAATAAAAAATGCACCCTATTGTGTAATAGCTAGGATGCATGTGTATTGCACGTTGAATGTTCTTTATGAAGATATATCATGCTTAATATGTGACACATGGATCATGTGTGTTACTTTAGCACGAGAAAGGGATGTACGGCATTCCGTTATCCATTTTAATACACTTTCTTTTTGATATGCACGGTTCTAATTTGACAGGACTTAATTTATGACTTTAATGTAATTATTTAAAGGGAATGCTATACATCACTTAACAAATTTTTGGGGACAAAATCTCGCAAATTTCTAATCATGTGATTTGCTATGTGATTCATGTGTCTTCTCTAGCAAACTCTCAAGTGGTTAGGTTTTAGGGTTTGGGACTGGGGGAAGGTGCGTTCTTCGACTAAGAAAGGATATCTAGGACACTATAGTGATGCCTCATCCACAAAACAGGAGGATGGTAGTAGGCTGAAAAACTTATCATTGGAGTAGTTATTAGAGGAGACGGTGGAAGGTGACAGTGGAAGCCGGTGGAGACAAGGACGGCAGTGCAGAGGCACATGAGATGGGGAAGATGGAGTAGAAGTGATGAAATCAGGTTGTAAGGAGTAGAGGGGGGCAACATGGTCTGGCAGGTGACGCCGGCAAGGTGGAGGGCAGCGGGAAGCAGGGCGGTGGAAGAATATGGTGATGCGGCTAGAAGAAATGTGTTGAATGAGACATAGACAGCTCTTGATTGTATCAAATGACAAATGGAGTAAGATGATTTTTTTTGCACAGATAGTGTAAGAATGTGTACAGTGAGACTAAGACCCCAACTCTATACAAGAGGATTGGGTCTATATATATACAGCCGAGTGGTCCAGTGGTCTAACATCCCCACAATCGCAGCGGGAGGGGAACGGACATAGAGACTGGACCGAAAACTAGTGAACAAAAGCGTGGGAAGGCCTTTAGTCATAATATCGGCGAGCTGTTGCGCCAATGTTACATGAAGCACCCGAACCTGTCCTAGTGCGACCTTGTCATGGACAAAATGAATGTCGATCTATATGTGCTTGGTGCGTCGATGATGAACCGGGTTGGCAGTCATGTAGACAGCACTAACGTTGTTGCAGTAGACGACAGTCACAGAGGAGAGAGGTGCACGGAGCAATAGCCTTTACCTTAAGACGCTGGCAGTACGAGGAGACAGAGGAGTCTCCTTGAACTATGGAATGAAACTCGTTAAGGAGGAAGATAGCGCGGGACTGCTTGTTCGCAAGGAAGATCGATAGCCATCCAGATATCTCGGGCGGTGGGGTCGATATCTTCCATGGCGAGGTCGAGGACAAAGTCGTCTACCGAGCCGAGCAGCCAGCTATGCACGTAGCACTCGACAATGTCCCACTGGGGGTCATCAGGTTGAGGTAGAGCGAAGCGATCGATGTATGATTGTAGACCGAACTTTTCACAGAGAGATTTAAAGAAGAAAACCCACTTAAAGTAGTTAGCGTTAAGGTCAAAAGAGACAGGAACGTGAGATTTTACGTTCACAGCAGCGTAGGGGGGAGAAGATCGAAGAGGTGGTGCCCGAGATATGGTCTGGGGCACCAAGAGCTGGAGTAGATTCGATGACTGGGAGAGTACCGGAGCTAAGGGTGTACTCGGTGGCCATGACGAGAGGAGAACAGGGACAAGAAGCTGGTAGGAGTAAGAGGCCGATGGGAGGAAGCCGATGAGAAGAGAGATCGACCGATCAGATAAGTGAGAAGCCGATATGGAGTGGGCCAACTAGCTGATGGGGAGTGGTTGGCCGATGTGGAGTAGGCAGCGGAGTAGGTGAGGGAAAAAGTGGTGGTAGAGTAGGTAGGTCAGAGAGTGGTTGGGTCACGGATGTGCGAATATTCATGTCCGTGAAGAGAAGATTCATGTCCGTGGACTCGTGGAGGCCAAGGAGTGGAGCGGACGTAAAAAACGCGGAGAGGGGTCGGACGCGAAGAGAAGAGGTTCGCGTCCGGGAGGCAGAGATTCGTGTCCGTGGATATGTGGACACGTCAGAGTGGCTCGGACGTGAGGGGAGAAGGTTCGCGTCCGGTCGAAAATGTGGGAACCGAGAGAGGGTTCCAGCCGATAGAGGGTGGATAGGTCCAGCCGATGGGGGCGGACGAGTTTAGCCGATGGAGACGACGAGCGCAGAGGTGTGCCGGTGTCGGAGGAGAAAGGATGCACGGAGCAAGAAGAAGGGTGAAGACGGGTGTGAGGCGAGACGAGGAGGCGGATAGAAACCGTCGCCTTATCGCGTGAAGGAGCAAGAGATGGAAGAGGGTGATGAAAAGGAGAAAGAAAAAAACATCTGCGGAAAAGACGGAAAGAAGAAAGGAACCGAGACGAGAGAGCGAGAAGGGAGTACCGAGAAGAAGGTCGGCAACGGGGAGAAACGTCGACGATGGAGAGAAAAGGTTGGCTCACCAATGGGATAATGCTAGCGCGTTGAAGATGTCTAGACTTGCTTTAATATCATGTAAGAATATATACAATCAGACTAAGACTCTAACTCGGGTCAGGTCTATATATATATATATACACAGTCGAGTGGTCCAGTGGTCTAACAGATAGGATAAAATTTCTAGTTAAAAAGAACCCCACATAACCATCTCCGGCTTTGCAAATGCCGTACAAATCAAAGCTCTTGTCAATTGTTTCTCATTGAAGGCAATGTATTATATACAAAAACATGATCCCACATCGTCGAACTTGTTCCAAATCTCTTGTTTTGGATTCTGAAGTGATAAGTTCAGATGGTAATATTTCCTGAGGTGTTTTCCCCTCCCATTAATAACCATATGTGCATTCATGAAATCAGTCACGAGGACTGAGGATCACACTAATTAACCCTGCCCAAAACAAGTGCGCATATATGCAATAATTAGGCAGTCGTAACATGTACAAACGCGCACGACAATACGGTAAAAGCTTGCTCAACCCGTAGAGCCACGCCGCCAAATACACGACCGCCGCGCAGACGATGATGATCGGCTCGGACATGCTGAATCAGTCGTCGTCGCCCGCCAGTAGGTAGTTGAGCATTCCGTAGTGGTCGTCGTCGTCGTCGTCACCGATGGCCGGCGCCACCATGGCGTGGACGACGACGTCCGCCGGGACGTCATCGACGAAGAAGTCCTCGCCGACGGCAATAAGGGAGCGGTGGCCAGAGACGATCAGGAAGAGACGAGGCGTAGCCGGCGCCGTTGTTATATTTTTAGACTCGTAACTGCCTCCATCACTTTCTGAATTCTGACTTCTGAAGAATTCAGAAAGTTCAGAATCTGCAAAACAGTTCAGAATCACCATGAGATTCAGTCAACCGATCCTTCGGAGCTGGACAGTGGTCCTTATAATATTATAGAGACCGTGCTCGTTGATCAAAATCAATCACAAGGAAATCATACGGTTCTAAGAGTTTAGGAGGATGTAAAATGTCCGCTATGATAAATCGAACTTTTATAAAAGGTTTTTATTTTAGGGAGGTAAATCGGTTTTTACCCTATAATTTAACATACTATTGATTGGGTGGAATTGTAGATTTGTAGCTAGTATTGTGTCCAAATGTTTTTCTGGATTTGTTTCAACTAAGCCAAAGGAAGTGAAGTTAATACTCCAGTTCCTAAGACAGTGGCTATGGTCTATGGAGATTCTTCCGAGAAGGTTGGGCATCTTAATTTGTTTGTTTGGTGCGTCGGAATGGTAAAATTTGTAGCTAGCAATTCTGGTTGATAGTCATGCACAATTACAAGTTTGAAAAGTATGGGTTATTTGGTTAAGAATAATTTTATAATTTATAATAGGCAAGATGATGTGCATTTAAAAAGAGATCGTGCGTGCTCATTGACCAAAATCAATCACTATCTAGGAAATAATCATCATTATCTTGTGATGATTTAGTATATAATGGCATGTAGAGAAGCTAAACAGTATCATATGGGACAAAAATCTACTGACAGTGACAGATAATGAAAAATTATAGAGCCCAGGTAAACTTAATTATAACTAGTATTGGTTATAAAAGTTATATTTTATTTTTTCCTAATTACATAGGATTTTAATGGATGAACCCAGGCGGCTACCGGGGTCGCATGGCAGTAGATTCGCCAGTGTCTATTGAAAAGAAAATTTACAGCACTAGCTGGCTATCTACCGGTGACTGCTGAAGTTGTTCAGCTTTAGCTATACAATTTTTGAAATATTGTATTTTTTTACTAGAGTGAATCAAATAGTCTGTTACAATAATCTAGTAAAGAAGCTTAATATGCTACAACTTCATGTTGCAACAATATATACACAATTACCTGTCTTCTTCAAGCTCGGCCATGGAGGGTACATATGCTTGCCGCCAGCCTCCTTGTCTTCTCCAAGCTCAAATGGGGGGCAGGAGGGAAGGGGGGCTTGATGCCGTCAGCTTCGCCTTCTCTAAGCTTGGTCAAGGGGATGGTCTAAGCACCGTCATTTTCCTTCTCCGAGCTTGGGGCCAAGGGGGACAGGGAGAGAGATTTGAGGAGCTCCTCAATCTCGGTGCTTGGAGAGGCAAAATAGTGGGGATGAACCTCAAGGAGGAGACAGTAAAGACAGAGCTTAAGCTTACTCGGGCAGATCTCATGGAGAAGGTGGAGTTCTCGGTACTGGGTGAGTACTTGGTGCTGGAGTGTGAGCTCTACGACACAATGTGGCAAGGTGGCGGTGGCGGACGAGCTAGGTATGGGCTTGGTGGAAGTGAATCTTGCTGAAGCTAAGACAGGGGGTGGAGAGCAATGGCGCGATGGCGAATAGGGCTAGACCAGGGATCGAGGAGCTCACCAATAGCTCGGGCTCCATCACTGCCTCCTCCTTGTCTCTAGATAGCTTAGGCAACACAACCAACCACGGAGTGTGGGTCAATGAGGAGAGTAGGGCGTCATGGGTGGAAGGGAGCTCAAAGTGATGGCCAAGCTTGGGTGGCAGTGTGACGGAAGTGGAGCATTAGGCAGCACAGGGTGATCAGACTGGGAGCTTTAGACGGTGCTGGCAAACGTAGAGCATGGGCTAACAAAGTGCAATGGTTAGCATGTGTGGCTACATTTTTGGGAGGGAGAGAGAGAGGAAATGGGAGAAAGGAGAGGGAAGGTTAGAGGGAGGATGAAGTTTAGGGCCTACCAAACCGATTGGTACGTCACATGTTAGACCATGGACACATAAATTGAACTTTACCCTATACCTTAGCATGCTATTGATTGCGTTGGAATTGTAGCATTGTGTCCAAATGTGTTTTGGGATTTGTTTCAACCAATCTGATGGAACTGAAGCTAATACTCCATCAGTTCCTAAGACAGTGGTTATGGTCTATGGAGATTTCTTATGAGATGTTTGGGCATCTTAATTTGTTTGTTTGGTGCATTGGATTTGTAAGATTTGTAGCTTGTATTCCTGGTTGATATTTTAATGTCGAACAAGTACAGTTAAGTTTGAAAAGTAAGGGTTATATGGTTAAGACTAATTTTATACACGTGCTTTGTTGGGTAGAGATTTGATCGAATCAATGTTGTCTTATTGTTGCTAATTCAACCATAGTATCGTATATATACGGTGTATTTGAAGAGTATAGGAATTAGCTGATATGATGATACAAATAAATTTATAGTAAAAAGGTGACACAGATTTTTATATAGGTTTAAGCTCCCGAGAAGGGTAATAGACCTACTCCTATTTGGTCGAAGGCCGGCCTTAACATTATATCAATATCTCATAAGTACAATATAAGATGAGAAAAGTCCTAATCTAAGTCTATAACTATATAGACGTAGAGCTCAAACATGTTTGTCGGTGACTAATTGTTGTCAGCCTTCTCTAATATTGACTCGATGGGATTTATATTGTCTTGGCTATGGCTTGTCTCATCCCTTCTAGAAGGCTTTGTATTTATATCCTTAGATGCCCTCTTGTTCAAGAAATAGGGTGATAAGTATGATACTATCCGAATAGTTTTGGTTGAAGCCGAGTATGACTTTATATTTATTTATTTTATCTAAGACTACTTAATCATCTGCTTAGAGCTTTATCTATATGTACATGATTTCTTTCCATATAGAACTTGCTATGTAGTATTTATGCCGAAGTAAGTATATGTCTATAAGATATCTCATATCTATTACACTGATAGTTCTCCTTAAACTCTACTCAGATAGAAATGTCAGCTAATTCAAATATCTCAAGTATTCAACTTGTTAAAGTAGACTAACGTAGTCGGCACTTATTCAACTAGCTTAAACCGACATCGTTGATCCTTTCATCTGAGCATATTATCATTATAGTCAGTTATAATATTTGAGTATAGTTAAAAAACTTTGTCCATCCAAGTGTGTGCATAAAATCTCGACAGAGTATCTACTTATTATATCTATTCTTTCTTTCATCTCAAATACTCGAATAATCTTATCAATAAACATTAAACTCCTGAGCAGTACCGGGTAGCTTAATATAGGTATTTAAATATAAGAAAGTAGATTACAATTATAAAATACCTAATAAACTTTGTGTACGTAGGTGTAATTTATTCATTCTTGTTCCAACTAATTTTAGGTTGTCTTCCCTACATATCTTATTCCGATTGCAATTACTTTGAGCACTTTGGACAGTACTGGTTTTTTTTCTCATGGTTGCATTTAAGTTAAAACAAGGCATTTAAGACCATGCTGTCCAAAAATAAAAAATTTCAAGTTTATATAGTATTTGAATGATATGTATATATCCCATAATTTGGTAATATAAAAGACCTCTTATATACCCCAACTATTTAATAATTTATAGCGATATCTATTATATGAGTAGTCAAAAAGTTACAAGTATAGGACATCTACCACCGTAGAGAATAGCAAGATATACAATTTAAATGTATATATGTAAATCTTATAAGTGTGTTGTCCTTGTTTATCTGCTATCCTATATGATTGGAGTATTCAGACCATCTTATCATAATCCTTCTACTCAAATGTATATTTGAAATTTATTTTTAATAACTTGTATATGCATACTTTTAAGAGCGTTGTTATCTTTAGCGAGTATATGAGCCTAAATTCGCTTTCTGTGATAGAGACGAAGAGTTTGGTGGTATCGTGTGATGTAAAACACTACATAGCCACCGTATATAGGTTATTAGACTCTGTCTTTCGATATTTTTCTTATATATATTGATGATTAAACTTGCTGGTCGAAGTATATTTTCGACTAGTGAATACTATGAAAATTGTCGGTCTTATTTTACTTTATTGTTATTTAATAATAGATTAGTTGTTGTGTTATTTAATTTTTTTTAAAATCAACTATTCAGAATAAATTATTAAATAAAAATCCCAAAGGAAATGCTTGGAAGAAAAATATAAACTAAAGTTTAAAATTTTTTAGTCTATAAGTAAATATACTTTTCCAGTACTGACTATAGCTTTTTAGGAAATACGGTGCTACTGTAGCTTGTGTTTAGCCACTTGTTTGATTAGAATCGGCAACCAAGAATTGTACTGAATAACAAGATTATACAGTGTGTTTGGGTTGTAAAAAATAAAAACATTCACATCCAAACACATGAGGAACCAAAATCAAACAAATTCAACGCAGAGTTTCAGTACCTCGCTTCCCCTCGACATTGCAGGAGCTGGCAGGGAGGTCGCCGTAGTTTCCACCGAGAGGCGCGCACACGTTCTTCTGCGGATGATCTGCAGGCAGGAGGCATCCAGGAAATGCATTTTAACAACATGGCAAGAACAGCAAGCAACAACGTCAAGAGCGGCAAGCAGGCAGGAGCCATTACAGAAAAGGATCAAGAACTGAAGATGCAGCCAAGAATGTGAAGAGAAGGAATCAAGAATTGTGGCGTACAATAGGACATATCAGCGCGGGAAGTCGGCGGGCGCCGGTTGGCGGAGGAGCAGCTTCCTCGAAACGTAGGCTCCGCAGATGAGGACGGCTCGATGGACATGGTCAGCGTCAAGGAAGCAGTAGCCGGCGCCGCGTCTCTGGGCGCCACCGTTCTCGTCAGCATCCGTGCTCTGGGCGCGGCGCTCCTCCTTCTCCCGCCGTACACCGCCGCGCTCCTGCGGCACCAGCGCGTCGCCGTCCACGCCGCCCTCCTGCATCGGCGCGATCCCATGGCTGCGGCGCGTCCACGCGGCCCTCGCCCTGGTCCTCCTGTTCGACGCCGTCCGCCGCGCTCCCGTGGTTGCGGCGCGTCCACGGGACCCTCGCCCTGGTCCTCCCGCTCGACGCCCGGCCCCGCCGCGCTCCTGCGCCATCAGCTCGTGGGCAGCCGCCATCTGGAGAGACGACTCAAGGGTAGAGGGAGGGGAGGGCAGCGCGGTTGCTTGTGCCGAGAAGAGACACCGGGCAGGGCGGTGGCCGGAGGAGAAGAACGCGATGGCTGGCAATCCAACGCGCGGTGGCGCGGATTATATACGCGATGGCTAAGACGACGCTGTAACCGCCTCAACCGAACCAACTAACTAGCCGTACCTGTCACTCCCTTTCTGAATTCTGAATTCCCAGTTTCTGCTTGCTCCACAATACTGAATTCTCAAACTGATCTACTCCCAATTCAGAAAGTGTTGTACATCACTCAACACATTTTTGGCTAAAATCACAAATTTATAGCCTTGTGACTTGCCAAAATGACTTCCCTGACATCTCATATTCATTTGTTCTCTTTCTGTTTGGTTTAGGACTTGCATGGATGTATGTACCTCATCTCATATTCAAGCATGCTGAGTACTACTACACAGCATTGGGAGATCATGGGCTCAGGGTCCACAAGTTTAACGCTTTCCTGCTCTGCAGGACAGCATTATTGGACATACGTTGTATTTGTAAGTGATGATCTATATAAGATTTTTTTTCTCGGCTTTCGTGTAACGTTTTTTGTAAAAAGTTTTTATACGGAAATTCCTCGTCTTATCTTTATAAAATAGATTTTTAACTTTTTAGTAGTTAATTTCATTGTTTATACCATTAAATAACTATCACAAAAATTTGATAATCTTCTATTTCTATCAACGATCACTTTCAAACGTAACCATATTCTTCTTACAAAACTTTGCCATATATCCATGGTTGATGAGAGCCTGATGAATCAAATCTTGTGGTATTAGTTACTAGTTACCTGCAATTGAACCAAGGGTTTCAGGCTTTCAGCAGCTTCATGCCTGACCATTAGGTATACATCAACATTCTTCAGGACAGTGGAAAGTGCATCTGCACCAGCTTTGTTTTGTAGATAACTTAACACAGAAGAAGAAACAATTATGGTGGAGAACACCAGCGACAATCTGAATAACAGTAACAGCATGAAATGGTTGGTTCATTATCTCAATGAATAGAATTAGATTGATCCTTAGAGAAGATGCTAAGAAACGTGCACTTCGGAATCTAGAGCATTCTCATGAAATACATCATGCCACCAAACATACCCGGATTCTTGACTTTCTCTCTCTTATTTGGATGAAGGGACAAGCCCAACTTCTTACAGAAAATAGTTTCTTGCATATCCTAATTACCAGTTACTGGAAAACTGAGTAGGTGCAACTGGATAGTGTTTGCTTTGCTAATGGTCTTTCTGTATCACAAGAACAGAAGTACTGACATGCATAACTTGTGGAAAAAGATGCAAAATAAAGTTTCCAAGCAAACCTCATGGCGTAGAAGAGCACTCTTGACACATAGAGGTTCAACAATAGCAGAAACAGCAGCATCTCCATTGTCATTCCTTAGTGCAAAAAGGGCTGCATAACGTTCGTACATGCTTTCCTGCTCGTTGGGAAGCAGCTCCCTGAAAAATAACAACTAAGCTACTAAATAGCAAGATAAATGCACACAAAACACAATGAAGACATGTATTACTGTCTTGAAAGACATACTTTAGTTGTTCTACTGAAAGTCCTTGCTTTGCAGGCTGAATCAACTGTGAAAAAAGGTGAAATAGTCACGCTTTCAGCACCGCTGGTATTCTTTTGATCTTTTATCCGCCTAAGAGCGAGCTCCCAAATTTCTTGAACCTCCATAGCAGGATTGGAAGAAGCTAAACTTTCCTCCCACAAAGTGTTGAAGTCTCAAGATATTATAAGATATTATTGATTAGAATAGACGGTTATACTAAAATAGACTTAGTCAAATCAAAGATCTCTTCTCCTCCGGTCAGATCCTCAGTAAAAATATGTTTAACAGTCATTATTTTTTAATGCTATAGGAGATAAAGTAAATAAGTGGTGTAGAATTTATAAGACGACTAGTGGACGGAAAATTTAAGATCCATCAGAATATCTTATATAGCGTGGGTTCTGTTAGGTGTACAAGATATTAATAAAAACGTTGAAAATGATGTAACATTTACGGGTGGAATGTGTCGTTTTGTAAAAATCCTTTGAACAGGACATACATTAACATGATGAATGTTGGCCATCAGGTTGTGATGAAATCGATGTGACGGTGATGCGTTGAAAGTTAACTGTCAGGTTGTGTTAACAGCAACAGAACGGTCACAAGCCGAAAGTTAGCTGGCATCACTAAGAATCGATTGTGACTTGCTAGTCATGTGCGTAGTAAGTAGTGAAGGCACGAAAAGTTGGTTGTCGTATGCTACCGGTAATCATATGTGTACAATAAAGAGTGAAGTTACCTGGTTTTAATGCATAGTAAGCGATATAGTTTTGCAGAGCCAAAATAGTTAATACAAAGTAGTATAAACAGTAAGTACAAATGTCACAATATACAACTAACTTGTGGCCTACCCTCTACCCCTCTTCGTCCTCTTGCTCTACGCTCGCACGTGAAACTGAGAGTAGTGAGATGGTCGGCTAGAACGCCACGGCTAGTATGGACATGCTCCGACGATAGATCATCCTTTGCATGCTCGTTATAAAAATCTTTCTTATTTATTACCTCAATGATAATGTTGTTTCTCTTTTTCTCGACTGCCAATCCTCTTAGCTCCTTGTCTTATCGTCCTCCTCCTCGTTTGTGTTTGGACTCATTTTCCTCTATTGTTTTAGCATCACATCTAGTTATATTAGTATCATCTTTGTCTTGTACGGCTATTGAAATATTGTTTTCTTTCATATACACTAAGTCAAGAATGCTAGGTGGTCAATCTCGTTTCAATGTATGCTCCACATACCATCTCTAAGTGATAGAATCCATCGACATCAATTCTCAAAAAAAACCTTTAGTTACTCGGCTCATAACAACATACATGGTTATTGTATTGACCTAGAGGTTAATTTGAAAACTTCGCATTAACCAGTTATACACTATTAAAAAACTTATCTTAACTAGATTTTCAATACCCTTAAAGGTTGAACCAAACTCCGACATATCTATATAATATAGACCATAGCTAATATTTCCTCGACTGTGATATAACTGAAATATCACTTTACTTAACATATTTGTTCACAAAAAATAGAGTTGATCTAAGTAAGAAATTAATCGTCACATCTAGTACTGTGCATTCGATATTGTAACACTGATACGTCTTTAAACATTACGAACAAAACTATTTATGGATTTAGGAATAAAATTATCAAACCACAAATCTAAGTAACGAAACTAATCTAGAACAATATTACACATACTATTTCGTTTCATCTCTAAATATAAATATTACAAAGTATATAAATCTTTTACCTATGTACAAATCCACATGCCAGTAGGGCTTCACTGCTTCTCTTTGTCTCCGTCTGCTCTCACTTCTCCCTCTTTTTTTAAGAATAATATGAACTTTTGGGTGTTGGGAATACCTTTATAAGTAGCTGCCTAAAAAACGTCACAACAAAGGATATCAAGGGGGGTGCATGCAAAATTAACAGCCATCTCCCCTCTCATGAACAGGTCTGACAATTTTATTGGTAACCCTTAGGAGAGAAAAAACACCTAATCAGAGAGTTGTAAGAGGCGTCAGTAAAAACGGCATGTCTCTCCTCTCTCGCATGTCCTTGCCGTAGGAAAAAACGCTTTCAGCTAGAGTGACAAGTAGACCACTTGCAAATTTTCTAGCCTCTTGCTATCCCACCGTTAACATTTTCCAATGGGCATTTACCTCCTTGAAATTTTTCTCTCTGATTGAGCGTTTTTTTAAAAAAACTTTAAAAAACGTTGGGAGTATAAAACTATAAATTTTTGAAACAAAAATATATATTTATATAAATATTGTAATAAAAAGTATATAATTAAAAAAATTCGGGGGAGAAAGGAAACCATAAATGGAAGCCCATATACGATGCAGGAGGGTTTGCTATGTTGGCCTGGGTCATATAAGAAATGGAAGGAATATGTGGCCCAGCTCGAGCCGTACGTACACCGTTCCAGCAGCTGGCTACCGTACTACATGCCATGTGCGTTCGTACGGTCAGTTTGTCGGTACGACTAAGCCCGAGTTCGGCACTGCCGGCTAAACGTACTTAAGACCATATAATTTATTAGCGAATGATTTATTATGCTTTTTTAAAAATTATTTTATAGGGAAGTTATTCTAAAATAATAAATAAATGTAATTTTAGCAACAAAGAAATGCTGTGTGTATCCATGTTGCCTTTTTTAATCACAAAAATACTGTGTTTTTGGAGGGTAATGTTTCGTGGTCAAATTTCAACAACTTTAAGCAAGCATATTAATACTGATTTTTTAAGTCGTTAAATTGATCCATAAAAAATTATGGATAGATTTTTCTCTGAAATTAATTTCGCAATACTATAATTTTATGAGGATTAGAAACTGTTTTGTAATAAGAATTGGTGGGGGTGCTGTATTTTAATGAATGTCTCACTCTCACATGTTCAAAACAACTAATTAACCTAGCTAGGTAGCTAGCTCTAAAAAGCTAATGAGACGGACGATATATAAAGTAGATCGAGCTAGACCTAGACACCTAGTCACCCTCCAATTAACTGACGGTGATATGATACACACGCATTCCTCCGATTAACTATATATTTAATTAAGTGCCCAGCCCTACACATGTAGGCGGTTTGTGCTGTGCTGCATCGCAATAAGCTTGGTACGTACGCACCACCTGTACTGCCAGTGGCACTTTATATATCATAAGATAGAATTCCTCTAGCAGCTACTACTACTTAAAGTAGCTAGCTTGCTAAATGCTAAATGTACGAACGTGCGTGCAAACATACTTAACTAAACTATATTTGATTATGTAAAGAGTTGAAGAAATTATGCTTGTATATATGTGGATCAAGGGAAGGGTATTGAGAGCTGAATGTTGGTTAGGTTTCTTACAATTCTAACTTATCTTAAGTTCAAGTGCTAGATTTGGCTCGAGTATTTATATATTCTTAGGATTTAATTTTAAAAGTAATTAAAAAATATATCTATGTATATATGATATGTAGTCAGAGTTACTTCCTCTATTTTAAAAAATAACTAACTATTACTTATAAATCTAAACAACCTATCTAGATAACTCCATCCTAAATAAACCAACTTCTGGATTTAAATATGTACATAAGTAACTTCTAGGTTTAAATTTGGAACCTTGATTCTTTTTTCGAGTCCTAGAACGAAAGTAGTACTATATAGTATGAAGTGAGTATTAGATAGTTATATTTGGATGGATTGAGTAGCTAATAGTTGCATACAAGCGAGCGCATTCTCTACGTGTAGTATATTGATTTTGTAGGGCTGACCAAAAGTGGATATTGACTGCATCAGCACGAACGCACGCACGGATACGCGGCCTTAATTATGTACGGCTCATATAATGTTGCTGCTAGCTTTGACCTTTAAAGTCTAATTAAACTTAAGCCCAATTGTATGACCTAATAGTGTGACCTACTAAAACATCTGTGCCTTTTCATTTTCGGACCCTGCCATACAAGTCTATACAATTGTTACTCCTTTTCTTTTTGAAATATTAATTACAGCAATAGATTATTTGTGATGACAACCAATACATTTTTCTACTGTCCAGGGTACATTTACAGAATTGTTTACGTTTACTGCATGAGCATTCTATTTTGTTTCTGCGTTTGTGAAAAAAAATCAATACATAGAAGTACACGGCATCTTTCCCCTTGGAAAAATCAAGTGGACAAGATGAAAGTAAACGCATGGTTAAAGCATATATATACAGTTGAAGCAATATGTGCACATCGTTGTGTACTGCACTGAGATTCCACCAGAAAACAAAAACAAAACAAAAATATCACTCCGGAAAGAAAATTTCTCTTGCACACTAATCAGAAAGCAACAAGGCATATATTTTAAAAAAAATAAAAGAAAAAAAAAGGAAAACGAAAAGGTAGTCGTACCTAAAGCCGTACTCCCACTTGTACTTCTCAGTACTCCTCACACCCACCGCACACTGAAATGCTGGCCCCACGCTCCCCGGGCCCGACACGTCAGTCACGTAGCGGACACGCTCCCCTCCCGCTATAAATACTCCCCGCCTCGCCTCCCCGTGAGTTCACACTGCGAGCGAGAGGCGCATCGCACGATCGATCTGGGCCGTCCGATCAGATGAGGCAGCTGATCCGACGGCTCTCCCGCGTCGGCGACTGCTCGTCGCCACCGCCGTTCTCACCGGCGCCACGGCGCGGCGGAGGGAGCGGGAAGAGGTCGTCGTCGTCGTCGTTGGCGCACGAGGGGGTCCCCGAGGGGCACGTGCCGGTGTACGTGGTCGGGGAGGAGGCGTCGACGGCGGAGCGGTTCGTCGTGCGCGCCGAGCTGCTCGGCCGGCCCGCGCTGGCCGAGCTCCTCCGCCGCGCCGCGCAGGAGTACGGCTACGACCACCACGGGCCGCTCCGCATCCCGTGCCGCGCCGACGTCTTCCGCGCCGCGCTCGCGGCCGCCGGCGACGAGGAGGACGACAGCGAGTAGCCGGCCGTTTCTTGACCCCACCTGATTGGGCTTGTAGGCCGGGCTGGGCCCATGTGTAAATAGCTCGGAGAATTTTGTTGTTCTTGGCTTTTAATTATGTTGTTTTTCTCCTTTTTTATCCCGTATGTGGGAATTTTGATGAGAGAGTGAAGACGATGTAAAATCGATACCAGTTATGTTTAATTAGCTTGATCTGCTTATTATGAATACTGTACTGTACTAATTAAGTAATTATTATGAACAGTTGTTTGACTGTACTTTGCAGCCTTTTGTATGGCAAAATTGCAAAATGCCAATGCAAAGGAGGATTTGGACTTTATAAGTAGGCTTATTAAACTACACCTAGAATCATCTTACAACTCTCATTCATTAATTGTATTTCTTACAGCTACACTAATATTGAGTTGGTTTTTTTCCAGCAATTTGTGGTTAGTAGCATAGAAGTCATCAAGCAGTGGTAATGAAGGGTTCGGTTGTAGATAGGATTAGGATAAAGTGTAATGACTAAAAAAGTCTGGACAAAGAATTTTGTTGCCGAATAATTAAGAAGAAAGTACGGATGTGTCGAGAATTGAACTCGGGACCTTAGGATTAAAACAAGTATTCATCTATAGACTGTAATGACTAACATGATTAATTTGTGCTGGCTTGAGAAGATTGAAAAAAAAGTGTAGGATAGCCCATGCCTATGTTGCCTCCCTTTCACGTAAAAGAGGCGAAAGCAACAGGTTTGTCGCATCTTAGGGCATGTTTTTGGAAGTGCATGTGTGTAATTGCTATTGTCACTGATGATTTTGGCGTGCCATAGTCATAACAATCTGTAGCATATTAGTAAGTCAGACGTCTGCCTCATGATAATTGCAGCTAGCCTCCTGATGACATTTGAATCATGAGCCCTTTTACTCCAAAAGCAATAAAATGGTAAAGAAATGAAAGCTAGGAGAGTACGATTAACTTTTCATCAATTTACTTCCGCTACTAGCGTTTGATCTATGGATAATAAGGCAGGGAAAAATAAACTAAGCAACTAAAAAAATTTATGTTCAAAGCTTTTATATTAGTGTTTTTCACAATTTAAAAGTAAATACCAAAAAATAAACTATGATAAAAACCCTCTCAAAATCAACTCTAAAATTAAATTTAAAATTTAAAATTTGATAGTAGCGGATAAAACAAATAGACAATGTGCTACGATGAAAAAAAAACCCTCAAAATTAACTCTAAAAATAAATTTTAAAGCTTAAATTTTAACAGCGATTGATAATACATAAAGCACATGACACGATGAGAAGCTTTAAGAGTTTACTTCAATGAATGTTCTTTCTTAAGAAATAACTTGGATGTCAATTTGCTATTGAGACAAAAAGGAGAGTAGCGATCCAGAATATATGTATGGATAGAAAATATTTACATGAGCGTGACGCATAATATGACTGTGTATTATAAACTTACAAATATATCACTATAACACACATATATTTCCACTTGTCAGCTGGACAGTAGCTATAGTCATCACATTTATATGGTGGTGGTGCCACCACAACTTTCTGACAAGTGAGGGGCCATCACATATCTTGTGGGTCCATCATTGTTGACCAACGCAGCCACATTTGTGCAAAGGAGGTGGGCCCTGGCCCTGGCCAGGGGTAATGCTGGTCTACTGGAGTGAGAAGCACTATTTGCTTCATGTACCCTGCACAACACAGTGAGTTTATTTAGGCTTTTTTATCCAACCATCGTTAATCAGAGTTTGAGTGGTGATTTAGTTTTAATCAGCTCATCTAATATAACTAGAGCCCGCTGCAACACACGGCTATTTTGCTAGTCTTGTCAAATTACCAAACCAAACCATGGCATGTATGTACAGTAGTAGCTTGGCAAAAAAGAAAAGAACGGAAAATGAAAGTGCGATTGAATTGCAGCAGCTAGCAAATTAACATCAGATGCTGATCGTAATGCAACCAATGAAAGTGCGATTGGTTTGGCTCGTAACGCAACCAATGCATTGCACAGGGCATATATCGTTTGATCAATCATCCATGGATGCACCACTGATCTGCTGCCCGTCAATCTCCGGCGGCTTCTTCTTCTCAGCAAGGCATTCTGCTGGGCAAACGGGAGCTTGCCATTTCAGCTGATCTGGATTTTCAAGCCAGTGAATCCTCTTCGTTACATGGATTTTCAAGGGCGAGTGTATGCTCCTTGAAAGAAGCTGCAGCTTCCTCCCTCTCGTCTAGTTTTCCTAGATTGTTGTAGACCATTGCCTTTAGGTAGTATGCTTCTGCCGCCATTTCGTGGTACTACACAAAGTAGAGAATTCACTCGGTCAGCTCTGAACTTCTATGCATTTTTATAATAGGATAAACAGAAATAATGAGTTCAAGATTGGTCCAGCAGCTCACCTCCAAAACCTCCAGATCTTCCACAGCTTGGTTCAGAGGATCTAGAACAGCAAAAGGATCTTCGGAAACTGCCATAATGAAAGGACAAATGGGAACCGGTTTATTTAAAGTAAGAAAAACTAGCAAGCTTCACAGATTCATGAAGCGTAACATCGAATGTATTCAGGCTGACATGCAAATTGACCTTTCAGTAAAAGCTTACAAAAAGCAACAGCAACACTTTGTTACGTGCTATTTGGCATATCTAAAGGCTGATCATATTATGAAAACTAAAATGATGCAGCAGGGAACTGCGCTGATGCGAAAGCATGATTAGGATATACCTGAGAACTTTGGATCGGACAGATAGCATTTTGCAAGAACTATGTGAGCTCGAGCGCGCAGCTCAAGTCCCCCATGACCAAGGATCATTGGAAGGCTTTGACAGACAAGACTCATGGCCCTCTTTGCATGGGTTGATCCAAGAGCCAGCCACAACTCAGTGAGAGTTAGTGTAGCCGAGGCTTCAAGCAGATCTAAGTTAAATGATTTGCAGAATGATTGACTAGCTAATGCGTAAGGGAGCCCAATGACTGCATTGTCAGAATTCTGGCAAAAATAAGAAAAGTATTAGTTTGCTTGTGGGCATTGCAACATTAATTAGATGCTAATTCCAAAAATATGTTTTCTTACTTTATGTATCACTGCAAGTAATAAAAGAACACTTGCATTCTCAACCTGCATGTTGTACTTGTAGCAAGTAGAGAAAAGAGAATTTGCCACGTTTGCTGCCTACACAAGGATACACAAGTATAAGAGCAATATTTCTTTTTGTGAGTTTTTGGACATGATCTAGATGAACTCAGGAGGCAGAATGGTTGAAATAACGGACAAAGAGGGGCTGGATTTGAACAAGGGAAAAGGGGCTAAATGCACTTGAATATAGATCAACACACTTGCAAAGGTAAACTGTATAGCATTATTTTGACAGGCTTCTTGATCAATGGACAAATAAATAATGCACAACATGCTGCTGAGGTAATAATAAGAAATGAAATCTAAGAACCTGGCTAAATTGTTTTGTGGCAAGAAGTGTGCGAGCATGCCGTAACCTAGCTTCTGTCTTCAGCTCAATGTCTACTCCACTAACAGAAGATGACAGCACAGCAAACTCATCACAAATCTGTTGCGCAACTTTCAGGTGTCCTCTACATAGATCAATTTTGCACCAATAATAACAGATCAGATTATAGATGTAGACTGCAGCCACTAAAAGAATATAAAAGAAGTGCATCAACAGCCTTTTACCGATGCAGGGCACGCTCGTGCAATAATTGCATTTTAAGAAGCTGGATATGTAAATTTGCTGATGATGGGAATTTCTCTTCAGCAAGCTTGAGAGCAGAGAATGCCACTGCAGATCAATAAGAGAATGTAAGGCTATAAAGCGGTCAACAGGTCAGGTGGGAACTTATAAAATTGGAGGCTATAGCACATCTTGGTCATATGACAACTTACCTGAATACCCTTTGAAAGTTGCTAAATGCTGGATTAGTTTGACATATGCTAGCGACAGCTCTGATGAACTGCAAGAAAAAATACAATACCATCTTATATCCTATTCAGATTGACAAAAGCTACAGCATACATCAACAAATATATTGTATGTGATACCTTGCAGCATCAGCAAAGCAAGTTGCATAGGCCAATGAATTCATTCGAACCATTGTAGCACTGTGAAGATGGTTAACAAAAGATGGATGGAAATACATTAGATTTTTGGGAAGGGTACAAATGTATCTGAAGTTTACCACAAAACAAAATCAAATGTAAGTTCAAGTATGAACTATGAAGTAACCATTACTGCCAAGTTGCCAACAAAGCACAAAAGGTAGGGATATTTTTATACTGGTATCGATAACCCCAACAATGTGCAACCTAATTATCATGTGCCATTTCTATCTTGCAAGAGATTTGCTGCTTATCAAACACCTCTTTTCTGACAGGCTTACAATATTGTGTCAGGCTGGGAAAGAAAAGGTATAACAACCCACATGGCCACATGTGTTGCTGTGATTCTTATCATAAGCATTAAGCCATTAACAGAGAACAGATCAGTACCTCCCGTAGTGTTCCCAAGCAGTGGCCCTCAGCAAATAAGTTGATCCAGCTAATTGCAATACCGATGCAGGTATTGGACTTGGTTGTGCATGAAAATGGAAATTGTCGAAGTCATTAATAAGTAGTTTTCTAGATTTTTTAGAGCTGCTACACCAAGAATTAGAAGCAGCAGACAGATTCCTAAGCCACGAGGTGCTAAAACTACCATTATCATTTGATGCTGATAAGCCATCTGTGCCAAAGTCAGTCAACACACGTGAACTTAATCTCAAATTCTGCAATAACATCGAAAGACAAGCGGTAATGTTAGAATTAAATGTATACACACTCTATGTTGAGACCAAGAGTGGTATTATCAAGGACATAGTAAGTGAGGCATACCTTGCAGACATCTGCAGGGCATGTTCTAAGCTTTGTAGAAGCGTTAGGGCCAAAGGATACCAGTGGTCTTTGGACATGCTGGTAAGGCAAGGTTTACAGTCAGAACAAAAGTAGAGATAAATAAGGATGCACAAAACTAAGCAAATGACTATACCATGAATTAAAAGTCATCTAGCAATAGCATTTTCAAGATCAAAGCACTAATGCCATAGGACAATCATAGAGAACTGGAGTCCCAGTTTACTATCCAATATCCATTTGAGTTTGTAATGAACTCTTTTTTTGTAAGCTTTCTTACAAAGCTGGATCGGTTGATCATTGGTCTAAAAAAATGCCATAGTATACTGGGACAAAATGCCACATTTGAATGCTGACATTACTAGGAAGAGATACACATGCAGGAAGATGAATAAGAAACTTAAGCATCACTAGGCATTAAAGAGATCTTAAAATCAAATGAAACCAAATAGAGATCTTACCTTCAGATCAAATTTTGCAAGAGAGAGGTGATCAAATGACAGCAAACTTGTAAGTTTCAAGGCATCAGCTCGCTTAAGTGATCTCTTTAAAAGAACCAGCAGCTGCTGCTGAATGGACAGTGGTGTGCCTAATCCGATGTTATTTCCATGTGAATATGGAGAACCAATTGTTCCAATTGTGCTTGACATGCCTATCTTTGATAATAGATTGGAAATAGCTCCTAATATATAGGCCAGGCATGAATCATCATTGTTCTGGAAAAAAACAATGAAAGCATGTGTTAGAACAGCCAGGCAAAGAGAAGCATGCAGCTCACACAGATATTTAAATAACCCTAAAACATAGTACAACAGAATTTTTGTTCGATATGTACAAGAACATGTACCAAAAGCAGTAGCTGACTTATACACAATTTCTTATCCAGTAATACGACTTAGGCAATTTGATTCTGATAAGCCATGGAATTGGCACATCAGGTTAATCGCCTAAGTAACTAACAGTTTGGAGATATATCCATTTAGACCCTCGGCTACCTTGGCAGTACAGGGAACTAGGGAAGAGAACACATTACACAAAAAAGCAATCTATTTTCATTGCTGAGAACTTCATAAGAAGAGATTGTATACTTCATGATAAGTAAACATGATGATTAACTGGTTACATTTTTCCAGATTATGGTGAAACGTGGGGGCAAGGAAGTGTCAAATGGCCAAACAATGAAATTTTATCTGATTTCGTGATGCTACCAGGTGACAATTTGTGTAGGTGTGTACGCGCACATGTGTGTGCGTGCATGCAAAATTTGCAGCTAATTGTAGAATCAGTTAAAACTAAGCATGGACCATAAACGAAATTTGTTCATGGCAAGTCTGGCTGAATGATAAGCAGAATTAAGAGTACAGCACCCTGATGAATAGACACTGACTGAAGCCTTGGTAAGCTAATCAATTAACTCATTTTATTGTAAAACAGAATCATATTTGAGAAAAGAACCAAGTCTAGTAACTGACCATTTGGGAAACACGCACTGCTTCTGTGAATGCCTGAAAGAAAGAAATCCAAGAGGACAATAATCAATATTTAATATTAAAACAGATGGCCTACTAATATATATCTCCATAAGAGTAGCTAGGTTTTTACGTTGGCTCACTAAACCTAACACAACTCTTCTTCTTTACTAGGGGTTAGGACCTGCTGTATTGAGACACCAAAAACACCTTAACACTGACGAAGTTGGCCTACTAATATACAGGCAGAATAAATTAAGGAAAACCAACTACCTTACATTACCTCTAGGGCTTTCTTCGGATGTCCAAAATAACAGTGCAAGTTACCTAAGCAGAGCAAAGCACTCTCATACTTCCCAACAATAATATCTTGGAATGGAGACACGGTACGACTGAAAAGTCCTTGCATCCCTGCACTACATCATCCACATAAATTAACTATGTTAGAACATATTTAAAAGAGCTTCTGTTTTTTCAACATAGCATTCGCAACATGCCACTATCACATATGCTTACTCTTGGCTTGCTGACAAAAGAGACTCTTAAAATCTTAGTGGCAGCATTGAGTAAATATAATACCGGTAACAACAAGACTAGATGGATACATCATGATTCCAAAACTTGCATCCCATTCCAATTTTGATCCATCTTGATCACAGAGAAATAAGGACTGCAGTTTTATTGAACGCAGAAAGTAGAAACCGCTTTATAGACAGCTGAGAACATCCTAGAGTCTAGAGACTAACTGGTCGTGCTGAAAATGTCTCGGGCGACCACGCCGACACCTGGGAGGTCTGCTTAGTTTCAGTGCAGGCCGATCGGCTTCTCTTTGTGGCTCGAAGTACGCGTGCCAGGGCCCGAGAGATTCGCTCGGCTCCGGCGCAATAGTGCAGGTGCGCGCGTGCGAGTCAATTTAACTCTGCAATTGACAAGTAGCTGAGGCGAACGGATCAATCGGACGATGAGCCGATATGAGCTCTCGCTATCGGCTGGCCACCGATAGGATCGAGGTGGTCATCGGCCACATCCAAATGGCTCCTGCTATCGGCTGATCGCCGATAGAGATTGGAATGCTCTTCCATTGGCTAAAGAGCCAATGAAGACATAAATAGATGTCGATGAAGGACGTGATGGCTCCGTGTGTAGCGAAAGCGAGATCCTAATCCATCGGCCGCAGAGCCGATGGAGGCACCAAAGGGTATTCAGAGAACAGCAAAGCACGCGGGATCTCTCCTAATTGCCGACGGAAGCTATACCACTCGTTCATCGACTAAAAAGCCGATGAAAGCATATGCGAACTGGCAAGGAATCGTATAAAAGACACCGGCTGCAAAGCCGATGCCGCTCCGGATATGGCAGCACGAGACCCGTCGCCCGCCATGACGACACCGCTAGCACCGAATCTCAAAAATCGGACCTAACCGAGACAGTACGAGACTAAGGCCAACGGCAACGGGACGGTGGATGCCGGATTGGTTGTGTTGAAGTAAGGGCGAAGCGAACCCATCGGTTAGCTGAGCCGATGAGAGGACGTCTTTCTAAAGACAGGCGTGTATCGGCTAGAAAGCCAATGCGCTTGGCAAGGCGCTCGAGAGAAGTCTCTGAAGACTGATGCGTATCGGCCGAGGAGCTGATACGTTGGGCGTGGTGCTTGGGGAATAGATAACTCATCGGCTACCATTCCGATGGAACGCTGTACAGAGACCTATAGGCCTATTGCTCAATCTACCATCGGCAACCTCATAGGTCGAACCTAACCAATTCAGCACGAGACCGACGACGACAGAGAGAGCTTGATAGACCAAAAAAACATTGCACGAACGTGATGCGGTACATCCGATCTGTCTAAGAGGTCGAACCTAACCGATGCAGCCTTAGACAAAGCGAGACATACCGGAATAGTGGAGAGACTTACCCCTTCGTCGGAGATCAAACTTAACCGATGCAGCCCCGCGTCGAGAGCCAGAACCCGCCGATAAAAACCTAGATAAACTAGGGTGACGATGCGCCAAAGTTGCATTGATCGAAGGATATGTTGATGTTTTTATAGGTTCCCAGGGGGTCTATATTTATACCCTGGTATTATAGAGTCCAACACGGTTACAACAACCATCGAACGTTATCTTCTAAAAATATAAAAGGAAAATATCTCTAAGAAAGTTAACTAAACCAACTAAACCTTCCTATCTATATAAGATACGATTTACATAGATAGAATACCCTGCCGTGATTTCTATAGCTCCTCCTTAGACTCGGTCTTATTTAGATAATCTTTTATTTTTAGACCGAATTCTTCCTTGCTTCCTGTAATCTCTTCTTTATTAAACCGATCGTTATTTCCATCTTTCCCTAGCCTTACCAAATTTTAGCATTAACACTAATATGCCTTAATTTAGAGGCAATAACTAAAACATGTGCTGTCAATCATTGTAAATGGACAGAACAGGTGGTCAAAGCACTCTCAAATGTTAAATAGTATCACAGAATCATGGAAAATGTGGTCAAAACATCAACCCCCTCCCCCCCCCCCCCTCTTTTTTCTCTCTCCACTCATATGATTGGGAGTGTGGTACAAACCTGTAATCAAAATAGCGATGAAGATTATCTAGTGCAGCAATGTAGTCATCATGGGTAAGAGCATTCAAATACTGCAAAAATTGGACCTGGCAGGTAGAACATAGATCAAAGTAAACCAACATGACAAGGAGCCCTTCACAATTCTGCACATTCATTCATAGAAGATTGAGGTATTGCTCTGCTCATAACTTACACGATGGAGCTCTGGAGCTAATGTCTGAAGCTGACTCATGGTGGCATTAAATGAATTCAAAGGAACAGAACTAGGATCCCTGCAGCAAAAGAGCAGCTATTAAAGGTACTGCTTTATGTGCTTTTCAAGAAGTAGGCCAAGTTTGTGGTAGCATTAGCTGATTAAATGTGGTAAAGGACACTCACTTCTCAAGAATATCAGCTTGTTGGTTAAGATATGCCTCTAATTGCCACCTTGATCTCAGACAAGTTGGAATTGGATTATCATCTGCTTTGAATATATTAGCTAGCAAAAGAAAGACAAACATTTTTAAAGAAATAGATCGTTTTGAGCAGCCTGATAAAACAAAAAAAAGATCTTTCAAATAAATTGCATGTAGCATTGAGGAACAAAAAAATGTTTAGCAATACAAATAGAGCAAACGTGGTATAAAAGTGTAACTTCCACAAAAAGTCACCCTGCAATTGGACTGTTAGGAAGTGAAAAATATTAAGGAAAAGATCTAAAACTCTTTTGTAACTCAAAGGCCAAAGCTGTATGCATTATAGCCTTATAGCCATTTCCATATAACTAACCAGCACCTATTCCAAAAGAAAACATTTATCCAGATAGCTGCACAGAGATCATTTTTTAATATCCTAAATAACATTGCAGAAATAACATAAGTGGAAAATGCTTCACTTTTCAGCACTGAATGGCATTGGGGGGGAGAAGCACAGAGCTCAATTGGTATTACCATTGCCAGATAATTATATGACAAAAAATAAGCATAGCAGTTAAGCACTGTGATGAAGTTAGATGACAATGTTTAAACAACAGGTCTTTGTAGCAATATGCGTGTGGTGGTCTTTATTTTTCAAATACAAGATGCCAAATTTGCAATATGCTAGAAGGCAATCACTTCAAGAATGGAATCAGAACAAAATACTTGCAATGAATGCATGTTTCAACTCTAATGTATATACTCTTTCCGGGTAGTAGGTAACCATGTTTCATGATCCTAGATGATATAACACAAAGAAACTGACCAAACCCCAAATTCTGATATGGCTTTTGTCTTCCAATTGTAGTGCTTGTTAGTCATCACATCTTGTTCTTTTGTTGGTGGAAGGTGATTCTAAACACCTTGGTGTGGCTTATATTTTTTCTTGTTTGGTGTCTTAAAATAATTCCACATGCACATTAAATCAATGAAATAGCAGCCTAGCAGGTTATGGATTTAGAGTTCATATTTACCTTCATCAAAATCATGGAGTGAGGCTGGAGCATGTACTAGAGATGATGAGCTCCCTCCCATGTGGCTCCCAGGGGTATAACCTTGATTGTATTTGTCAAACAGACCATCTCTAACGTGCATATTTGCATCCATGAAGTTGCTCATTTCCATTTCACTGTTAAAGTCCTCATCTTCTGCCAAGTCGTATGAGATGTCAGCAGAGTTACAATACTCCACAAGATTTGCCAAAAGATGGCAGACACCCTACAACAAGATTCAGCAAGAACACTGAGTACCCTAAATAATAAAAATAAGGCAACAATAAAAAAAAGGTTTGTGGATGGATTGTTCTGCTTGTAGCACCTCAAAAGTCATTGTATTGAAGGAAAGTATACAGCAACGAAGAAAAACTCCAAGCTGACTATTTGGATCCAGAAATTCATCTTCCACATTTGCACCTTCCAGTGCAGATACAACGCCTGGCAATAAGAATTGCAAAGTAAACTGTATTTGTCTATTTGAAGTCTTTCTCTAAGCATGCAGTATTAAGTGACACAAAACTTACACCCATATTGTAAATCTTACCTCGTAGCTTATCAAAGAAGTTGAACAGATCATCTGGTGAATTAAGCACTGAAAGGGTACTTGTAAGCTGCTCACAGAGCCAGCCATTAACCAACGCATCAACCGCCTTCAGCTGCCTTAGAAGCTCTTCCAGTGGAGGTTCCCGAAAATCCTCACAAGACTACAATGTACGAGAGTGAACTGAAAGCTATAGCCAGCATGAGCATGGGTAAATAATTAAAAGGTAGTGACAGTAAAATGCACAATTGGTCACACTTGTGTCCTCCAAAAACGTGGAACAGATCAAGTGAATGGCATATGCAGTCGATCAATCACAACCAGCTTACCTATCACTATCTGACCGAACAGAAAATCGATTATACTAAATGAAATGGAAATTTCAAAGCTACAATGGCTATATGGTCACATCAGCAGCAGCTAAGTTCAGGCAGCAAGCAAACTGTACCAGCTCAGGTTTGGGAGGAATGGCATTTCGGGCGTGGGGGGGGGGGGGGGGGGGAAGAGAGCATGCTTACGCGGGTGAGTGCGAAGAGGAAGAGGCCGAGCCGGTTGTGGTGCGCAACGGACTCGAAGGGGAAGGGCAGCGCGGGGGCCGAGACCCCCGCCTGTGGCGACGGCGCGAACACCTGCACGAGGTGGCACACCGCCAGCTTGTGCGGCGTCAGCTCCAGCAGCGCCCCGCCGCCGACCGACCCCGCCTCCTTCCCCACCGCGCCGCCGCCGACCCCCGCGAACACGTTCATCCCCGCCGCCGGAGACGAGGGTTTTGAATTTGGTTGGTTCGCGACGGAGCAAATGTCTGTGGGGTTTTGCAGGGAAGATGGCCACAAATTGCAAATGGGCCCAAACAAATTTTAGTGTGCTCCTTGCGAAATTCGGGCCCATTATTTGGCATTATATGGGCTCTACATAACTTTGTGGGCTTTAATTGTGAATTCAGTCCCGTGTAAAGTGGCCGTACATTTATCGTTCTCCTCTTTGCATTCATTTCCTACTGCATTTCTAATATAGGGCGCAAGAATTTTGTTTTCTCAAATAATTCAGAAAATTAACTAACTCCTATAAAATGTCTGCACCCAAACTGATCCTGGTTTGATGTGAAAGCAATCCTTCATTTGAAAGGAAATTTTCCACATGGTGAGAACTAAAGGTTGAGGGGTGAAAAATACTAGTCTGATATGATCTTGCTATTTCACATGAAAATGGGTGCTATGTAGAGGACTTCACCCTACCTTTTCTTTTCTAAAAGTAAATTTTGACCAATAGAAAAGTATCATATGTTTTCAAGTAACATTGGTTGATGTGAATTGAAAGGGAAAAAAAAGAAAGCAAGCTGCAAATTGTAAATTCTTGAGTGTTGATGAAATTTACGACAATAACAATTCCTTCAACATTAGTAAGAATAAACCACACAATAATCTACTACTATCATGATAAACAATAATGTGATGGATGGTGACAATAACAACACAACAGCCTTAAACTTTAATCTAGCGACGGGCTCTGAACAAATTTTGGTTATTGTTAGATCTTACATTTATTTTTTTCTACAATCATATTAGTATATCAATCTATTAGTAATTATAATACTATGATCCGCCGTTTTTAGATTAGATTAAAACTTAAAATTGGTAATTAATTTAACCTATGACGTATGGTTCATATGAACCTGAATAAAAAAAAAGGCAAATTTCAATTCTTGTCAACTTTCGTTCTGCAAACCGATGCCAATTCACACCTGCGTTTTGATTTCTGGGTAATCTCATCAGTATCCAGAGATGTGGCCTGGATGTAAGCGATGGCCATCCTGGCACCTCCCATCCACAAGAACCCTAGCCAAGACTAGCAACTGTGTTATCTGCAGGCCATTGTCAACTAGTATCTGCTGTGCTCAATATTCGCCAGAAGTAAGAATGTAAGATTGATTGATGCAGAGTAGCCAGTCATCTGCTTCTGCTGGTAGAAGACAATTTGTCACAATGAGTCCAAAGGTCTAGTGGTCACTGGACCACCCTCAATTGTGGCTCTAGCTGAACATAGTTCAGAGGATGACAGAGTCACCACATGGGCACCACATTGTTCAGATCATCATGTAGTAAACATCATAATCAGAAAGGAGTTTCAGATTAAGACTGGTTGTTTATGAGAATGCTTTCAGCTGAGATAGCATCAGCATCTGAAAACTCTGTTGTTTTGCTTTCATAGTTTTGACCTCTGAAGAGTACAATCAATTTTCGGATCAGTATGCCTGAACACTGGTATGTTTGTAGCAAAGACAAAGCTTGAATTCTTGAAGACAATGAAGAGTGATGCTTCTTGAACTGTGAGGTTTACCCCCCCCCCCCCCCTTCGTATTTGTAACAAGAGCTGAGTATGGAGGGACCTGAAACCAGTCCCTTGAACTAAAACAAAAACTGTGGCAGGCTTATGGCATACAGGTAGCTGACTGAATATATACAACAGCCAAGAAATTGTGCAAAATCAAAGGAAAAGAAAATGAAAGGAAAAAAAAGGTATCTGATCTAGTGACTGTTCATGATGCAACAGCGGCTCTTGCATATGCGACCGGTAAAGACAACAGCTTCTTTGCCTTGTTTACATACGCGCGCTTGGTGAAGTTGTTGTAATCGTTTGCTTCAATGGCATCGAGGATCTGCCTGTATAACCACAAAGATGCCAGAACCTGCGAGAAAATAATCAATTATGGTAAGTATATAGAAAAACTTCAGTGTTTTTTATTCGTGGAACATAAAAATGCAGAATTCGTAGCCTCTCATACCGGCCATCTGCTAGCAGAGTCTAGATGCGCAACGCCCTTCTCAGCCTCATCAAAGAATAACCTGGCACGCTGAATTTGTCCCTTCATGAACTTCCTCCATTTATCAGTCACTTTCCCTCTGAATATGTCGTCCTCTGTCAGACCTGCCTCTGCCAATTCATCCAGTGGAAGGTATATTCTTCCCCTCCTTGAGCTGAAATTCCATCCACAACAAACATATTACATCACAATCAAGCAAGAGGTTAATCTGAATAGGACAAGTTGATACATATGCCTTACATTAAACTTATGTGCACTTCAAAATTTTAATGTGCAAGGAATCTGTTTAGCTACAATTTGGTTGATGCAAAACATATTGGGTGTCAAACTACATCTTCATCAGGTGAAAGTCTGCCATTAAGTATGTACTCACAAAAGAACATGATGGTAGTGAACATATTGGTACTTACTCTTCGCCTACGTCTCTGAGAATATTCGTAAGCTGGTTGGCGATCCCAAGAGCTAGTGCAGCATTGTACACACTCTCGGTTGAGGCCTTCGAGTCTGGGGCAATCCCCATCACCGGTACTGTCATGAGACCAACCGTGCCAGCAACGTAGTAGCAGTAGAGGTAGAGCTCATCAAAGCTTCTGTACCTTGATTTCCACAGGTCAAGCCTCATTCCTTCAATCATGTCTTTGAATGGCTGTAAACAAAAGAGATCGCAACAGTGCAGAAACATCGGACAAATGATTGTTACCAATTTACTGTGTACTAATAACTTATAAAAGCGCTTCATCCATGCTTTTACAGTAGCTTTTTGTTGGCTGTACCTGGATATCTACTGGGAACTTTGACACCGTGTCCGAGAGGGCTGCATCATACATATCATATGGCCTGCCTTCGAAGAGATCCTCTAATCTCTTCTCCCATCGATCAAGTGCCTTTGGTGTAATGTAAGACGAGTTAGGGCCATCTACTAGTTCATCAGTTCTTCTGCACCATACTGCCAAAGATAAAAACAAAGGTAAGAATCAATAAATCCACAAACAATTGATGTTAGCTGAAGTTTCACAAGTGAAGGGAACTGGTAAATCATTAATCATTCAACTCGTCCATACCATAAATTGCCCAGACAGCTTTGCGCCTTTCGGGAGTCATAAGCCGTGTACCTGAAATGTAAGTGGTGGAAACAAAACATGAGAAACTGCACAAGGTGAAATTCCACTGTATGCAGAAAATATAAGTATCAACCAAGCATCAATGTTTCAGCTAGTTCCAGAAGGGCCTCAAATCAATAGAAAATGAGATGATCCAAGTGGAAACAATGTGATACAGGAAGGAAGATTAAAAAAACAAGAAGGTTACTGGATTCATCAATCAAGCCCATGCGTCTCCACATCATCCACAAACCCCTACCAACCAGTCCATCCCTGACCCTACTGAAGAAATCTATAAATTGCCAGTAGTACACTACACAGACCACCATATCTCTGCATCTACTTGTTGGATCATTTCCTTGAGATGACATCTATGATCCACGTGCATTATCTTACCTACCCGAAGTCGGCACATATTTGTATATACATGTACAGTAGTTCAGACCACTGAGAGCCACTCACTCACTCAGGCTGGTGGTGCTTACCTAGTGCTAATATATTTCCATGAGAAATATTCCAGAAATTGGTAGGACAGCATGCAGGAATATTTCTCTGTTTAGTATATAGGAAGTTAGGAACGTCCATAGATTTTTAATCACCTTTAACCCCTCCCTCTTACAATTGCTAAAAGCCAACTAATTTGCAGCATTGATCTTTTAGAGCAGCAAGTAGAAGAAAGTTTAAGTCAGATGGGGCTAGAAGCAGAAAAGATTGGAAAGATTATCAAGGCTTTCCACCCAAGAAACCAAAAAAGAGAGAAAATCTAGAAAAGTGGAATGGTAGCTCCAATTATATTATAGTATGATGTAAAAGAGGAAGCTAGATAAGCGAACAGTACTAGATAAGTGAAATGATGAAGTAATGAGAGCGATTAATTAGTGAAATGATGGGAGGCGAGCACCCGAGCACTGAGGCACTGACCTAGGTAGAAGGTCTTGGCGTACTCGGCGCAGACCTCGCCGCAGCGGTCGTAGGCGTCGCCGAGGAGGCCCCACTTGCCGATGGCGCCGGCCGCGTCCTCCGCCCAGCGCTGCGGCGGAGATCCCCTCGTGGTGGCCTCCTCCACCAGCGCCGCCTGCCGCAGCACCACCTCGTACACGGCCTCCTCCGCCGCCGTCCTCCTCGAAACCACCGGCGCCGTCGCCACCAGGCTCGCCGCGAGCGGCCTCACCACCGAGGCGGCAACGACCTTCCCCCGCTGGTGGTGGCGGCGCAGGAAGAGGGCGTGGATCCCGGCGCAGCTGCCGTGGTGGGCCGTCCAGACCGCCGCCGACGAGCCTGCGGCCATCCCGGGCGGCGACGAGGGGGCGTCGACTGGTTTTGGGTTGGGCTCGTGTGTTGTGCTTGTGTGGGAGAAGAGGGTGGGCGGTTTAAATGGTTTGAGCTGGGGGGTGGGTGACGTGGACGTGCCACATGCCTCTCAATCTCCGCAATCTCCACGCTGCGGTTGCGGTTGCGGTTGGTATTACTATTATATTCCATCCCCATTTTTATTTTTTAATTTTAATCAACTTCATAAAAATCATATTAATATTTTAATGCAAAATAAACTTTTTATAAAAATATATTTATTGTTGCTATACTAAACCCTTTTTTATATAAAAGTCAAAATCTAAGCAATTTAAAATTTAAAAAAATTAAAAACGGAGATCATAGATAAGCGAACAGCACGAAAAATTTGAAAAAGAAAATGCAATGGCAAGGCAAACAATATTACCTTGTGTGCTGCTACATCCATTCAGAATGGTATGAACTGATACATAGACTATCGGCACGATATTTCCAATTAAGTAAATAATTAACTGTGCGAATTACTATAGCTTGAATTACTTATTTGTTCAGGTTTGCCATGCGGTCCAACTCCCGCCCTCCTAATCAATCATCAAAGATTTGTAGTAAAACATGATCACAAGTGCTTAATATGTGTGTGTGACTGGCCAATTAATGATCATACATACATTGTATATCAACGGGTAATCATCATGGTTAATCAGTTATATAACGACACACTTAATTAGCGATCTGAATTAAGTAGAGATCGAGCTCGAGCTTGCATGTGCTGTATGCATACTTGTCACTGTGTAAAGGAGACAGGGCGCCGTCGCCGTCAGAAGCTGCTGATTTATTACTACTACTAATCAAGCAAAGAAGCTGATCGATCTCATACGGTCCGTGAATATGCCTAATCACCTCGATAATTGCGTCTTCATCACACGGACTCTATCTTCTTTCGGTTCATTAGATTAATATAATTAATTATATGATGATGCGATACACTGATACTAATTATATTGGCCTAATTTACGATCCTATAATCAGTATAAACTTTCCTTTCGATCCAAAGTTTACGTATTTTTGGATACAGTGGTCTTTCACAAGGAATACAAATATCTCTATATGAATTCCAGATGCGTGTATGTATCCCGTGATGTTACATTTGATGAAACATTTTTCTTTCTTCACTTATCCCTTATCCAACATTATACATAATCAGTATAGTGGTAGTTTTAATTTGATCAATTACGATATGCATATGTTTTCTGCTAACCCTGTGAATGTAGCCCCTTAGCATGCCATAGATCCCGGGATGCCTAAAACCTCATCAGGATTGGCGCCGACATTCCCTGCGCCCGCTTCTTCACTCGAGACAGGCGCTCCGCATGCAACGCCTAACACTAACCTATTTGCATCGGAGTCTCCACCTGCCTCTCCTATATCCCTTACGGTAAGTACAGAGGCTGTGGTTGGGCTGTCATCTGCTGGTCCATCATCACCAGCATCACGGCAAACTTCGTCACCAAGCGTTCGGCCTAAGGCTGTGCACCACTCAGAGGTTCCTGCACCGGATCCTCCTACCCACAAGTACAGGATGCGCTTAAGCCACAACATCAAGAAACTCAAGGTCCATACCGACGGCACGGTTACTTATTCTGCCATATGGACTTTAGATATAGAGCCTACATCGCTTGTTACTGCTATGGCACATCCCCTTTAGAAGTCCGCAATGAATGATGAATTTCAAGCCCTTGTTAAGAACAAGACTTGGCATCTAGTTCCTCCACGTGCTGGCCTTAATGTCATTGATTGCAAGTGAATTTTTAAATTGAAGCACAAAATTGATGGCTCCGTTGATCGCTATAAAGCACGATTGGTCGCCAAGGGCTTCAAGCAGCAGTATGGAGTTGATTATGATGATACATTCAGCTCGGTAGTGAAACCTACCACTATTCGAGTCTTATTGTCTCTTGTAGTCTCTCGTGGTTGGTTTCTTCGATAGATTGATATTCAAAATGCATTCTTATATGGTCAGTTTCAAGAGGGTATCTATATGAAACAACCACATGGTTTTGTTGACTCGGCTCATCCTACTTATTTTTGCAAGTTGGATAAGTCATTATATGGCCTCAAACAGGTCCCACGTGCCTGGTTTTCTCGTCTTAGTAACAAACTATTACAATTAGAGTTTTAGATTTATAAGATTGATGTTTCTCTTTTTATGTTCAACAGATGTGGCATTCAGATGTATATTCTCATGTATGTGGATAATATTATTATTATGAGCTCTTCGTCATCAGCTACGGATCATCTATTCATTTAACTTGAAGCTGAGTTTACGATGAAAGATCTTGGCACACTTAAATATTTTCTTGGCATTGAAGTACATTATATTTTTACTGGCCTCATCTTGACACAACACAAATACATCCAAGATCTGCTGCAGCGCACAAATATGGCATCCTCTAATAGTGTTCTAACACCTATGCTTCTCAACAACAAATTACTCTTAAAGAGTGACGACCCTCTCTCAGCTAAAGATACTACACGCTATCGCAGTATTGTTGGTGCTCTCCAATATTTGTCTTTCACTCGCCCCGATATCTCCTTCTTTATCAACCGGATATGCCAATTTTTGCCAGCACCAACGATGGCTCATTGGACGGCAGTAAAACGCATATTGTGTTATCTTCATTTCATGTCTGATATGGGGCTATGCATCACTAAATCTGGGTCTTCATTGCTAAGTGTGTTCTCTTATACCGATTGGGCCGGGAACCCAGATGATCGATGCAGTACAGGTGGCTATGCCATTTTTTTTTGTGGCAATCTTGTTTCTTGGAACTCTTGTAAACAACCAACTGTTTCTCGCTCGAGCACAGAGGCTGAATACAAGGCCATCGTTAATGCTACCATTGAAGTAATAAGGATACAAGTGTTGCTAAGGAAACTTAGGATCTCTCAATTTCGGCCATCGTCCCTATGGTGTGATAATATTGGTGCCACTTATCTCTCTGCTAATCCCATATTTCATCGTCTCACGAAGTATATCGAGGTTAATTACCATTTTATTCGTGAACGTATTGCCTCTCGCCAACTCGACATTCGCTTCATCTCATCCAAGGACCAGGTGACCGACATCATGACTAAGCCGCTCCTAATTATTCCCTACTGTAATTTATGGCACAATCTAAACCTAGTCTATCTCCGTTCAGATTAAGGGATGTTAAACATAGAAGTGTATAATCTATATTTAGTAAGATATCATCTATATTTGAAGCTGTGTTTCTTGATTGTCGCTGGTCACGTTTGTAACCTTTCATGTATACGTACATAGAGGGAGCGACACCTCACTACTTATTTACCTCAGTTATTTATGACTATACTCCTTTCATAATTAAATTGCATTAGATTAAATGAAAACAAATCACCCAAAAAACAAACTAATTTTAAGGGACGACTTTTATAATTCTACTTTTAGTGGTTTTAATGTTAAATCTGAGTGAAAACGAGAAAAAGAACACCAAAATCAACTAAAAAATCAAAAGTAAGATGGACATCAAACAAAGTAGGCCAATAATAATGCTCTCCCAGCTCTATGTTTCTCAATACTTGGACAAAATAAGAATTACTCTTCAGTAATAATTATTTGATGTTTTAAATTTTATGCTGAACATTGATTTTATTTCAAAGTTAGTTTAAAAAATCTAATTAGCTTGTGATATTATAGACTATTTTCTGTGACAAATCTACGTATACAATTTTTAAAGAAAAAACATTAAGCATTTGAAGTAAAGAAAAAAAATTAAACATTTGAAGTATTTTTGGTGGTTTGGAATTGTAAAGGTATAAAACGAATCGTTCTCGTCGTCGACGTCACGTACCTATGACGGAACGGGTATAACAAAGAGAAGTTGTACTTGCTAGGCTTCGATCGACGGCGTTAACGATGAAGGTTAACAACAATTTAATTACCACTTAGTTGTTAATGTAAAAACACATTTTTTTAACTTTTATCTCTCCATCGTTTTGCCGAGAGTTGATTATAAGGTGTAACAATTATTAGTGAAAAAATAATTTATAAGTAAAATTATATATATATATATTCTTAGATCGAAAAAATGTATTGAAAATAACTTAAAATTAACTTTAATTTTTTAAACTAGGCATATATAAACTGGGAGATGATAATTAAGACTAAGGATGATTGATTAACCCACCCATCATGCCATGTTTTCTTTTAATTTGCTGCTTTGCTTGGGTTTGGTCGCTGATCATTGACCAAGTATGTCCACGTCAGTCAAAGCTATTAGCCTAGCACACATCTTCCTGTAGTTGCTTTTCGTTCACATAAGAGGCGATGGGCCATGGCACTCGCCACGTAGGCACCATTTTCGTGGCCAATTTATTACTGTGTGGCCTTTTTCTGTCGTGCGGTCTTCTACAAACGAATTTCCTGTACAGACTATGAACAAAATTTTGTATGACCTTCGCACAGCCATAGAAAATTTTTAATTTACACGCTTAAGAATAAGGAGCCAATATGTATTTTGAAGTGAACTCGTGTTTGTAGCACAGCGGTTCACTTGCCGAACAAAATGGCAAAATTCAGTTGACTAGGTCCTTTTTCAGTGTTCTTTTAATTTTGGTTAATTTTGTCTTTTTACTAGCTAGGATGGGTATGATAGCTAGGCGTATCATTTTCTCTTTTGCATTATATTGCTATGTGCTGTCTAAATCGACGACGGCCACAAAATTTCCATTTGGTCTTGATCGGCCGGTTTCTCCACTCTGTTCATCGAATATGCAATAACAATACTACTAGTATCAATTAGAATTCAGCTCAACATAGGGCTGTGCGATTTTAATTTGGAGTAACCGGTTGGAATAAAGCAAATTAATTAAAGCCCTTCCTCTGTTGCCGGTAAGCGATAATTACTATTAAAAGTAAAGATCAAAATAATTAGGAGATGAACTTCTGTATTCAATAGGAGGGGATGTGAACTTTGCATGAATATGTTCACATGTCCCCTCATAAAAGAAATATCTATTTATAAATGAGCACAATTAACATGTGCTAATTGATTCTATTTTTACCACTCCCTCTAGTAAAAAATATAAGGAGAAAATGATATGGCACATATGTTGATGTCTCGTGAATTCTCACTGAAAAACCTTGAAGAAGGAAAAACACATGTGAGAATTCAAGAACAATTGATTATGACCATTGCTTCATAATATTGGATAACTTCTCCTAAAAATATATAGGAAAAATATGAGAAATTATTATATATCTTTAATATATCCTTAAAAACCCTGTGGGGGAAATAGAGATATGATATATATTTTACAGTGATATATTTTGCCTCATTAAAAACTGCTAACGAATTGAATGTCAAGTTGACAACCGTACTAAACAAATAAGAAGTTCAGTTGAACAAGGACTACATATTAGGGAAGTAGATGGTATTTGTTAGAACTTCTCTTAGGGTAATCACAAAACGTGGACATAGACACTCGTTGATGCCGGCCATTTGTTAGAATTTCTCTTAGGGAAAGTAAATTACTTACCTAGATGTGCATGATATATATCGTAACCAGGTAGAGGACAGCGGGACTCCTCGCAATGAAGCTCTGGAGTATAGATGCGCATGCGCCAGATTGCCTGGAATTTGGCTCACACACGATCGATCTCAGCAAAGAAAAGCATACGTGCAGCAACAGGTGTTGCTCCTGTGCTTGATTCGCATGGAGAAGCCAAAAAGTTGATGTGGTAGCATCCTGCACATAGATGATTGTCCTTGCTCGCCCCACAGATGACATCTACCTTGTATACTGGTTCCTACAATATATCAAGATAAGTTGCAATTTAATCAGATTTAGTCTGTAAAAAAAAGCAACTAAAATGAAGAAAAAAAAGGCATGCTGTGGGATGAAATATACTACACCAAAGGATGTTGATTGGCGTAGTTGTGCAATAGCTTTTTCAGCCTCTTGCGAAGAATCCTCTGTCGACGCACCATGGCTTCCCTCCTTGATGCCAATGCACTGCAAACTGTTGATGGCAGCAGGTTGGGGTAGTGTGGAGCTGACACAATTGGGGGCAGTAATGTGTACATGAGACCAAGATTAGAACTAGGGATCATCGTATAGCCTCCTTTGGTGCTAAGCAATGATCTCAACTTGTCCACTCTTTCATGATCCAAAGATCATGAAAACATGCAAGTTCTATGTGCCGAGGGTGTTTTGCTGCCTCCCCAGCACGCTCAAAGCCCTTGATCAATGTATCTTGTGTGGTTTTATGCAGCATGTCAGTAAGGTCGCAATGCATAGAATGGCAGTGTCTCGTTATAGTATTATCTCTAATGAATCGTAGATCAGGTTAAACGGTTTGATCATCACAGATAAGATTATGCTTATGATGGGTCTATTTCATCCATTAAAGATAATTATATGATACTTCTGACGGGTCTAGAAATTAACCCATTATATTTATATTAAAAACATCATAGATAAGAGTTTAAAATTATGACTGGTTTAGTATGACACTCATCCAAAATAAGCGAACACTTGTAACATATATATATATATAATTTCAAAACTCATCATTAAAATAAAAAATTTAAAGTTGTTTTTTTTAATATACTCATCGTAAAAATATATATTATATAATATATTTTTTTTACAAAACAACGACGTAATAGTTATAAAACCGGTCCGGTAAGTCACAAGTAGTTTGTTTTGACTAGCAAGAAATATCACAGATGGCGGATCTTATTTCAGACTCGTCATAGTTGATTAGATTTTATATTAGCAATCGGTGGAGCTCACGCCGTCACAACCCCTGCCCCGCTAGAGAATGATCACAACTAGAGAATGAAACGATACATTTGACGTACACACCTCCAAAGTTTACGTACTGTTTAATTATATATAGACATACTTGTGCTCCATGGGCCGCACTACTTAGGAGCTGCTTTTTTTATTTCTTGTGAAGACTGAGCTGATAGATTAATTAGTCTTTTTTATTTCAAGTTAATTAAGATTAACTAGGCAAGTAGCCCGTGCAATTGCACCGGCATCTCTATTTCTCTAAATATTAAAAATGTTTTCTATTGACCAAAAAATTTTATAGTAACTATACGCTTACTAAACAAAGTTTCCGTAAGATGTTCATATATCTAGTCAGTTCCACGTCATCTAATTAGTACTTTAAGGCTTGCCTGTAGGAAAAGAACTTGAGGTCTTGCTCGCACATCTGAAGTTTGAATTACATTTCTAAAACTGAGATATTTGCATAATAGGCAACTACTTATTCTTTGAAATTTTATTTCTCTTGTTTTCCTTAATGACTCCAACCCTTTTTCTCATGGTTGATGGTGGTATTGAATTGGACGTTTATAGCATTAGTCTAAGTTTGTCATGCAAATTCTCATTATGAAGAATACATTTTTACTGCATTAATTTTAATCTATAAGTTTATTATGATCTGCATTTGAAATAGCATGCATATTTAATAGAAATATTTTGATTCGAATACTTTGGCTTTTCGACAATCTAATACTTCCTAATTGTGTCACCATGGGATGATAAAGGCTGCATTGGAATTTTTTACGGCATGAATTTTAATGTATAAGTTTATTATGACCCGCATTCGCTAAATTAACCAAACTTCTTTAGAAATGGCATAGATAGAAATGTTTTTATTTGAATAAGTTGGCATTTCAACAATCTAATACTTCGTAATGGTGGCACCGTGGCATGATCCTCCAGTTGTAATCGGAGTGAAGCATGTTGCACGTCGTGTGTAGGCACGCTATTACTCCTAGTCACAATCTAGTCGACTATTGTTTACTGTGGCTTGGTGGCATTCTCTACTTAGCTATTGTTTGTTGATGGTTGCCTACTTAGTATCACCCATTCTTTTCGATGCTTGATCACGCACGTGCTCATCAGGTGTCAGCTAATCATTAGGTGCACGGATACCTCATAAGCAATATGAATTGGCGATTGGGGATAGTGGTTTGTATGTAGAATGTATATATATACATGAGAATTAGTTAATATTTTTGAAATTATAAGTCTAATTTAACTATGTATGTTCTTAAGTGATATATGATTAAATAATATATATGTTTGTTTTGATGACATGCACATAGTTAGAATAAAACTCAAAATAGCATATTTTTTTACAACTTAAAACATAGCTAATATGGATCTTTAATTATTAATTTGGTAAGAAAAAAGTGGGGACATAGTTGTTTTTTTTATCACAATCCTAACTAATATAGGAAATAGGAGGGGAGGGCATGAATGAGACGGAAAAGGGGAAGGGGATGGTGTACTAAGAATAGTCCACGCCTCACATACAACACTTACATGCACGCCTTGTACGTATATAGGTGTGGGATATGTTTTTTATGTGGTTTTTCTAAAGATATAATGGTTAAAAATAATAGTTCTACAAGATTAAATGAAAAATGATGGGAATATGTTTTGCTTTTCCTTATAATTTATTATATTGTCACGTTAGTTGTTTGTAAAAGTAGTACCTGACGATGTAAGAGCATTATGTTTAATAGATTTTTAATAGTCCACGCCTTATATACAGGCTTACATGAATATGGGTTATAATTTTCTATGATTTTGTTAAAGATCTAATGGTTGAAAATAATATATAGTCAAATAAAAACTTAAGACTTAGATGTTTTATTTTTTTTATATTTATTAGAGTGCTACGTGATGATTTAATAGTATTTATAGACAATACATGTTTAATAGATTTTTAGTATAGATGACTTTTGGCATTGCAAAGGCCATCATACCGAATTAATGACCCATACTATGTTTAATCGCAAAAAATGTCAAAAGAATGATCGATATATAACTATGTCAGCGTCATGCTGTCAAACATATATACACATGCATACATATGTGCGTTAATTTATCCTATGATTTGATCACATGTCATCTTGATCATTTCATAATTAAGCTTCAGTGGTATATATTATGGCTATTGATAACATGGAACGTGCAAAGATATTTGACAACGATTATATCTATGTGCGTGATTCTTGCTCTCTATTTTTCTAATTTTTTGCCAAGGATGAACTGCATGCACAAAGAGGCTGATCGATCCATACGATGGTGAATCAATCAATATTGAGCTCTCATTTTCGGTGATCTGCCGTACCTGGACCAACCTGCATGAGGCTGATCGACCGATGTGTATGCACCAAGCGGCCGAGGTTCACTCACGGTTTGCAATCTCGTTTTGGGGTCCTTTGTTGTCCTTTGTTTCAGGGACTTAGAATTGTCGTGACAGTGAACTTGTGTCGCCACTCTATAGAACGAGCTTGTTTATTTCGATGCGCATATTTAAATATCATCACTATCTTTGAAAATTCAATTAACTGCATGAAAGTATATATACACATTATATGAAATGGCCTAAAACGTCTATGAAATGGCCAGCTATGCTTAGTTATAGGTGCATGTTGATTTCCCACGCAAAGTGTACGTAGATGGGACATTTGGATTTGTATGAAGACTTTGACATTTTAACCAGGACAGGTCAACTAATTAATTCGTTCCAAGACTTCCTGCTGTGTGTTTAAGAGGATGAGAAATGATTAAAGAAGCTACCTAAAACGAGATGAAATTATTAATATATTTAAATAATTAAGTATTAATTATTTAAAACTATTTTAAAGCAATTTTTCTATAAAAATTATAAAAAAACATGGTTTAGTAATTTGAAAAGTATGTATAAAAAATAAGGGGTTTTTTCTCTCCTTATCGAATGCTGCCAAGAATCTTTTCTTTAGTCCCAACAAAACAAATTTGTAGGAAAGAGTGCAAGATACTCTTTATGGGAAGGAATAGAATTTTGCATAGGATTAATGTTTTCTATAATTAATTCTTTATACAAATATAAAATTACAAATGCATAATAATATACAGTACAGGCAGAGCGTGCACACTGGACCAACATATTTTGATATTCACACCATAAGCGTCTCGCTATCAACTAACGAATATAGTGTTAAATTTATAATTTAAATCCTAATAGATAGGTTTTACCAGGAACTCTACGATCACTTCGCTATATAAATAAATTTGGCCACATCAATTATTTATATATATATGGGGTTAAAGCCTACCATATTCCAAATAACAATTAATAGTAATGACTAGGGTTAAAATTAATGTATGATAACTTGCTATAACGATATTAATACTCTATTTGACTGATTGTATGGGTGTTATGTTTTTACTCCCTTCATTTTTTTAATATATTACACCGTCAATTTTGTTTTTGCCATTCATCTTATTTAAAAAAAATTATGTAATTATTATTTATTTTGTTAGGACTTAATTAAGTATGACTTATATTTTATATTTGTATAAAATTTTTTGAATAAGACAAATTAGTAAACATATTTTTAAAAATACGGAGTACGTTGCGTAGGGACATTGGTTGGTGTTGGCTCGGCTAACTATTCCAGTTCTGCAAGCTTGGCAGGCGGCCCGGCGTGCGTGAATCGGGATGGCGACGTCGACCTTAGAATGAAATGTTTGCAGAAATTGGAGTGCCCGAGGGACAATATATACCTTGAGACGAGAAGAACCTGCCAAAACTGCCTCCATGCCCCAGGTAGCCGCCGGACCAATGAGGATATTTTCCTTTATTTTTTTTATGATAATGGAATAAAAACATAGGATATGTATTTTTTTTCTTAAGTATCTCAAAGCTTCAAACGGTGATAAGAAGGGCCCATACCCAATCACACAAGAATCACTCATGTGAGAAGGGCACCTATTACCACCAATTTTATATATTAATTACTAAATGTGTATCGATGATAACTGAATTTGTTGTGTGTAAGCTTAAACAATTGCACTTTGATGCCGACGTACGACGACGAATGCGTTTACAAAACATTTATATTCCATGAGCACAAATCAATAGGATAATACGCTATAGTTTATCCATAACAACCATCTAGCGATTGAATTTTCAAAGCTGAACACTTATTTATAGCCAGAGAGAGAGAGAGAGAGAGTCGTGCCTTGAGCAGTTAGCATTAGCAGCCGGCGGCCAGACTGCTCACTGAATTCACCTCTCGTTGCTGGATTTGGCAACCAAACCATGGCACACAACGCCGTCCCTCCGGTCCACACACACCAGGCATCGGAGTTATCTCCGCGGGGCCCCACCTGCAGTGACACGGCGCACCGTGGACCGCGCCTTCCCTCGCGGCCATGGACCTCCCCCCTTCTCCCGCACCCTCCTCTCTTGTATAAAACCTCGCCTCCCGCTGCTTCCTCCAACTCAAGGAGCCGCCATTTCCACCGGAGGAGGAAGGATTCTTGTCTCGCTGTCAGATCGGTAGGCACAGCTTCTCGCTGTTGTCGCGGATTGGATTGGAGTTTCCGGGTTGATGTGGTGATAGAGGGTAAATTTTGTGTTTTTTTTGGGGGGGTTTCAGATTCCTGACGGGATAATGGGTGAGGCGTCGCCGGCCATCGCCAAGGATGTCACCGAGGTGAGCGAGCGCAAATTGTTTCTTCTTCGTCCTCGTCGTCATCTTTCATCTTGTTTTATGGCATTTTGTTGAGGGTTGGATTGGTGTTGGGATGTGATTGAGGGAGAAAAAAAATGAATCTTTTGTGATGTGTAGTTGATTGGTAACACACCATTGGTGTACCTCAACCGGGTGACCGAGGGATGCGTGGGGCGCGTCGCGGCCAAGCTCGAGTCCATGGAGCCCTGCTCCAGCGTCAAGGATAGGTGAGCGATGCTACAATTTATCCTTTTATCATCTTTTACTGAAATTTGGTAACTGGAGGGTGTTCGATTATGTGTGGAAAAATTGGTTATTTCTGGCTGTTTACGGAATGGAGATGTCATTCTTCTGTGTAGTTCTCAGCTGTTTATGGTTAGAGCTCTTACTTGCATCTTGGATAGATGAAAATTTGTTCTGTGGTTGTGTTGGGTTTGTACAGGATTGGGTACAGTATGATCACTGATGCAGAGAAGAAGGAGCTGATCACTCCAGGCAAGGTGAGGGAGATGGATTTTTCTTTTTTGGTGATTTCAGTGTTCTGTACCAATGGAATGGTTTGGTTTTATAAACTAGTTGTACTTCCTACTTCATTGTGTGTTGTTCATTTATTATTTGTTGGGATCCCACTATTGTTTGATAGTATGTTGGAGCTGCTATGTTGATGAAAGGGCGTGCATAAGAAAGAGTTTGGGTTGACTGGGGCATGTGGCGAAAGCTCAAATAAGTAGTTAGATCGGATAAGAAATGGACCATTCGCCTTCTGCATTGGGCGACATATTTTGTAGTGTATAGAAAATGATTAAGGTGATCCCCTGCTGTCACTCAACTGCATAATCATAAGTTATCCGATAGCTGTTATTATCCCATCTCACAGTATAGCATGTTTCCCTAATTTATTCCCTCATGTGATCTCCTGCTGTCACTCAACTGCATAGTCATAAGTTATCTGATAGCTGTTATTCTCCCGTCTCACGGAATAGCATGTTTCCCTAATTTCTTCTTGATGAAGAGGCCACTAGGGATTATTTTTGCAATGGAGATGACCTAATGATCGATGCTTCGGCCTAGACTGGTTTTGTTTAGTTGATTTTATTGAAAAAATGAATTTATTTTCTTCATTAAATGGAAACCAGATGTATGGACTAATTAGTACTAGATGATCCGCATATGTTTCTAGCTAGTTATGTACAATAGACCCTGTCTTTTTCTTGTTTTAGAGATAGTTTTCCTAGTACTTATGCAGTTTATGCTGTTAAAGAATAAATGGCCAACTAATTATTTTTTCAGCCAAATAATATTGTGGCTCCATTGCATCACTGGAGTTGTTCGATTTGCTTATTCTTTATAAGAACGATTATATTATTTTCAATGGCAGCGTATTTTAACATTCCATGCTTCTTCTAAATTAATATATTTGCCGTGTCTAGGAGTCAAGAATGACCTTGTTTTGCAGTATTGTTCATTTTCTCCTGCATCTAGGTGTTCTATTTGTGCAGATACTTTGCCAGTTGACCTAAGTAATTTTTATATTTCCAGTGGCCATCTGCATGATTCAACTAGTAACTTAAAGCATATTTATTTATTAGTTTACAATGCTTTTGATGTGATAGTAAGTTAGCAGTTTTTTTGTTGGTAAACACTTCTTCAAACTGCTAGTAAAGCTAAATCTATTATAACTTCCATAGATTAAGATCTGGCTTTACTGATGTTTTGCTTTCTTTGTCAATGATTGCCAGAGTGTGCTGATTGAGCCAACTAGTGGCAACACAGGCATTGGACTGGCCTTCATGGCTGCTGCAAAGGGTTACAGACTTGTACTCACAATGCCGGCCTCCATGAGCATGGAGAGAAGAATCATATTGAAGGCTTTTGGTGCCGAACTGATACTTACTGACCCACTCTTGGGAATGAAAGGAGCTGTCCAAAAGGCAGAGGAACTGGCAGCGAAGATACCCAACTCATTTATCCTCCAACAATTCGAAAACCCTGCTAACCCAAAGGTGTAGTATGACTTAACATTTTAATGCCCTTGTTTATATTTGTGTTCTGAGCACTCATACTGGGATGTTATGCAGATCCATTACGAGACAACTGGGCCTGAAATCTGGAAAAAGACAGGAGGTAAAATTGATGGTTTGGTTTCTGGTATTGGGACAGGTGGCACTATAACTGGAGCTGGACAATACCTCAGAGAGCAAGATCCTAATATCAAGGTAAGGACCGGAAAGCTCTATATTATAGTTTTTGATTGCCACATTGACTAATTAAAAGTTCCAGCATTTCTTCCTTTAGGAAAAATAGTGTCTGATTTTATTTGTTTTTCTTATGTAAGATCTATGGTGTGGAACCAGTTGAGAGTGCTGTCTTATCTGGTGGAAAGCCTGGTAATAAGGAGTCATCCATTAATTTCATATCATGATTTTATTTCATTTTCTGGTTGTGACAAATACAAAAAATATAAATTGTTTGCTGCACGTTAGTTTTCCCACAATGACTGAAAGCTAAAATAAAATCTCTGATTTGCGGTTGTCTGGGACTTAGTCGTGTGAAATATCTTGTCGAGGAGGGAGAGCAGATTTTATCATTGGATGGCTGCATTTTGATATTAGAATTATCATATGGTTGATAATAGTTGATGTGCTCCCCAAGGAGTCATTTTCTGGGGTCAATAGTGTATCCTTGTACCTCTCAATAGAAAAGAATATCCTTTTGAAGAAGGGATCTTGTGAACCATTTTACAAAAAAATTCTGCTTCCTTTCTTGATGTTTCTTCTTTTGGACTCTTAGATCTATTTCTCCTAATGCAGGGCCACACAAGATTCAAGGAATTGGAGCTGGATTTATTCCTGGGGTCCTAGATGTTGACCTCATCAATGAAGCTGTACAAGTATGTTATGCTTCTGTATTAAGTTGGGCTGTAGAAAGACAATATATAAAGAAAATTAGCACCGTGTTATTTTTGCTCACTTGCTCCATAGCTTTACGTTTCTTCTTTGTGAATAGAAGTCTGTACTAGATCTATATTATTCATGCTGTCGTAGCAAATATCTGCTTCTTTTAATCTGGTATGAACTTTGGTGCATTTAACTGTTTGCCAGGTTTCAAGTGATGAAGCTATCGAGATGGCCAAGGCTCTTGCATTGAAAGAAGGGTTGCTTGTAAGTTTTGTGTTTGATGTTTGTTTTTATTCTCTATTATTAATCTGTAGTACACAGATTGCTTTTGTTAAGCCTCTCCATATACGGATCATTTGGATGATACCTTTGCTGAAGTCATCAATGTCGTAAATATTTGTAGGTTGGAATATCATCAGGTGCAGCAGCTGCTGCAGCTGTTAGACTCGCTCAGAGGCCAGAAAATGAAGGAAAACTTTTTGTTGTAAGTGTTACATCTTTCTTCAGTGTAAATTTCTAATTTGTTGTGGCTTAAAGCTGCTTCAACTGCACCTGCACTGGTCTTTTCCCCATATCCATCTGGTATTTTAATTAAAACGAACAGATATACTCCAAATTTACACTCCAGTGACCTAGAGGAACGCTAACGAATCTCAGTTCTTGTTTTGTCGTTGACTCGTTGCGGCATCTGTAATTTCAATTCACATAGAACGAACTACCGTCCAAAACAAGATATCTCCGCATTGTTAATTTGTTTCATCATGTGCATCCCCACACCAACACCCTTCCTAAATGTAGGTTGTCTTCCCAAGCTTTGGTGAGCGGTATCTTTCGTCGGTGCTCTTCCAGTCCATCAAGAAGGAAGCCGAGAACATGGTGATCGAATAAAACGCACAATCTCTGGGAATCCACAGGAATAAAAGTTTGGTCTCTGCTTGTGTTATTAAACATACATTGGCCTGCCATTTTCAAGTTCTTGTGTAGCAATGGGGAACACAGTTTGTTAGCCTTGTAGTGATAACAATTTGCATTTTATCTGCCCTGTATATCAGAACCCTTTACATGGCATTTATCAGCCAGTGTGAGTGAAATAAAGCATCATGATCTGTCTATTTTGGGATCTCTATGAACAGTAGTGCTCTGAAGAATGACATCAGGCCCAAACGAGTGTTGCAAGTGTTGCACCAGTTTATGGACCATGACTAACAGAAAAAAAAAACAAAATAGTACTTATGAACATTGATGCTCCTAGTCCTTGCTGCTGCTGCTAACTGGCTTTTTCAGGAGAAAAGGAACCAAGATCAGTCAAAAAGGTGTAATGCAGGCTACGCTCATGTTCCAGGCGCTATTTGACTGTTGGCAATGCCAGGGTGCAGTACACCATCATTAATTGGTTTAGTACCTGTTACCACTCCTGCGCTTGTAAATGCACAACCTTGTTCATGTAGAAATGGACACCTACATCTCTTCTTCTAGGGATTAATCTGATTCAAGAAACCAACTTTGTCAACATCTTTGGCGAGTTCTAGGTATCTTCAGTGAATTCACTCACAGACAAGATGTATCACCGTAGTTTTTTGCTTAACTGTTAAAATCTATTTTAATAAAAAATATGTATTTCAAAACTTTAGTTCTCAACTCTACTTAGAATTCTTTTAAATAAATCTCCTTAAAAATTTTCCATAAACTCTCGAAATCTTGAGTTCAAATTCAAACTCATTTTAATTTTTTTTAATTCAATTCTAACAATCCATACAAAAGGTGAAAAATATTCGGTTCATTTGGGCCGTCTTCTCCCTGGCCCATTCCCTCTCCCTCGGCCCTCTCTTCTTTGCAACCCAACCACCCCACTTGCCCAACTCCTTTCCTGCCTCTTCTTCTTTCCCTGTCGGCCCATTCTCCCTCACACATGGCCACCCATGCATATGCGCCTTAGCGCTCGCTCGCTGCACACTTCTCATATGGGCATGCTTGTCAATCATCGTCTCTCTGCTGTGTGCGCATGCTTCACCTGAACCCGTGCACTTGTCCCCATCCTTGCATTGCGCCAGCGCATACGCAATTTGTTCGACAAAATGCAAAATCGCTAACTGACACGCCAACGCCAGTTTCCATATGCCCTAATCCCATTCTACACACCGCACCCCTATCATGGCCCTCCGCACTAAGCATCCCATTGCGCAACACCACGACAAGGCCACGAATTCTGTCACCGAGCGCTTCACGTCATGCCAAGACTAGCCCTACGTTGAGAATATTACCGCTAAGCACTCTATACTGCACCGCATCTCTACCACTGTCCAGCCCCACGATCCTATGTTCCTTTTGCTAGTTCCGCACCCTTCTTCCTTGTCGTCTTTACGTTGTGCTAGGTCGCCTATAAAAGACACCGATAAGCCTCTCTCCCTAACCCGCGCCTCATCTTTCTCACCCTCCTCTACCTTCCCTCTTCTTGAGCCCCCCTACGCTGCTGCATCCACAAACTCATGGCATCACCAAAACCTGCTACCACCTGAGCCTCCTTGCACTAGGAGCAGCCGCCACGCCTCCTGGCCCCGCCGCCATGCCTACCTCCTAGCGATTGACGCGCGCACTTAAGCCTTATAGTACCACTGTCTGCCTCTGCCCTGCCACCAGGTGCCATATCCCCAGTCACCAACATCGTCACCGTCATTGCCCTCCGCATGGCCTCCTCTATGCAGCGAAGGGCAGAGAGCGATGAGGGAGAAAGAATGAGAAAGAAGAAAGGAGGAGGAAAAAGAAAGAAAAATCCCTTCCGTGCCACTAACATGTGTGGCCTACCTCAACCAATGTGGTAAGGCCACATGCCCCTCATCCCTTTTCCACTGACTAGCCACATCTCTTTCTTCCTTCAACTAGCATGTGGGCTATGCTTCCCTAACTTTAGATTGGGCCGCCAACCAAGCTTCATAGGGTGAGGCCTATTTTGGTCCAGTAGCTTCTTAACATCCACTTTACCTCTCTTAAATTAATCTTTCTCTATCCAGATATGACTCACTCTAAAGAATGTTTTGGAAGAATATTCCTCCCAATTTTTCGGTGGTTATTTCTTTTTAAAAAAATTTAGAAATTCAAATAATCTTCTAGAATTCATATCTTTTCAACAATAACTTTGATCGACTCCATTTAACTTGTAGAATTATTTTAAAAATAAGATCTATCTAATGGCACTATTATTTATTTAGTATTTGGTTGTCTTTTTAGGTTTGTATTAGGATTTCTCTCATTTCGCGTGTAGTTTGCTATCGAAAAATTCTCGGACATCGATTCTAAAGAATTTCTCATTGACTAAGAGCAAGCCAAGTCATCCTTAATCATATTGCTCATAATTTATAAAATATGATTATTTTTAAAGTTACATGTTTAACATAGATAGTTAAATTGATCATTCTCAGTTTGTATATAACCGACAGATCAACCTATTAGTTACATTATTTTTCATATATTAATGTTAAATATTATCATTATAACTCCACCATAACGATACTTGGAAATTCTCGCTCCTTAAGCGAGAATACAACTACCGCATATTATATTGTTGTTTGTCGTGATAGAAAAATTGGGTTATGAAAACTTTTGTGAAAACACGACTCGTGGAGTCGGTGATTTTGAAAAGAGAAAAGATGTGTGAAAACTTGTGATGCGGAATCTCACCTATGTGGATTGGTTGATAATCGTATTGTAAGGACTAATTCTTTAGAAAATTATATCTGAGCATCTTACCATATGACCATACGAGTATTTATGGGATGCTTATGACTAAATAATTAGTTATCACATAAAAATTTTGTATGTTAATAGTTATAAAATATTAGGGATAAGAAGATGGGATTGTGGATCTTTATTGTCCGAGATGGGTGTTATTCAACCTCTTTTAGGACAATCAGTTAGGAGTAGAAGACAACTCTAGTGTGTTCTGAGTAAATAAAGACATAATACTTGTCTAATACTTTCGACCCAACTATGTGAAATAGAATATTTATGGGTTAGATTTAAAAATGTTTTGTCATGAACTTTCGATGTCAATGGATATCCGGTGTCAGTTTTGTGCCATATGGATAACACATACAGATTATGTAAAGCTTAATCTATTTGAATAGTCGTGCTTACGGTTAAGAGCGAATGTAAGCTGATTTTTCTAGTAAAGTTTTGTCTGCCAATGTTTTGAGGAAAATGTTTAAGGGAATGAGAACCATTATTAAAGTCGGTCTTGCTAATTGACGGAAGGCCTTGGTGGTCTGGAACGGGTCTATATGACTGGGATGCCATCAGGGCATCATGGAGTAGGTTTTCTGAGAGAGAGTGAAAACTAAAATTGGATGGTTCCGATAAGGAGCCAATTGAAATAAAGATGTTGGTTTAGCTCTGGAATAAGCGAGATAAATGTTGTATCTATAACTTAAGAAACATATTGAAGAGGAAGATAAAAAGAAATTATTAATAAAATTAAAACTTTGTTATTATATTTGGATTGTTGCAAAGCATCTCGTCTCGGATCGAGACGATAATTCTTCAAATGAATTGTAAAAATCACACCTAGAGGTTACAAAATATTTTCAAATGAATGATTTACGAAATAAATCTAGCATTCTTTTGCAGCTTACATATTCATGTTTCCTATGACTTACGAGTATAAAATTATTCACCCTCGTTAATTTTATTGTTTTTCCTCCTCCTACTTAAGTCTCTAAATCCAAACCACTGTCTATAGATTTGGCGTACTAGTTATACTAAGTTTCATTGTCGTAGTTTTTTTAAAAGTTGTTACCAAACATCTATCCAACATGGTAATAAAATATAATGTATTTATTTAATTTTATAATAATTATTGTTTTATTACCGTAAGAAAGGTACTAATTCCGTTAGGAATGAATTGCCATCCTCAACAACACTTAGCACTTTGACTTGGTATCTACTGCTTTATTTTGGTAGTGGTCAAAATAAAGGACAAGGCTGGTCCAATGTACACAGCTTTGCCTTTTCTCTGCTGACATTTAGGGAGGGGCAAAGCAATTTGTACTTGCAAAAACACGCATGGGTGTGTTTCTTCAGATAAAAAGTATACAGAATGAGCTTGTTGGCTACTATGATATATAATTATGGAGCTTTAATTGTAAGTAAAATTGCAAGCATGACAATTGCAGAATTGGGCCATCCATGCGCAACCAAAAAAGGGTCCAACGTGATAAAAGAACAGCAGAAAGGAAGCCTAGACCTTCCTTTTCTTCACTTTTTAAGTGGACAGAAGACTACATGCACTGCTGCATCATTGTTCTTCATCTCCAGCCATGGAAACTGTCTCGAGTGTGCAAGTGTAGAGCCTACAGAGAGATTTCTGAACTGAAGTAACTTTGTTATCTGATAATTCTGAAACCTGCACTGCATTTGATCTACTGTTGAGCAGAATTTGCTATCAGGAAATCTATCAGTTATGCCATCGTTGCGTTTGCCAAGATTTGATGTCATAAGATACTACGACGATGATAACAGTGATACGGATATTTAGCATGTAGCTTGCAACCTTCAGATGATTGACCCGAATTTTAGCACTAACAAGCCATGAACCCTAAATCTATCTGGGGCTCATGGCATGTCCAAGTATATGATTTGCAGTTTTGCACTCAACAAAAGCATACAAGGAAAAGTTCTCAAAATTCCACTTGAGAAAAGAATGATAAATACTCTACTATAATGAGAATTATGAACATATGGAGCAGAAGGCATGGCTAGAGTATGTGCAAAGATCATAGATGATGCAGAATATAATCTAAGAGGCTGCCCTGATTCCATCTTGCAAACACATTCAGCAAGTATCACAGAACAAGCATGCTGCAAGATAATGGTGGGATTACAAGGTAGCAACCACCCATTGGTATTAAACTGACGATCTCCAACAACTAACAGATCAACTTCTCAAGTTAAAAACGGCTAGAGCTAACAAAGAGTTCAACTGAGACCTAACTAGATTCTGCTTTCATTTTCTCAGCATGTAAAGCTACAACAAGAGAGCCCCTTAAAACTCAATGCAGCAGATTGAGATCTTGACCATCGGCTCCCTTCTACGACCAAGGAGCCCCTCCTAAAATTCAATGAGACAGATCAAGATGTTCTGGACTGTCAGCTTCTAAAACCGAAGAGCTCCTAAAACTAACTGCAACAGATCAAGACGTTCCCGACCACCAGCCCACTTCCCTGGGTGTGAAACAGAATTCCTCAGCTGCAAGACCTTCTTGTGAGAATTGGAGTGTATGTTACTCACAAAAGTTGGACTATTAGCAGGCCTGTATTCTGGCAGCAGCCTGCCAGATTTGAACCTCACACCACAAGCATTGCATAGCGTCTTAGGCCCCAAGGGACCGGTTCTCCACTGTGGCGTCTTGTAGGACATGCAATGGGTGCACCTCTTCACTGGCTCCTCTGGTGGTAGCTCATCATTCACATACACAGCCTTCTTGATCTTCTTCTCATTCACATACACGGCCTTCTTGATCTTCTTCTTATCTCGCCATTTTCCTATGTCCTGTTCTTTGTCAATCTCTTGGCCATACCGCTTCTTGGAACTGGTGGTGAGCCCATTCCCTGCCTCAATCCTCAGACAACAAGCATTGCAGGTAGGCCCTGATGGACCATCCCACCACTGTGGTGATTGGCTGCACAAACAATAGCTACAATTGATCACCAGTTGCTCCTGCTGGAACTGCATTCCTGCACTCATCTTGTAATTCTTCTCTTCCTCCTTGTGTTCTTGCTGTTGGACAAGTTCTTCATCTTTGTCCTTCTTGGGGAGGATAAGCTCACTCTCTGCTAGCCAATCCTTAAGATCGAGTAGGAGTAGCGGTGGCTCAACAAACAGTGTGATACAATGTTGGTCATCAGTGTCGCTTACAACAGAGGCCAGGCTCCTTTTCTTTTTTCTTGCAATGGAAGATGAACGTGGTGGTAACTTTGGTTTTTCAGCACCTTGACTTGCCATTGTAATAGGCGGTAGTTCTGCACAGACAGGGTTTGTGCAGGATGCAGAGGTTGAGAAGCAGTCCTCTACATAGACAGAAAGCCACTCAATGCCACTTCCATCACTTTCCTGCAAAGTAAAGAAATGTTAGACAAGATTGCAATGGGCAAAACAATTATCTATCCATCTTTTCAAAACTAAATTACATAAATTGTGGAAGAATTATAGCTTTACAAAGCTCTTGTTCTACTACATTACAGCAAGGCATGCATGGAGGTCCACAATCAAAAAGGAAAATAAAAAAGAGCCGAAGCATGGTGCAATCAAATTCCCCAAAAGTTTTTCTGACAAAAAATCAGCAAAGATAAAATTCCAGTGGTCAGTATTAATTGTTTCTGGTACTCAGCAGGAACAAACTTGAAGTTCATATATTTCAAGCATCTAGAAATTTATGGCCCTTCAAAGATAAAAGGTGCTGCATCTACAATTTGTAATTGTGCCAAGGAATACAAAACTGCCAAAGCAATTTCTCTCAGTTACACTTACAGTTAAACACTATAGTGGGCAGTGGGCACACAATAGGATCAATTGCAGTAAATGCTTTAGCTGCAACAAACCAAATGAAACTCCAAATCGAAAGGGGGCTAGGTAACCACATTTCACATGGGGATACAGGCAGTAGGCCCTTTCTTGAATTCTAACAGTAAAAGTTTAGAATTACACAATAAAATTGAACAATCCCTAAAAGAAATAGGATAAAGCTCAGTGCGTCTTGTCAATGTTTCCGGCGACAATAAAGGATTTCACCCGAATTGACACAAAAAAAAAAAGAAGGCTGTGGCAATCTTGCATGCACATCATCTCAGTGACGAAAGAAGATTTTTACAACGGATATGTGTATGCTTGACAGTGATGGTAAGGAAATAACATATACACGTCGACATTGGAAGTCACAAAGCACACATTATTTTCTTACCCGTGAACTCACAATATAAAGACAACCAAAATGTCATGAACATAGCATAAACCCTGGTCTTGTGTATTTTCTTGCTGTCATTACAAGCTCTGCTGGAAAAGGGGCGGTTGAATTGCTCAACAACTGTAAATTTATTAATTTCTCCTGTGAACCAAATACTCTTTCCAATAGATAGGAAAGGTGAACAGATGGGGAGAGTAAAATAGTACAATAAACGCAGGAAAATCCTCCATTTTCATCTTTGCGGACATAATAGCGGAGAAAATTCATATAAAGGGTAAAGAACATTAGTGAAAAAAAACACCAAACCCTAGGTCCAAGAACAATAATCTCAAGAAATTAGGGAAGAAGAGGTCACCAGAACCACAATTCTAGTACCAAAACCCCCCAAACCCCCACACCAAAACTCCCCAAGAAATCCCCCAAGAAAACATTCAATACCCCCAAGAAACAAACCATCTTCCTCTCCAATTCCTCCCCTCGCGGAAGAGCAACCAGCCGCAACCCCACCCCACTACGCCCGGTCCTTGGCCAGAAAAAAATTGTACCAAACCAAAGCGCACACACGCACACAGCAAGAAGAAGAAAGGGGGAAAGGGAGAAGCTAGCTAGGAGCTCCGGAGCACTGACCATGGCAGGCTCGTGCGGGAACAAACCCCCCAGCGAGGAGGCGGCGGCATTCGGCGGGTGCATATCCATGCCCAGCGAGGAGGAGGCAGCCGCACGACGGGGCAGAGAGAGAGGAAGAAGAGCGGTAGGTTTCCGCTGGAGAAGAGAGGGGAGGGTTTGGTTTTTATCTGAGCCGGATTGCTCTGGCTTGAGCCCAGCCGGCTGTTCGTTAGCCGCGTAGGAGCCGAGCCGTTAAGGGCGAAGCTGAGACGAGGTCAACGAGAATGTAAACACAGATCAACACTGTAGTTGATGTCTTTTTTTTTTCTCGACGATTATAAAGTGCGTGTGATTTATTTTATCAATCTACGAATTTCTTCAATTATTTTTTTATAATAAAATTCCTCCGAATTTCTTCAATTATTTTTTTATAATAAAATTCTTCCGATTTTTTACTTCAAAGAAGCTAGAACGTAAAATTTTATGGGACTTATATAGTAAATAATCCTATGTAACCTTTAAAATAAAAGATTATTTTCTACTATTTCCTTTGAAATTTCGCTAGAATAGATCAGAGTAATTTTAGAGAAAAATGTACGTAAGGTCTCACCTCATGTTTTCTTACTCTTGTGTCATTTCTACGTTTTTTCTATATGCCAATCAAACTACGGTTTAAATATTTGATGTGTTTTAAAATCTCGTAGAAATTGAATAAGTATAACATTATATTTATATGTTTTTTATATTTGTGTTATCGCAATCCTACGTTTTAAATAGCCCTTATTCTGAGCACGTACTCACCGTAACTGACGAGCTGTGGGCTGTGGCTTAGACTATGCTCGAGCCTGGAACGAACTGAGCTTGAACGTGTGTTTAGATTGTTTCTAAACCCTGGATATATATATCTAGTACAATGAATGCGTAAATCTGCAGCAAATCTGGTTTGTTTTCATGTTCCTTCTCCCATTCAATTCAGTCATTGCACTTTTTCCATGGAATAAATTTCACAGAACTTTAATAATTAGTTCAAAAATATCATTTTGTTACAATTTTTGCTATGTATTTTAAAAAACTACAATAGTAGCAAAAATTTTATCAAAAAACTACAACTTTATTCTTTATATGTGTATGACGTCTAGCCCCATTTACAACATTAGTATTTCATGTGTATAACACCTGGGTCTAAACTTATCAGACAAACAAAATTACAGCTAATACAATTATAATGTCCGTTCTCTGAAATGACTAAATCTATAGCAATTTAGTAGTTTTGACAAATTAGTTGTAGTTTTTTATTTCATTTATTATGTTTGACGCCTGACTAGTTTTGCTGCCAAGTTTTCATACTGCCCTCCCTCCATTTCTGCTCTTCATATCCTATCTACATAAGCAACCTCATTGTGTGAGCCAACCTCCTCCCCTCCAAAAAGGATAGCACAAACTGCTACAGATCTTTTTGGCCTTTCCTTGCTGAAGAAAAAGAGGAGGTGAATCTGAATATATACTCCATGACCTTTTTGCTACTTTGATCTATGGCTTTACCTGCTCTTCAGGCAATTGAACTTGTACTGCTACTACACTTCATCTTCCAAGCTTTTTCACAACAATGGTGCTTAGCTGTTTTCAAAGAAACTATGCATTAGTGTTGTTTGAAAAAAAAAAGTATAATCGTATTTGTCAAGGTGACAAACTGCGTGTGCAGAGCCTATTAGTTGTTACTGACCTGAATAGCATTAACAGAAGCATATAGCTGGATGCCATGAAGACAGTTTGGTCACACTCCATGAGCAGGAACACACAGGTATCCTTCCTTGCAAATGCAATGCAACAATGGTCAATTGCAATACTTCTCTTCTACAAGGAAATAAAGAGGTTTCTTTTTTGGTTCAGTGATTATTAAAAGCAAGTTTTCCATCATCAATTCTTTTAAATAACCACTTTACAATGTTGGCGTGTGATCGTTGTTTTTTTTAGGCGGAAGGTAGGAGCTATGCCGTTTTATATTGGTAGAAGTAGAGAAAAAAGATGTTTTACATAGCTGTTACATGCAGCGCAAAGGAACAACTAAATATCTTTGGTCAAAGCCATAATCAAAAGTTGTGTTCGAACTAGTCGTTTCTATGTGCTAGGTCGTGAGCATATAATTCTTGCATAATTGCAAAAGCAACCTATTCTTCAATTTGGCTTGTGTCCTGTGGAAAGTTCTTCTGTTACTCTCTAGCAAGATGAATCACCAAGTTGTAATTTAGACTCCTATACACTTCTTTCTCATGTTCCTTGGCTTGAGTATGGTCAGAGCAAACCATTGCTCGTTAAGGCTTGTGTGTTGTGTCAGGTCCTGTAGGTGAGAAAGTGTTCTCCATTGGCAAATTTTGTCCTAGACCTTTACCATAAATTCACATTCTTTGAACAAGTGATCTGTCGATTCGAAAGCTTCGTTGCAAAGGCGGCAGATCCATTCGCAGGGCTAGTGCCTTCGTAATAAGTTATTGGCCGTGAGTGCTCTTTGGTGTATTATGAGCCATCCAAAAAACTTGTGCTTCGATTGAGCTTGTGCCTCCCACAGGCCATTGAAATTGTTGTGAGTAATCAAACCTTGGAATTGCATTATATAAGCACTATTTGCTGAATATTCTCCATTGGCCGTCCCTTTTTACGTTATGTCATCTTAAGCATTTGGGTCCAGGGTGACTTGTTGTAGGAGGCCTCCTAGAGTTACAAATTCGTTGATCTCCTTAATGCTGGATATAGCTGAGAGTGTGGAGTGTGGAGAGCCACGCATTGTTTGCCATCTCAATTTTTAGTGTCCTGTTTTTTTTCTTTTTGAGATCTTGAAAAGAGATGGAGCTATCTCCTTTAGGCTTTTGTTCTGCAGCTAGTAGTCATTCCAAAATTTGATCTTCTCTCCATCTCCTGTGGTGATCAAGGTGCAGGCATTAAAAAGGTTATCGTCTATTTTGTCACAAAGGATGCTCATACCAGCCTATGGTTTTTCGGGATCTTTCCACTAGAACCAAAGCCACTTTAATCTTAGGGCTCTCACAAATTTTTACTGTTCAAGGATTTCTAGGCAACCTAGAGATCGTGGCCAGCAAATAGTTTGCCAATTAACAAGGCAGTGCCCTCCACTAACATTTTGTGGGTCGTCACCTTTCCAAAGAAATGATCATCTGATCCGGTCTATTCTCCTGCTCGTCCATTTTGGCATTGGCAAAATCGTGAGATGGTAGGTTGGGAGAGAAGAGAGGACGGATTTTACTAGCGTCTCTCTATCAGACGATGTGAAGAAGCGGCCTTTCCGTCGAGGTAATCTGGAGCTAAACATGTCGAAAAGTGGTTGATAATCGACCTTTTTTTCAGCTTTTTGTAGCGGAGAGGTTAGTCTAGGTATTTGCATGGCAATGTTGATACCTTTCCAGGGAAATTTCTAAGGAGTGCCTCTACATAGCTTCTGAACTAGAAAGCCAGAACCAGAACCAGATATAGAGTTGCCATTTTGAGATCCATATCAGACCACCAGCTACAAAAGGCAGAGTTAAGATAGATTTGTTAGACAGACCACTGGTCTGAATTGTATATATATAGACCTGATCCCCCTTTATACATTTGAGGGTCTTAGTCACTATACACATTCTACATGTTATCAGAACAAGTCTAGATATCTTCGGCGTGCTAGCTTCTTTCTCCGACGAGTCGACTCTTTCCTCCTCCTCATCGACGTCTTCTTCCCATTGCCGACCCTCTTTCCAGTACTCTCCTCGCTCTCTCGCCCCCGTTTCCTCTTCTCCTCGTCTCTTCCACAGTCACCTTCTCTTCCCCGTTCCACCTCCGGGCGACTAGGCGACGGTCTCGATCCGCCTCCTCGTCTCGCCTCGCACCCATCTCCGCTCTTCTTGCTTTGTGCATCTCTCCTTCTATAACGCTGACGCACCTCCACGCTCGTTGTCTCCATCGGCTGAACTCGTCCGCCCTTCCATCGGCTAGACCTGTCCAGCCCTCCATCGGCTGGAACCCTCCCTCAGTTCTTGCCTTTTTCGACACGCTCAATGGCTCTCGGACGCAAACCTTCTCCCCTCACGTCCGAGCCAGTCAAACGTGTCTGCGTGTCCACGGACACGAATCCCTGCCTCCCGGACGCGAACATATTCTCTTCGCGTCCAGCCACTCCCCATCTTTTTCGCGTCTGTCCCACTCCTTAGCCTCCACGAGTCCATGGACGTGAATCTTCGCACGTCCGTGACCCAACTACTCTCTGACCCACCCACTCTGTCACCATCTTTTTCCTCACCTACTCCGCTGCCTACTCCCTATCGGCCAACCACTCCTCATCGGCTGGCCGGCCCACTTCCCATCGGCTTCTCACATCCTTGATCGGCCAATCCGTCCTCTCATCGGCTTCTCCCTCCCATCGGCTCTTTACTCCCGTTCTCTCGTCATGGCCACTGAGTCCGCTCTCAGCTCTGGCACTCTCCTAGTCGCCGAGTCTGCTCCGACCCTCGGTGCCTCAGACCACACCTCGGGCACCACCTTGCCAATCTTCTCCCCTCCTTACGCTGCTGTGAACGTGAAATCTCACGTTTCTATCTCCCTTGACCTCAACGTCAATTATTCCAAGTGGATTTTCTTCTTCAAATCTCTCTGTGGAAAATTCGGCCTCCGGTCCCATATTGATGGCTCCGCTCCACCTTGCCCCGATGATCCTCAGTGGGACATCGCCGAGTGCTGCGTGCGCAGCTGGCTACTCGGCTCGGTCGATGACTCTGTCCTCGACCTCGCCATGGACGATACCGATCCCACCGCCCGGGATCTCTGGGTGACCATTAAGCGAATCTTCCTGGCCAACAAGCAGCCTTGCGCCATCTTCCTCCTCAACGAGTTCCACTCTATAGTACAAGGCGACTCCTCTGTCTCCTCATACTGTTAGCGCCTCAAAGTCAAGGCTGCTACTCTCCGGGACGTTGGCCACCCTATGGCCGATTCTCAACTCGTCCTCGCCCTTCTGCGAGGCCTCAATCTCCCGCTTCTCCAACACCATCGATGACATTCTCAACGCCACACCTCTTCCATCGTTCGCCCGGGCTCATGACATGCTAGTTCTTAAAGAACTCCATCTGGCCAATGATGAGAAGACAGTGGCCCATACCGTTCTTCTTGCCGCAGCCGATAATGACTGCCGAGCTTCTTGTGCTGCCCTTTCCTCCCACGGTTCTGGTGGCCATGGCTCCGGCCACAGCACCACAACCTGCATCGGGAAAGGCAAGGGCAAAGGCAAAGGCAGGACCTGGCAGGGTCCGACGCCCTCACAACCTACCTCGGTCCCTGCCCACCCTACCGGTCTCACGGGTTCGTGGCTCTGCTACAACCCCTGGGCGCCCCAGCCCCAGCCACGCAGCCCCATCGGCTGGCAACCCGGAGTACTCGGCGCCAATCCCCAGGCTCACCTGGTATCGGCTCCCGTTCTGCCGCCTCAGCCGATGCTACCGACTCCACTTACCCAGTTAGTTCCCTCTTAGAACCAGACTAGCCTCGTCGCTGCCCTCAACCAGATGACGCTCCAACCACAACACCCTTGGGTGCTGGACTCTGAGGCGTCTTCACACATGGCGTCATCGGCCGGTATACTTCGCTCCTATCACCCCTCTTCCTCCCTTTTTGTCACCATCGGCAATGGTCACTCTCTTCCTGTCCAATGCCGAGGTGACTCCTCTCTGTCTACATCCAGCACTAACCTCCCCTTACACAATGTTCTTATTGTTCCTTCTCTTATTCACAATCTTATATCTGTTCGCCAATTCACAAGAGACAACACCGTGCCGACCAGGTCTCCTCCACTGTCCTCTCCATCGGCCCTCATCGGCCGCTGCTGAGGAATTACCCTTCACATATCCCACCACTACTCGGTCCGATGTTCCCACCATCGGACCCCCATCGGACCCACCTCCATCGGCCGATACCGATCCTATTTATCCTTCAGCCGATACCGTTCCCTCTCCATCGGATACCCCACTTCCATCGTCTCCTCAGTTTCCATCGGCTCCCCTCACCCTATCGGCTGATCCATCTCTATCGGACCGATCGGAATACTCGGCCCACCCGACCTCATCGGCTCAGGCTGATCTAATTCCTCTTTTTCCTCTCGTCTACAGTCGCCGACTCGAAGCCGATGATGCCCCTACCTGACCAGTTCTTCCCATTACTCCCACACCACCATCGGCTCCAGTTCCCTCTACCTCTCATATGGTCACCCGCTCCCAGACCGGGTCTCTCCACCCCACTCAGCGCTATGGTCTCTCCGCCATCCACAGCTCTATCTCGCCCATCCCGGTGACTTCTCGCTCAGCCTTGGCCGACCCTTAGTGGCGCGCGGCCATGGCCGACGAGTACAAGGCCCTAATGGACAACGAGACCTGGCGCCTCGTTTCCCAACCTCCCGGCGCCAACATTGTGACCGGTAAGTGCATTTTCAAACACAAATTTCACGCCGATGGCTCCCTTGCCCGTCACAAGGCTCGCTGGGTAGTCCGGGGTTTCTCCCAACGACCCGGTGTCAACTACGACGAGACTTTCAGTCCCGTTGTCAAACCCGCCACCATCCGAGTCGTCCTCACCTTGGCTGCCTCTCGCTCCTGGCCGATCCATCAACTAGACGTGAAGAACACCTTTCTCCACGACCACCTGACGGAAACAGTCTACTGCCAGCAGCCCCCAGGCTTCGTCGACCCTTTTCGTCCCGACGACGTCTGTCTCCTTCAACGCTCTCTCTACGATCTCAAACAAGCCCCTCATGCCTGGTACTAGCGCTTTGCTGCCTATCTTCGACACATCGGCTTCGTGACCTCTACGTCCGATAGTTCCCTGTTCACTTTCCATATCGGCTCCGCCACTGCCTATATACTTCTCTATGTTGATGACATTTTCCTTACAGCGTCTTCGACATCTCTCCTCGACCAGATCATAGCCTGACTCCACTCTGAATTTACCATGACCGATCTTGGTCCTCTCCACCATTTCCTTGGCATCTCCGTAACCCGCTCTACCCACGGGCTCTTTCTTTCCCAACGCCAGTACGCCATCGACCTCCTCCAGCGTGCGAGCATGACTGATTGTCACCCTACGGCCACCCCGGTCGACACTCGAGCCAAACTCTCCGCTGTCGATGGCGCCCTCGTTGCCGATCCTTCTCACTATCGGAGTCTTACCGGGGCTCTCCAATACCTCACACTCACCCGACCCGACCTCACGTACGTTGTCCAGCAAGTGTGCCTCTTCGTGCACGCTTCGCGCGAACCTCACCTCGCGTTGCTCAAGCGCATCCTACGCTACGTGAAGGACACCCTCTCCAGTAGGCTACATCTCAGCTCTAGCCCCATCGACTCCCTCACCACGTACTCCGACGCGGACTGGGCAGACTACCTCGACTCTCGACGCTCTACGTCCGGCTACTGCGTTTACCTCGGTGACACTCTCGTATCCTGGTCCTCAAAACGCCAGACTATAGTGTCTCGGTTCAGCGCTGAAGCCGAGTATCGCGCCGTCGCCCATGCCATCGCCGAGTGCTGCTAGCTTTGCCAGCTTCTCCAGGAGCTCCATGCACCCCTCTTCACCGTGACCGTCGTCTACTGCGATAATGTTAGTGCCGTCTACATGACTGCCAACCCGGTCCATCACCGACGCACCAAGCACATCGAGATCGATATCCATTTTGTCCGTGACAGGGTCGCATTAGGACAGGTTTGGATACTCCATGTACTATCGGCACATCAGTTTGTCGATATAATGACCAAAGGCCTGCCCACGCCTTTGTTCATTAATTTTCGGTTCAGTCTCTGCGTCCGTTCCCCTCCCGCTACGATTGCGGGGGGTGTTAGATAGACCACTGGCCTGAGTTGTATATATATATACCCGACTCCCTTGTATACGTTTGAAGGTCTTAGTCACTGTACATATTCTACAAGATTTAGCAAGCTTTTCAGATGACACTAGCTTCCATCAGCATTTCATCCTCCTTGCCTTGAAACTCCATCCATGTTGAGCACCATAGATCTCACTTGCAACTCGCCTTAGAAACCTAGCCCACTCCTGAAGACTTCTTGCTTCTGTCTCCTTGTTTTGCAAGATGCCCCAATTGGAGATGTAGTGAGCTAACTGGAAAATGACTTCAATAGGATCTTTAGGCCAAATATTTTCAAAACAAGCTCTGTTTCTGAGTTTTCAGATTGACCATAAAACTGCAACAACACCCACTACCATAAGTTTCTTTGTCCTCTTGTTGAAATTATTTAGCCGATTACCCATTAGATTTTGCATTCCACTTGGTATTTCACATGCCAACACACAGTTCAGAACATTCCACACAAATCTGGCCAAATGACATTGGAAAAACAGATGATCAACAGTCTCTTCTTTATAAAAGAATTGACACTTATTGTTACCTTTTTTCCATCCTCTTTTAATGAGATTATCTTTGGTCAAAATACTATTTCTGAGAGCCAACCAAATAAAGACTTTGATTTTTACCAGAATCTTAAATTCCCACATCTTTTTAAAAGGGTATCCACTTTCCTGTATTTTGATGGCATGATAGAAAGATTTTACTAAAAAGGTCCCATTTTTTGCTAGTGTCCAGACTAGTTCGTCCGTTTGATTTTTTAATTTAATTTCTTCACAACACTTTTAACCTTTTTTCCCATTTTACTGCTATTTCCCCTATCAAAGACCTTCTAAACCTGAACCAAAGACTTGTTACCAATCCACTTATCTTCCTGAAACAAAGTACACTTCCCATCGCCAACTATTCTTTTACAGTATTTTAGAAATTCATCTTTGATTTCCATTAGGCCAGTCCAAAAATATGAGTCTCTAGCTTTGTGTTTGACCTGAGACAAGGTTTTGTTTTTCAAATATTTATTAATGATCTGTTCAAGCCATAAACCCTTTTCATTTTCCAACTTCCAAAAACCATTTACCCAACAAAGCAATATTCATTGTTTCGAGGTCAAGTGCCCCAAAAACCCCCTGGTCTTTTGGCTTGCAAATCATAGGCCGCCGTACCAAGTCATATTTTCTGATGTCCTATCCTCTTGCCACATAAATCTAGCTCTAAAATAGTCTATTCTTTTTTTTTCACTCCTTGAGGAATACTACTTAGACTAGAGTTTATCAGAGCTAATCTTCCTTCTGTTGCCAATAGCCCAACTTGATTTCCATTTTGTTTTCAGATGCAAGCTAAATGTTATAGCTGAGTTTTAGCATGCCTCTGTATGTTTAAGTATGGCAAAGCAAAGCTCTTTTGTTCCACTGACATGACATATGGGCGATTTCCAGAATGTGATGTTCAGAGAAGGATATACACTAAGGTGAGTACTTGCTTGTTTTGTGATCTCCATATTCTTTCTTGGTTGCATTATAGTATTATACCATTGGCTGCTTTTGGTGTGTAGTGAATCTGTAGCCTCCTCTAGCAAAAATCAGACCTCCGCATGTACATTTGTTTGATACATGCGAATTTTTACCCTGCAGATTTCAGATTATTCAGGGCAGACGCTGAAACACCTCTTCAGTCACTTGAAACAATTCTGTACACAAGGATCGTGATGCTAGATCACCATTCCTTACTATCACCATCATTAATTGTCTGCGCGGTTGTGCCACGACAGACGTGCTTACCAGTTCAACTTTACTGTTGTTCTCTTATATAGAAGTATACTGCAAGTGGGAGCTTGACATATCACATTCCGGAAGAGGCTTAAAGGTCTTTCTTTACCCACCAATTCGATCTGTAATACTCAGAAGCTGCTAACCATGTCGGTTGCTGCTTGAATAGTTGATTCAGGGATTCAGATGTTGGATGGTGTTTTGGTGTGGATTTGAGTGAGTTCTAGCAATCTTGAGTCTGTTGTGTACTGTAAACAAGGAGCATATATATATATATACCCAGTAGACTTTGCTTTTTTTGTGTGTGCGCGCGTGTATGTGTTGAAGCTTAATAGAAGCTGGGGACATGTATAAAAAGAAGAGGTTAAAACTACGGTCCAGCCTTATGTTTACTCGTGCAATCATTTTTTTTTCTTCCAAAACAAAACTTACTATTAAACTTCAGAGACATGTGCAATATCTGGTGGCCGAAATAGTTTCACTGCCTATAGTCATGTCAGATTTAATCAAGCTGTATACTCACTTGAATTTGCATGAAACTATTGATCCGATTATATTCCTCACAGTAATGCAAGAGAAGCAAACTAATATTTGACTGTCATGTTTCTCTTGACAGTGTCAGAAACCACAACTTAATTTCATCCAGCAACAACGAGCATGTGCTCAGACTCGCCGTGGCACCGCCATTTGCGACGCTCGGTGTCGAACGAGTATGCGCTGCCGCCGGTGGTGGACACGAAGATGGTGCGGCAGTCGGGGTGCACCGCGTAGGCGGTGACGGCCTCCTCCTCGCCGAACGGCGGTGGCGCAGTAGCAGGCACGTTCTTCCAGGACCAGTGGTAGTGGCGACCCGGCGAGGAGGAGAACGACGACGAGGGCGACGCGTAAGGGTCGCGCGCCCACGACAGCGCCTCGAAGGGGGCCGGCAGGAGCCAGCCGAGCGACGTCAGCGCGTACAGCTCTCGCCGCGCCTCGCTGCCACCGCCGTCCTCCACGACGACGGCTTGGGGATAATGCCGGCCTCGTCGTCGACGTCGAGCCTGTGGATGCTGTAAGCCTCGTCACAGCCGTCGAGCACCAGGTAGAGGTGCTTCGTCGTCTGCGCCGGCCGCCGCGCCCTCTTACTGGCGCGGCCATCAGCCTCGCCGCCGTCGTTTCTCCGCCGCCTAGACATCCCGGTGATCGGTCCATCCACTTTGGAGTCTGATCACGTGAATATAAATAGCTAGTCCAAGGCTGCTGCTCCGATTCGGAAACGAATTTTTTTTAAAAAAAAAACTCTCCTTTTTAAGGGAAAAACGGAATAAAAGACTGCATCAAACTTTAATGGGAAAACGGAATTTAAAAAAATTCTGAAAATAAAAAACAATGCACCAGCCGGGAATCGAACCCGGGTCTGTACCGTGGCAGGGTACAAAGAAACAAAGTTAACTCCGTAATTACCAGTAATGTGATCTGCCTTAGCAACAAGATTATAATAATCGTATTATATTTGATGCCACGTGTGGGAATCGTTCGAATCAGCGTAAGTAGCATACGTATATCTTCGGAGTGTTTGCTTGCTCGCTCGATGGATCGCAACCACATGGCAAATAGGCAGTCGTATCGTATCATACACGTACGTGCGCCTAGAAAACGAAGCCTAACAGCAGCATGGACTCACTGCCTAGCCACAATTCACGTGCTACTCGACAAATTTAGTGGCTATGAAATTCCGCTAATCTAATTATTTCATCTAGCTACACGCTTCGTTCGCTGTAGAGTATACATTTTGTATGCTGTACTAGTTCAGTAGTACGTAATCACAGAGAAAACATTTCGGAGAAAATATGAGCCCAACCAACATCGCGCATTTCAGAAGAAGATACTATCACGTTCTTTTCTGCTTAATGGAATGCGCACGTTTCTAAAAAAACTCTCTATCTATGAGTTTATTATAAAACTTTTTTTTAACATTATAGTGTTTAATTCATTTATTTCTACTCACGAATAATTATTACAATTCATCGGCTATTCAGAAAAAAAAGGCCAATATGCATTGCATCTATATATGTACTCCTCTATGTACATTTCGGAAGGACATACTGCTACATTGACAAGTCATATGCTACAAACCATTGCATCTGCATTTCTGCATGAACCAAAAAACATGCAATTAATAACTAATCATCCAATTAACACTTGACACCCACCAACCAATGTAGCATCAACTTTGCAATTCAATTTGCAAAGAACCAAAAAAAAATATGGTCAAGGCAATGGCGTGAGAATGGCGAGCCTGACGCAGAGGAAGACGAAGTAGATGACGAGGAGGCCCACCCCAAGCACCGCGTCCAGCCGCATCCCCCTCGCCGGCAACACCACCACCGCCCACACCAGCGCGGTGGCGAGGAACCCCACGGCCACGTACACCGCCGCCCCGGCCGGGACAGCGTATGGCTCCGGGTGGCGCGCCCCGGCTGCCACCGTCAGCGACAGCCCGAGCCCCACCACCGTGTTGAACGCCGGCCCCGCGTAGCAGCCGGCCAACGCCGTCTGCGCGCCGGCGCCGTCGCCGCCGCGCTGCATGGCCAGCGCCACATCCGCCACCAGATCCCCCAGCGAATTCCCCCACGCCAGCACCGTCACGCCCAGCACGCCGGCCTCCACGCCGGCCGCCACGCCGATGGAGACCAGCAGGGACACCAGCTCACGCGCGAGCACGTACGACCAGAGCACCGACATCAGGAACCCGCCGGCGAGCCACGGAAGGCGGGCCCACCGGCTCTTGGGCGGGCAGGAGGCGTCCGTGGTGAGCGTGGCGGCGGCGGCGAGGAGGATGCCAGCGAGTAAGGCGGAGAGGAGGAGGTGGGGGGTTGTTGTGGTGGGCGCAGTGATGGCGGCGAGGAGAGGGGAGAGGAAAGCGGAGGCGACCGCGTTGGGCTTGGACCACCGGTGCGCCGCGATGTCCGGGATGGTGAGGCGGCGCGGGAGGTAGAGCGGAGAGTGTAGGAGGTCGACGAGGCGGCGCGCGAACGTTCTTGGCGCCGCGTCGGGCTTGGAGGAGACTGGGAGTGGAGGTGGTGAGGCGTCCTCGTCGTCGTCGAGGAGGAACGGCGCGGCGAGGTGGGAGGTGGGTTGCTTGCTGTCCTCGTCTTCGGCGGAGGCGGCGCAGCAGTGCGAGGTCCAGACGAGGAGGACGTAGCCGGCGTAGAGGGAGAGGAACGACGCGGCAGCCCAGACGGTGACGGCGCCGGTGAGCAGTACGGCGAGGAGGTAGCAGAGCGCCACGAGGAGGAAGCACACGTCGCGCACGAACCCACGCCGCTCGATGGTGACCGATCCACGAAGCCCGGCGACGATGGCGACCACGCCGGCGACGACGGTGGACACGAACAGCGCGCCGCCGAGCACGCCGCTGAGCCCGACGTCTCCGGCGTCCTCCCCGTCGCCGCCGCCCGCGCCCGCGGCGAACGCCACCACGCTGGAGAGCACGTCGGGCGCGCCGTTCCCGAGCGACAGCAGCGTGACGCCCGCGATAGCCGGCGGCAGGCGGAGCACGGCGGAGAGCCCCTCCAGCGAGGCGCAGAAGTACTCGGACGCCGTGTCGCCGAGGAGGTAGAAGAGCACGAGCAGCCACAGCGCGAGCACCGCGTAGCCCACCCATGGCTCCCGCCCGAACCCGCAGTACAGCACCCGGAGGTAGTCCACGTACCCCTCCGGCGCGCACGGAGGGTGCGTCCGCAAATACCGGCACCTCGCGCCATCATCGTCCAGCGCCTGCATCTCCCTGCAGCCACCGGAGGACGAATCCGGCGACGACAAGCTCGCCGCCGCAACACCACTGAAGATTTCAACCTCATTGCGCGTAGCGAGGAGCACGGAGAAGACGACTGCGAGAACCAAGAACGCGGCGCCGGCGCCGGCGGCTGCGGCGGCATTGCGCCTTCTTCGCTGGTTCAGCATTCGCAAGAAGGCCGCCATGGGAGAGGACAGAGAAAGATTGGAGCTTTGTGATGATTGGGAGAGAGTAGTTAGGCTACGATTTTGATGGCATGGCCACAATTGAAATGTGAAGAAAAAGCTGGGAACTTGTAGTTGTCTTGTAGTTTTTTTTTTTTTTTGCACCGGAAATGTAGTGTTCTTGGTTGGTCTATAGAGAGATGGAAGTTTTGCTCTTTGATTTGCTATGTGTTTGAGCTTTGTTTCAGAGTTTGTGTGGAAATTGACAGGAAAATGTGGAGCTATTAGGACAAGTGGCAGCTCGTTAGGTCCCTCAACCTCAGGGTAGCTGAATCATCCATCACATGACCTTGATACTTACCCTACTCTTCTTCTGAATTCCTCTTCTTTTTTTTTCTCTTTGGCCTAAATTATCACTTGTAGTGGTTGTGTGTAATTGTGTCAACTTATATGTCATATTATATTATGTTCATGCAGTACCATTTGGCATTTTCATAAGTCGTTGTGTCTAGTAAGCAAATGATTTATCTAGTAAGCAAAAGCAACATTGCTGTTTAGATGTTGGAAGAGAGATACTGCTACTCCAGTAGTAGTACTAGTACCATCTAGTTCACTCATATGGTGGTTTAATAATTGGTGTGGCTAATTCAATCACTTGCTGTGGTGGTGTATAATTGTGTCATATTGAACTATCTTGATGCAGTACCATTTGGCATTTGATAAGTCATTGTTATGTAACTTATCTAGTAAGCAAAAGCAACATTGTTGGACTAGTACTTCAAGGTTTGGGAGAGAGATGCTGCATCTCCTGCTTCTCTGATCCCATCATGCATACTAGTAGTACTTTCTAATGTAGCAGTAGTCTCATGTATAGTTCACTCATCTGGAGGTATAATAATTGGTATGGCTAATCAATAGCAGGTGAGTTAGATTGGAATATCAGCTGAAATATTTTTTTCAGACAGAGAGGAAAACATCTCCCCATTCTATTCTCTTAGGGTGGAAATATAATAATTAGTATGTTGCCCTCTTTTTATCTGCTTCATCTTATTGTTTTACGAATTATTTGTTCTATGTCGTTAAAAATACGTTTTTTCAAAGAATTTTCTCCTACCGTATTATAAGGACCACATTTGTTAAGTTTATCTTTTAAATATTTAATTTATCTCTATAATTAAATAGATAATTCATATCAATAATCAATTAAATAATATGTTTCAACTAGGCTGGCTATAGAAATTCAGTGGGGTGATTGTCACACCTGACACCACCGAAAACCAGTACCAGATATAACGTGCCGCCGAGAACAACAAATCATCCCTAACAGAATCACGTGTTGATGCTAATCCTAGAATTCTAAGCTAACATCCATGATAACAAAATAGTTATCATTAAAAAACTAAACGAATACATTATATTTTATTATTACTATCATGTCAGGTAGATACTTAGCAACAACTATCAAGAAAAACTATAATAGAGAAACTTAGCACGGCTAATATACCAATTCACAAGTAATGACTTGGGTCTAGGGATAAAACAAAACTTCTCAGTATCTTTAACCTGAACTTAAGGAGCAAGAAAGAAAACAACAAATTAGAGGGTGTGAGTACTTTAGTATTAAGTCATGGAAAACCTAAGTATATAGGTTGCAAAAAAAGACTAAGTTTATTTTGTAAATTTTTTGTTTGAAAATATTTCGTAATCTCTAAGTTTTAGTTTCACAATTTATTTGAAAAGAGGATAACAATCCACATAATAATAAAGTTTTAGTTTCATCAATAATTTCTTTTCATTTCCTATCTCTTCCATAAACATTATTTCTTAAGCCATGTATATAACATTTATCTCTCTCCATTCAGAGTTAAAATAACATCTTGCTTTTTATTGGCTCCTTGAAACCACCGAAGCATTAGTTTTCATTTCCTCTCGAAAAGCCTATTCTATAAGCCATCACGGTATCTCGGGTCACACAGGCCCGTTTCTGATCACCAAGATCATCCGTAAGTCATTAAGTCCGACTATAGTAACAATTCTTAGTCTCACAAATATTTTTTATAAAACATTGGCAAATAAATGTATACTAGAAGAATCATCTTACATTCACTCTTAACTATGAACACGACTATTTGAATATTTTAACCTCTGCAGAGTTTATATGTTTTACCCATATGACATAAAACTGGCACCGAATACCTGTTAGCACCAAAAGTTTGTGACAATGACTTTTCAAAGCTAACCCATAAATATCACATATCACATAATTGGGTTAAATATCTTAAAACCGAGTATTAGGTAAGTCTCATGTCTTTATCTATTCATGACACACTAGGGATATCTTCTATACCCAACTAATTAACTTAAAAGAGGCTAGAATAACATCCATCTCATGCAATAAAGATCAACAATTCCATATTACCATCCTCAGCGTTTCACAACTATTGACATATAAAATTTTCATATTTTAGCTAATTATTTAGCCAAGAGCATCCTATAAATACTCATGTGGTCATACTCAGATGTCATTCCCTAAAAAATCAGTCCTTACATGTTATTACAAAACCAGGCCATACAGGCAAGGTTACGTATCGCGGGTTTTTACAAATACTGTTTCTTTTCAAACCCACTGACTCCACGACATTCTCCATCCAATTATTGGATCAGTTAAGATGGTATGACTATGCTCGACCTGCAATTTCATTTCATCAACTCATTCATGACCATACATCCTCTCTGCTACAAGATGAACAAATTGGCAAATTGCCTAGCCAATGCATGGACGACATGCATTCCATGAACAAGAACATCCAGGAGATGCTACTGTCAGATTGTCAGCACACGGATGAACAGCCATTAGCCTCAACATCCATCCATCTAATCGAGGTCTCAACATCAGGAGATGCTGCTGTCAGACTGGAACCACACAGTAAGTAATTCAGATAAGCTATCACAGGTGATTATATCTTCTCCTGCTCCATGAGTTACAGTAGGATCATCAACACCCTATAACACTCTCGGCCTCTGCATAACAAAACTTTCATTAGCCTTTCATTGTCATCTCGATGTGATTTACTGAGTTCAATCAAGCTTCTATTATCATAAACACCGTGTCTCTTCACTTCCTCAGTCAAGTTCTTATGAAAGATCAAGATTATCATCTCAGGAAGGAGCCACCCTTTGCGACTTAAGTTTCTGATTGAGCAGGAATGAGAATTCTGGTTAGGAGTGCCTGTCTGTCAGAAATGATGAACACAATGAATGGTGGGTACTAAGCTTGTGATCACTAGACTGACTTTTTTTTAAGTAGTCTGGTACCCTGGTCTAGGACTATTCATTGAGTCACAGCTTGGAAATTGTCCTAACAAGCTGGGGACCTCTTTTGTACAGTTGATTGATTTCTCACATGATCTTGTCTTCTACTCTGAATTTTCTGAAATTCCTTAATTACTTGAATGAGCCTTTTTTCTTGAAATTCTTGAGACATTCCTACTAATTTCCGCGTTCCGATAAAGACTTCATACCATCATACGCCTGATCCCACTTGTTAACTGTGCTCCATTATGCAAGGAACTTTATCCAGCAAGTACAATCATCCGGAACAATATCTTTAGAGAGGGTGACCAGAGTGTGAACAAATCAGAAGCTTGTACTAGTATAAAAAAAATCTGCAGAAATTGATACACCCAAAGATAGACTGTATATAGACCCAATCCTTATATAGTGGTAAGATCTTAATTTTATTGTATATATTTTTATATGGTATTAGAGCAGGTCTAGACATCTCCGGTATGCTAGCATCCTCCCACCGACGAGCCAACGCTTCCTTTCCGTTGCCGACTTTCTTCTCGGTATTCCCTCTTTGCTCTCTCGTCTCGGCTCCTTCTTTTCGTCTCTTTCACAGACGGTTTTCTCCTTCTCCACCACCCTCTCCCATCCCTTGCTCCTCTACGTGACGAGGCGACGGTCTCCATCCGCCTCCTCGTCTCGGCTCACACTCGTCTTCGCCCTTTTCTTGTCTCGTGTATCTTTTCTCCTTTGACGCCGGCGCACCTCTGCGCTCGTTGTTTCCATCGGCTGGACCCGTCCGTCCTCCATTGGCTGGAACCCTCTCTCGGTTCCCGCTTTTCTGACACGCTCACCTGTTTCCGGACGCGAACCTTCTCCACTCACGTCCAATCCACTCCAACGTGTTTACGTGTCCACGGACACGAATCTCTGCCTCCCGGACATGAACCTCCTCTCTTCTCGTTCGGCCCCTCTCCGAGTTTTCGCGTTCGCTCCACTCCTTTACCTCCACGAGTCCAAGGATATGAAACTTCTCTTCACAGACACGAATCTTCGTACGTCCATGACTCACCCACTCTCTAACCTACCTACTCTGTCATCCACATTTTCCTCAACTACTCCGTTGCCTACTTCGCACTCTTAACAATATAAGTCGCACGATGCTGCTTTATATCCACCTACCTATAACTTATTGGGCTGAAGCACTAACCACTGCGACTTACCTTCTCAATCGGTGACCATGCTACTTCGTTCGCCACAACGTTCCATACACTATTCTGTACCGCACGACGCCCGACTACTCCCACCTACGCGTTTTCAGGTGCCTCTGCTACTCAAACCTCATCGCCATTGCTCCTCACAAACTTGCTCCCTACTTCACCGCCTGTATTCTCCTCGGATATCCCTCATCTCACAAAGTATACCGATGTCTCGATCTCTCCACCCGCCGGGTCATCGTCTCTCGCAATGTCGTTTTTAATGAGACCTGCTTTTCCTTCGGTCTGCTCAATCCGAGATTCTCATCTAGCGATCTCGACTTCCTCCTTACCAACACCGTGCCCTTCCGGTCTCCTCCACCGATCTCACCTCCGGCCCCCTCATCGACCGCTCCTGAAGATTTACTGCTCAGCTATCCTACTACTCTTCGATCTGATGTCACTCACATGGACCCACATTCTTACAGGATTCTCCACGTTTGCTTTGCTTGTCTAGTTGCTTGATCGGCAAACACTTGGCTCTTGGGATGTGTACATCATCTCTTGACTGAATAATGCTACTACTACTTTTCAAGCACCGAGTCCCAGATGGTTGGTTTTCTGGTACAGCTCTTTGTGCACTTCTGTTTGAGCTTTCAGAACTGACAAGAAGATTAACTGAAGAAAAAGGGATTATCAATAGTTTCCTTCCTATCACAAAAAAAATCATGCCTAAATTAATAATTTTTGCTAGGTAAGCTTAAGAGATAACTCATGAAGAACTATGCTGAAAAAAAGTACAACTTTATAACTTTAAAAGTGGAGAAGTACCTTTGCAAATTGCAACTAAAAGAAACATGAAGTCTGAAGAACTAAATTCAGGACAGATATTTTCAATTTCAAATTCTTCTTTAAAAATAGCAAAAAGGCTGCTATCCCCGAATAATTGCAACTAACCTGAAGAGCTAATTTCTGGTCAGATATTGTCGATTTCAAATTATTCTTTAGAACAAACAGAAAGGCTGCTATCCCTGAAAGGAATTGCAACTAAAAGAAACATCAAGTCTGAAGAACTAGTTTCATAACAAATATTGTCAATTCAAAATTATTCCTTAAAAAACAAAAAGGCTACTATCCCTGGAAGGAATTGCAACTAAAAGAAACATCAAGTCTGAAGAACTAATTTCAAAATAAACAATCTCAATTCAAAATTCTTCCATAAAAAAAACAAAAAGGCTGCTATCCCTGGAAGGAATTGCAACTAAAAGAAACATCAAGTCTGAAGAACTAATTTCAAAATAAACATTCTCAATTCAAAATTCTTCCATAAAAAAACAAAAAGGTTGCTATCCCTGAAAGGCCAATGTCCAACAGGCCCAATTCTGAATTTTAGTATGACTCAAGATCCAAGCCACATAGACAGACACCTGACATATGCTTATAGTTGTTGCCTTCATTTTTTTGCCATGCTTATAGTATCTTGTTAAATTTTATAAAATGTTTATACAGCTAATTAAGTTACATGCATACAGATGTGTGTGTAAGAAATACATCTGCCATGAAGGAAGCAAGGAAGCATGTCCTTGCCCAAGCAAGGAGGTGACCCATGGCATCAAGCTCACTCCATCTCCATCCTAAGCTAGCAAGCCGGTAGCCACTCCTGTGACTGTCTCTGAGCAAAACAGAGCATCAGCTTGCCAAGTGTGATAGGCAATGTAATTAAGTACCGTATTTCCATCCTTGTAACATCAGCTACTCAAAACTATTATTGATTATGTAATCAACGACAGCTAGGGGTGGATGCTGAGCCAGCTCGACTCAGCTCACTCTAGCTCGTTTTAGCTCGCGAGCCAGAAAGGATGCGAGGCCGCGCTGCGAGCGACGGCGCGAGGGCAAGGCCACCACGTAACGCAGCTCAAGCACACGTTTCAGCGTGAATCCAGCTCAAGCAGCAGCCTAAAACAGCCCAAATAAATTCCTAGCCCGACAAAAGGTACACAAAAAGGGGTAAATCTGTGAGCTCCAAAGGAACATTTATTACTGAATCCTACAGTTGAAACAAAACAAACGAAACACGTGATGAACACCAACTCGCTAAAAACCAAACTCTAGGCCAGTAGGAAGACAAATTTTACTAGTGTCAACTGTTCTCCATTATGCAAGGAACAATATCTTCAGAGATGCAAAAGGATTCTCCACGTTTGCGTTGCTTCTCTGGTTGCTTGATCTGCAAACACTTGACTCTTGGGATGTGTACAGCATATATTTACTGAAGAATGCTACCAGTACTACTTTTCATTCAGAGTCCCAGATGGTTGGCTTTCCGGTACAAATAATTGTGCCCTTCCCGTTCTGTTGGCCTTCCGTTCAGATCAGACAAGAAGATTAACTGAAGAAAAAGGGGTTAGCAATGGTTTCCTTCCTATCACCAAAAAAATCCATGCCTAAATTACTAACTTTTGCTAGGTAAGCTCAATAGATAAGAGCATAACTGTATAAGACTCATGAAGAAATATGCTGAAAAAAATACAACTGTAGAATTTGGAAAGTGGAGAAGTACCTTTGCAAATTGCAACTTGAAAAAGGTTAATTGGATCCATACCGCTGGAATCAGTTTTGCACCAATTTGGGGGGGGGGGGGGAATTCCAGTCTGCTAGCTCGGCGCCTCAATTTGGTACGTTGGGTAAGTTTTGAGAAAATAGCTTCCAACAAAGAATTTTCTACCGTGTGTTCATGTCATCAAAATAGCTGTTCCTAGTAGCTAAGGAGATCGAGATCACGAGGTCGTCGACACCAGCACCAAATTGGATGGAGAGGGAACCGTAGCCCAGGCCTGCGTCGTCGACCGTGTCGCGACAACAGCAGGGCCGGCGCCGAGCTCCTCCACGCAGTGCTGCATGCATACGAACCAAACCTCCACCTAAACAAGCAGCTCGGTCACTTCAGCATCTCGCAATCTACAGCGTGAGCAAAACGGGGTAAGTCGTTAGTGAGAGCGAGGGATAGCTGGGCATACGGTCGAACAGCAGGCCGCGGTGAGCCGCCTCGGTGGCATACAAGGCCTTCCTCATGAGATCGTCCCGGAATATCGCATGCCTCGACTGCACTCCGGCGAGAAGCACGGCCGCCACCGCCACCGCCGCCCCTTCTTCACTCCGTCGCCTCGCCGTGCGCTGCCGCTGGAGTGAGTACAAGGGGGAGGAGCCGCCGGAGTGAGCAGCACCACCACTCGCTGGTGAAGAAAGAAGGAAAAGAAGTACGAAGACAAGGGTAAAATGGTCTAAAATTTTTAATAAATAAATCGAATGAATAAGCAGTAGCATATCTTAAATTAAATTGTTTCAAAATTATAATGACAGGAATACGAATTATAATGACATATTTTAAAAATAAAGAATTTACAATGGTATCGATCCTATCAACCTCTAAAAGAAACATGAAGTCTGAAGAACTCATTTCAGGACAAATATTGTCAATTTCAAATTCTTCTTTTAAAACAAACAAAAAGACTGTTATCCCTGAAATGAATTACAACTAAATTAAACATCAAGTCTAAAGAACTAATTTCAAAAAAAATATTCTCAATTCAAAATTCTTCCTTTTTATTGAAAAAAAAAGGCTGCTATCCCTGAAAGGCCAATTCCCAACAGGCCCAATTCTGATTTTTGGTACTACCCAAGATCCAAGCCACATAAACAGACACCTGACACATGCTTATAGTTGTTGCCTTCATTTTCGAATGCATGCTCCAGCCATCTCCATCAACCAATCCAAGCTATCTTATTTATTCCATTCTCTTCATTCTCACAACATTTGCATGTATGTATCTATAAAGTGCAATATACTGTCCAAGTGGACGGGTGATTAAAATCCCCCTCCCATCCATAGCATCAAGCTCACTGTATCTAACTATAGCGCAGGTACTTCAAATTACGACTGTGACAAATTACATGAATCCATATTGTTAGTTTAAAGGATATTAAAATATTGTAAGTTTATATTATTTTAGGTGACTAATAGAAAGCTTATAGGTAATTCCAGAATTGCAAAAGCTTGCTAAGAGAATTGTGTCTCGTTACAAGTCCTCTAATGGTTGTGAGAGAAACTAGAGTACATTTGCACTGGAGGAAACGAAGGAGCGACCGCCGGCGACGGCAAGCGGAGGTCGGACGGAGGCTGCTGGTGAACATGGCGGCGGCGGCGGCGGTGCTCGTCTGGATCGCCCTGTACGTGTGGCGCACCTTGAGTAGCTAAGCAAGACAGCCACTCTTCTTCTGTCTCTGACCAAACAGCGCGTGAACCTGCCAAGTGTGAATGATGTGTAAACAAGTGTTTAGGCTAATGAGATTACATGTAAATTGACACCTGCAAATGTGTACTCAAGGACCACATTAACCAAAATGGTACTACTAATTACTAGTATACTTTTGTTTCATCTTCAGTCCATTTCATTTCCTGATCCAAGCAACTAGACCAGAAATGAACATGAGCATTTTGCTATTATTGCATGCTTACAGAAGGATACCAATGTGTTTCAAATCCCAATCCCAACATGTAAATCTTGAAGTGATTGGCTTTGTATCTCATCACGAATAGCACATAAGCACAAGTTAAATGCAAAGTGATCTCCACAGCAAGGAATAATCAGAAAACTGACTATCAACTCAAGTGAACACCAGGCAAGCCTTCGATACTTTCCAGATCATAACATCAACTCTCCTTGAAAATTTTGTAATCTGATCCGCAACAGCTCAGATGCAGATGAAACACTGCTGATTCCCACTCAGTTTACAATACAAATACACCAACGACTGCCTCAAAAACCACCAAATTCATTCAAAGTAAAATGGACATGAGTGACCTGGGCCCCAAGAGACCGGCTAACCTATAAACAACAGGACGGTGGATCCACTGGACCCAGATTATTCAAAACAGATGGCTAGATGGCATCCTCCTTGCAATCGAAGGGAACTTGCTGCTATGGAGATCCTCACTTCGCGCTGGCAAGCTGGGTGCGGATGAGCTTGGCAGCCGAAACCATGTTGGTGAGGGCAGGCTTGACCTCGGTGTACTTGCGGGTCTTGAGACCGCAGTCAGGGTTCACCCAGAGAATGTTAGTGTCGAGCACCGCAAGCATCTTGTTGATGCGGTCCGCAATCTCCTCTGTGGACGGGATCCTGGGGGAGTGGATGTCGTAGACACCAGGGCCAATACCGGCACCGTACTTCACACCCTCGCGGAAGACAGAGAGCAACTTCTCATCAGACCGGGAGTTCTCAATGGTGATCACATCAGCGTCCATGTTGATGATGGAGTGGATGATGTCGTTGAAGTTGGAGTAGCACATGTGGGTGTGGATCTGTCAAGAGAAAGTTGTCCAGCTGAAGTTCCAGAAGATTGGTGATGATAATGTAAGGCTCCAACCAGTCTGATCAAGATTACCTGGGTGGTGTCCTGCACACCACAGTTGGTGATTCTGAAGGAGTGAACAGCCCAGTCCAAGTAGAAAGCATGCTCCGCCTTGCGGAGTGGCAGACCTTCTCTCAAAGCAGCCTCGTCAATTTGGATGACCTGTAAAGAACCATTAAAAATGTAAGCGATACAATCGTATTTTGAGGATCCTCTTGAGAAACAAATGAACAAGGCTAACCTGAATACCACCAGCCTCAAGGTCCTCGACCTCCTTCTTGATTGAAAGAGCAATCTGGTAGCATGTCTCAAACCTGAGCCAGTGTGAAAAATGTCAGCCTCAATAGAAACCTGAATCACAACCTGAATGATTTACATTGCATTATCAACAACAGGCACTGACCTCGGCTGGTCATTTCTGACAAAGGACCAGTTAAGGATTGTGACAGGACCAGTCAACATTCCCTTCATTGGGCGAGAGGTCATGCTCTGCGCAGTCTTGGACCAGAACACAGTCATGGGGTTGGGGCGGCTCACATCACCATAGATAATTGGTGGCTTGACACATCGGGATCCATAAGATTGCACCCATCCATTGGCAGTGAATGCGAAACCAGAGAGCTGCTCACCAAAGTACTCAACCATATCGTTCCTCTGTACAATACATGCCAATTAACTTATGTAAATGCCAGAACAAACCAAACTTTGCTATTGCAACAGAAAATATAATAAATTCGTCAGTAAACACTACACACAAACAGTGTACAAGGATACTGACCTCAGGCTCGCCATGAACAAGCACATCGATGTCAAGCTCTTCCTGGATCTTAACAACCTTGCTGATTTCCTCCTTGATGGCACTGATGTACTCCTCCTCAGAGATCCTGTAGCAGGATTTTGTTATGAGTAAAACTGTAACATAGACAAGAAGGAAAACAAGTGAAGCATTGATATGGACTCACTTGTTTGCCTTGTACTCACGGCGGACCCTCCTGAGCTCCACAGTCTGTGGAAATGAACCAATTGTGGTTGTAGGAAGGACTGGAAGGTTGAGCTTCTTCTGCTGTGCGTCCAATCTAGCGCTGACATTGGTAGCACGGCGGTGGTCAGACCCCTTCAGAGCAGCAGCCTGAACAAACAACATAATATGTTAAACAAAAACAGATCAAGCTATGTTGATATGGAATCAGAACATGAAGGCTCAAAACGCAAGGTACTTACAGCCTTTTGGACTTCCTCATTTGTCACACGAGGTGATGACCTCCTGGAGGCCTGAGCAGCCGCATTTGCTGCAAAGTAAGCCTGCACAATATTGTTTACAAATGTACAAATCAGCAGAAGTTTCTCCAGATGCTATTGAGAACCAGGCTTGGGCTCTAGTTAAGAGGTGAGAGAACAAATAAAGGGCAAAACAGAGTTCAAACCTCATCCTTCTGTCCAGCCAAAGCCTTGGCAAGGGCATTCACCTCAACCACCTTTTGGGCAGCAAAAGCAAGCCATGACTTAATCTCGCTATCAAGCTTGGTCTCATTTACAAGATCCACGGCTGTGTGCATGAGTGAGCAGGAAGTCGAGACCACAAGCTTGTCTGCAGAAATGAAAGGTATTGTTGGATGTGCAGAAATTGAAAATATTGTTGGATACTACAAGTTGTACCCATTAAAATATAACAGATATATAGTGATCCATGCTTAATTGCTTACCCTTTCCAACAATAGCCTCAAGAGACTCAAGGGTGCTGAGAGATGCAGCAAGATCATCAGCCCAGATGTTGCGTCCATCCACAACACCGGCAAAGAGGTACTTCCCAGAGGGGAAACCAGCACTCTTGACAAGGTCAAGAGTCTTGGTTCCACGGATAAGATCAAAACCATAAGCAGTCACACTGTTCAGAGATGTGAGGGTCCTACAGTGAAAAGGCAGTATCAGTGTTCTGCCCTTATAAAAAAAAAGGAAGTATGCTAAAGGAAAGGCGGGTTCAATAATGATTTGATAGTACAGGAAATAAACATACTTGTATGATTCAGCAGGAATGTCAGCAAAGTATGTCTCAACAAGCACATTCAATCCAGAAAGTGCCGACTCAAATTCTGTGTACGCAGCAGAGAATGCAGCCAATTGGTGAGAGTCAAGGTCAAGAACAAGTGTGGGCTCATCAAACTGAATCCATGTAGCCCCAGCTGCCTTCAACTCAGTAACAACCTCCCTACAAATCATCATGCATCAAATTATGAACTGAAGATTTTAGTGCTAGCAGTAGTTGGTGACTTGTCGACACACTTACTTGTAGACAGGAAGGATGCTGCTAAGAAGGGAAAGAAGAGGGAACGACTTCTCTACACCCTTGGCAGGCTTGGAGAGCAATAGGTATGAAACTGGTCCAATAAGTACTGGCACAGTGTCGACGCCAAGCTGCACAAGGAACAAGTACATATGAGACATACAAGCAACCAATTTACATTAATTAAAAAGTTCTCTGATTTTCACTTCAGAAGGACTACTACGAAATTCAGAACTTGATGCTTAGCTCTGAAAAAAAATAAAGCAGTATCACTATTCCCAAACTGAACAAGATAACAAATTTAATCAAAGCATTTTTCAGGTAAATTCTACAATCAAGCATAGGTAAAATCAGAAAAATTTGCCACAGATCAACATGGTCATCTTTTTGAAAAAAAAGAACATATAGTGCCAAAAATCATTATTTCATTAACTTAAAGTGAATTCTTATTCTTTGGTAATCTGAAATTGCTAACATTCAAAATTCTAAGCAGGGGGCAAAAAATTTGACTGGCCATGAGTATTAACACCGAATAAAGACGAATTGTGAATTTCATTACTTAGCCAGCTTGTCATTTACAAGGCATCAAACAGAAGGAGTGGCAATCTTCTAAAACATCATGGCAAGCATGCCTCTGAATGTATGGTAGAGTTTCTTTGCTAAAACAAAATTATTAAGCAAATGCACATTTAACAAACATTTGACCACTACCAAAACTTCTGGTCTGACTTAGCATTGTAGAAGAAAGCAACATGATAAACTAATAAATAAATTTAGTTATTAAGATGCTGATGACAATAAGAATGTGTTAGTAATGCCTATGTAGTTAGCTGGAGAAAACTTCATGAAACAGACAGAGATAATTCTAGTATCTTACCGCCTTAGCCTCCTTGTATTCATTCACAGCCTTGTGGGAAGAGTAAGAGAACTTGCTGTTTGGACCAAGTTCAGGGACAATAAAGTGGCTGTAAAGGTACAACAGCAGCAGTTAGCCAAAATGTTGAATATAAAAATTAAACAAAATGTTACTGTCGGACAGATTAAATGGAAGCAAAGGACTTACTAGTTGGTGTCAAACCACTTGGTCATCTCCATAGCAGGGACAGTAGCATTTCCCCTAGCCATCGAGAAGTAGGTGCTGAAACCAATCTCTCCACCAGTCCATGAGTAGCGCTCAGGGACGGCGCCAAGCATGGCAGTTGTGTCAAGAACCTGATCATAGTACGAGAAGGTGTTGCTGGGGATGTACTTGATCCCAGCATCAGACATTTGCTTCCAGATGCTGGCCCTGAGGTCGGTTGCAACCTTCTCCAAATCCTCAGCGCTACTCTTCCCATCCCAGAAAGACTCCAGTGCAAACTTGAGCTCCCTCTTGGGGCCCATGCGGGGGTACCCAACAATGTGAGACGCCATCTTCCTATAGAAACAGTTGTAATACAATCAGTTTGATTCAAATAAATGTTATGTGAATACATAGGAATATTATGGTTTAGCTAACAAGATTACACATCCATATGCTAACCACAAGATGAAGAATGCCTTGTTAAACAAAAAGCATAATAATGAAAAGCATGCCACTATTTTCCAACTGAATGGATGCTAACGTCACGTTTGGAACAGTGATCGAAAACAAGTATATGCCATCCAACTATTAAAGCACACTTTTTCTGCTTTTTGTTCTCCCACTAATCTTCTGATTCCTATACATGGGGTTATATCACCAGATCCAGTGGTGCTAAATGAAAAAACTATACTAATAGTATGTGGGTTAGGTACACCGCCAACCAGCATTAGCATGTAGTAGGACCAGTCCTAAGGGGTGGGTACATAAGACCAACTATAATTGGTGGGAGGCTATGTCCCTCTCACACCAGCAGTGAAGTGGTTGGATCTTGTTTGGCATACCATAGTACCATGCAAACAACAATTCATTATTAACAAACAGAAAATTTCAAATTTGTAACTAATAATACGAGATGGTAACCAAATGACAGTAGATGCGATAGTACTGGAAGCACGGTCTTGCGTGTCCAGATCGCAGGGCTAGTACACATTTATAATAATAGAATATCAGAACAAAATTAGAGAAAAAACATAAGTCAACACACAACACGGACTAAACCTCAGTGTCAGATCCAAAACCCCGGGGCTAGATAGATGAGTACTGAACAAACCATGCATGTGCACTTCCAATGAAAAAAAATAGAAGCTTTTTCGGCGAAAGAACCGCAGATCCAATCCTAAACGAACGATGCAACACACCGACAAAAACAAAAATCTAATCTTTCACTCCATTTCCGAAACAGAACCCCCCAGATCTATGTACCTAAGCCATTCAGATCGGATCCCAACAACTCTAGATCAATCCATCCCGATCCACCACCATGCCAACCGAATCAACGCGAACAGGGTCAAGCTATCCGCCGATCCCCGACACCACGAAAGCGACCTACTTTTCAGGCAAAACCATCGCCGCAACGCAAAAATGGACACGGATCCGGAACGCACACACGCACCACCGGCGCACGCCGCGATCCCGACACGGACCAGCAGACCGACTAACAACAGAATCAGCCAATCCGGAGGAAGGGAGGACGGCGGGCGGCCACGCGCGCGTGGCGATACGCGAAACGGAGGAAGAGAGCGGCGCAGGCTTACCGTGGGAGAGGGCAGGCGCGCGGCGAGGGACGTGGAAGACGACGGACGGGAGGGGGGAAGGGTTTGGGAGGACTTATTTATAAGAGAGGGGATCTGCGCTCTCTCGTGGGGTTTTTTTTTTTTGCTCTCTTTTTTTCAGGGGTTTTTTTGTGATGTGTGTGTGCTTTTGGTTGGTTGACGAGATCTGCCGATCTGATGGTGCACGGTTTTTTAGATAAAAAGTTTCATCTTTTTCATCTGAACATTTGGGATTGTTTTTCTTTTATGTCCTGTTTTGTTTGGCACGATCATTTGGACTAGGGTGGATTTTTTATTTTTTTTTCTTTAATGAAAAGCATATTTACACAATGGTTTACTAGATTTCTACAATTGGCCTTTTTCTTATATAGTATGTATTGAAAAATATAGTGGCTCTATTATTAGAACATAAAAGAAATATTTTTTCTAGAAACAAAGTTGCCATAATGTAAACATAGGATATAATATCCAGCTTTGTGACGTTAAATACTTAGATTTAGTAGTATTTCATTAGTTATAGTCTTTTTAGTGTTTTATGGGATCGTACTTCAATTACCATGTCATCATAATTATACGCACCGGTTTCATTGATGTACATCTCCATTGTTGTTATGTGACACCATTAAGAATATACATTATTTTTAGAGATTTTTTATTTATATACATAATTTTAAAATATTAGCGAAAATATCTGGTAGTGTGAGGACGCAATACCGATTGTTCAACACAGGACCGATGCCTAGGGCGGTGGCACACCGTCACCATACGGCACCACATTCGGCCCTAAGCAGTAGCAATGTGTCAGCCGATCCTACACTTCGGTCCTACAAATCACTTCGTTCCCACGATTGGTCACGTGGTATCGTGTCGGTCCCATGACCTAGTGGCATAGATATAATGTACTACTCGTCTTGACAGCATGGTCCCACATGACCAAGCAGTGTCATGCAACCAAGATGCAGGACTGGCTAGCGTGTTGCTGTCGCGTGGGGCCAACTGCGATGCCATGTGACAATGGTGTGCCACCACTGTAAGTCTTGCACCTCTAAAATACACCGAATATTTTTACTAATATTTAAAAACCATGTATATATATGAGATTTTTTTAAAAAAGCTAGAACAATATATTAATATGCTCTTAAAAAAATGAGCACCTCTACATCTCTATTTACAAAATGTTTTCAGAGATTTTACATGTGGCCTTTTCAAATATGTATTCAAACTATAGCAGTATAGTGTAGTTATCAAACATTTACACATTGGTTTTATGGGCTTTTTACAATTGGGTAAAACTATTATGGTATACAGTGGCTCTACACTTATGAGGAAGATGAATATTTTTCTTTCTAAAAATAAGTTGGCGTCATGCGAGTATAGGGTATGGAGTGTCTAGTTTTGTGATGTCAAATACTAAAATATAGTAGCATTTCATTCGCCACGAGCCTTTTAGTATTGGTAAGAGTAATTGCCAATATTATGGGTGATCATCATAAATTTGGTCGTACTCCAGTTACCACATCATCATAATTCTTATGACCGCTTTTGTCGATGCCCATCTCCATTGCTACAAATTGCGAAATGCCTTTTCAAATATATGTATTCAAAAGTTTTGCGGTATAGTATATTTATCTGAAAACAATTTTTTTTGAGAGAGATGTATCTGAAAACAAGTTGGTGACATGCTAGTATGGGGCATGGAACGTCTAGCTTGTGCGGACAATACTCAAATCATTAGTCATGAGCCTTAGTGTCGGTAAGAGTAATTGTTAATGTTAAAGTTCTGGATGATCACTAAATTAGGTCGTGCTCCAGTTACCATGTCATCATAACCTTCTTTGAACCACTTTTGACAATGTCCATCTCCATCGCTACCTTAACCTAAGTATGAGTAGTGTGACACCTTGGCACCTATAATATCATATTACAGAGGAAAAGATTATGCAAGTATATGGCATCTCTAGCCTGTGCGGTTTTGTTTTTGTGTGTGATGTGTGGCTAGGTTTGGACCATTTTAGTGTGGGCAGGGATTAATTGTCAAGGCTAAAATGGTGGATCACCACAACTTAGCACTTGTTCCACTTACCACAGTGCCATAAATGCCTACTTTTAACGAATATGATTCTCGTCTCAATTGCCACATTAAAACTACTTAGAAATTATGTAATATTCGGTGGCTGCAATATCCATTTTTAATCGTAGTTTCAAGTATACATGGGTTGTGATTTGGTTTGTTTTCTCAAGAAAATGGAGAAACCTATTTCAGATTATTTGTTGTAAGTTTGACCTGTTTTTCATCATTACCCACCATAATAGCATTTTTTAGTGCGAGGAAACAATAATATAGCATTTTTCATAGCGTTGTTTAAAATATATTCTGACCAAGCTGTTCATAAACAATTGCTTAATGTTAGCCAAGGTTTACATACCGCATTATTTCCAAAAAAATAATTTTTAATAACTATGATTATGTACCCAACTCAAGCCAATTGTGTTTCCACCAAAACAAAGCTGCCTTTGACAAAGCTTGTCTGCCTTTTCCACGGAAGCATGATGAGGCATGACGATTAAAGAACGGTTCACTACATCGTATTATCAGCTAATGCTATCTAGCTATACATGTATAATGTATTCATGTAACAAATGTAACATATTTTTTTAGCGCCGAGAGGCACATAATTATTGAGAAGAAATGTAGTATGGTTAGTAGCTTTAGTGACCAATCAAGCATAGTCTTTTTCTCCATAAATTAAACAAATGAAACAAGCATTAAGGATCAGAGTAGGTGAGAGGCTGTGGTTAGTGAGATGGTGGCCTGGATGCAACTTGCACGATTCTCACGGTTTAGTTTTGTTTAATTTAGTTTAGTTCATTATACACTTTTCCTTTGTAATACCCTCCATCTTTTTCCAATGGAATGTGCTATGAGATACGATAAACAAAGAAATACTTTGCATCCATAGAATTCAATCCCCTTGAATAATTTGTGAAGGAATTTGGGATCCATCCATACATTTGATCAAAGTTCTTTAAAATTTTCATTACTGTATAAAACTCCCTAAAACCATGAAAACATAATGGAAGAGCCAATTTTGAATGATAAATAAGTAAGTTGGGATTTTGTTTTTCTCAAACAAAAGTTGAGAAAGTTTGAGTGGCATATAAACAGAAGATGCACGAGCAAGTAAACATACTGACTCTGTTTCTCAAAAGAGACAGCTGAACACCAACATATTCTCCACTGTAATCTAGCTTTAAAAAACCTGCACAAACAATCTATGCAACTTAATTTAGATAATTCATTCATTCATTTCAGAGGAGAAAAATGAAGAGAAAAAGGGACTATTCACAGAGAAAGGGACAAGAGTCTGTGAGTGCTGACTGTGATAGCATTGCTGCATGATTGATGTCCATGCTGTCCTGCGACACAGAGAGCCTCAAGCTTAATGAAGCATTTAGGAATAAGTAAACACGAGCTATCAGTCACTAATTACAATTACCGACAAAGTAAACAGTTTTTATCGCCATTGCAGAGCAGGCAGCACAGCTGCACGGACCAATGGCAGATCTTCACGTGACCTTGTCCTCGTGCGTCTTTGTTTGTAGTTGCAGTACTAGTAGTACAGGATTTATTTGATCTTGGTTTTTGGTTTTTTAATCACACCAGTGTTGGATCCAAGCTCCTTGAAAAAAATTGTGTCTGGCTTTGGGTTCTGTAAATTAACCAACTTTGGTTTAATCCTGAGAAGAGTTTGGAGAGGAAATTTTCTTGAGCCACTGGTTTTTCTCCACCTGAAATTGTGTGCAACTATGTCTGGATTCAATGTACCTTTTACTTATACCAAATCCCACTTAGGCAGTACTACTATCATTCTTGACATGGATTGTAACAAGAGTTAGCCAAAAAATGCATGAAGTTAAGCAAATTGTATATGTTGTAGTAGTATCTAATTTTATTTGCAATGTTTCTGAAATCAGAAACGTATAAAAAGTTTGAAACTCAGCTTGCATTTGCAGAACCCCTTTCTCGAACTACAAATGCAAATATATGGGCATTATATAGAACATGGTACTGAATACTGACGATCTTAGAGCTCAATGCAAACCATGTGGAGGCTGGAGCAGTAGTAGTGGAAATTTAAAGTGTTTCATTGGAATCTTGATTAGACCGTGCCAATCAAGTATGAACATGGAATATATTTGCAATTCTTCACTCCAAGCACCTCTAATCGGTGCTCCTCCTACTCTCAACAACCATGACGGGGTCACCTTATCTGCAAACATCTCCCCATTTTGCATGCAGTTGAGTATTTTTGGATCATGGAAAGTCCATTTTCTTGAGAAGATTAAGCAAGAGTTTATGTGTTCATGTCATGGTAGAGGAGAGTGGATCAATGATGCTACCCATTTGCTTACATGTGTGGGGTCCATGGTAAAAGAAAAAAAGATGTTAGGTGCTCCTAACTCCCATGGGGTTGGTGGATATCAAATGACGGTGTGTCCATGTATTTCTTATTCCTCTTTAGAGCTGAATGTTATGCTGAATCTATGCATGCAATTCATTTTCAGGGTTGCAATCAGGGGAAGTTCACATTACTTGGAAAACTAGGAGTATAGTCTGTTAGACAGACCACTGGCCTGGTCTATATATATATATAGACCTGATCCCTCTCCATACGCTCGGGGGTTTTCATAGTTAATGTACACTTTTCTACATACTATCAGAGCAAGTCTAGACATTCTGGCGCGCTAGCTTCTCCTTCCGGCGAGCCGACCCTTTCCTCCTCTTGTCTATAATCGCCAACTCGGAGCCGATGATGCCTCCACCCGACCAGTTCTTCCCATTACTCCCGCACCCCCATCGGCTCTAGTTCCCTCCACCTCTCACATGGTCATCCGCTCTCAGACCGGGTCTCTCCGCCCCACTCAGTGCTACGGTCTCTCCACCGTCCACAGCTCTATCTCGTCCATCGCGGCGACTTCTCGCTCAGCCCTGGCTGACCCTCAGTGGTGTGCGACCATAGCCGACGAGTACAAGGCCCTAATGGACAACGAGACCTGGCGCCTCATTCCCCGCCCTCCCGGCGCCAACATTGTGACCGGTAAGTGGATTTTCAAACACAAATTCCACGCCGTTGGCTTCTTTGCCCGTCACAAGGCTAGCTAGGTAGTCCGGAGTTTCTCCCAACGACCCGGTGTCGACTACGACGAGACCTTCAGTCCCGTTGTCAAGCCCGCCACCATTCGAGTCGTCCTCACCTTGGCTACCTCTCGCTCCTGGCTGATCCATCAACTAGACGTGAAGAACGCCTTTCTTCACGACCACCTAACAGAAACAGTCTACTGCCAGCAGCCCCCAGGCTTCGTCGACCCTTCTCGTCCCGACAACGTCTGTCTCCTTCAACGCTCTCTCTACGGTCTCAAACAAGCCCCTCGTGCCTGGTACCAGCGCTTTGCTGCCTATCTTCGGCACATCGGTTTCGTGGTCTCTGCGTCCGATAGTTCCCTGTTCACTTTCCATATCGGCTCCGCCACTGCCTATCTACTTCTCTATATCGATGACATTGTCCTCATAGCGTCTTCGACATCTCTCCTCGACCAGATCATAGCCCGACTCCACTCTGAGTTCGCCATGACCGATCTTGGTCCTCTCCACCATTTTCTTGGCATCTCTGTAACCCGTTTCATCCACAGTCTCTTCCTCTCCCAACGCCAGTACACCATCGACCTCCTCCAGCGTGCGGGCATGGCCGACTGTCACCCCACGGCCACCCCAGTCGACACTCGAGCCAAACTCTCCACCACCGATGGCGCCCTCGTTGCCGATCTCTCTCACTATCGGAGTCTTGCCGGAGCTCTCCAATACCTCACACTCACCCAACCCGACCTCACGTACGCTGTCCAGTAAGTGTGCCTCTTCATACACGCTCCGCGCGAACCTCACCTCGCACTGCTCAAGCGCATCCTACGCTACGTGAAGGGCACCCTCTCCAGCGGGCTGCATCTCAGCTCCAGCCCCATCGACTCTCTCACCGCGTACTCCGACGCGGACTGGGCAGGCTGCCCCCACTCTCGATGCTCTACGTCCGGCTACTGCGTTTACCTCGGTGACACTCTCGTATCCTAGTCCTCAAAACGCCAGACTACAGTGTCCCGATCCAACGCTGAAGCCGAGTACAGCGCCGTCACCCACGCCGTCGCCAAGTGCTGCTGACTTCGTCAACTTCTCCAGGAGCTCCGTGCACCCATCTCCACCGCGACCATCGTCTACTGCGACAATATCAGTGCCGTCTACATGACCGCCAACCCGGTCCATCACCGACGCACCAAGCACATCGAGATCGATATCCATTTTATCCGTGACAAGGTTGCATTAGGACAGGTTTGGGTGCTCCATTTACCATCGGCACATCAGTTTGCCGATATAATGACCAAAGGCCTGTCCACGCATTTGTTCACCAGTTTTCGGTCCAGTCTCTACATCCGTTCCCTTCCACTGCGACTGCGGGGGGTGTTAGATAGACCACTGGTCTGAGCTGTATATATATAGATCCGATCCCCCTCCATACGCTCGGGGGTTTTCATAGTCACTGTACACTTTTCTACATAGTCACAGAATTCAGACTTTGAAAAGAATAAATTTATGGTTGTGATTCACCAAGGATGGAGTCGTAGAATCTCTGTGCAGGGGTCAAAACTGGTCCATAATTTCCATAGCAAAACAGATTTCTACTTGCACATCCCTTTCTGAGATGTGATCTTGTCAAGGCCACACAGGCTGCCAAGAACATGTCATGATCCAAGAATCCCTGCTAGAAAAGAAAAAACTCTTGAAAGAGATCATGGAATATGCTTTGTGAGCTGAAGTCTTAAAAATTTCTCTTCTGCAGGCAGAAGAAAAAAGCGCAATATATAAAAACTTGAGCTGTTTTCTGTAGCAGGGAAGCTGTAATTCAGGAGCTGACCAGCTAGCACGTCGTGCTACCAATCAACTGATGAGCTTCAGCTTCCAGTCTGGAACAGACAATTGGAGCTTTACCTTCCGTGAGATAACAGAACCAACGCAGCTTTGTTGAAATGGATAGATGAATGAACCTCTTGCAATCTTGCTTGCTTCAGGTAGCTTCAGATGATAGTGCATTGCAGACAATTCAGGCTTGCAGCTACGGTGAGTTGGTCATTGGTGACCACATGTCCGTGATGGTTTCTAGCTTTAAGAGCGTCTGTAATAATCTGCAGGAACCGTGTCAACTAAAGTTTTCACATGGGAACATAACTTACTGTAGTTCAATTGCTTTTGCTTCTTATGTTGTCATTAGCCTGAAGTGGAATCTGCAGGTTTTACAAAAAATCTGAGTTCATCTTCTGAAACTAGTACATGTGTACCATGGCCGAAAGTGAAACAAGAGAGGAGATAAAAGGAAGATCTTTTTTCGCCAGAACAAGACAATGAATTGCAAGTTACCTCTAGTACATCAATACATCAGATATCACCCAAGGAATTGGATTGGCAGGACAAGAGATCACTGTCAGATCGATATGCAAATCCAAGCTAAACATTGCTACAAGCAAAACAAGTGCCATGATGAGGGTCCAGTGATTTAGGGTCATCAAGTTGAATGGCTGACAACAAACAATCACTTCCTGACATCCCTGACGAAATGTTGGGTGAAAAATAAATGGCTATACCACCACCACCACCCATTATCAGTATAGCAATGCAAACCAGTCAGTTTCTTGATAAGTTGTAATCAACACCAAAAGTTGCTACATAATTCAAGCGAACTGTTAATCTGTTATCATATGACTTCACAATTTGACAGACTGAACAAGGCTCTATTAGATCGCCAGAAAACTACAACTATGACAACATTAGGAAAGGAAGACCCTAAATTCTAAGAAGCAACTGGTTGGTAGCTAGCTTTTGAGAATCTAGAAAAGCTGGGTTTCTCAGTTTCTGGCTTGTAGTTCATTTTTTGAATTTTATAGTTACAGATTCTCAGAATCTGAATAAGAATCTATACTGTTTGGGGAGCTAGAGATTTTAGAAGCTGTACCTGCTAGAAGATCCTCCGAACAGGACTTTAAGACACTAAGCAAAAGCACATTTTCATCCTTCTGTTCTGAAACTGAAAAGGCAACACAAAATTCAAGTTTCACTACTGATTGTCTGATTGAACGATATTGCTTGTGCTCTTCACAGCAGTTTTCAGAAGTTATATGCCATATTCAGAGAAATGTCAGTTGAATTCAGTCAGTGAGCTGTCCCTGATGTTTTACTCTAGGAAATGTACCCAGATGGAAAGGATCTGAAGGAAAGAACTTAATACCGATATTCCTTATCGATCTCTACTGTCTTTGCCGCCACCATCTCGGTCTCCGGCGAGTCCTGGTCGGCCGCAGCGCCGCCCCAATGAATATATGAGAAGTATATTTGTAGAAGTGAAGATACATAAAACCCCGTTTATTATTATATAAGGGGTCGGGTATATATATATAAGTCTAACGGTTTAACACTTTTCATAGTCGTAACGAGAGTGGTACGGACGTAAACACTGGATCGAAAACTGATGAACAAAGACGTGGACAGGCCTTTGATCATAATGTCGACGAACTAATGCGTCGAAGGTACATAGAACACCCGAACGAGTTCTAAAGCGACCTTGTCATGGACGAAGTGAATATTGATCTTGATGTGCTTCGTGCGACGACGGTGAACCAGGTTAACGGTCATGTAGACGGCATTCACATTGTCGTAGTAAACAACTGTCGCGAGGCGATGGGTGTATGGAGTTTCTAGAGAAACTGGCGAATCCAATAACACTCAGCGACGACATGAGCAACGACGCGGTACTCGGCTTCTGCGCTCGACCGGGACACCATGGTTTGATGCTTGGAGGACCAAGAGACCAAGGTGTCATCGAGAAAAACGCAGTAACCAGATGTGGAGCGTCAGGAGTCGGGACAACCCGCCCAGTCCACGTCAGAATATGTGGTGAGAGAGTCGATGGGGTTGAAGCTGAGGTAGAGGCCAGTGGTCAGTGTACCCTTCACGTAGTGAAGAATACGCTTGAGCAACACGAGATGAGGTTCACGGGGAGCATGTATAAAGAGACACACTTGTTGGACCGCATAAGTGAGGTTAGACCGTGTGAGCGCCAAGTATTATAGAGCGCCAACAAGGCTTCGGTACTAGGAGGGATCAGCGACGAGAGAGCCGTCGGTGGTGAAGAGTTTAGCAAGAGTGTCGACCGGAGTTACGGTAGAGTGACACTCGGCCATGAACGCACGCTGGAGAAGATCCATAGCATACTGGCGCTGGGAGAGGAATAATTCGTGAGAAGAGCGCGTGACGGAAATATCAAGGAAGTGGTGCAGGAGACCAAGATCGATCATGGCAAACTCCGAGTGGAGTCGTGCCATGATGTGCTGTAGGGTGACGGGCGAGGATGCCGTAAGAATGATATCGTTGACATATAGGAGTAGGTAGGCGGTGGCATCCCCGATGTAAAATACGAAAAGAGATGTATCGAAAATGGAAGCCACAAAACCGAGTTACCGAAGATAGACGGCGAAACACTGGTACCAAGCCTGAGGGGCCTATTTGAGAACATAGAGAGCACTGGAGGAGACAGATGGCGTCGAGACAAGCTGGGTTGACAAAGCTTAGAGGCTGCTGTTAATAGACGGTCTCCGCTAGGTGACCATGAAAAAAAACGTTCTTCATGTCAAACTGATGGATCGGCCAGGAGCACGAGGCAGCAAGGGTAAGAACGACCCGAATAATGGCGGGCTTGACAATGGGACTGAAAGTCTTGTCGTAGTCTATGCTGGGGCGTTAGGAGAAGCCTCGAACTACCCAATACGCCTTATGACGAGCAAGGGATCCATCAGAGTGAAATTTGTGTTTTAAGATCTATTTGCTAGTCATAATGTTGGTGCTGGGAGGACGAGGTATGAGACGCCAGGTCTCATTGTCCATGAGTGCCTTGTATTCGTCAGTCATGGCCGCGCGCCACTGAGGGTCGGCCAGAGCAGAACGGTGATTCGCCAGGATGGACAAGACGACACAATGGATTGCGGAGAACTCGTAGCGCTGAGGTGGACGAAGGGAACCGGTCAGAGAATGGGTGGTCAGGACGGGGCGACCACGCGATCCGATGGCAACATCGGCCGTGTGGCGGAGTGGACAGGAGTAGAGGTGATAGCGGGGCGACGCCGGTGGCTATAGGTCCAGGTCCGGAGGAAGGGCTGGACTAGGTCAGCCGGGGCGACAACTAGCGTTGTGATGGTGGAAGGTGGGGAAGCCGATGGAGGTACGATCGGCATGACAGGGGCACGTAGAAGGGTGGTGGAGTCGTTCAGTGAATCCTCGGGAACCACCGGAGTGGGCTACGAAGGTATGATGGTTGGTAAGGGGCAGATGGGTACAGTGTTGGTAAGGAGGAAGTAGAAGTCACCAGACGAAGGTCCATGGTTGATTAACCCAAAAGAGAAGTAGGACTCGTCAAAGACGACATATCTGGAAATGATAATGCGGCGAGTGAAGAGATCAAGACAGCGGTATCCCTTGTGGAAGTAGGGATAGCCAAGGAAGATAAAGGCGGTGGAGCTTGGGGTGAGTTTGTGAGTGGTGGTGGTTGTCAAATTAGGATAACAAAGACACCTGAAAACACATAAGTAAGAGTAGTCGGGAGTCTTGTGATACAGAAGAGTGTAGAAAATATTGTGGCGGATGGAGAAGCAAGGGTGCCGATTTAGCAGATAAGTTGCTGTGGTGAGTGTTTCAGCATAGTAGGGTGCAGATGGGTGGGCGTGAAGAAGCATGGTGTGACTGATGTTATTGAGTATACGAAGGAGGTGTTTGGACTTGTCGTTTTGGGGAGAGGTGTAACGACAGGAGAGGTGAAGGTGGATGCTACGGGAGGTAAGAAAGTCTTAGATGGTACGGTTGACAAACTCCGTCCTATTATCATCTTGTATGGCTTTGATAGTAAGGTTAAATTGAGTCAAAATATAGTTGGAAAAGTTAATTAAGTGGGTAGTGACCTTGAACCTGTGAGAGAGAGGAAAAGTCCAGCAGTAATGTGTGTAATCGTCAAGTAAAGCAAGGTAATATTAGTAGCCCAAAACACTTTTAACTAGAGAAGTCCACACATCATAGTGAATAAGTTTAAAAGATCGAGAGATACAAGAGGTAAAGGAGCAGAATGACAGTTGCACATATTTACCAAGTTGACAGGAATGACATACAGTGGGGCTGTTGCTAGTGCACTGGATGGAGGCGCTACGACGAAGAGTGGCGATGGCGTTAGGACTGAGGTGACCGAGACGGAGATGCCAAAGGTTGGTGGAGATGGCAAGACTGGTGTGAGAAGTAGATGGCGCAGTAGGAATGGTGTATAGGTCATCATCATTATTGCATCGAAGCATCTCGCACCGGGTCAGGATATCCTTTATAGAGAAACCAGATGCGTCAAATTTAATATAGCAATTGTTATATCTGGTGAATTGACGGACAGAGAGGAGATTGTGTACGAGAGAGAACAATTAAGACATTGTGGAGTGAAAAATTAGATGTGGGTATAGACAGGATTGAGTCACCATAACATGTGATTGGAAGAGATTGCCCATTGCCGACAGTGACGAAAGGGGAGGAGGAAGGATGGCGAGAAAGAAGTATACCGTCCGATGAGGCCATGTGTGATGACGCACCAGAGTCCAGTACCTATGGGTGTTAGGGCTGGAGCGTCATCTGGTTGAGGGTGGCGATGAGACCAACCTGGTTCCATAGAGGAGCCGACTGGGAGGCTTACGAGGGTGCGGGAGGCAGGAGTGGTTGCACCAGGAGAGACGCCAGGTAGGCCTAGGGGTGAGCGCGAAGTACTCCGGGCTGCCAGCCAGTGTAGCAGCGCGGCTGGGGTTGAGGCGCCTAGAGGTTGTAGCAGAGCCACGGACCCATGGGGCCAGCTGGCGGGGTAAGGGCAGTAGTGGGGCACGACTGCATAAGGCCGCTCTAGCTCTTGCTCTTGCTCTTGCCCTTCCCTTTGCCTTTGCCACTGCCGCCGGCTCGGGCCCTATTGCTGTGGCCAAAGCCATGGCTGCCGGAGGAACCATCGGGGCCGCGAGAGGAGGCAGCAGCACACGTGGGCGACATCACGGAGGCGGCGGCCTTGACCTTAAGACGTTGGCAGTACGAGGAGACAGAGGAGTCCCCTTGTACCATGGAATAAAACTCATTAGAAGAAAGATGGCACGATGTTGCTTGTTGGCTTGGAAGAGAAGCTCAATAGCCACCGATAGGTTGTGGGTAGTAGGATCGGTGTCTTCTATGGCAAGGTCAAGAACGGAGCCATCGACAGAGCCAAGCAGCCAACTGCGAACGCAGCACTCGGCAATGTCCCACTGGGAGTCATCGGGGCGAGGAGGGGCAGAGCCGTCGATGTGGGAGTGAAGACCAAACTTGCCATATAAGGATTTGAAGAAGAAGACCAACTTAGAATAGTTGACATTTAGGTTGAGTGAAATCGTAACATGGGATTTCACATTGACGGCGGTGTAGGGTGGGGAGAACATCGGAGTAGTCGAGGCAGTGTCGAGAGCACCGATGGTCGGAAGAGAAATGGACCCGGCAACAGAGAAAGTGTCGGAACCAAGGGCCGACTCGGTAGTCATGGTGAGGTTGGATGCGACGTGGGGGAATCACGGACGGATGAGCTAGAGTGCGTGAGAAGCCGATTGGAACGGGTAGAAGCCGATGGGAATGGGTGAGAGGAAGAAGCCGATAAGAGAGGGTTGAGAAGCCGATGAAAGTGACGCGGGCGCGAGAAGAAAGGTGCGCGTCCGGGAGATAGGATGTTGCGTTAGTGGACACACATATGCGTTGGATTGATGGACAAGCCGATGGAGGCGGGCGTGAGGCCGATGAGTGTAGGTGGACGTGAGGCCGATGAGGGCAGGGTGAAGCCGATGGACACGTGTGTGGAGCCGATGGACGCAACGAGGGGAGTCACGGGTGCGAGAAGGAAAAGTTCGCGTCCGGGAAGCAGAGTTCCGCATCCGCTGACACGTGGGCGCGTCGGGTTGGCGCGGACTTGAAAAGGGAGGGAGAGACCACGGGCGCGAAAAAGAAAGATTCGCGTCCGAGAAACAGAGTTTCGCGTCCGTGGACACATGGACACGTCGGAGTGGCGCGGACCCGAAAACGAGAAAGGTTGCGGACGCGAGGGGAGAAAGTTCACGTTCGGGAGGCAGGTTTCACGTCCACAAATAGGTGAACGTGTCGGAATGGCAGGAACTCGAAGGGTGTTCCAGCCGATAGAGAGCACGAGCGTGGAGGGGCACCGACGTAACTTCAAAGTGAGAATGATGTGAGAATGCAAGAGAAGGTGGAGGTGGATGGGACCAGGAGGCGGATGAAAACCGTCTCCTCGTCACATGATGGAGGTGGCGAGCAAGGGTAAGCTCGTGGTAGAGGGAAACCGCAGGGGGGGAGTGAGCTCGCGGTGTAGAGTAGACCGTCTGCGGAGAAGATGATAGGGATGAAACACCGAGGTGAGGAAGCAAAAGAAACACCAGAGGAAGAGGTGGAAGAGAAGCGTGTGGTGGAGGGGGGTCTCGAAGGAGAAGGAGACGCCTACGACGAAGAGGAAGCGTCAGCTTGCCGGCGAGAAGGTTGCCAGCGCGTGAGAGATGTTTGATCCTCGCTCTGATACTATGTAGAAATGAAGTATACAGATAGTGAGACTGAGACCCTGTTTATTGTAAGAGGGGTCAGACCTATATATATAAATCTAACGGTCTAACAATATTCCAATGAGGATGAGGAGAAACTCAAGTCGAAGCAATGTATGTATATAATATCTACCTCAGGAGGTGAAAGATAGGATGGAACTTTTTAGGAAAAGATTTTTATGACAGAAAGACCATGGGATAGCAAAGTACCACCTGGTCAGATCGGATACAGTGTGTACTCCTAAAGATCAAGGAGGCCTGGGGATTTTGGATTTGAAAACAATGAATGTTGCCTTGAGGGTTAAGTGGCTGTGGAAATGAGAAAGTGAACATGGTTTATGGCAAGACCTGGTAAGGAACAGATACTAATCCCCCAAAATTCTAGTTCAGACAAAACAGAAACAGGGTGATTCTCACTTTTAGCAAGGCTTAATGTCAATTAAAGATTTGTTCTACAGGTTTTGTGAGGAAAAGGTGGGGAATGGGAAGAATACCCTCTTCTGGGAAGATAGTTGGATAGGAGGTCGACCACTAGCTGAACAATATCCAATTCTGTACAACATAACTCTGTCCAGTAATGTGCCAGTGGCAAAGGTGGGTAAAGAAGGTATTCAATGGTTGAAATTTAGAAGAAGAATTTAGGGGGAGAAAAAAAAAAGATTGGGAAGAACTATGTAATCAATGTCAGCCACTTGAGCTGACAGATGATCCAGACAAATTAATCTGGAAACTTAATAAAAACGGAATCTTGTCTGTTAAATCCTTCTATAGGGCTCTCATGATATAACAATCTGGATTTCAGTTTAAAGGAATCTGGAAATTCAAAATTCCACCAAAGAACCAAAGTTTTCATTTGGCTGCTCTTGAAAAACAGCATCATGATAAAAGACAACCTTCTGAGGAGGGGATGGAAAGGAAAAGAAAAAAAAAGTCAATTTTGCTCAGAAGACGAAAAGGTGGAGCATTTGTTCTTGAAATGCCCACTTTCCAGATTCATCTAAAATGTTTTTGAATGTACCTTTGGCCACAAAAAAAAAAAACAACACTCAACATATGTTTGGGGCCTGGTTACAGAGCTTCAGTAAGAAGGAAAAGAAGCTGGTGGTAGTTGGTGTAGTGGCCATAATCTGGGCCTTATGGAAGGCCAGGAATGCAGCTTGCTTTAAAAACAAACTGCCGCTAGACCCTACTGATCTGATACATGACATCTGCTATTGGATCAACTATTGGTCCATCTTATAGGTAACGGAGGAAGATCGAAGAAGGCTGCAACAGGGAGTGCTGCTTTTAAAGACGGTGGCCACTGACGCCTTTAGCTCAAGGCACGGCTGGAGACCGCAGACCAGGAGGCTGGAAAATGGATAAAGAAGAGACCACAAGTCTACTCTCGGCAAGAAAAGAGAAGTGCTGAATGTTGCCTTGCAGGTTGTGATGTTTTGCTCAGTGTAAACCCTGGAGATGGCTGGTGTGCTGACCTACACGTCGCGGTGGGATGGCGCCGGTTGATGGAGTAGTGTCCTGCAGTTTGCGCTAAAACTTTGTTTCCTTTTTTTTTCTTTGATTGTTTGTTGGTTGTAAACGACCCCTGGCTTCATTTCAGTAATGAAAATGGGAGAGCTCTGTTCTCTTTCTCCAAAAAAAAAAAAACAAAGAGGGCGAGGAGACTACGAATCGAGACGGAGGCAGTGGCGCGTCGGAGGAGAAGGCGACGAAGCGGCTGAGGCAAAAACGCCAGCGCCGCAGCAAAGCACCAGGGCAGTTTCATATGGGCCAATAAATCGAAGAGAGGTCTCAAGATTTGGCCCATTTGGACCAAAACGGGAAGGAAAAAGTCCGACTTACTCCTTTCGTTCGTATTTGATTTAAACCCTATCATCAACCATAAAACCGAATATATTGACTCATTCAATTGTTAAAATTGATGTAAAATGACTCTCTTGGTTTTCGCTGACGTGGTATCCCAGTCATCAAATAAATTAAAAAATATACATGGGCCCATATGTAAGTGACTACATCTCTCCCGTTTCTCTCCATTTTCCTTAATCCTTTGCTAGAATGCTCGAAGCAGCATATGCAGCGCCTGCCTTCAAGCAACTGGCCCGCGTGCACCATGGAGACTCCTTGACATTGAGCTCAAACAAAGGGAAGGCAATGAAGTAGGAAGAGGGAAGCCTAGGCCAAGCTACGCCATCGTTGTCATGGCAAGGTGCCTAAGCTCTCTAAACTTGAGGTCCTCAATAGCACCTTGCTCGAGTTTGAGCACCACGTCCATCGCTATCCCATCGAGCTCGAGTGACTCATCCTCTAAAGCGAGGTGGAGAGAAAGAAGGCGAGGGATACAAGATCCAAGTGATAGTGAACCTTAGTAGACACGGAGGCTTGGGCGGCGGCGGAAGGAAATGGCAACCTAGTGGGAAAATGGCATCACCCATGGAGACCCTTGGGGCATTGGGCGGCGATGCAAGAAGGGCATGCTTAACGGCTGCAAGGAAGATCTTTGTGCAGGGTGGTAAGGAGGTGGATAGGCTGAGGTAGGGAAGCGGTGGTGGAGCTCATGGACACGGCCCAACGACAGTGATGGCCTCTAGGCACGAGTAGAGCCGAGCACTAAGGCTCTAAGATAATCGGATGGAATAGAAGCTAAGAAAAGAGGGTATCGAGATGACTAGGCTTAGATGCAGAGGGAAATTGAAGATGGGGAGTTGAGCTCTACCACTGGATGCGGTTGCTCTTTTCTCCCTCTCACTCCCTCCTCAATCCACAAGCCGAGGATGAGTAGCAGTGCGCAGATGAGAAGGAGGTGAAAGGGGACAATCATGAGCGTCCTCACTCTCTAGCCCACTGAGAGGGTGAGCGTCGCTGATGAGTCGCACGTATTCGACGTGTGAGGCTCACTGTGTTTTTATCTAATCTTAGTGTAATAGTGCCATGTCCGTAGATGACCAGGTAAAACTACTTTCAATGCTGCTAAGGAAGTTATTTTGCATCGGTTAATACAAGGGGTTTTACGGTTGGGGTTATGATTGCGATCTGACCTATAGTCGAGGGAGTTAATTGGACCTTTTCAAAGGTGGAATCCATTGTCGTCCGGGCCAAGAGCAGGGCTGGGAGTTACGTGCGCGGGGCTATGGATGTACGTGCGGCCCATTTCTATTGGGCCGGTATGGTATTGTAACTTGGGTGCAGCCCATACTAGTCTGAATGGGATCGAGAATTCTGGGAAAAACGTAGTGTGGGCCGTCCACCGAAAAAACGGCGAGCAGCGAGCGGCGGCGGCGGAGCACGAGCGGCTCATCCCCTGCCCCTCTCCGGCGACACGGCGGCGCCTCCACTCCCTCCGGCGAACTCCGCCGGCGCGACGGAATTACGGCTTCACCGTATGCTCCTCCGCTTCCCTGTTTCGCTCCGCCGGTCTCGCAGCTTGCTGCGAGGCAGCGTCAGCCGCGGGCTTTCGGCCATGGCCGGAGGCCGAGGCGGCGGCGCAGAGGATGGCCGGCTCGGGGAGTTCTCTGAGTACATGGAGCGCCTGCGCAACTACGAGCGCTCCGGGGTGCCGCGCGGCGCTGGGACTGACTCCGACGACGGCTTCGACCTCGGCCGCATGCGCCGCCTCCTCCGCCGCCTCGGCGACCCCCACACCCACTTCCCGGTGAGACTCCACCCTTCCCTTACCACCACAGCATCACAGCTTGCCTTGAAACTTGCAAGAAATGAGTAAAATTATAAGGAAGGAAAAAATACAGTATGATTTTGCTGGGCCACTGCACATTGCCTTTGCATATGAGTCATGATTTTACTTTTCATGGAGATAATTTGATGAATATCTGGATGAAACTGAAATGAATGTGATTGTAGGCTGTTCATATTGCTGGTACCAAGGGGAAAGGTTCAACTGCTGCATTCCTATCCAATATCATGAGGGAACAAGGCTACAATGTTGGATGCTATACTAGGTACTCCACCGCATCATTGTGATTATTTTGATCACTTTTTTTCTAGATGGAATTGTACCTTGTTAATTGACTGTTCGATATACAATGAGTATGTGAAGGGTCTATAATATATTTTTGTGTTGTTTCCTTTCATCCTGAGTTGTTTCAAACATTTACTCATCGTATCTAGATTGTACAATTATAATTAAGCTCTGTTGATTTTCTCCGAGTAGAATTACAATTAAGTGATAATTATAATGCATCAAACTATGATTGCAGCCCACATCTTATAACAATTCGTGAACGCATCTCTGTTGGAGAAAGTGGAGGTCCTGTTTCAGCTGCATTGTTGAGGGATATTTTTTACCATGCTAAAGAGGCCATTGATCAATCAATTGAATCAGATGATGGAGCCCTGACTCACTTTGAGGTATTCTCTCTCTTTTTCCTTCAAGCAATTTATTATATGCTGGTGGATTCTTCGATGCTGTGAAAAACACAGCAATAATGCATGCAAGATGAACTAAACAAATTCTATGTTGTAACTGCTTTCATGAATCTATGGTTTTGCATTTATTACTTTCAGCTCATTTCATGGATCTATGTGTTGCTGCTGTCATTTTTTTTGTCATTTCTTCTGAGTAGGCTGCCTAATTTTCATGTATATATACAACGGCAAAACTATTTCGTACTAAAATATATTTGCCAATATAACATGAGCTTGTTGGTTTAAATCCATGTCCAGCTGCTAGTATAGGAAAGCATGATGGTGCCTATAGAAAGAAGGGGAAAATGGGCACCACACTTTGTTGTTAATTGCATTTTACTCTCTGATCATTTAGCAATGCTGTCTGCTGAATCCCCATACTACCTTACTGCATCAGTGTTACTTTTGTTAACATTTGTAATTTTCTTTGGTTGATAATATCTGTTGTGTTTCTACAATTATCATGTTCTTACTAAATTAAAGATAACCAAAATACACTCACTGAGCATATTTAGTCATGTTAGAAATACTGGCAGGCATTAATTTCTCATATTTCACTTCTGATGACCATGAGCTCAGAAAGTACTGGTATGGTTTTGCAGGTTTTCACTGCTCTCTCGTATCTCCTATTCTCACGAGAAAATGTTGACATTGCTATCGTTGAAGTAAGTTATTTAACTTTTTGGTGGATAGCGATGCTACTTTATTTTATAATTCTCATGGTTTGTTTTTCATACATTGCTTTGAAATGTTAAAAGTGGAGCAGAAATCTATTACTTTGCCTTCACAAAAGTTGTCTAGCACCCATGAACTTTTATTACGAAATATGGAAACGGAATGACAGGAATGCACCTGCTGTACTGAGCTTCTGGGAAAAAAACTTTTGTGGGGGCTGCTGCCTCAAATTCAAAATATCTTTATGAATAATTAGAGTGTTTTCCTTTTTAATGTTTTTTTATATAATTGCTCCATGCATCATTGTGTGCCCATCTCAGAGTCTACGATCTTCCAATGTAACCAGTCCAAAAGTTTGATATTTTTAACAGAATCTGGATACAGCTAATATTGTGGCCAACAATATGAAATTAGGTGTCTGCTGTAAGGGATTGCTCAGAAATAAATCATAGGGTTGACATAAGACAGTTCCCAGAAGAACAATTTTCTAAGAGTTAGCAAATTTCCTAGGCCTCATTTGGAGAGCAGGATGTCTGTATTTCCAAAATGGCTTCTAACTATTGATTGCTTGTTCTCTTTTATTGAGAATTAGCACTAACCAAAAGTAGGCATCTAGGGTTTAAAACTGATTATTGAATTCAACTTTATAACATTCACACCTACTGTGACAAATTATTGGCTCTTCTTTCTATTGATTGCCTAGGCAGGCCTTGGTGGAGCTAGAGATGCCACAAACGTCATACAAAGTACTGAATTAGCTGCATCCATCATAACAACAGTTGGGAAAGAACATTTGGCTGCTTTGGGTGGTTCCTTACAAAGCATAGCAGTGGCAAAGTCTGGAATCATCAAGCAGGAGCGACCAGTTATGTTGTTCTCTCGTCTTTGGACTTTTTCATGTTCATCATGATTCATTTGCTCTTGCTTGTTGTTTCAGCTTATATTCCAATTGAGTGATTAATTTTGTATTGCTTTTCTCTTAAGATAAATGGTTCGTATTATATTGTGAGTGCTGTTTTCTATGTTAATTTTGTACTTGTTATCAAACTATTTTACTAGACACATCTTGCTTTTCTTCTAAGTATAAATTCTATATATGAAGCTTCATTCCTCCGGTGCATGAGCATTATCAGCATGGCTAAAATATGTTCTCATTGCGATCAATTCTCACATGTGCCATTTGTAACGAAAGTTTATGTGGTTAAATTTGTTGAGTTGTTTGCAATGTTATTTACATATCAAGTGACTGCTGCATTGTATTCAGACCAATGTCGCCACAGTTCCAGATTACCAGTATGGTTTCTGACATGGAGTTTGCTGCCTGCATACCAAATATTTTCAGGTTATAATTGGTGGTCCATTTTCCTCGGATATCGAGCAAATTCTCCGGGATAGAGCATTCTTAACACAATCTCCCGTAATATCTGCATGTGATCCTGGCATCAGGAGCATCACAAGATGCATTGGTTGGGATTGTGGAAAACCTTATCAAAGCTGTGAAATTGTCATCGAGATTTCAAATGATATTCCATTGGTATAGTTCCATTGCCAACCTATTTCTCCTGAAATAAGTAGGAGATTACTGATTTTTCTCTCTTTTCTTATCAAGTCCAAATGATTAGTGCGAATTATATTTGCAGTTTATTAAATTGCATGATGTAAAACTCCAGCTGCTGGGAGATCATCAGCGCCAGAATGCTGTAACAGCTTGCTGCACGGCTCTATGTCTGCGTGGGCTAGGTAGTAAAACCATAAGAACGCCATCATACCTATCCAATTTTTTCATGGATGATCTAATTCACTTCCATTGAAGTATACTTACTGCAACATGTGGGTTTTCTTTTGTGACATGGGTGTTCATTGTTCACTTGATTTTTTACTGTGTGGTTGCTTTCAATGACTGCAGTGTACTGTAGTCATTGACTGCTTGCTAATGTTTTCTCTCTCTCTTTTTTTCTGAAGATTTTTTTCTTTGTAATTCTTCATTTGCATCTCCACCTTACTCACGTTGAATTCCTGGCATAATCTAATCTGTTTTCATCCTATCAAATGGCTTTGGGAAGTTAAGGATGGGATATTTCTGAAACATCTATCCAAGCTGGTTTAGAGAAGACACAACTGCACGGGAGAAGCCAGTTTCTTACAAAAGAGGAGACTTCAGTACTTGGGCTTGATGGGACATCCAGCCTGCTTGTCGATGGAGGTCTTTTACAATGACCTATTCTTAAGTTTTTCTCCTTAATGTCCATTCATTTATCTAATGTCCTAAACTTTTCAGCCCATACCGAGGCATCGGCAAAGGCCTTATCAGATGTGATAAAAACTGTCCAACCAAGAGGGCCTTTGGCTCTTGTTGTTGGAATGGCCAAGGACAAAGAACATTTCGCCTTTGCTGAACAGCTTCTGTCAGGTAAGTTTTCTCCTTTTCTAAACATTTCAAACCACGTGCATTGGATCAGTTGGCTGATTATTTGATTCTAGGCACAAATTCGTGAATGCCGTCTCATGAAGATCTTAGGGATACTATCAGCCCATTAATCTATCTCATTCTTTTCTCATACAAAAATCTTTTTCCTTCATTTGGTGCGATAATTGCAATCAAATATTTGTTTATAAGACATGTTTTTGTCACAGGCCCAAGACCAGACATTGTATTGTTGACAGAGGCGAGCATTGCTGGAGGACGCTACCGGTCTATGCCAGCATCATCACTGAAGGAGGTTTGGATGGCTGCTGCACACGGCCAGGGCATCGGCTACTCGGACATTGGGACGATCACCGGCATCGAAGCGCCGATCCTCGCCAGCCATCCCGCGGCAGCCCGGCCCTCGAGCAGCGACAAACCCATGCTGATTGGGAGTTCAAGCGCGCCATTCTCGTGCGACCTGATCAGGGTTGCCTCTCGGCTGCTTCAGAGCCAAGAAGATGGCGACACCGGGCTGATCTGCGTGACCGGCTCCTTGCACATGGTTTCGTCGGTTCTTGGACAGCTTGGGCAGTAGCTGCCTCTGTTGATGAACATGACTGAAGGAGTAGCTAGGTTGCAGCAGGCTGGTACACAAGTACTCCCTCAATTTCCAAACACTAATAAATACTTGTCATTTCACAAATGTCAATACATTTTCCCTAAACTTCCTCTACTAATCTTGTCTCATCACATTTGCTTACCATGTTTCCTGTGATCGAGATATTAACGAGGGCATTTTAATATCTATATTAAAGCCAGATGTTATGTTTTTCCTCTAGGTTTGTTGTAAGTTAAACAAGTTTACATGAAAAAATGTAGCAGTATTTCTAACAAAACAAATATACTATATAAAACATATTTAATATTAGATTTAATAAAATTAATTTGGTATCACAAACATTTTTTTTATAAATTTGATCAAATTTAAAGAGGTTTGATTTAGTATAAATCTAAGACGACTTATATAGAAGTATTATAGAATAGAGGGAGTAGCATAACTTTTTTTTAAAAGAAAAGGCCACAAGGGCCTAGCTTTTATAGAAAGCCAGGGAAGTTTTTGCTAGGGTAAAAACCAGCTTACAAAGAAGATGATAGCGTAGCAAAGGCAACCGTAAAAGGGCAACAACCCGGTCAGCTAGGATTTTCACACGCAGGTGACAGGAAACAACCACGAGACAAACTCTAAGGGACTGTTTAGTAATGAGTTAGGCTATAGCAGCTTTGTTAAAACAGCACCGTCACCTCTCTCTCCAACCCGGCTCAAGTCTGAGCACTGCCAGAGAAACAGCCAGCTTCTGGCCAAAGTTAACCCACTCCTGGGAGTAGCATAGCTTGGTCAAAACTGTGTCAAATCATTGTAAATTAGAGGAAGCGCATGGTCAACTCTCCTACAATGTCTTTTCTTTACTTTACTATCTTATCAGATGGGTGATCATTCAACGCTAGGAGCCGGGTCATCCCTACTGTCATAGGCTCTGTTCGAGAGAGCAATAAAAAAAATTTCTCTAGTTTTTTATTGACATGTTTCTCAACTACTAAATTCAACGCGCATATACATATATATATATATATATTATTTTAAAAATCATATTAATCTATTTTTAAATTTAAAATAATTAACACTTAATTAATCATACACTAATAAATCATCTCGTTTTTAAATTTACTTTTCTTCTCACTCACTCTTTTATCTCATCTCAAACACACCCGTAATGTCATTAGCATTGGCATGTGATGGGTGCAAAACTGGAGAGTGTGTGAAACGACATATGTACTATATGGCACGTCGTGTGGTTTGGAGAAATACTGCTCCTGATGCCCATTGTTTTGTGGTAGCTACTAAAAGCTTTGGTTGTGCTGGAATCCTGTTTGCTTTGACAGGTTGCTGTTGGTGCCTTGCCTGAAAAAAACATCTTCCTTCGCTTCGTCTGGAGCTGAAGCTGACTGGAGGAGGAGACAACAGCAGCGTGTGAATGGATGGATTCAGAGCTTGGTTGGCCTGTACAGGTATGGTACTGTACCTCTTGTTGTAGCTAGTGGCGATTGCATTCGTTCCTGCATCCGTTTATCCTTTGATGATCCATCCATTCGTACGTTCCTAGGTTGTTTCGTGGGTCCATCTTTCAGGGGTAGAGACACGTGGCAGTGCCACCTGTCGATCTGTGGTGGTTCACTGACGAGCAGCCGTACTGCCACTTGTGTCCTGTAATCCTGTTGAGGCGAGGCTCTGAACAGGTTGCCATCCGTAGCATGTTTGGCTAACCAAAGTACCAGTAGTGTAAAATCAAAGTAGTAGTGCTAAGTGAAAGTTAAAGAACTTTTAAATATAATTGATAACTCTGTTTGTGGTTTTTGTAAAATGGTATTGACAGATTTATTATTAAAATTTATCACTAAAAATAAGGTGATAAGTTTTGAAGTTTGTTTCGCCAATGATAACTCAGATAAAGCTGTGTTATAAGTATAGAAATAACAACAGATAAATCTAAAAAGAATCTTTTGTAAGACATACATGAACTTTACTGTACTATATCCAACTGATCTCGTAGGGAAAAAAACAGAAACTGACATTATAATGAGATGCGTTGCAATTTGCAAAACATTATGATGAGATGAGTTGCAATTTCATCAGCTGCAAGATTTACTTTACTACTACTTCAGAAAGAAAATTAGCGACGCATTGCAATCGGCGACGTCGACTTCTCTGGAGCTGAGGAGTAACCATGGTCCAGCTTAAACAGGACAAAATGCTCGATTTGATTCGGAGAAAAAACCGTGTTCTGTGGAATACCGGATTGGACTGAGACTGGCGGTTTTCCTTTCCGCCTTCCAGAAATGGCGGGCGCGGCAAAACCACCACGACGTCTCTGTCGCCGAGGAAAAAAAATCCGCTTTTTCTAGCGACACCTCGACGCGGGCGGAGGTTTGCGTCCAAACCCAGCGGCGGTATTCACGTCGCTGTCTATGGATTCGCTGCTGCCCCCGCCCTGCCCCTAGTTTCGCCCCCGTTCCTGCCTGTTCGTAGCAGCAGTATATCTCGCGGCTTCCTCGCCTCCTCTTCTGCTCTCGTCGAGACTGTTTCTTGCTGCTGCTTGTTGTTGTTCTTGGTTGGTTGGTGTGGAGTTGGGGGTGGTTTGGGTAAGCCAAAGGTTGGATCTTGGTGGTGTAATTGGTGGTCGATGAAGGTGGGGAAGGGGTCGAGGGGAGGGGAGCACGGCGGCGGCGTGGAGGATGATGCTGGTGGGAGTGGCGGGGTGGAGGCAGCGCAGCCGGTGAAGAGGAGGCGGGTGGCGGTGGCGCCCGCGGCGGGGGCAGGGGGGAGCAGGCGCGTGCAGGCGGAGGCGTCGCCGCTGCAGCGGCTCTTCCGGGCGTGCCGCGCCGTCTTCAGAGGCCCCGGCACTGTGCCGGCGGCCAGCGAGGTCGATCTGCTCTGCTCCATGCTCGGTGAGTCTCCTCCTCTCTTTGTTCTCTCCTCTACAGTTCATCCCCCATGCTTTCATTTGTATAATTTTATGTAAGCAGATTATCAATTTAGCATGCAAATTGCCTTGATTTTGTCCATGCAACATTCTGTGTGATCTAAATTTTCTGGTTTTGAAATGTTCTGTTGAATCGTAATGAATAATGTGTATCCGCCTTTTTTCTTTCTTGGTGGAGATAGTATTTAGATATGCTTGCAGCCTGCAGGAAATGTTCGGATGAAATGCAGAGTAGATTAGATGAAACATTCTGAATTTTATTCTTTCACCATATGTTGATTATGACCTGGTAGCAGATGGTAGTTTTGTTCTAGAAAAACGTATGGTCCATGTGTGTATTTTGTGTCTATTTGATGGGCTAAATTAACTGAATTTGAATCGCTTGTGATACTATTTGTAGACAAAATGAAACCCGAAGATGTAGGCCTTAGTGCAGATCAAGAATTCTTCATGAATAGAGATGATGACGAAGGAATCCCGCTCATTAAAAATACTACATTATATGAATGTGAGAACTTTACGGTAAGTAGCAGGCAGTGCACAAACTAGCTGAATTCTGATGAATATGTCGAGATATACTACGATATGTTTTTCTGGTATCAAAATGACTTCTTTTTAAAAACAAATTTGCTGACGTTCTTATCGTGCCAGATGGTTATCTTCTTTTTACCACGAAATGCGGTCATCCCTCTGCATGATCACCCTGGAATGACAGTGTTCAGTAAACTACTTATCGGATCGCTGCACATAAGGTCGTATGATTGGGTTGATCCTGAACCTGTCACAAGTTGTTGCTCATCATCGGGTGATCAATGTAAGCTTTTGAGCCATTCAACACTTTTTTTATCAGTCAGTCAGTCTTCACAATTGTGCATCCTCGGCAGCACAAACGAGCTAATCTTGGTAGAGCTAATTGTTGCAGTCAGATTGGTAAAGCGAGTGGTGAATGGTGTTTTTACAGCACCATGCGATACATCAGTCCTGTATCCTACAACGGGAGGGAACATGCATCGGTTTCGAGCTATCGCACCTTGTGCAATTCTCGACATTCTTGGCCCCCCTTATTCCACGGAAGATGGCCGGGACTGCACATATTACAGAGCTATTCCCTACTCACGTCATTCGAGTAAGTAGCGAATTCTGCTAGCTCGTGCTGCATGACAGTAATTATTTTGCTGAACATTGGTACATACTTTTTTTTACAGTTTGGAATTTGAGTAACAGTTATTTTGACCTGTTGTTGCTTTAACATGGTATAGGAGGATAAATGTACGGTTTAGGCATTGATTTCTTGCAAATGTGCAAGATTACCTAATTGTTAACCTATCAAATCAGTAGTTTCGCATAGGAGACGCCCACCGAATAAGAGGTTTTGCTTGTTAAATTAACAACCCACAGATAGCTTTTTGTGTATATGATATAGCCGTACTCCATTTGCAACATGTGCTCTTGATTGGTGGGGTACGAGCTTGTGCATGATAGGTTCCTTGACCATTGATCGACAATTGCACCAAAATTTCCTAAGTCTAGTTACTTTGATCATTCACAGTTATTACCTGCATATGTCACTTCACACAGGACTTACCGAAGGTTAATTTGCTTTTGTGTTGTCAGCGAAAAATGACGCCGTGGACCAACTCACCGGAGTCGACCAAGAAGGCCATCGTCTCTCGTGGCTAAAGGAGACCTTTCCACGGGCGCTGAGGATGCGCCAGATCCGGTACGGTGGCCCGCCGATCTCCGACGAGTGACCGCCGGCCTGTAGTGATCTGAAGATTTATCCGACATGGACGGCCAGCCCAGATGAATCTGTCGACGTCAAACCATGTAGACAGCAGATAGCCATGGATGCAATGCAATCATGCAGAGCTGAACTTTCAGTTTGTGCATTCCTGATGCTGTCTTGCAGTCTCGGTGATGACCTTTTCTTGATCTTGGTCGGTAGTTCATTCCGTAAATGTATTCATAGTCCATCCATAGACTCCAGTGTTCAGTTCTGTTGGATACCCTTTTTGCATTGAAAAGTGAGAATCGATCTATCGGGGTTAAAATTTAAGGAGTAAATTTAGCTAGTCTCTAGTTTTTTAAAATTTTCAGACTTGTGAAGTATGGTTGGGTTATGGCTGATAAATCGTAGAAAAATAAGCAAACAACAAAATTATTTAGATAGGATTTTTATACAAAATTATTTTAGATATGATTTTTATACTTTCCTACTCTTAGTGGTTGAAAAGTCAAACAACAAAATTATTTTAGATAGGATTTTTATACTTCCTACTCTTAGTGGTTGAAAGGTCAGGACTGAAAAATGATGATAAAATGTTTTGGTTAATTTAAAATTTAAAATTCGGTTGCTGGTTATATGCTAATTGAATGATTATTTGGATCCATAACAATACTTCCAGCATCGATCAATCTTTCACATCAAAACATGCCAAGATAAGTTGGCAAAGATTTCTTGGGCAAATTGTTGCATACTCTTCATCTGCTCGCATTCTCGGCCCTTTGATCTCACCGGCCCAAATTAATCTCACCTAAGCTGCATCATCGAGAGGCCTGCAACTAGGTGATGCATTTCATTTCATTTTAGCAATACAAAATCTCTGTCGCTACCTGCCTGTCATCCATATCTAACTTTTTTTTTCTTTTGTCATCTTGGTTGCACATGCTGTTCCTTTCTTTACTTTTCTTTGACCATCCGTTTCACTATGATGAGATAGAATACTACAGAGACTGCAAAGAAAAATCTTTTATTCCTTTCTTGCATAATTGCACTTCCTTTTGCTTCTGAAATGGAGATAATTGAGGCCAATTTTGACAAGGACTCTCATCCTGAAGAACAGATGCCTATAGTAGCATAAATGTTGCTTCTCGTGCAGACAAACCTTGGTTCAGAAGTAACCAATGACTAGTAATAGAAGAATTTTATAGGTTCTTCTGTTCTTCTGTTCTGATCTTATGTTTTTAATCTAATCTGTTCTTCTGTTCTGTTATCATCTCTGTACTTGGATAGAACAAAGGCAGACAAACAGTAAATAAAAAAATAACAAGCCAGTGGCAGTATTGCACTGTCAATTAAACCCCCAATGATTAGCTAGCCAGTGTTGAGTTAACAAAAGTTTAGTTAATTAGTTAATTAGTAAAGGTAGTGTCCTTAGTGGCAAGACATGCATGTGATTTAACTGTTCATATTGAGAGCTTCGTATACACACATGGCAGGTGAAGATCAAGTTGGCGTGTGGCATCCTGGCCACTTAATTAATTATTCATATTGTCAAAGTTCAGTATAATAAAGCCACCATTTTTGGCTAATTATTGCCACAAGCTAGCAAAAATGCAAGCCTATTGGATAGGAGTGAAATAGATTGGACAAGTGGAATTGGTCGGCATCATACTCTCCGGAATATAATACTTCTATATATTAATTACTCCATTAAATTATTAGGGTTGTCCAAATTATCTCCATAAACTAAAAAAAAGGCATTTCACAGCCTTAACTATTCAAACCGGATAAAATAAATCCCTAAGTTAGGTTACAAATTACACACATGGCAGTCCAGCCTAACAAAATTAATCTACACGGAAATTTTCCATCCCTTGTCTCAAATCCAAATCCCTAGCCGATGATCCCCAAGGCATTTGATAGCGATTGTGACATAGTCAATGGCGCGAGTGTGAGAAGGATGACAGCAGGCAAGCTCATGGAGAATGGTGATCGAAGCCTTAACATAGAGGGAGAGACCAAGGCCCTTCACACCACCGAGAAAGAAGGGAGAGACTCGAGAGCATGGGCATAGATGAGGCAAAGGAAAGAGGATCGAGCTCCTCACCATGGCTCCTCGACGGCAGTGGTCTCTACCAGGTGCTATTGAGCTTGAGAAGGAGTAGTCGGATGAGAAACTCGGGAAGCAACAGACGGCGACCATCACCATCGCCAGTGATCTGGGCCGTTGTCATTGTACACTCCATCGAATTGATCTAGGATCGTTGTTGTTGCCTCGACACCCATAGTCTTGCTTCCTTCATGGCAACACATGGCTTGGCCTCCTTGCATGTCAACACTAGCACCGTTGCCCTCACCTCCTCTGGATTTGAGGACGCCGTTGCCCTAGGCTTCTCTAGCCAACCTAGACAAATAAGACCCCGAGTACTATGTTGAGCGGTTTAGGGTACAAATTGCACACGTAGCATTCCAACGTGGGAAAAGTAATCAACATGGGACATAAAATTGATTTCCTATCCTCTTTCTCAAATCTCAAGTCGGTAATCTCCAAGGCATCTGGTAGCGACTGCGACATGGTTGGTGGCAAGGACAGTGGTGCGAGTGTGAGAAGGATGACAGCAGGCATGCTCATAGAGGATAGTGACTGAAGCACCAATGTGATAGGAGAGGCCAAGGCCCTTCACACCGCCGAGGAAGGAGGGAGGGACTCGAGGGCATGTCCATAGAGAAGACAAAGGAAAAAGGATCGAGCTCCTCACTATGGCTCCTTGGTGGCGGTGGTCTCCACTAGGTGCCATCAAGCTTGGGAAGTGGCAGTTCAATGAGAAGCTTGGGAAGCAGCATATGACGAACAACACCACCATTGATGATCTGAGCTATCGTCGTAGTACACTTCATCAAATAGATTTAGGATCGTCGATGTCACCGAGGTCACCACCTCAATTTCATGGCTCTACTTCTTCCACATTGGCGCATAGCTCGGCCTTCTTTTATGCCAACATTGGCCCTATCGCCCTTGCCTCCTCTTTTGGATTTGAGGGTGTTGTCGCCCTAGGCTTATCTAACCAACCTAAACATTAAAGGTGGCGCCCTCTAGAGCTGGTAGGGAGGAAGGCAGCAACGCCCTCCAGAGCAAGCGGGAGAAGGCAGGAAGGTAGCAGCGGCAACAACACATTTACTTGATATGTCCCCTCCATTAATGTCAGTGCAAAATGAGGGGCAACATCATGTCTCTCTCATCCATGAGCATGTGAATCGGCAAGGAGAGGCCGTTAGTCAGAGGAGGTCGAGTATGTCTTGGTTCACCGGTCAACATTCACCGTCATTGCTACAACCGTCTCATTGCTACATTTGCTCGAGCTTCATCTCTACGTAGGCTATGGAGCTCTAGGATCTTACCTTCGCCAGCATCGTCTTCTCCTACCGAGATCTAAACCACACCTTGCCTCATTAAGGAAGAGAGGAAGAGGGACGGTGACAGCTGAGGCCTACCTCGACATCGTTGATGGTGCTCACGGTTAGGGAAAGAGGGGAAAGAGATAAAAGAGAGAAGAGAATATGATAGGTAGGTTCCACTAATTTTTTTAATAAAAAAATACTGACTTGATTGTATGTATACGTTACATCGGACCAAAACCGCTTTAGATTGGGTTAAGAGGTTATTTTTCTGGTTTAAATAGTTGAGAGTATGAAATGTCTGGTTTTTAAGTTTAGGATAATTCTAACGACCACGATGCTTGAGAAGAGTAATTCAGACTTTTTTTTATCAATTTATTCCCGGTTAATTTACATCAATAATAACCACCCTATATTTGCTGAGTCAGCATCTTGCAGCCTGTAATTGTCAAAGTAAAACCTGTAGCTGTACGGTAGGCCAATTGTAAGACAGTGACATCTCAATTATATGTAGTAGATCTCAAGAGCATCACATTTCTTCCCTGCATTTCTCTCGTAGTTATGTGTACTTCTAGATAAGTATATTATATATTCATATAGTCCAGAAAGATACATTATTAATTATTAGTTGTGTTCAGAAAGCTAAATACAAGATAAATGATCTTGTCTTGCCGTATTTGGGATTTGGGAATAAGTAGATTGGAACTTTGTTTAACGAAGCTAGATGCCAGCAAGGGGTTGCTAATTAGCATATTGGACACGTAAAGAAAATGAAATCAAACTTAATTTCGGGAGACAGCGAATTCTTAGCTCTAGAAATACAGCTTGCTTTTCTATCTCTACATCTGTCCTGTTCGTCACAACAGCAGCAACAAAAATAAATCATAGCAAAACCAACTTTGCCGAGTCAACAAAAATATTTTGCATGTGAATAGTTGATGGCAAGAACTAATGGCGAGGCGACATTATTGCGTGTTGATAATTAATTCTAGATTAGCATCAAAGGTCGCATCTGGATTAGGACTTTCTTAAGCTTAATTACTATTCTTAGCACACATTCTGGTCCTGCATTAAGCGCGTCACACGTTATACATTCCTGGTAGATTCTTCGTAGATGCACAAGGTCACTGAGCTGTGGGGTCCCCAAGCTCCACTGCGCGTGGGACCCACCAGTAAGCCAGAGTTTGCCATTTGCCTTGGTGCACTGTTCTAGTGAGAAAAGCTAAACCGACTGTCATAATTAAGTCCTTGATAACAACGGCTTAATTGGGGTTGGATTGTAGTATATATCAAAACAAGGGCAAATGATTAATTTGACTACTAGTATTACAAATTTTTTAATAAAAATGCTGCAATGAAATGGAAATAAAGAGGAGGGAGGAGGCCCTACTCCTTCCTTCTCTCCCTCCCAAAGAATCCCCATTTCTCAAGCAAAGGGGGGAGAGCAGCAGCAAGAGGAGCACGAGGGAGCTAGCTAGCTCTCGCTAGCTCCGTACCCGCCGCCGACGAGCTCTGGCTGCTTGCCGTTATCCGCTCCCTGATCGAGCCGTGTGGGGGTGAGAAAGGTCGCTTCTTTTTGGTGGCTTCTTGGGTGAGAAAGATCGAACCGTGATGGGGTTCGAGGACGGGAGCGCCGGCGGTGGCGGGAGGGGCGGCGCGATGCGGGCACTGATGCGGCGGAAGCAGGTGGACTCCGACCGGGTCCGCGCCGCCGGCGGCCAGCAGCTCGCCAAGGAGCTCTCCGTTACCCAGCTCGTCGCAATTGGTCTCTCTCTCTCTCTCTACTTGGGAAAGATGTGAGCTTTGCTATTCTCGGTAGAATCTGTTGGATTTTTGTGAATTGGTTATCAAGTTGCTGCGTTTTACAAGTTACATAGTTATATTTTGTGATTTGGTTTGTAAAGTTTCAGTCTTGGATTGGCTGGGTGTCACATATAATAGTTTTTACTAGAAGCCGCAAGTTGTGGATTATAAACTTGATCGAGATAGAGTTCTGGTAGTACGCGTTTCAGACAGACAGTTTTGATTCAACCACTGAATTCAGATGCCCGGCATGATCTGTTACCATCCCAAATCTCATTCATTCTGGGAAGGGTGGTTGTATCTCAATATGGATTCTGGCAATGTTTTGGGGAATTATTGCTTTGCTTCTACCTTAATCTTGTTGGGTAAGTGCTGGGCAGGTGGGCTGTGGGCAGATGTCTGAATATTACTAGTTTAAGTACCTTATTGAAGCAAATGACATGCTTGGTGTTTGCTAAATCTGAAGTAAACTATAGTTCATAAAGTAGTTGAAAACGAATTACCAGAAACCTAATTTTATCTTTCCACATTTTATACAGCTTCTGTGAAAGTATTGTTCATGCCTTCATGGAACCTTTCATGATCTATCAGGTGTTGGTTCGACGATTGGAGCCGGAGTATACGTTCTTGTGGGAACAGTTGCTCGGGAGCATGCTGGGCCGGCATTGACACTTTCATTTCTGATAGCGGGAGTGGCAGCTGCACTCTCAGCTTTCTGTTATGCAGAGCTTGCTAGTCGCTGCCCTTCTGCAGGAAGCGCCTACCATTATTCGTACATCTGTGTTGGTGAAGGGTAATGTATCTACACCAATAGAGCAAACATTTTTGCATGATTAGACATCTCTTGTTCCATTGATCGGGTGTTCTTAACATTGTCCAATGTTATATTTTTTAAGAGTTGCATGGCTGATTGGTTGGGCATTGATACTGGAATATACCATTGGTGGATCAGCTGTTGCCCGTGGCATATCTCCCAATCTGGTTAGTAGGATTTCCCTCGTGCATCTCTTGTTCCTGCAGCATGTTGATTGATGGTTGAATATTTGCATCCCTCCTAACAAGATAGATTTGTCTTTTCAGGCTTTATTTTTTGGAGGACCGGATAGTCTACCATGGTTTTTAGCACGCCATGAGCTTCCATGGTTTGATGTTGTTGTCGATCCTTGTGCTGCTTTCCTGGTTTTTGTTGTCACTGCCCTGCTATGCAAGGGAATAAAAGAGGTCACTTGCTTCTCTCATTGAGAAATACATTTCTTTTCCTTTTTCAAGAAGTATGGCATGTCGTATTTACTCTCTTCATTTTTTGTCACAGAGCTCATTTGTACAAGGAGTTGTGACAGTCCTAAATTGCTTTGTGATGTTATTTGTTATTATAGCTGGTAGTTACATCGGCTTCCAAACAGGATGGGTCGGCTATAAGGTGGCTGGCGGGTAATGCAAAACATTCTTGATGCTTTGGATTTTATCTAGCTGGTGAGTGGTGCACTTAACCAATTTTTTGCCCCAGATTTTTCCCTTATGGGGCGAACGGAATGCTTGCTGGGTCAGCAACTGTTTTCTTTGCCTACATAGGCTTTGATTCAGTTGCTAGCACTGCTGAGGAGGTAAGGACATATCCTATTCCCCCAATTAATTTGGCATTTCTCCTGTTTGCTGGATCAGTGCCATTATTGATAAACGGGAATTCTTTCATCTTCACTTCCAACAGGTGAAGAATCCCCAGCGAGATCTGCCATTGGGAATAGGAACAGCATTGTCAATTTGTTGTTCCTTATACATGCTGGTTTCAGTTGTTATTGTTGGTCTGGTGCCATATTTCGCTATGGACCCTGATACCCCTATTTCATCAGCCTTTGCAAAACATGGGATGCATTGGGCAATGTAAGAACTCCATTTGACTCTTCTCTTGTTTTACTGTAATTGGTCTACGACTGTGGCCATTAAGGGGCTATCTTGTTTTAGGTACCTTGTAACAACTGGTGCTGTTCTTGCTCTCTGTTCAACCTTAATGGGATCAATTCTGCCGCAGGTATAACTGAAATCTTCATAATTACGTCACAGAATTTGTATTATTGCAATGCATTGAAAATGAGCATAGTGGATGCACCATAAACGCAACTGTTTCCTCATATGTAACTGATAGCACTATGATATCCAGTTAAGTTGAACTAATGTTCAATGACCCTGCAAATTTTATTGTTTCTTGTGTTATGGGACTGTTAATTGTTAGATCTAACACTGTCTTTCCTCATATGTAGTAACCTCCTACAAAACATGTCATGATCTGGATAGAGTATCTGAAATTATGATCTGTTTATTCTCTCATCCAACATGTGCAGAGTATAACCATAACCACGCTGAGATATTTGAATTTATGGTTTGCCACTTATCTCAGCCAAGAATATTGATGGCCATGGCACGTGATGGGCTTTTGCCATCCTTCTTCTCTGATGTCAACCAGCAGACACAAGTTCCTGTCAAGAGCACGATTGTTACTGGCATTTGTGCAGCTTGTCTAGCTTTCTTCATGGATGTTTCACAACTGGCAGGAATGGTAAGGATCTAGAAACTGCTAGAGAGTAGTTTTTGTTTGACAATTTTGATGTACTTTGGCACAACACGTGATTGATGAGCGGACCTCCCTTCAGAGAATATTTTAGCATATTTTGCAATTTTATGTATCTAAACAGAAAAGAGTTAATTTTGGTTTCAGGTCAGCGTGGGCACACTCCTTGCATTCACTATAGTTGCTGTGTCCATCTTGATTCTCAGATATGCTCCTCCAGATGAGGTACCCCTGCCATCTTCTCTGGAGGCGTCATTCCGTTTGAGCCAAGAATATGATGAGGAAAAAGTTAGGGAGCCTCCTGCAGATGAGAATCATGAACAGGGTTCGTCTGTAGAATCAATAAATGACCCCCTTATTGAGAAGAAGCGCGACATAAGTATGTTGTTACATCACAACCTAGTCTATTTGATGTTTCTTAGTAGATGTATATTTCTTGAGTTAAGTAATCAACTTTCTGTAAATTCTTCAGGAATGGATGAGGCAAAGCGCCGGAAAGCAGCTGTTTGCAGCATAGCATCTGTGTGTGTAGGGGTTGTGGTCCTCACAACTTCAGCTTCTGCGACATTCTTGCCACTGTAAGTGCAAATTGTATACACGATCCCTCTGATAAACTTACTTGTGCAAGCAAGATAACTCGTATTCTGATGTACGCATCACTTCCATGTCGTGCCAGCCTGTTGAGATGCTTTGTCTGCATTTTTGGTGGCCTATTCCTCTTAGCTGGTCTCGGTGTACTCTGCTCGATTGATCAAGATAATGCAAGGCACAAATTTGGTCATTCTGGAGGTACTCACATCACAGCACATCTCTGCATCTTGTCTACACTGGATTCTGTTGACGAGGTTACCTAATATTACGACATTTTGCTGCTGCTCCTGCTGCAGGATTCATCTGCCCCTTTGTTCCATTGCTCCCGGTGATGTGCATCCTCGTGAACACATACTTGCTAGTAAACTTGGGGTAAGTCATGGTCCATTGCTCATATGTACTCATTTTCAGAACTGTCATACGCTTTTTCTGAAGTCTGAATCTTGTCACCTTTGCCTTGGTGCTCTTCAGTGGTGGGACATGGATGCGAGTTGGGGTATGGCTGGTGATGGGGGTCTTTGTGTACATTTTCTATGGTCGGACCCACAGCTCATTGACAGATGTGGTATATGTTCCTATGGCGCAAGCGGAAGAGATATATGGGTCTTCATCTTCATCAGGATTTGTGGCCTAGGGAAGGAGCAGAGTGCCATAGCCTTGAGTGATGAAATGCTCCAAAATCACTTTTACCACACCTTGAACAAACCTGGCTGAAAGGGGCTCCTGCTGCTGCGTCCTGTATTGCATGCCAGGCATGGGTTTGAAGAATTCCATTCATATATTGATCGTTAAATTGTAGTGTAAGGTCATATTTCGTGTAAGTATCTAGTTGAATGAATGTGAATATTAAATAGATATAGAATGAAGATAAGGTCTGTAATATGTGTAAATTCACTAGATCATATCCCAGCTTCTGCTTGGAAAATTCATGTTTCAATGTTCCTTTTGTACTTGAGGTCTTCTTGAGTGGGAAATACTAAAGGCCTTGGTCAGATCCTGCAACATGAATAAAGTCTAAATCATTCCCATTCTTTTGCTTGCCACTCATGATATAATATCGAAGATGTGCATAGTTACTTGTATCAAGATTGAAAGCTTGGCAAAAAATCGATAAACCAATAATATACCATTACCATCGTAAGTTTTACACTCAGCTTCACCTTAGTACACAATAACACAACCCACGGGGTTCAAGAGTATTCTCTAAGGAGTAGGAGGAAGCTAAAAAACACTTTTCCAGCTCTGAATTTAAGTATCCTTTCAGCAATCCAAGTTTTTCAACATATTACATTGTAGGACGCGTTCTTAAAAAAACAAAAAACTTCACACGGTCATTCCAGGTCCCAGCGGCTGACACCCCCTTGCCTAGGAGTCATTCTTGCGTATATTGTAGAAGATCGAGCCATCAATATTCTCCATCGCCAACTGATTCATCCGCAGCAGGATCAACAAGTAGGATCTTCCTTTGCGCCCTAGAAGGAACAATAGAGTAAAACAAAGGCTGTCACTGAAGATAACACCATAACAGACAATTATACTGGAGATCAAGTTTCATAGTTCTAGTGAAGAGGTGAAACAAGAATGCATGACCATGCATCGATAAAACAGAAAATAGAATCCAATGAGAAACTCTTTGTGGGAGCGTGACATTTTTGACATTTAAACCTTAAGGGAAGTCACATACCCAATCCAATCTCTCCAACATCATCTTGATTCAATGCAACACTGCCCCGAGTTTTGTCACTGCCGAAGTATGAGTTTAATTTCGACATTGCCTCCTGCAATTCCTGATGCAATAAGGTAGCAGAAAGGTAAGCAATATGGTAAATTTCTTTGAGGTAGTCTCGGTAAGACAAAACAGGAAATTAGTGATAAATGCAAACAGAGGCAATGCAGAATATTCTCCTCTTAATATTTTCATTTTAAGTAATCTGTACCATGATTTTTTACCATCACCAATAGCTAATATGCAAAAAATAATATGAGAACTCCCACTTAATTGAGGAAAAATAGACCTCCCATGATGCAAGAGTCTTCATGTACGGAGGTAGTTTCTCGTACTCCTCGGATGCCTTTATCACTCCTTGTGCAGCATTGCCTTAACAGATTCAACAGTGAACAAATCAGAACGAGCACAAACCATCTTTATAATCAGGAAGACATCGCTGCTGCCGACCACTTGTTTCTTTTGGGGGAAGGATGGATTCAGCATCCTTTACATTTTTTTCAACATCAGCAACACTGAGAAGTATAATTAAGTCATTTTTAGAAAGAAAGAAGTAAATAACATGGTCGGTACAAAAGAACACTGAGGAAAAGCAATTGTAGGCTAGTAGCAATACATAAATATCTACAATTCCTTTATATACCTTTCAGGTTTCCTGTAAAGTATCTCTGCGCTTCCAGATAAACCACTGTCTGCAAAATTTCAGCAAACTATCGCTGTCAACAAAGAGGTGTACCATGCAGACAGCTGTAATGACGATATTGTTCAAGTGTGACATACCTTGAGAGGACAAGGTAGCTAGACAAGCATCTGAAAAGCCAAGGTTGTTTAGTGACATGGTGTTCTCAAATCTTACTGGCGGTCAAGAAAGCACTCGACGCTTCTCATTTTCGCCATATAAAAGCCATTGAACAAAAATATGTAAGCACAAATTTTAATGTTGAACGGTTGTGGTGAAGTACGGCGGATCTTGTGGAAAAAGATAGCTTACCCTATATAAACTAGAATTATAGTTATTGCACCCTTTTGCCAAGAATAAAATTAAAGCCCCTTAGACATCAGAGTTCTTGAAAATTCAGTACTATATTTTTCACATAATCGTGAATGGTGAGCCCCTGATCCGTGACCATCTAACTTATGATGTACTGTGGGTCTCAAATAGTGTATGGAAAAATGAAAAAAATAAATGGAAGACTTAACAGAGCAGGAGTAAAAAATACAGTTTTATAATGGTGTTGCACACTATCTACATGAATACTCAACTTAGTTAAGCTAGTTTAGAGTTAAAACATAATAATAATCTCTAAATCATGGTTTAGATATGTCAATAACTGTTTTGTAAGCATTCTTCTTCAGATATATTTCACTCTTTTAAATATTTTCTTATTGTCTTTCTCTATATTAAAGTCTTTCTTTATCTCTCTTCACATTATTATCTTAACTTAAAATTTTATAATATATTGACGTCTCTGAAAAGTCATATAGACATTTTAACTGATACCAGATGCTTGGCATCACTTTATCTAAACCGCTTTGATTCTATGGCTAACATTCGCATCTATATCTCTATCTATCCATCTGTAGCATCGATCTCAGATATTGAAAAGTGTTATTCTTAAACACTAATTGGCCTACTAAACTCACGTCTCTCTTCTTATATCATACCAAAGTCATTAAGTATTCAGTCTTAATTTCGAGACGGGCAATTTCGTGGCTTCTGCCAGGTGGGCCCCAATCGAAAGTGGACCCACCGAGAACGCTACTGGGCCTCCAGTATTCTTATGGGCCTAATGTTCTGGCCCAACAATAAGCATTGTGAAAAACAACCTTATCTTTTCTTCTTCTTCTTCTCTCTCTCACTCTGTGTGCGTGTGTTTTTTTTGCATAAAGGGCAAACACCTTTTCATTCCATGATCCCATCACTCTCTATTATGCTCCTAATTTCTTTCGCTTCAAGAACAGATGGTTCGAACCATAGAAGATAAAGCAGGTGAATTCGAACAGAAATTTCAGATGAAATTTCCAAGGAACTGAATTTTGCTCTCATGTTCCAAACATGGACCACAAACAATCAACACGTTAATCATTTGCACATTGCAAAACACAAACAGCCAATCGTGAATCAGAGACGCAGTCGATGCATTTCGCAAGATCAGGCCAAGTTTCATAACTTGATGTTTAGTGAAAAATTAGGATTAGAGGTAAACTGCAAATGACTCCCAAAATGCACATGTGACAGGTGCAAAACTGACCTGAGATCATCAACCCTGAATTAACCTAAGGTAATTAACGAAAGAGAACGAACCAAATGCTTCTGTCTAAACTGTAGTTTAACCCAAGAAAGTATCAGTAGTAATTAGTAAACCTATCTTCTTCTGCTGCTGCTGCTGCTGTCTTCATCTTCTTGCTATCCTGTAATGATGGTTGCTATCTTCAATCTTCTTGCTACGAACAGTCACTGGTATGGTGGTAATGGTGAGCCAAAACTTCTTTGCTGATCGATCAGAGATCGCCAGCGTTGGGTCAGTAGGCGGGAGTGGCCAGTGCCAGCTCGGTGCCCACGTTGCCGCCGACCTCGAGCTCGAGCGACACCGCGGTCTTCACCGGTGACGCACAGGCAGGGGCGGCGGGCAGCAAGGGGAGCTTCCTGGCGTTGGTGGCCGAGGCCGACGGCGGCGTGGGGAGGCCGCCGGCCATCATGTACTCGTACAGCTCGTCCATGGTGGCGAAGTTGGCCAGGGAGCCGGCGCCGGCGACGGTCGGGGTCAGCGGCGGCGAGGGCGGTGCCACAAGCTCCGGCGAGAACGGCAGGCTCGGCGGCGGCCACTGGAACGCCCACTGCGGCTTGGAGATGTGCACGCTGCACTTCCTCGACGTCCTCTTCCTGCTGCTGCTGCCGCCTTGGCCATCCGTGCCTCCATTGCAGGTGTTGGTGGCGCCATCGCCGTCGACGGCCGGCTGGTGGTTGGCTGCACCCACGCCGAGGGCGTCGTCATCGGTCGCCGTCCAGGCATCGCCTTCTTGCTTGTCATCTTCTTCCAATGGCTCCTTGACATACAGATCAGCTTCTTCTTTTTCCAGCCAGAGCAGTTCCTCCTGTGTAAATGCAGCCCAATACAAAAGTGCATATTTTCATGAGTTAATTACTGGCAAATTATTCAGAGTAAGCAAAAACAAAGAAATCACAGAGCCATTCATGGCCCTGTGAATTTACAGAGATAACTAGTGATTATTGTACCTTTAGAGACAGGAAAGAAGTGGATAAAGCAGCCAGCTGCTGCTCAAGTCTGGTGTTGTTCTCAATCATACTCACATATTTCTCCTGCAAAACAGATTCATAATCTTGTATCAAAGCTTCATTGTAGATGCAGATACACAATACTTTCTATGCCCCAAAATGTAGGTTGTATTTTACTTTGAAGGCTCAAATGAATGCTTCATATTACAAATTTACAATACATGATTTTGACAATGATTTTGTATCAGGACATGAATCAAAATAATGAAAGCTATAGCTCGAGAATGTATTTAGCAGGACAAGCCCCATTGATATTGCTTGCATATGTTCAAGCTAAATGCTTTACATGTATAAGTGATCAAAGTATCGATACATAGATTGCAATGGTTACGTGACGACCTTGCTTTGAAACAGAGGGAGCAAAATGTGAAGAGATAAAAGGATAGAATTCGGTTAAGCTTCAGAAACATCATTGATTATCTTGATGATTTGAGATGTAAGTAAACATAGTACAGGCTGAGAAGATTGCTTCAAATACCTTGAGGAACAGCAACTCCTCCTTCAGCTCGCCATTTGCATGTCTCACATTCTCGTACTTCTTCTGAAAATAAACCACAGCATTGCTTCAACATGATCAATTAAATGTAGAGATTGAATATGATCAGAAAAAATTGGATCAAATCAGATTCAAATTGATAAGCATCACAGCTAGTTTAGTATGCTGAAATAGAGTAAAGAGCTACTAAAAGCTGAGAAAGACCTCCAAGGATAGAAGCTGCTTTTCCAGATTGCCATTCGCTTTCTCCATATAGGCATACTTCTCCTGCAAATAAGATCACATTCATTTATTATCAACAACAACAACACAACATTTTAGTCTCAAGTTGGAATATGCTAAAGTTGAAAACTAACAATAGTATTCAAATTACAGACATATTAATAGCTGTTTTTCAAATATTTCTATTTAATTATATATTTTCAGGTATATCTTACTCTTTTAATTTTTTTCTTATTGTTTCTCATTATCTTAATTTTAGTCTTTCTCTATCTCTTTTCATATTATTATTTTAACTTAAAATTCTATAATATACTGACGTCTTTGGAGTCTCCTTTGAATATGGCCAAACCATCTCAGATGTTGAACAAGTTTTTCTTCTATTTGTGCTATCCCAAATTAATCACATATATCCTCGTTCCAGACTCCATCTATTCTTATATTAATACAAATCCAACGTAGCATATGTATTTCTACAATACTCAGAACATAACGTCTTTTTGCAGGACATTAATTTATTATCACACTACTAAAAAACTCGGTGTGACAAAAGAAAATGCAAACTTGCCATGGAAAAATAGATGCATGAAGATCAATATTATCTCTGTGTAAGGGTTCTTCCATAGTGCAAATTAAAACTGAAAATAAACGGTGAAAGTAATTTACTTTTGTCCAATGTATCTGCAGATTAAAACTTGAAATAGAATTAGATTCCTTGCCTAAGCTGAAAGATGAAACAACGTGACAAGTAAACTCTCAAAGATTACTGAACTGCAAGTGTGCATGATATGCCCTGACATAGGCGATAGAGCCACAAATGGGCCATTGCAAAGCAAAACCTGGCTATGAAGTTTGCCATTTTCTGATGCAGGATGCCCTTCACAACATAAAGATCAAATTTTACCTTCAGAGTAACTCAAACATCAAAACCAGAGCTAGACATGTGCACACAATGACTAGTGAGTACTGAGTATACACAACCATTGAGTGTGGATTTCATTCATGAATGTGTCATTTCCCCCAAAGTTTTACAACCAAAATACTCAATGAAAATTGACCAAAATGCACATCAAAGCGTGTAGTATGATCACCTGCCATGAATTGTAGGACTTCTCTGTCTCAAATTTCATTTCCTTGCTCATTTGCATCACATTGGAAGTGAGGTGATCCATGTGCCTTCATGCAGAATTCATAGCAACATAAGTCAATTTTAGCACAAAACTTGCTTTGCTGCTTATCACATGCAAGAAGAATCTAAACAAAGTAGCTATGAATCAGCAATGCCCTACTAGCTAGACCAACGCAAGAAGCAGAAACTGCAATAGAAAAGGAAAAGAAATTAAAAGGAGACCTTTTTACGCCGGCGAGCTCCGCGGCGAGCCGCACCACCTGCTTCTTCACCTCCAGCGCGAAGGCCTCCGGCGATACGGGGTCACCTGGCTTCCATCCGGGAGGAGGCACCCAGTACGGGTCGGCCACGCCGGCCTCCCGACGCACGGCGACGAGCCCGGCGGGCTCGAGCCAGTACTCCAGGGCGCCGTCGGCGTTGTGCCGTCGGCGGAACCGCTCGGCTCTGCCGGGGGCGAGCTTGTCGGCGATGTGCCTGAGGAGGTGGTCGAGGAGGCCCGTGTCGCCGATGTGGGCGCGCGCCTCCTTCCGCAGCTCGCCGCGCGGGATGGGGTTCCCAGAGCGGGCGCCGTGGGTGCGCATGATGGCGAGCAGCGACGCCTCCGCGGTGGCGTACCGGGTGGCCTTCCACCGGTCGACCATGCCGCTCGGCGCGGCGGCTTTCTCCTCCTCCACCACCACCTCCTCCTGCTCCTTCTCCTCGAGCTGCTCGGCCTTGGGAGCCGTGAGCGTCTTCTCCTCCTCCTTCCTTGGACGCTTGGAGCCGCCACGGCCACGGCCACGCTTCCTCCTCCTCTTCTGCTTCTCCGTCGTCGCCATGGCCACCTTGAGGTCGTCTTCGCTGCTCTCTTCTTGTGTAGCCTCCTGCTCCTCCTCCAGCTCCGGGCTCTCGTCCTTCTTCTCCTTCATCTTGGCCTTGGTGGAGCTCTCCTCGTCGTCCTGCGCGGCCACGACGCGCTCGCCGTCTGTGGCGAGGAGGCTGAGGGCGTGCTGCGCGAGGTGCCTCCCGACGTACCTGACCCGCTTCCTAACCCCCCACCCGACGCCGCTGCACTGCAGGGTGAGGAGGCACGGCGCCACTGACTCCACCGCCGCCGCCGGCGGCGAAGCCACGGGCGCAGGCGACGGCGGCGCGGGCGAGGACAGCTGCTGCTGCTGCTGCTGCTGGGAGAAGTCGTAGAGACGGGGCGCGCCACCGGCCCAGAAGGCGCCATCGCCGTCGTCCTCGCCGGCGGCGCGGCGGCGCAGGACGCGCGAGGCGTGGACGGCGGCGGCGCTCATGGCTCACCGCTCTCTACAAGAAAGAAACGGTCAGGGGCGACGGCGAGAGAGAGAGCTCAGAGCCAGAGAATGGAAGCAGAGGGGGAGGGAGGAGAGGAAGACGAGGAGGAGGGGGGTTGGTGGTGGCAGCTTTGCTGCTGCAGTGCAGGAGACAGCAAGAGGGGAGGAGGGGGAGGAGGAGACTAGACTGGCACCTGGCCATCGTCTCCTTTCTTGCAGCTTGGTGCCTTAGGCAAGGCAAGGGAAGCAGAAGCAGACAAGAGACAAAAGAGAGACCTGCACAAAAAGAAGGATTTGAATTCTGAATCAAAAGAAGACGAATCTTTGGTGAGAAAGAGTTGTTGTTTATGTATCTTCTTTGACTGGCATGAATGGCTTGGTTAATTAGGATCAAATGAATGACTGGTATGCGGGTGCTTTGTACCTTGGGCTCTGGCATTAATCTGGTGATCCAAAAAAGCTTCATCACCATTTACATGCAGGCTGTGTGAACTGGATACGACAATAAAGCAGTCTTCAGCCACCTGACCTCCAGCAATAGTCCAAGAATATAAATGATGGACTAATTACACCAACACCTGTGTGGGAGGGGAATGGGAGATCCCCAAAAAGCAAATCTGTCTCCCAGCCCCCCTCTCGTGCTCCACAAACGACAGACAATCAGGAGAAGCACTTTGTAGAATATGTAAGACTCCGAGCGAATATAAGGGATCGGATTATATATATACAGCTCAGGTTAATGATCTGTCTAACACTCTCGCAGTCGCAACGGGAGGGGAACGGACGCAGAGACTGGACCGAAAACTGGTAAACAAAGGCGTGGGCAGGCCTTTGGTCATTATATCGGCAAACTGATGTGCTGATGGTACATGGAGCACCCGAACCTGTCCTAATGTGACCTTGTCATGGACAAAATGAATATTGATCTCGATGTGCTTGGTGCGTCGATGATGGACCGGGTTGACGGTCATGTAGACGGCACTGATATTGTTGTAGTAGATGACGGTCGTGGTGGAGAAGGGTGCACGGAGCTCCTGGAGAAGCTGGTGAAGCCAGCAGCACTCAGCAACGGCGTGATACTCGGCTTCGGCGCTGGACCGGGACACCGTAGTCTGACATTTTGAGGACCAGGATACAAGAGTGTCACCGAGGTAAACGCAGTAGCCAGACGTATAGCGTCGAGAGTCGAGGCAGCCTGCCCAGTCTGCGTCAGAGTACGCGGTGAGAGAGTCGATGGGGCTGGAGCTGAGATGCAGCCCGCTGGAGAGGGTGCCCTTCACGTAATGTAGCATGCGCTTAAGCAGCGCAAGGTGAGGTTCGCGTGGAGCGTGCATGAAGAGGCACACTTACTGGACAGCGTACGTGAGGTCGGGCTAGGTGAGTGTGAGGTATTGGAGAGCCCCAGCAAGACTCCGATAGTGAGAGGGATCGGCAATGAGGGCGCCATCAGCAACAGAGAGTTTGGCTCGAGTGTCGACTGGGGTGGCCGTGGGGTGACAGTCAGCCATGCCTGCACGTTGGAGGAGGTTGATGGCGTACTGGCGTTAGGAAAGAAAGAGCTCGTGGGTGGAACGGGTTACGGAGATGCCAAGAAAATGGTGGAGAGGACCAAGATCGGTCATGGTGAATTCAGAGTGGAGTCAGGCCATGATCTGGTCGAGGAGAGATATCGAAGACGCTATGAGGACAATGTCATCGACATAGAGAAGTAGATAGGCAGTGGCAGAGCCGATATGGAAAGTGAACAGGGAACTATCGGACGCAGAGGCCACGAAGCCGATGTACCGAAGATAGGCAGCAAAGCGCTGGTACCAGGCACGAGGGCCTTGTTTGAGGCCATAGAGAGAGCGTTGAAGGAGACAGACGTCGTCGGGACGAGAAGGGTCGACGAAGCCTGGGGGCTGCTGGCAGTAGACTGTTTCTGTCAAGTGGCCATGAAGAAAGACGTTCTTCACGTCTAGTTGATGGATCGACTAGGAGCGAGACAACGGGAAGAAAGACGTTCCTCACAGCCAAGGTGAGGACGACTTGGATGGTGGCGGGTTTGACAACGGGACTGAAGGTTTCGTCGTAGTCGACACCGAGTCGTTGGGAGAAACCCCGGACTACCCAGCGAGCCTTGTGACGGGCAAGGGAGTCATCGGCGTGAAATTTGTGTTTGAAAATCCACTTACCGGTCACAATGTTGACGCTGGGAGGTCGGGAAACGAGGGGCCAGGTCTCGTTGTCCATTAGGGCCTTGTACTCGTCGGCCATGGCCGCGTGCCACTAAGGGTCGGCCAGGGCTGAGCGAGAAGTCACCGGGATGGGTGAGATAGAGCTGTGGACGGCGGAGAGACCGTAGCGCTGAGTGGGGCGGAGAGACCCGGTCTGGGAGCGGGTGACCATGTGAGAGGTGGAGGGAACTGGAGCCGATGGGGGTACGGGAGTAATGGGAAGAACTAGTCGGGTGGGGGCGTCATCAGCTCTGAGTCGGCGACTGTAGACAAGAGGAAAAGGGGAAATTAGATCGGCCTGAGCCGATGAGGTCGGGTGGGCCGAGTATTCCGATCGGTCTGATAGAGATGGATCAGCCGATAGGGTAGGGGGAGCTGATGGAAACTGAGGAGCCGATGGAAGTGGAGTGTCCGATGGAGAGGAAACAGTATCGACTGAAAGATAAATAGGATTGGTATCGGCCGATGGAGGTAGGTCCGATGGGGGTCCGATGGTGAGGACATCGGACCAAGTAGTGGTGGGAGATGTGATGATTAAATCCTTAGCAGCGGTCGATGAGGAGACCGATGGAGAGGACAATGGAGGAGACCTGGTCGGTACGATGTTGGTGAGGAGGAAGTCGAGATCACTAGAGGAGGATCTCGGATGAAGTAGACCGAAGGGAAAACATGTCTCGTCAAAAATGACGTGATGAGAGACGAGGACCCGTCGGGTGGAAAGGTCGAGGCATCGGTATCCCTTGTGAAAGGTGGGATAGCCGAGGAGAATACAGGCGGTGGAGCGAGGAGCGAGTTTGTGGGAAGCTGTGGCGGTGAGATTTGGGTAGCAGAGGCACCCAAAAACGCGAAGGTGGGAGTAGTCGGGCGTTGTGCGGTAGAGAAAGGCATAGAGAACGTTGTTTTGAAGGGAGGAGAATGGGCGCCGATTGAGAAGATACGTCGCAGTAGCCAGAGCTTCAGCCCAATAAGTGGCGAGTAGGTGGGCGTGAAGTAGTATGGTGCGACTGGTGTTGTTGAGGGTGCGAAGGAGGCGCTTGGCTTTGCCGTTCTGAGGAGAGGTGTAGGGGTAGGAGAGCCGGAGATGGATGCTCTGCGAGGTGAGGAGGTTTGTAACGGTATGGTTGACGAATTCCGTACCGTTATCGGCTTGTATAAGTTCAAATGAACGCGAGGTACAGGAGAGAGAACTAGAAAAGGGCAGACGCACATGTTTGCCAAGTTGACATGAGTGACAAACTGTGGAGCTGCTGTGAGTATATCGGATAGAGGCGCTGTGACGGAGGGTGGCGACAGCGTCGGGGCCGGGGTGGCTGAGGCGAAGGTGCCAAAGGTTGGTGGAGAGGGCGACGCTGGCGTGTGGAGTGGACGGCGCAGCGGGAATGGTGTAGAGGTCTCCGCTACTATTGCAACGAAGGATCTGTCGTCGGGTTGGGATATCCTTCACAGAGAAACCAGACGCGTCAAATTCAATGGAGCAGTTGTTGTCTCGTGTGAATTGGCGAACAGATATAAGATTGTGAATAAGAGAAGGGATGATAAGAACATTGCGTAGGGGGAGGTTAGTGGTGGATGTAGACAGAGAGGAGTCACCTCGGCATTGGACAGGAATAGAGTGACCATTGCCGATGGTGACGAAAGGGGAGGAAGATGGGTGACAGGAGCGAAGTATACCGACCGATGACGCCATGTGTGAAGACGCCCGAGAGTCCAGCACCCAAGGATGTTGTGGTTGGAGCGTCATCTGGTTGAGGGCAACGACGAGGCCAGCCTGGTTCTAGGAGGAAACCGTCTGGGTGGTTGGGGTCGGTAGCATCGGCTGAGACGGTAGAACGGGAGCCGATGCCAGGTGAGCCTGGGGATAGGCGCCGAGAACCTTGGGTTGCCAACCGATGGGGCTGTGTGGCTGGGGCTAGGGCGCCCAGGGGTTGTAGCAGAGCCACGGACCCATGGGACCGGCAGGGTGGGCAGGGACCGAGGTAGGTCGTGATGGCGTCGGACCCTACCAGGTCCTATCTTTGCCTTTCCCGGTGCGGGCTGTGTTGCTGTGGCCGGAGCCATGGCCACCAGGACCACGGGAGGAAGAGGCAGCGCAAGAAGCTCGACAGCCATTATCGGCTGCGGCAAGAAGAGCATTGTGGGCCACTGTCTTCTCATCGTTGGCCAGACGAAGTTCTTTAAGAACTAGCATGTCATGAGCCTGGGCGAACAATGGAAGAGGTGTGGCGTTGGCGATGTCATCGGCGGTGTTAGAGAAGCGGGGATTGAGGCCTCACAGAAGGGCGAGAACGAGTTGAAAGTCGGCCACAGGGTGGCCGACGTCCCGGAGAGCAGCAGCCTTGACTTTGAGGCGCTGACAGTATGAGGAGACAGAGGAGTCGCCTTGTACCATGGAGTGAAACTCGTTGAGGCGGAAGATGGCGCGAGGCTGCTTGTTGGCCAAGAAGATCCGCTCGATGGCCACCCAGAGATCATGGGCGGTGGGGTCGGTATCGTCCATGGCGAGGTCGAGGACAGAGTCGTCGACCGAGCCGAGCAGCCAGCTGCGCACGTAGCACTCGGCGATGTCCCACTGAGTATCATCGGGGCGAGGTGGAACGAAGCCATCAATATGGGACCGGAGGCCGAATTTTCCACAGAAGGATTTGAAGAAGAAAACCCATTTGGAATAATTGGCGTTAAAGTCAAGGGAGATAGTAACGTGAGATTTCACGTTCACAACAGCGTAAGGAGGAGAGAAGATCGGCGAGATAGTGCCCGAGTTGTGGTCTGAGGCATCGAGGGCCGGAGCAGACTCGGCGACTGGGAGAATGCCGGAGCTGAGAGCGGACTCGGTGGCCATGACAGGAGAACAGGAGCAAGAGTCGATGGGAGGGAGAAGCCGATGAGAGGACGGATCGGCCGATCAAGAATGTGAGAAGCCAATGGAAAGTGGGCCGGCCAGCCGATGAGGAGTGGTTGGCCGATGGGGAGTAGGTGAGAAAAAGGTGGTGACAGAGTGGGTGGGTCAGAGAGTAGTTGGGTTACGGACGTACGAAGATTCACGTCCGTGGACTCGTGGAGGCCAAGGAGTGGGCAGATGCGAAAAAGGCAGGGAGTGGCCGGACACAAAGAGAATATGTTCGCGTCCAGGAGGTAGGGATTCGTGTCTGTGGACACGTGGACACGCTGGACTGGCTCGGACGTGAGGGGAGAAGGTTCGCGTCCGAGAGTCGTTGAGCGTGTCAGAAAAGGTGAGAACCGAGTGAGGGTTCTAGTCGATGGAGGGCTAGATATGTCCAGCCGATGGGAAGACGGATGAGTTCAGCCGATGGAGATGACGAGCGTGGAGGTGCGCTAGCGTCAGAGAAGAGATGCACGAAGCAAAAAGAAAAGCGGAGACGAGTGCGAGGTGAGACGAGGAGGCGAATCGAGACCGTCACCTGATCGCGCGGAGGTGGGACGGAGAAAAAAAGATAACTGCGAAAGAGATGGAGAGAAGAAAAAACAGAGACAAGAGAGCGAGGAGAGTATCGAGAAGAGGGTCGACAACAGGAAGAAGACATCGACGACAAAGAGAAAAGGGTCTACTCGTCGAAGGGAGAAGCTAGCGTACCGAGGATGTCTAGACTTCTGATACCATATAAAATATGTACAGTGACTAAGACCTCGAGCGTATACAAGAAGAGTCGGGTCTATATATATACAGCCCAAGCGTGGTCTGTCTAATAACCTTAACCACTAGTGCCATCTTCCAACATTTCCAAACACCATAAACAGGCAAAAGACCCAACCAAAACCACTTCTGCCACAGCAAGTACTGTACACATGAGATGAACAGAATTCATACACCATTAATAATATGGATTTGCACAGTCGATCACAGGCTAAATTGCATTGCTATGTTAAAGATCAAGTGCAAATATCTCGCAGACTAAAGAGTGACAGCAGAGAACACCATAAAAGAGTCAACCCCAATCTAAGGATGCACTGTCAAAAGGGCATCGAGTATACTGTACATACAATCCAAAATAAGCATATCAGTGAAGCCAATGCCTTTTTTCCCAACCAGAGCTCCATAAATTACTGCTCCATTCAAGAGCAGCATTGTCCTGTAGATAATCTACAGGCTCACCCCAAAACAAGTTATACATGATTCCAGACAAATTGCCTTGCAAAACACCACTAAACCAGCAGCAGCTAACAGCTTCTTTGCCTGCCTGCCTGGTTGATGGACGAGGCATTGAGGCGTCTTGACGGAAGGAACCACATATAACCCCCATGTGTAGTCGTAGAACATCAAAAGTGGCTGCACTTGACTTGAATAGCAACACTTGTCTTGCTTCCAAGCTATGCTTGGAGGTGTTGGTGTGGGGCAGCTCACACCGTGGTGTATGCGACATATTCGCCATTCTTGTAACTGAGCCGCCGCAGCAAAGATGCAGACCGCAAGGAGGGAACCAAAGCGGCGTCAGGGATGCCCAATGATTCACAGCCTTCAGAGGAATGTGCCTTGGATTGGGGATTTGTGCTTATGCAGCTGAAGGCAGCGTTCAAGCTCTTCGACGAAGGCTCCGTTGCCATCCTGAAAGAGGAAATGAGAATGATTTGTTTAACACACATGGCATGAGGTGAAGAAACTGCACCAGGGAAGATGATGGCACATACGTTAAGTCGAAGCTAGTTGCACCAGAGCTCATTGCAGCGCAGATTCCAGAAACAACCCATGGAGGAAGAACAGGATCCTTTATTTCCATGCTGTAGCAGATATTGCCCCTTACAGAAGCGAAAGTAGATCCAGGCTCTTCTGCATCAAACCCACTTGAAGCCAGGCCTATATCTGCTTTCTTCATCTCCCTGCATTTCACCTGCAAAAGCGTATCCAGAAGATCGAATCTCCAAATCAGCTATACCATTGTACAGGGCAACTTAAGGCGCTTAGACACATAATTTCAGAAAGGCTTTAATGAAAATACTTGAAGAACAGGTGTGAAAAATAAGAATACGGAAACAAGGCATATGATAGCAGGGAGAAACTTTAAGTTGACAGAAATGAAACGAGTCAAATGACCTCTGGGATATGGAGGCAGCCATTTTGAAACGGCACCGGGGAATATAACACTGGGACATCTGTGGCAGATAGAGAACTTAAGAATGACCTGAAAACAACAAGAACATATTATACAGCTAGAAATTTTTGGGAGAAATGTAATGGGATGATTAGCAAAGGGTTTTAAGCAACCTACCTGTAGTTCAACAAGAAGTCATATAAACCATGAACACTCTTATTGCCAGTAAATGAAAGAAGCGATTGTGTGGTGTTGTCGACTTCAGACATAGCGTCAATGTGGAGTGCCTGCAAGTTCGACAATTTTATTGACAACCAGTCAGTAGCTGCAACCCCAATAACACAAACAAGGGAAATGATGAGGGAGCAAATGAAACCTGGCCTAGATTGCGCTTTTGGATTTCTGAAAGTTCAATCAGGTCATCCTCTGTAACCTGCTCCACTTCAGTGTTGCAAAGAGGCATAGAAAAACAAACACCCTACAACAATGCTAAGTACTATGGTTAATGATACCGTGCAACCAAAATTCTTAAAAGCTAGTAAAAGCTGAAAAGGCATGGGATCTTAAGACTGGATTGTCTCCAGCAGTTGGTGGCTTTAGAGATCATAATACCAAAATCATGTCTCAGTTCATAATTATACTAAACGATGATAGAAAACAAATTCAGTTCAAACAACAGACTGAACTACTGAAGTTTCTTTCAGGAAAAGGACAATCAGATATCAATGCTTTACTCAAACCAGGCCTACACATAATGGATTGATGCTTTACTCAAACCATGCCTCACAGAATGGTTGATCAACAACAACAGAGTACTGTAGTACAGTGTCTTAAAGTATGAAAAAAGGAGAATGCATGCGTTGCAAATGATAATGGCATAGAGAAACATAAAGAACTCACATGTCTTCGCAGCAATGATCGTATCCCACGTGTAGATTGTGATAAATACGCATTACAAGTCTGCCTCTTGTCCAAACAATTTCCACCAATGAAGAGAGCAACAAATTGTGGCATATAAACTAGAACAATAAAAGCAATGTTCATTGTAATTAACGAGTAATTCAGAGATAGTCCAACAAAAAATCTTACATTTCAAAACTGCAAATGAGGGCTTGAGGAAAAGGCACTACATGTGCTGGCATTAAATTTCCCTCAATCTAAAAATGCTGGAAGTAATGCAATTCATAGCTTTCCCTGGATAGATGGTATTTTACTTATTGTATAAACTACAGTGTGCAACTACATTTTTGTTCTAAAAGCATTGCAGCAGCATTTTTTTAATGCACAATAACACACAAACATGCAGACCATTTGAAACACAAAACAAATGCTATAATATTACTTTTTTCCAACTACGTAGCTCATTATGAATCTTTGAGATCCAAGGAGCAAGAAAATACCATAAAAAATATTCAACATATTCTTCCGGAGCATGTAGTAAAGATTCTGAAATGAATCTTCCCAGTCCTGATGCCTTTTGAGGAGAAAACCACTTTCTACATGACCAGAGGAATAGATCATTTTAGTTACATCCACAAAACATTACAGGAGTGTTTCAGGTTTTGCTATTACCTCCTCGTACAGTTGATGATACCATTGCAGAAATGATGGAAGCAGGCAACAAGGATTGTGGATATACCCATGATTGTAGTGCCTTTGAGAACAAGAATTCCTTGTCTCTTTCAGCCCTTGAGCATCCTGAACTTTGACACCCATGATGATAACTCTGGGCAATGCGTCCTACAATGCTGCTACTACCAAACCTTGTACTTAACTTGTGACACCTGTAACATACAAGAGTTTATTGGCAGGAGAACTTTTCACTTCTACACAGAAAACCTCCAAAGAAAAACAGCCACATTTCATGATACCACTCTGAAAGCAGAAGTTTTGATTCCCATTTCCCTAATCTCTAGAGGCCATCTATTGGGACTACTATAGATGTAATATCCCCATTACTTTGAGGTATTATAATGGTGCATAACCATTTGCCAAATACTCCTGCCAGTTCAAACTAGATGCTTTCTTTAATATAATTTCAATTTTGCAAATGCTTGTCATTTTGGTTTTTTGGCTAAAATTGCTTCACAGATACTGGTGTTAGATATGTGCGCATAACCAGAAAGGGAAAACTAAGTTGTTATTCCTTGTTCTATGTGCATGTGAGCATGTCCATATAAGAGCTAAAATGACATCTGTTTTGGAGGAGATTATAGTTACAGGTTTAAGATATGCTACCAATTCAAGCAAAAAGATAGCTGTTACTTTGAGATGGATATGTCATCTAACTGACAAGCTGAAAGGGAAAGAAAGAGTAAAATACTCACCACTTTATAGAAGATGATGAAACAAAATGCAAAGTAGTCTTCAGGGTGAGATCCAAAGGAGCTCTTTTTCCTGGAATAGCGATCTCAGAAGGGCACACATCCAAAGATTTCAAAGGCATAACACCAACTTGTATGTTTGAGCCAGTGAGCTTAGAGGCCACAAAAGCATCACGAGCTCCAAAACCTTTGAGTACTTTTTCCTATCAAAAGGCATTACAAATATTAGCACACAACACAACATATACTAAGATGCCCTAGATAGATTGATGCTCCTTACCATATCAAATTTATTAGTGCCAGACTGCTGCTCAACACCAATATGGAGCTCAGATACACTCCGCAAAGCATTTTCATTGCATTTCTCAACTTTCCTAAAACTTGGCTTTGCCGCCTCGGTATGTGATGGAACAGCAGAGTCCAACTTAGCAGAGTCACCAAAACCACTGAATTTTCATAAAAAAAAACAATCCACATAAGAACATAAACACGATACAAAACATCAAGTACATGAAAGTATCCAGTCAAATAATTACCATGGGAGTGAAGATGATGCAAAATCAGAAGTTGTCACAGCATCAGCAGACTTGGGAGCCTTCTCATTATTCTGCAAAGCATTCTAGTTTAAAGATGTCACATATAACACTGAACAATTTAAGGTCCATTAAAGTGAATAATGTCACAATGTCTGACCTTGAAGTTTTCCTTTCCAAGGTTTCTAGATTTTTTTACAGGGAACACCTCTGTAACACGAGTACTGATGTATTTCGATATTTTTGGTTGTTCTGGATTCCAAAACTCATTGCTTGCCCTACACCGATAATATAATTATTAAGTTTTTCATACAAGCAGAAAGGAAGATCACCAAAACAGATTGCAGACTAGCTACCTATCAAATGCCGCAGAATGGAGTAACTGGTCATTAGAAGGCTTGTCAGAAGCACGCCGCTTCAATTGCTCTCCCTGCAACAAATAATTATTGGAGCATTTTCAGCATTCATCTGCAACTGTACTGTTTTATGCTTAAAGCAGCACTCGGTTAGCAGCAATAAGCAATGTTTGTGCTTACACTGTCCCCCCTTGAACTCATCATCATTAACAATTCATCCATGGAAAGGAAACATGCATATATAACAGTAGTTATTCTAAATGCAATTTGGAATGACTATGTTATTGCTCTTCTCTAGCATTAGCTAAGTAAAACAAACATCAATTGATGCATTACAATGGTCTTGTACATTTACGAGATGCTTTGGCAATGGTCTTTAGTCTTTTCATATGGCATAACGTATATTGCTCATTGCATCAGGGCTGCAACGTCATTAAATAGTCTGGCGTATCTTTTCATATGTGCATTGTTCATATTTGGAACAGAACAGGAATAACGAATACACATATCAGATTTCACCAAATATCTCATCCAATATTACTTCGTGATGACAATACAGAAGCATAGTTGACACGCTAAGGTTAAAGGCAAAACAAGGCATTACTCTGAGTTCAGAGGGGGTCTTCCTCTTCATTCTCGGGACTCCCGCTGCCCTCCCAATCAACAAGGAGTCACCATTCAGAGAAGATTGAACGGCAGCTTGAGCCATTGTAGCATCCAACCATCTAGGTCCGCATCGCTTCCTGCGCCTCACCGAACCATACCTTCCTCTCCCTCAGCCTACACCCCTGAAGTAAGAATCATGTGACAGAAAAGAAAACGTTAAGTTGGAGCTGATTTGCTACCCACTAGGGCTTACATCTCGAAATATCCAAAGGTAATGTTTTTGGCGGTCGCACTGTCAGGCTGGGGATGGATCTAATTCGTAAATCCCAGCAGCAAGTGTGGATTGGATATGATATGTAAATCACAGCGATGCCTCGAATCAAACCGTGTGCGCCATTAGGCATTAGCCCTAATAACCATGTGTGTGACGCCACATTTGGCATGAAAAGCTTAGTAAGACCCCGATCCGGCGGCTGGGCGGCAGGGTGGCCAGCCCAGGAGACGAGCAGCTGGGGTTTCGACGGCGAGCAGCAGGAGCAGGGAAGGCAAAGCCGCCGCGGCGGGTGGCATCGGAGCGCGGTGATGGATCAATCTGAACCGTGGGGTTGGGGGAGCCGCGGGGCGGTGGCGTGGCCTGGAGCGCACGCAGCTGCGGCGGAGCACGGTGGTGGGTGCGAAACGGCCGGCCCGATGGAGACTGGAGGGAGGAGGGGAGGCAAGAGGCAAAGGGGCGCTGACCTGAAGAGAAGCCACCGCCGTGCCCTCCGGGAACCTTCTGGAAGCTTCGTGAAGCGGCAGGGGAGGAGAGAGAGGAGGGGATTTGAAAAGAGGGGAGGCGGCCGCGGCGCGGAGGGTTGGGATTTGGGGGGAAAAAATTGGTTTGCAGCGTGGGAATCCGGGAGCATTCTCATTCTGTCGTCGTGCAAAGGGATGGGAAAATTTTTCACGCCCTATGAATTGGGCCGTCCAGTCAAGTCACCTCACCATTGGGCTCGTTTCACCTGGGCTCAGAGAAATAGATTATTTTGCCACTGGGCAGGCGCCACGTGCACGAAGAATTAGAGAGGGGAGGCGTACGTGAAGAGGCAGAGGTGAGCAGGAGCACCACGCCAGCCGCCACTGCCGCCATGCCATACACCGGCCGTCTGCACCATCATGCCTTGGTCGATCGCTAGCTGTTGATGCTCATTGCAAATCAGATTATATTGACCTCAACTACTTCATCACGTTGGTTGGGTCTTAGCCGATAGGATCACTTTAGATCGATGATGCATGCATCAAATGCGCGTAGCTTGCCATGGGTAGACGATGTGTCTCACTGCATGTGGCCAATGGAGCGATCGATGCACATGCATTCATAGGGCACTCTGTATGACAGGTGGGACTAGAGATGGAAACAAGCTTGGCTTGACTCTTTAAAGCATGGCGCAAGTGAGGCTCGGCTCGATTGAAGAGGCGAGCTAAATCATAGGCTTAGCTCGGCTCATTTACAGGCTCCAGCTGGCTCACGAGCCTTGCCTTCCTAAACAGCAGCGAGCTGCCAGCCATGGCGCAGCGCACGAGGGTGAAGGTAATGGTGAGCTGGTGAGTTTCGAGGGAGGATACCGTCTCCAAGGCCGGTGTGTAGTATGAGAATGAGGTGACCAGCCACAAGGTTGTACCTATGAGAGCAAGGATGAGATGGGAGCATCGACGAGTGATGGCAATATCATGACCTACATTCGTTCGATGCTAGAGTAGGCGGCCAAAGTGAAGCCTCCATCGCTAGCCACAACGAGGAACAACAGCTCTCTAGAGTTGACGGCCACAAGAGGCGTGCCTTGAATCAGAGGCATCGCCGTGCTTGTATGGCTTCGTATGGTGTGCGTTTGGTGGCTAGGAGGGGATGGGTGGATGGGGACCTGTAGTGGGAGAAAGGGCTTAGGGTTTTTATTAAATAGGCCACTAATGTATTGTGTTAGGCAAAAAAGTGTGCGAGCTTGACGAGCCAAACAAGTGGCTCACAAGCTGGGCTCGGCTCATTTAGCTTTCGACCTGAGCATTGTGACCGTGAGCCAAGCCCAAACCAAGCTCACGAGCTCGAGTTTTTTGTCTACCCGTAGGTTGGATATTATTATTCACTACTATAAAAATTATTTTTACAACCAGAACGGTCTTTTTACAAGCAGACCATAAATAATCCACTTGTAATAATAGCTAGGAGCTCATATGGTCTAAATCCACTTATAAAAATATATTATTTTCATAGGCGGGATCGCCTGCGAAAATCGATTTTTGATGTGGTCACTAAAGAGGACCACTTGTGTTTACTATGGGCAATATTAAAGCTATGGACTCCACCGAAAATCAACTATCTCATAGGCCTTCTGTTTCTTTCTATCCGCTTCTCCTCTCCTCCCTTTTCTCACCTCCATCCAAGAGCTCTAGAGGTGGTGGTGATGCTCCAGGCCAAGGAAGGGCGGTGACTCTAGCAGCAAAGTGGAGAGGGACGATAGAGGTGACAAAAACTTATCTAGCACAGTGGAGCTCGAGAGTGGTCATTACTATCCTTTGCTGTCACCCCTCTTCCTCCACTCCTTGCCGAGGTAGGAGAAGGTAGATCTAGGTTGGTAGCAAAGAGGAGGAGCGGTGGCAAGCGGATCCAGGCGACAGGGGTGGAGCAGATCTAGTTGGAACCATGGTGAATAAGATATCTCGATAATGGCTAGAAGGGAAGAAGCACGGCAACGAAAAGAGTGGAGGGGCGGACCTATCCTTACTCTCTCTTCCCTCATCATGCATGCAGGTGATAAAGAGAGGTGGCAAAAACATCAAAGAGGAGGGACAGATCCACCACCGTTGAGCTCAGGGTAGATGGATCCATGGGCGGTGGTGAAAGGTGGCCTTAAGGATCAGATATGTTGCCTAGAGGGGGTGAATATGTGTTTCCTACATTTCTTGAACTCTCAAAACTTATAACGGAATTAGACTTGGCTAGACAGTCTAATACTAGGTTGGATAGTTCTACCATAATATATGTGCATCTACAAGCCTTTAATATTTTGATGTGTTGCTCACTAGAATTCACTTATTTCAATGCTAATTTATTCTTTTATCTTTTGAGTTTTAGGTAGTTTATTCTAGTCTTTTTACTATTATTGGGCTTTCACTATTTTGTGATCTTTTACTATACATGTTGCATTCTAAGCCCATATTTTTATGTATTCCTCGCCGCCATTCTATTTACACATTATCTTTACCCTTGGTTTTATTGACAACCATAACAAATCTTGCTAGGGATAGTGATGTTGGTCCTAGTGATGACCTGAGATAATTTATCCTAAGATTTTACACTAGAAATCACTTCGTCGTTCAAGATACAGAGCTTGAATTTGTTGTTGAGAAAGAACATGTGAGTTGATCTTTACCCTAATCCATTCTATTGTTGATATTTCCTTAGTTCTTTTGTTTGTGTGGAATGATTATTGTTTACCTAATATATCCTACTATTATTTTTTTTTCAAAAGATCTATTGTTGGTGTAATCCATGTATTGTTGATGAACTAACTTGGGATACCTCAAGAGAAAAGCCTAACTAATGAATGCTATCGCCCACTAAGCAATCAATTGGCTGAGAAGATAAAAGCATATGGATTCAGTATCTCACCACGAGAGGTTAGTTTTCTCTCTTCTACAATACTGTTGCATTTTGATTGCAAATGATAATTAGTGTGACTTGGGTTCTAGCAGTGTATAAGAAAATGAGAACATTCCATTCTGTCCAAATCTATAAATTTACAGTCGGTCTCTTTGTTGTATTTTGATTGTAGTGATAATGTCTGAGTTGGGGTTGAGGGTGATTGCAATGATAATGTCTAAGTTGGGGCTGAGGGTGATACTCTTCTTTGTGTATTAATTGTTGTCTTGCCATTTATATTTTGATTGCAATGATAATGTCTGAGTTGGGATTGAGGGTGATACTCTTCTTTGTGTATTAATTATTGTCTTACCATTTCAGTTTAACATAGAATTACTACATGCTATAGGTTACTTGAATTATTTGGATTATGTGTCAACATTATTCCCTGTTGCTGAACCATTTGATTGGTCATTCTTTTCATGAGAGTAGCGATATGTCCGATCTAGACTTTGCAATAGTAATTGCATCTCATCTTCATTCCTCCGAGGTTAGTGGGCTATAGGTTGATAATAAGTGATGATTTAGTTATTGACTAATACAATTTATTTCCTTTGTTTTGTATAGGAAATGCTATCAAGAGATGGGAGATATAGTAGAGAAGATGTAATGAAGATCATTAACTTCATAATTGCATCTCCTAGAAACAAAAGTCACACAATTTTATTCCTTAGGCTTATTGAGGCAGCTTCTATTAAAGGCTCTCTTCCTCTAGTGAAGTAAGGTGTTGTGGGGTTGAAGCAATTTCCTTGATTTGGATAGCAGCTTGTAGTGTAGGATGCACGATTATCATAGGAACATTTTGCTGAGAAGTGTAAGTGAATTAGGTAGATAAAAAAACATTTTAGAGAGGTTAAAGTTGACTTCTCTTTTATCTTGTCGTAGACATAAAATTAGATAGCTATTGAATTTTCACTGCATGCATACATGTTTTGAGGATGAATGCTGACAATACTGACTTTTTAATTTGCCCATGTGAGTACCACTTCTGAATTCATTGTTGAAATGTTACTCTAGTCTATTCTTTTGCTTCATTGTTTTCATGTTTAGATATGCAAGACAACTAACTTTTATATATAACAGTATAACTCTTTGGTCATATGAATCAGAGATGCTTAAACATGCAAAATATAATGCACTCGTAATTGTACTCCTAACACTTGCTCAACCATTGGTGGCAAAAGAAGGGGATCAAGTAATACACAAAAACATCATAAAATCCCCACTAAAATTATATAACCTTTCTACTACTGTAAATATGTCCTTCAAAATACAAAAGAAAATATGTCCCTCAAAATATAAAAGTCTAAGTTGCGATACATCAAATTCTCCATTCTTAGACAAAACCTAGGACAAATAGTACACAGCATAGGTTCTTATAACAGGGTCAAAGACTCATAACTTATAAGCTTCATTAAATTTGCTACATATTATTTTTACTAACTTATTACTTATTGTGAGCCTAACGAGGCTACTAGGCCAATTGACCAAGTGTTAACGCCAAAATTTGAAAAGCCCAGGGAAGTATTGAAAAAAAATCAATGTAAAGAATAGTCCGGTTGCTACAGGGAGGAAGCCGATCAAACGAAGTAGGGAAAAATTCGGTGCAAGAATAGAAGTTTATTCAAATGAGACCGAGTTTGAAGAGAAGTTGTGAAACTCACAGCAGGATATTCTATCTATGTAAATCGTATCTTATATGGATAGGAAAGTTTAGTTAGTTTAGTTAACTTTCTTATAAATATTTTCCTTTATCTTTGTTAGGAAATAACGTCCGATGGTTGTTGTAAACGCGTTGGACTTTATAAACCCAGAGTATAAATATAAATCCCCTGGAAACATGAATCAACAATCTTTCAATCAAAACTACTTCGGCACATCACCACCTTAGTTCATCTAGGTTTCTACCGATTGGATCTGGCTCTCGACATAGGGCTACATCGGTTAACTTCAATCTACGACGAAGGAGTAAGTACCGTCACTATCCCGATATATCTCGCTCTGTCTAAGGCAGCATCGTTTAGGTTCGACCTCTTAGGCCGATCGAATGTATCGCATCACGTCCGTGCAGGGTTTATCGACTTATCAAGCTCTCTCCGTCGTCGTTGGTCTCGTGCTACATCGGTTAAGTTCAACCTATGAGGCTACCGATGGTAGATTAAGCTTTAGGCCTGTAGGTCTCTGTACGACGTTTTATCGGAATGTTAACCGATGAGTTATCTATACATTGAGTGTCACACCCAGTATATTGGCTCCTCGGCTGATACGCACCAGTCTTTAGAGACTCTCCTTGAGCGCCACACCAAGCATATCGGCCTTCCAGCCGATGCACGCTTGTTTTCAGAGAGATGTCCTCTCATCGGCTCAACTAGCCGATAGGTTCGCTTCGCCCCTGCTATATCCGGAGCGGCATCGGCTTTGCAGCCAGTGTGTTTTTTATACGATTCCTTGCCACTTCACATATGCCTTCATCGGCTTTCGAGCCGATGAACAACCACTACAGCCTCCGTCGACTACTAGGAGGGATCCTGCGTGCTTTGATTTAATACACTTTGGTGCCTCCATCGGTTCTACGGCCGATGGATCAAGATCTTGCTTTCACCACACCCGAAGCCATCATATCATTTGTCGATATCTATCCACGATTTCATTAACTCCCTAGCCGATGGAAGAGCGTCCTAATACCTATCAGTGACCAGTCGATAGTAAAAGCCATCCGGACGCGACCGATGACCACCTCGATCCTATCGGTGGCCAGCCAATAGCAAGAGCTTATATCGGCCCATCGTCTGACTGACATGTTCGCCTCACCTCCTTGTCAATTGCAGGGTCAAATTGACTGGCACTCTCGCACCCGCATCGTCGTGCTGGAGCCGGGCGAAACTCACGGTCCCTGACGTGCGTACCTCGAGCCACGAAGAGAAGTCGACCGATCTATACTGGAGCTAAGCAGACCTTTCAAGCGTCAGCGTATTCGTGTCGGATGCGCGAGATCTAGCGCGAACACCAAGTAAAAGAAATGGACATGAGCCAACCAGCCAAGTGTCCAAATGGGTGTGTAACATACTAAATTGGACCATCTTGAACCCCCAACCATCCTTCTTGTTCATCTTCCCAAGCCGCCAAGTGAAACACTTGGATTCTATTGGGCAACAAGAATTTTCAGCTCTAGTCGAGTTGGACCCAATGGTTGGCTTTGGAGCCAAAGATCCGTAGGCCGAGATAGATGGTTGGCTTATATGGTTGTTTCTGGAAATGAGCCCATACAACTAAGCTCGCTTGGGCCTTTGAGGGTAAAAATTAAAAAAAAAAACGTCGACAGTTCACACTCCCAACAGATGGTAAAAGAAACCCACATCCATTATTTCTTTTATCTGGCTCACGTATTTTACTTCTGTTATCTAGAAATCATGCTCGTAATGATCACTATAGACTATAGTTTGGAATAGTTTTTAGTAGATGCAATAAAACTAATAACAAGATGTGTAAAAGAAGTGTTCAAAACAACGTGTACATTTTTTTTTCGTGCACATTGATGCAACCACCTCATGCTCCACTCGAGATCCTTGTGTACACGTTGGTGGTATAAACCGAGGTGATGACACAAAAGCCATAGTACATTTAGGCAGTCGGATGAGTCATTACAATCCCTCACAACTTTTTCATACTCATCTACCTTTTGAGTCCTCACGAGTCAGGTGCATTTGCGTTGCATTACCCTGGAAACTACCTGACCTATAACGAGCCCCTTCAACGTTTGGATACACCAACAAACCTCAGGCCTCACGCGGTTCCCCATTTCCGTATCGATAACACCAAAGGTAGAAATGCGTTCTTACGTGTCACTAGCCATACTTTAGTGCTCTCCGATGCATGCATAAAAAACCGCGAGCTCCATTTGAGTCTTCAGGTCCATACAAATAAAACTAAGATGCCAGCACAGGCTATAATTAGGACGTATCCTTACACGTCATAACCCAAGTCGTCGTGTGGGTATGAATAACACCAAGATGGCAACGCATGGCATGCCCAGTGTATATGCTTACACGTAGTCACCAGTAGCCGGATTCGCCGTGTCAAATTTGGTAAAACTTGGACGGCATTCCCTCCTCTCGTCTTCTTCCCCTTGGCCTTCCTCTTATACACCTCCCCATGCTCGCAGCCGCATGCAGCAGCCATCGCCCACTCGTCCGTCCGAGGGCGGCGTTGCATGGACCGCGGCGGCGGCGGCAGGAGCGGCTCGATGGGGCTCATCGCCTTGGCTCTCGCGTCGACCGGCATCATCATCATCTCCTACTCCCTCCAACGCCGCTTCCGCGCCGACCTCAGGCTCGCCATTGGTGAGAACTCCAATCGAAATCACCATAGACACTAGATAGACAGACAGACAGACAGATAGGTGAGGTTGCTTCGAAATCAATAGCATTTAACCTTTTTGGTTATTTTTCCTTTCCCCTTTTTTAGCACGAGCGCAGCAACGGCGGCGGCAGCAGCAGCCGCAGCCGCAGCTGCCGGAGAGGGCTAGGAGGGTGCGGTTCGCCGACGACGTGGTGGAGCCGTCGTCGGACGGCGACGAGTACCGCCGCCGGTACGTCGCCGGCCGACTCTCCCCGGCGCTGAGCAACACCTCCTCCTCCTCATCACCGGCTAGGCCTTTCGCTAGGCCTCGACGCGTCATGCAATCGCCGAGCTAGCTCGCCATCTAGCTAGTCTCAGATGTGCAACAAGAAGACGAAGCTTGCAGAGTTGCAGTAGCAGCTAGATGATGCTGGTGCATTCAGTGGCAACATCATTAGCTGTATGTATCTTAGCTTTCGCTCTAGCTAGCAGTAGATTACTGCAGTAACAATAAAGCAACCTCAGCTTCGAATTCGATCGGTTCGGTTCAGTTTTACCAGCTGCTGTAAGGATTATGCTTCGGTTCAGTTTAATTACTTTGCTGCCTTTGAGTTTGGTTAATTAATTACTTCGAGTGATCTGTGACGTCTCTGTCGATCGACTGAAGAAGTTACTGCTACGAGAAGCTGATGCAACGGGAAGGAAATGGAGATTGGAGAGAGAGGTTGGATTCTTGGGGACTCTTTGTGTCTGAACTTGTAATATTTGCGACATGTGCGTAGAGATTAATTACTGTGGTGTGGTGGTGGCACTCACTGGTGTGGCGATTTCCTGGCTCGTCTGAATTCTCTTCTTTTTTGGCTGACCATGGATGGAGTTGAGGTGAAAGACTGGTAATTAGTATCTGTAAAGTATTTTCCTAATCTGAATTCATCTCAGCTGCACATATGCCCCATCAGTATGAGTTATACTACAGTTCTCATATACGCGCAGGCGTCGGTTCAGGGTTGCATGCCTTATTTTTCTGAATGAGGTGCAGCCATCTTGCAGGACTTAAAAGTCCTTGTCTTTTGTTAACATGTTCTAACGGAATAAGCTTTGCAACTCATCTGCCAATCAACGAGCATATATTGGTACTAAACCAGGTAACATTTAGCTAGTAATGGGGCTCAACAGCATTAAAAGATACATGGGAATAAATACAAATAGGGTAAATTAACTATGCTATAATTTTTTTTCTACTATTGATGCAGAAACACTGCACCAAAGTACCAAACAACTTAATCTTACACCACTCACAAGTTTTGAGAAAGATATACCTATTGTGCCAAAAACAGTGGGTGCCATTCTTTCCTATGATCCCTGTGCTACCTATCCACTCTTCTTCAATGATTAAAGATTGCAGTCGCCATGAAGAAATGCACCTCTTTGTTCACTGGAAAGAAACTGAAGCGAGAAATTTTACTCGAACCAGTCTAGCTGAGGAAATTCCTATTATCAATTTGTCATCGGCCAAAGCATTGTAACAGAACTGTGGGAGTTCACTGCTGAGGAAGCTCCTGCCTGCAGCCTGCCTAACAAGACCCAAGATAGTATGTTAGTAACTTGATTTGCAGTCTTTGTACACAGGATCAAGGTATCAAGGAAGATAAAACAGATCAGCAAAGAGACATTACCTTGCTGAGGGAATCCCTCAAGTGCATACTCTCAAGATTTTGAAGACTGTACGGGATCCTCGTTATGCTCTGTCATCAGATCATAGTTCATTGATGCTAACTGAGAAATGTTCTATTTACAAAGGAAAAGCAAAATACTTACTAACCGAGGGAAAGATTCAAAGATCGTGGGAACTTCAGATGAGGGTTTACCTTGAATGAGAAATTGCTGAAAGAATACTTAACTGACAGTGATGGAGCTCCAAATTCTTCCATGCTACCAAATTCATCCGCCTGCTAATGTATTTTTAGTAGAAAGTAGAGGTATGAGGTGTGGGCTACATAATGATTTGGATGTCTGAATCAGAAGGGGATTTTAGAGGGATTGATCTAGTATACATCTTCCTCATAATCACAACTGTGTGGACTACTGCCACAACTCATGCTACTAGTTTCACTTCTGTCGTCGTAGTCGTTAGAGGCTACATTCACTTGATCATCCCATGTGTGACGGCAGGCAAAACATCTCGTATCATATTCATCATCTGTAGAAGGAATAAATGCAGCCTACAAAAAAGAATGCAGTTCAGAAACTTCTTTCGAGGCAGTTTTATGAGTTTCCTGTTTTTCAGACTGCCCATTAGTTTAGCTCCTTACCTTTTGTCTGGCAAGCACGTCCCAGTTTATATCTTCGAAGAAAGGATGAACCTTTACCTGCTCTAATAGCGTATTTCAGACTTAGTGGTGTGTACATAAGAGGTATAACTGAAAAATGAAAAAGGAAAACGAGTACCTCTCCAGCACCAGTCGCTCCTAATCTTTGTACAGGGTTTTCAATTAGCAACCTAACATGAAAGTTAAATGAGTTAAAATAGCATCTGTAGCATGCAGATTTGTTGGACACTTAACTCTATAGATTCACCAAGAAATATTGATGACCAGAACTACACGGTTGATAGCAATTATTTCCAGAATAATAATTTTCTGACTTACTTGTCAATCAAGTCATATGCTTCGAAACTCAGTTCCTCTGGTACTCGTGGCCAAGGTATTTCCCGATTCATTATATTATCAAATATTATCTGTAAAGTAAACAGTATTGTTATGTTACTGCTGGAGGACCTTTGAGAGACCCTAAGCTGAGACATTGGAGTAAATAAATGACAAACTGGCTCTAACTAATATTCCTCTTTTTCAGTAAGTAAATTCTTAAGTAAATAAATGACAAACCGGCTATAACTAATATTCCTCTTCTTCAGTAAGTCAATTCTCTCTTACTCCCTCTAGTCAAATTTATTTGACTGGAGGGATTATGTGTTTTCAATTGCATAAAATGTTTGGCACAAATATTTTTCATATTAATAATCATGCAATGAAAAAGGGTTATCGAAGAGAAGACATCAAATATCTTTAATAAAAGTGTGATAAGATGACAATATATATATGAAAGATTGCTTTAGAGGTGTTAGAGTGACGTGGATGCGAAAATAAAAACTCTTGGTGATGAAATGAAGACGTGAAAAAAAACTATTAAGGAGAAAAAAATGTTATAAACGTTTATATCATGATAAAAATATAAGGTGGCAAAGAAAATCGTAAAACAAGCTATGAGTGAGATAAAGAGATAGGCTTTCGAGGATCCATATCAACGTTTGAGTATAAAAGAAAGAAAGAAGCATATATATAGAATAGCTAGGGTTGAAGTGTATTAAGATTGAGAGGGGGACAGTTTTTGATAAAAGAGGATGAAATTAAATATAGATGACGAAAATTTCATGGGTATTAATATTGGGCTAAAAACAACGTTCAATAAAAAAAAAGATGAGTTTTATGTCTTTGGCCAAAATTTCACAAGTATCAATCTTGGGGCCTACAGTAGGGTGATGTTGGTGCCTTTTGTCTTAGGATGGTGTAAGTGTGTTTTGTCACAGGATTATGGAACCTGCTTGAAGCCTAGAGTTGCAGTGTTAATGGTGGCAATTTATATCCATTTTAAGTGCTAGAACACTCTTTTGTTTGCTTCTTTCAAGCATTTGGTAGCTGGTAGAAAAACCTTTCTCCTCCCCTTTATGCTAGTGATGAGATGTCATCACAATTGATAGCATAAAAAGGCAGATGTTTTTCTTTAGTTTGTTGAGGTGTTGAGCTAAAACTATGTAGCGGTGTTTCTATTAATGGAAATAGGAGAGGTCATGCCTCTCTTTCTCAAAAAAAAAATCAATCTTTGGGCCTAGGAACTCATGACTATTAGCTTTCGCCCAACAACACATATGTATTAGCCAATCTTCCGAAATTTTGTGAGTGCTAATCTTGGCCCAAAATACAAGAGTATTAGCTCTTGACTCAATTTTTTTTCATGGATATCAATTAACCTTAGGCTGAAAAACACATGAATATTACCCTTTAGCTCAAAAACACATAAGTACTAGCTTTGATACAAAAAAAAGAGTATTAACATCGGGTCTAAAGATGTATGAATATTAGCACTCGATCTAAAATTTTATGATTATTAACTTTGACTAAAGTATACATGAATATTAATTCATTTGGCCTAGAAACACATAAGTATTAGACTTTAGCCCAAAAATTTCATGAGTATCAGCCATGCATGGCCTAAAACATGTGAGCATTAGTATTTGCCTGAAAATTTCATAGTAACGTTAGGCCCATAAATGCATCAATATTAGCCTTCAGTCCAATAGCAATAGCACTTGAGTACTATATTGGGCCAAAAAATACATGGGCATTAACATTTGGCCAAAATTCCATTAGTATTAACCTTTGGGCTAAAAAAACATGTATATACCCTCTATGCGAAAAAAATACATAAGTATTAGTCTTTGACCAAAAGTTTTCATTAGTATTAGCCTTAGGCTAAAAAAAGTATGAGCATTAGTACTTGGATTAAAATTTCAGCTGTATTCACGTTGGTCCTAATAATGCTTGATTATTAGCTTTTGGCCCTACACACTTGAGTATTAGCCTTGGCACACATGGCTATTTGCATTTGGCTAAAATTTCATTATAATTAGCTTCGACCTTAAAACACGTAAGTAACGGTATTTGGCCTAAAAGTACATAAATTTTAGCATTTGGCCTATTATGTAAGTGTTAACGGTAAAAAATTGGCACATACCAGCGTACATAATAGATTTGGTGTGTTTGATAAAAGCTGATGGTAATGAATCAGCTAGAACCAATAGCTGATGAATCAGTTGAAAACAATGGTTAATGGATTGGCTTGTAGGTTTGAGTGTGGGTCCGGTGGATCAATTGGCCCGTGAATGATTGAGCCTAGGTCAGTTTGTATATGACAAAAAAAGTTATCTTTAGTGATATATATTGTAATTAAGTATTGTAATTAGAAAGGTTTGTTAGTTTCTATTTATTTCGTGGTTGTTGTAGATATTATAACCGCATAGCTTATGTACTCTCATGGTATAAATATAAACTCTATTTTACTGTAAAAAACACACAACTCAATACAACAATTCTTTCGGCGCATTGCCAACCTTAGTTTTCGAGGTTTTTCCTACGGGTTCTGGCTCTTGACATGAGGCTACATTGTTTCGATCTCCAACGAAGAGATAAGTCTTGTCACCTGAAAGTTGTATTGGCTAGACTGGTCTTGTCTAAGGTTGCATCATTTTAATCTCTTAGATTGCCCTAGTTCGATCGATATGATTACCAGTTTATCTTGATATATCAGTTTTATTTATCAGTTTTGTCTAAGACTATATCGTTTTAATCTCTTAGATTAATTTATTATATCCATCACGTTTGTGTAGGATCTATGGGCTAAGTAGGTTTTTCTTATTATCTTTAATCTATTACTGTCTCGGTTATGTCAAATATATTGAATTGCTACTAATAGGTTAAATACTACTAATTTGGTAGGTTTTATTCAATGTTTTATCGGAGTTTTAGTTGCTGAGGTATCTTTATAATTAAGCTTCAAGCTTAATACGTATCGGCTCTCTAGCTGATATACATATTTTTATCATAAGCTATCTTTACACATATCAGACTGCTGGCCGATATTTATCTTTTATTTCAACGATTAATCTACTATTAATCGATTTGGTTATACTAGATTCAATCTTATACTGTTTCAGTTTAGTCCGATCAATTGAGATTGTCTTTACTAATACTAACGTCGTTGTAGGATGAAGATGTCGACTAGAGGGGGTGAATAGGCGATATTAAAATTTCTCTAATAACCAATGCTAATCTAGGTTGCTAAGGCTTGGTAAAAAAGAAACTATGTAGTCAACTAAATTAAGTTTTTGCAAGCCTAGGGTGATAAGGGCTAAAAAATATATCATAAAGTAAATTGCTTAAAGATAAAAACAATATGTAAATGAGACAAGGAGACAAAGATTTCAACCCGAGATTCAAAAACTTACCGGTTTCCTACTCCTTGTTGAGGTGAGCCTAACTTTACCCCTCAAATTATTAAGCCTCCAAATCTCTTCGTCAAGAAATAGGTAAGATAAGAGCCAGCCTTGAAGAGGTCTACCTAAGCCTCGATCACTAGGGTAGTTTTTCTTTAACTCTAAAGGTGGTGAACTTCAAATCACTTACAAATACGTTGGGTCTTCTCCACAACCTTCTTGAAGAATTTTCCTAGGAATCATTTCATCCAAGCTGTCTAACAGGTGACAACCTCCAAGAGTTCTAAGTGACAACCAAAGCTTGGAGATGATCAAGTGCCACACTAGCTAAACGATGATATAATGTACTTCACTTGGCTAAAACAACCCTCAATTGGTGTGAGAAGTGAGGCAAGTGTTCATATGAAATTAATGCAAGGTTAAGAGAGGACTCTTGTTGCTGGTTGGTGAGTATTTATACCCCCATTAACAAAAACTAGCCGTTGGGGGCAAAATCCCCAAATTTGCACATGTTTGAGAGCTAGTCCGACCGGACTCCTTCCTATCGGCTAGAAAAAGAGTCGGTGCGCATTAAATGCGCATAACCTAGTTTGACCGAAGGCAAGGCTCCGGTCCAACTGCTCCTACACCTGGACTGACTTACTTAAGCCCCAGACTAATTGACCCTCCAAAAATATTCTGTAAGCTCCTGGTTCGATCAGAGTTTAGTTTCGGTCCAACCAGCTGACAAAGTAGCACTTAGAGACGTTTCTAGAAGATCACGGTCTCACTAGATCCAAGGGCCTATTCTGACTGGCCAATAGAGAAGCTTAGAAACCTTTCTGGAAATGTCCGATCAGATCGGCCTAAAGCCCAATCCGATCGACCGACAAAACTACACTTGGAAGCCTTTTGGAAAACTTCTAGTCAAACCGGCCCTAAAGCCCGGTCCGACCGACTTCACCTAGAGCACATTTCTAACTTAAGAAACTTTGGCAATTTTTGTAATATGGTATTTTAATCAACTCTTTGCAATCATTACATCCCCTCTTAATAGTACGACAAACCTAAAAATAAACCTAATACAATCGTCCAACATTTCTATCGGTATAAAGAGTAATAAATATTTTCTTTGCTTTGATGCCTTCTTTATTATTAATTTTAATCGGTGGTTAAACTCGTTTGCTGATTCTTAGCAAATGCCTAACTTAATCAAAATACATAAATGGAATCATTAGTACATAATTTATGCTCGTCATTAATTACAAAAACAACAAAGAGGCCAAGATGCTTCAGTCGTGATTTAGTATATTTCATCTCTTCCATCGGCTAGATGAGTTTACTCGTCTATATCATTTTATTTGTATCCCTATGTCTGTATCAATCTTGTCGCTAGTATACAAGTGATATCAATCCCGTTGGTCATTGGCTGATAGAAGGAGCTCATATCGATCATTAGGCTGATTGATTCAAGGATCTTACTTTTGTCCATGTTTCTTATTAATTGTAAGATTAAATTGACTGATACACTCTCAACAAACCAAGTTAGAATCTACACTGAAATTAAGCAAACCTTTTTATACTATCGTGTGCAACGCAAGGATCATCTTCAGATTTTTACGCCAACGGTAAGCTTGTGTCCCAATAACTCGTGTCTAAGCCTTCAGCCAAATAATTCATGAGTATTAATTAGCTTTTGGTGTACTTCTGAAAGTATGTAATTGTTCTAACCCAAATGAGTATTCAAGCCAAGAACAGACATGTAGCCCAAAATTTAATAAGTATTAATCTTGGGTCAAAAAAACGCGAGAGTATTAGCATTTAACCCAAAAAGTTATTCTCTCTCCATCTACAAATATAAACATTTTTAAAAGTTTTAGCACAGATTAAGATTTAGGTGAAATTATTTTGATGCCCCTAGAAAAGTACTAGTTTGGAAAAGATCCTAACGATGCAACAATTTGTTGGATTAGGAAAGTAATACTCCAAAAAAATTTAAATAATAGAAATAATTATATTTATAGATAGAGGAAGTAAATATTGAATCTGATCCAAAATTTTATGAATATTAATCTTTAGAAAAAAATAATTATTAGTGTTCTTCTCAAATTTTAATCAACATTGACCTTAGGCCCAAAAGTGTACTACTATTAGCCTTGTCACATCAATATTATTCTTTCAACAAAAAAATCATAAGCATTAACCTTTGAAAAAAAAGACACATAACAATTAGCATTTGACCTAAAATTTTATAGATATTTACTTTGGGCTCAAAATGGTGTGAGTGTTTGGCTTTTGGCTAAATATCGACTTTGCCTCAAAACAACATGATTATTAACCCTGGTGCCATTAATATAATAACAACTTTTTTTTTAAGTTATGATAGACTAGAGTTAAAACTCAAGAAATTTAACTGTTTTTTAATCACTTCTTAGATATATCCAATGTCTATTTTATTATGGTCTTTTCTTACTCTTATATTATTATCTTTAACTTAGTATTTTATAATATACTGTTATCTCTAGAAGTCTTCTTTGACATAAGTAAACCATCTCAATCAATATTGAACTAGTTTTTCTTTAATTTATGCTATCCCTAGCCGATCACGTATATTATCCTTCTGGGCTCAATCAATTCTTGTATGAATACAAATCTAACGTAATATACGTATTTCTGTAACACTCAGCTATTAAATATATCGTCTTTTTTAAGCTAACATTTTACCCTCTAATCACCGTTATATAAAACCTATCTTTTAGCTTCTGCAATACTCTTTTATTATAGAGGATGTTAGATGTTTGACGCTAATTCATCCACCCGATTTGATATTATGATTAACGTCTGTATCAATATACACATCCATATGTAGTATCGATTCAGATATCAAAATGTATTCTTTTTAGCCACTACTTGACCTCATAAACTCACATCTTCCTTCTTATGTGTAATGTTGCTAAAGTCACACCTTAAATATTTAGTTTTATTTCTATTTATTGTAAAATCTTTAGACTCAGAAGTCTACCGTCATAACTGTAGTTTTCTATTTACTCATATTTGACTCTCATCAACTAACACTATATCATCTATAAAAAGCATACACTAAGAAATATTCCATTATATGCTCCATCTAATCTTATCAATTATAAGTCAAAGAGATATGGCTCAAGATTGATCCGTCATGTATTAGCTTCTCTTAATACGAGTTAATTTATTCTGATGGGCATTTAATGGGCCGGAAAGTTTTCCTAGTAGGCTGTCAATGGGCCACTATTGGGTCAGAAAGTTGCCCAGTTTGCTGTTCATTTGCGGTAAATTTATGGTCATGGGCAGGGCTGCTAATGGGTCATGATTTTGTTGATATATCCGCGGCAAATTTCTTAGATGGGCCGGGACAATGCCGCAAATTTTTGTTGTGTCCTGCTCATGCCTGAATATGAAACATGCCCTTTACAAATAAACATTGGCTAAATTATAACGGAACATTCTAATGTCTTTTGTCAATGCAGATAAACTGTGACGTGAAAATTGGATGTACTAAATTTATCTGAAAATTAAGGGAAGGTTAAATATATACGTACACTGTTTGTGTTCCAATTAATTGATCTCTCTTACCATAAAAAAAAATTAATTCATCTCTCCTGCATTTTCCACTGCCAGTTTCCAGCATCGAGCAATGGTCTGGAAAGCACTTCAAAGTTCAGACAGCTGATTACATCAACATCTAAATTTCCTACCGCTTCATTTCTGCAATGCAATGTCGATTCACTTAATTTGGTTTCACATACTCACCATCTACACCTGAAACTCTGAAAGGTTGTGCCCATTGATGAGTCAGAAAACAAGAATTTCATTATCTGCAGAGTTTACAGCAAAGTAAATAAAAAACATTGAGCTCCATATACATCTTTAGCTACATGAAAGTATGAAAAATACTTGAATGGGTCATCAAGCCCTGCAGATCCACCGTGTCTGGTCTAGAAAAAAAAAAGGAATAACCTGAACATCAACTGCAGAATTCCTTAATTTGCCTACCTGAAACGTCTCCAGCTAACAATTATAATCCACAACAAAGTGTTTCAGTGCTTACGCCACGTTTTAGACACATCAATATATACTTTTAAGTATTTATATTTAACTATGTCCTAATATTTCAAATAAAAATCTGAAGGACAGAAAAGTTTGATAAAATTGACACTCCTTCGATCGGTCCATATTTTTAAAGTTTTAAATGGTTTGATCCCAGAAAAATCAAATGGTAAGCGAGTATTTCAGAAACTTTTCCAAGATTAATTATACATGGAGCTGAATTGAAGATCGATAAGCAGTGGTTGCTGCAGACAGTACATATATACCCAGGGCACATTCGTGGCTAAAAGCGGCACGCGGGCTTTGTAGCCTGATCATCACTTGTTCAGTATAGTGGTGGTCTCGTCACTGAGCTGAGCTGAGCTCCGCATGAAACATCAAATCGATCTATCGGTCACTCACTCACTGGCAATTATTTGATTGATTGACCGATTATTCACTTGAGCTGATCTCCAGTCCTCTCGATCGTGATTGATTTGACGCATAAACAAGCATATATATCGTTACTAAATTATATAAAATTTTGGTTGTAGCGTATATCTAATGTGTCTAAACTAGTAGTTTGTATATTTGTTATGCAAATTAAGATTTTCTATATATATGTACCCTTCTATTTTTATGCAGTCCTACTCCTAAGACTAAAATTACACTTTAAAATCTTTTTTTTTAAAAAAAGAGGACAAAGGCATAGCAAATTAAGTTATGCAAATTAACTACACTAGGTTATTTCATAAAAAAAACCTACACTAGCTCAGACCTAGGCTTGAGAAAGGTATACGTTTTCCCGGTTACTGTTCAGCAGTATATCTTACATACTGTTCTGCAGTATATCTTCATTGTCTAACTTATATACTGTTCAATAGTATACCTGAATACATACATCCCTAAAAAATGTATATCTGAATGCATATGAACATGCGCATTGAGTGCAATGCACAGGCGCCGTTCCTCTGCTCGCCATGCCTTTACACATGCATATGCTGCCATTGCTGCATCATAGACAGTACACATATTAAAAGCAGCAGCTTAATTAAAATTGATCCAGCTAGCTTGCTACAATATAGCGCCGAAAGATGCATATATCTGCATGCACCTTACACATGCAGCATATATAGATGGTATCTAGCTCTCGTACAGTCGATCAATGATTCAGTTAATGGATGTATCAATACATCAGCAACTAGCTCGCTCTAGATATATTGATCAGATCATCAGAGATTCAGAGATGCGTTCTGTGGATGATAGTACATTAATACGTAGTACCTAGTAGTGCTAGTACACTGGCCCATGAAAGCATGCATGTGATGTGGTATCAATGGAGATTGATCGAGTCGACTTCAAATTTGACATATATCGAGGCAGTGCAGTGCAGCCACTGCTTACACACACTGCAGCAGAGAGAGAGAGAGAGAGAGCAGATCAGATTTTTATTCGAGGCCCTCTACGTGCGTTTGCTATACTGTCTTCAGACTTCTGCAGAAGTGCAGACTGCAGGTGTGTCGCCCGGAGGCGTCGGAGCCGGAGAAGACGATCCATGGTGGAATTAATCATCGTGCATGTGTGTGCGGGACCGTGCGGCGGCCGGCCGGCCAGCCAGCTGCCGACGTGCCGGAGCTATAGCTAGCTAGCTGCAGCTATAGCTACCTACCTTAATGCCATGTGCCTCTTCTGTGCCATCTGGCTCTGAACCTGAAAATAAAAAATAGACATGGGCTGTGGCTAGTATAGCTAGCTACAGTTTCGTTAGTTTTGACCGTTGCATGACGATTGACCATGCCATTGCCAGAGCTAATTAATCTCTCTGCAATTTGTATATGCCTGCAGCCAACTTGAGCACACTTAACTACTGATGGATCGATTAATTGGTGCCAATTGCTAACCCATGTGGGACTCATGCTTTCGTGGTTTTCTATACAGCTCTGAAATTGCTGCTGGCTGTGACACATTGAATGAACCATGAGCTCGATCGTCAGAAGAAAATGAGGATTCAGAAAACCTCACGCTACCATGTTCCAAAACAGGCTCCATGGCTGCTGGGATCCTGCAGGGATAACAATGCCTACAGAGCAAATTATGCGAAAGCTACAGTTTTGAGGCATTTAATTGTTTGGGGGGAATTATATGGGTTTTTGAAACATTTTGCCGTAAAATATAAGTTTCTTAACACGAGTATCAAGACGCCTAGCAGTTTAATGTAGACTAAGGATTTTGGAAGAAAAAAGTACTCATCATCTGCTCACTCTCTATTTAGATATATAAGACGTATTTTGACTAGCAAATTTTGAGCTTTGACCAACGGTTAATCCAATAATTATATTAAGGTTTTGCCATACAAAATGATATTGTTGGATTATTCATGTTTGAATGTACTTTCTCATGACTATGATTTTGTAACTAGGTGAAATAGTGTAAGAGAAATTTATGGTCAAAGATTGTTTTCGGAGAGTCAAAATATGTCCTGTATATTTTGAATGGAGGGAGAACTATTTGTATATGAAACACACGAGTGGATAAACTCATTCTTGTCATATATATATATATATATATATATATATATATGCATTCATATACATCTTTCTCATTCAATTCATCTCTTTTATTTGTCATTAGGAAGGGTACAATTATGCTATTTTATTTTTAAAATGTGGAATGGATACACCTAGGAGGTATATATTAGGTATCAATTTAATTGAGAATAATAACACACAAATTTAAAACAAAGATCTAATCCATGAATCTATGTGGTGGTATATACCCACACTTCCCACCGACTGAATTGGGCTTAACTCTTGTGTTTAGCTATATAGTAGTAGCAACTATAGAATAGATTTCCCATATGAATCTTGAGGTGAAAAATTAACACATTTGGAACATTTGTTGAGGTTGATCAAATATTTCTAGTGCCAACAAATGAACATGCTTGAGCAATCTAGTTAACTCCACAGTGGCGAGCCCTAGAGAATCTGGAATAATGCATTATCATCCAAAAAACCTGAGCTACAATTCCAAAGTGATAGCCATCCATATTTGTAAAAAAATGTATTATTTTTCTAATTAAGGAATGATAAAAAAAGCTGAATTAATACTGTGTTTTTCACTGATTTGAATCCATCGACAGTGCTGTTCATATGTTTGGAAATTAATTTCATTGGAAGACAAAGGAAACAAAGAACTAGCTAGCCAGTTAGCTAGCTTCAAGCAACTTATACATGTAACAACAATATGGTCAAATGGTTTATTCAGCCGTTCAGTCGATCGATGCGCTATAGTAGCATGATTTTTGTATGTTTTTTTACTCTATATGAGTCGATTTCTTCTATGTACTTATGAAGTATGTCTTCACAAGTTTTTCAGTCATGAACAAAGAGTAAGGTGGCAACATTTTTTCTTTTTCCTTTTACTTCTTTACTCACAGTATATATATATATATATATATATATATATATATATATATATATGCTTTGCTCTTGATGCTCTTCTTCCTATTTGCTGTGTCGGTGTTGGCAGATTGATCCATTGATCTATGAGTAGAAACCTTGGATCTTCTTGGAAGATGGAGCAGTTGGGATGGCGTCGACGTCGACGAGCTTCTTGCCACCCTCGTGGCCGGGGCTTAGACCAAAATGGATGTTTGGATAATGTGCCCACTGCATGCAAAAGAAATTTATAAGTTTGAGTCCCTTTAATTTGTTTATTGAAAAAGGATTATTTAATTCATTTTTTAAAACTAATTAGTTGAAACTTAATTAGCACCAATAAATTGAAGGCTCACTTAAAAAAATTAAGTAGTGTAAGGTCTACCAACATAACCTCAATTTTCTGTGAGGACACACTTTAATTTGTAGTTACCTTTTAGTAACACAGTTCTTAGATTAACCCTTTTGAGCAAAGTGAGTATGGAATCCTAAGAGAAATGCTATGTATGAGCACCCCACATGATGAGGGCCATGCATTATAGATAAAGTGGATTTTGGACCATTGGGTATTAGGTTACATACTATTATTTTGCGCTTCAATTAGCTAGATTTTTTTAATAAGAAAGATGGATTACATCCCCAGATTGTACACATTAGATGCACGTAACCAATGTTCTTGTAACTAAAAGCTAGAAAAGAAAAAATACACAGCGCGAGGAAACTACGACTGACTATATATAATTTAAACATGCTAACTGGTAAATATACACTAGTTGACATGACATGTCAACATATATGTAAAATGCTTACATTCTTGGCCGCTGTGCTGAAGGCTTCCCTGTGGCTAATGTCGGGGTTGTTTGTTTTGATCCTTCGTATCTCTTCCCTGAGTAAATTAAGATTAATGCACAGATGCTTCAACCATCTAATTGGCTACTAGTAATTTGTCCAAAGAACGAATGAACACACACTAATGTGAAAAGAAACTCACTTAATAAATCTGTTATAGGCTGAAGGTACCCGTTGCCTCTTCTCTGGGGCTGTTGTATGTTCCAGAAAACACAGAATTATATTGGAGGATTACAATCATATAGGAGGCTTAAAACATGTGGGTGTGTTCAGTGCTAAAGCGCATATCCACGTAAGTGTGTACGTGAGTGTATATGTGCGCGTACAACTTGTAATCGAAGAATAAAACTCAGCAACTCATATAGTATGTCCATAAATGATTTTGTCCTAGATACGCAGTATATATATAGTTAGCACATGTGTCGATTAATATACCCATCCGTTGTTAATTACTCACGTACATGCATGAAAGTAATTAACCGGCGGATTACTTTATGATTGTATGTATGCATATATGAATGTTACTCATGGTTCAGGCCAAGAAAAAGAGATGCAACTTACGACGAGCATGGAGAGCTTGCTCGAGCTGCTGGTTTTGCTGCGAGTAGGAAACCATGGCAGCAGCAGCAGGAGGCAGCCTAAGCTTGGAGGACGACGAAGCTGCAGAAAAACCAAACTCCGGATAGCCACTTTGATCACGGAAGCATCCACTCAGACTACTCTCCTGCATTATAATTAAAGTACACATGCATAAATAATCAAAGACCGATCAAAACAACTAATCAAAACAAATCTAATTAGCAATGTTTATAATTATCTCATATTTTTATATATATAGATATGGAGTATTAAAACACAGCTGCCTCCATACATATATCTCACACATATATACACTCAACTCATCATAGGCTTTCAGTACCAAACAAACTAAGTGGGCTAGAGTTAAAACCCAACAAGAATTTTCAAATCACGATTCAGACAGTTGATTTTCGAACATTATTTAGATATATCTCACTCTTTTAAATCATTTCTTATTATCGTTACTTTTGATCTTCCTGTACCTCTCTCTTCACATTATCTTAACTTAAATTTCATAATATATTAGCATCTCTAAAATTTATATATATATATACTTAACATTCAACTCATCATAGTCCCAAACAAGATAGGATAGGTTAGTGTTAAAATCCAATAAGAATCTTTAAATTACGATTCAGACACATTAATAACTGATTTCTAAACATTACTATTCAATTACATATATATTTAGATATATCTATCTATATTAATTTTAATCTTCTTATATCTCTCTTCATATTATTATTTAACTTAAATTTCACAATAGATATTGCCTCTGGTTTTCTCACTGTAAAAAGTTGTTGTAGGTAGATGCCTATGAGCTACAGTAGTTAGATTATCTTGTTGTTTTGCTATTAGCAAGATCGCAGGAGTAATGGCACTGTAGACGTGACTTGTGCATGCTTGGCAGCATCGATCATCATGTCTACAGTAGCTAGCCTTTTTTGCTAGCTAGCAACAGCAACAAAAAAGCTATTTGCTATAGGAGATTGGCGTGCAATGACATGTCACAATCGATACAAGTACATACGTATTAATCCGTCCTATCTAGCTTAGCTTGTTGGTGGTTAACTGATGCAGTGGTTAATTACAGTCTTACAGATGATGGTCTATATGTATAAGTATATATGCAGAGATAACAACAGACAAGAGTGTAGAGTGTAGGTAACACGACACCCTATATATTTATTGGGTGAACATATATACAAATGTTACTCCTAAAATATTGGGCGGTCAATATAATTAATTAATTAACCTGGAGATGATGATGACGATGATCTTGTAGTGCTGGGGCTGAGTGCATCAGTCCTCTCAAGTTCACTGACAGCAGATTCGTGCAGTGTCCACACCGGACGGTCACGATGTTCAGCATGCTGTTTCCTGGGACACTCACCTGATCATATATGAAAGAATTAATATATATATATATATATATATATCTGTGTGTGTGTGTGCGCGCGCGCGCGCGCGCTTGGTGACTAATTAAACTAACTGTAATTATAATTAACCAGAAGACAAAGCAGTGCTAATAGCCTAATTAACCAGGAATCTATAGCATGCTAATTAGATTAACTGATATGTATTACATGATGGATATTGTTGCTAGCATCTGCTGCGTGTGCACATGCAAGAAATTCATGGAACGAAGCGACGGCACTGTTCATCGTGAATAGTGATTAACATGAGGTGATAAAGCTCCACATGAGAACACATGAATAAGAGAAAAGACAGTGGATAAATGTCAGATATCAAGGTAGATTGAAAAGCACTGATAGTGAGATTCACAGCAGGTTTGTTGATCAGCGGCTTTTCTTGCCTTAGTGTTTTCTTCGTAAAAAAATAACTTTATTTTTCACCTATCTCATATATATCAATATAAAAGAAATATTAAAATACTAACGTATTTATTTTTTATTTTTATAAACTTCAATACATTAGTATAAATAAAAAGGATAAAGATAATTTTATTTTGAGATACTAGTTTTAACATGTAGGCTGACCGAGTTTATGACTTTTATCACAGGCCTGCACCCTCTGGCCTGAACCACCATTGGTTCCTCCTTTTATAATACCTGCATACAGCTGATCCTTTTGTTTTCTTGTTCCCCATTCTTTTCTCTTTTGGGAGCATGCAGCTGCAAGGATCACACTCTCACTCAATCTAGCTGAGATGAGAATCATGGCATGATCAGTTTGATTCTTTTCATCACCTCTCTTTTTGGGCACTCACTCCCATAACAAAGATTAAACTAGCCCATGCATGATCCCTAACAATCATTGTGTATGCAGGGCTGCTGTTTTCTTATTTCTTTAATTTGTCCATGCACATACATACACATACAATTAATACGCTAAGATATGGATTGAAAAACTCATCTACAGTATACGTCTGCGTTGGCAGAGAGAGTATGATATACTGAAAATTCATGTGAATGCATTGCTTTGAAAGAGTATGCTCATTGGCTTCCCAGCTACAGTGTACTATGTCTGCCCCCATCTCTCAATCCAACGAGGCAAAATATGTTAAACTAGTGAGGGCAGCAGAGATGTGTGTCCCCTACACTAAGGGAAAAGATGGTGCAGATAGTGACACTTCATGCAGAGACCACTTCACACATTCACATGCACAAGATTTTGCACACTCAGAGCTTACCCATTTATTGGTATATAGGCTATATGCATGCCTATATATGCCTGGTGGTGTCCTTTAGAAATGTCTTGTTACAGCTTATAAACTCAGTATTCAGTAGTTATAAGTTTGTTAGTTAAACTTGGACATATATTGATCATATATATATCTTGTAAACCCTAGTTAGTTAATTAGACCATAAATCTTGCTTCAGCCTTTGCATGCTTAAGTAAACTTAACACTTCATTGATGACAAGTTTAAAGCTAGTCAAATGAAAAATATAAACTCATGTTTAATTAATAGTAAATTATTTATCTTATAAGCTACTGTTTAATTTGAACTTCTGCTAGCTGCGTAGTACATAGCCAATTGATCTATGTGTGAAAAAAAATCTTCCCTTCTATCTTCTGAACACATGCTTGCACACTGCACCAGATGTACTGACTAGCTCATGATTATTTAGCTTACCAGTCGACATTTGTACTAGCCTCTCTGCTGATTATTTAGATCTGACCGTTCATAACACTACTAACCGTACCACTGACGGGTACAATTTCGTTTGTTCGTGTCATGCTTAAATGAGTGAAACCATCAAGTCAAAAAGCTCTTTTTTTGTAATGCATGCGTGTGTGTTAATCTATATATTACTCTAAAATTAAGCTAAACCATGATGATTTGTTATCCTTAACACAAATCTATGATAAAATTAAGGTTGATATATCCGCATTATTCGCAACAAAACAAGAACAAGAGATCACTCTTTGAGCAGTCCATCACTTAGAGTCACTTCTATATCGACTACCATATGCAAGCATGATGTGTAGATTATAGATGAACCAAATTAAATCCATTTGCACAATATTCTAAATCTCCTCCGTTTTCTTTGCAACATTTTTCATGTTTGCACAAGGATATACTAAATATTGCACCTCAATTTTCATAACAACTTGTATGCTCCACTTAAAAAAATTAATCTGAACTTTATTATCACACATCTTCACATATATGGCGTGCATGCATATCTAGCTACTAGCTGCGTGTGCATTTAGCTTATATATATATCAGTGAGAGTGCCATCGAGATCCATGTATTCTTTGATGATATGTGTATATATTAATAGATTATTATTGCTCGCAAGGTAAAAAAACAACTAGTAAAGCATTATTTTCACTCCCTGAAATTATTTCACAACAAGAGAGTGTCAATTAATCCCCGTCTAAATTTTCTTGTAAATAAGATATTTTCATGCACAAATAATATAATAGCTATGCACACGGGCATAGGGAAGAAGTGTTTTAGTTAACTTCGATTCAGAAGAGGCTTCTTAATTAATAATATTAGGATTATACTGTTGTTATTACACGGTGTCAAGAATAATTCAAAGTTTCAAACCATGATTATGCACATGTAAAACTGAGGATTTTTTTTAGATAATATACCGAGGAATAGTTCAAAGAAAAAAAATCAGAGATATCTCCGATCGATCGTTGTAATTCAGTGTTGAATCCACCAGATTTACATATCTAGCTAGGCGTGTGCTCAAACATATATTGTCCTGAACATGCTACCTTGCGTGTTCTGAGAAAGATATCTTGTAGACAAAATATGAAGCGGTAGATATCTTACTAATCGATGAATCGATATATGTTTTAAAAGAAAATATGAATTCATGTGCAGTTCGATTGCCAACTCAAAAGAGATAAAAAAATCCCAAGATAAAGGAAGAGCCTGCAAGCAATGCGGGAGAAGAAAGGGATCATTACAGATAAGTGAAAATAAATCATTTTATGGAAATCTTTTTGGAATATCGTGCATATATATATATATATATATATATATATATTTGTGTGTGTGTGCGCGCGCCCAAGTAAGGCCCAAGCAGGCACATGTGTGTAGACACCGTAATACTGTGTGGTTCTATTTTATTCTTGTTTGTTAGTGTGGAACACTGTTTCTATCTAGATACTAGTTTAGTAAGGCGATTAATTAGAAACCACTGATTCACCGTGTGCAGCACAAGGATCATGCTGAATGTTTTATGCATGAGGAAGATACTGTGTGAAGAGAAGACTGAAAAACACTAGAAGAGAAACAGTAGAAAAAAAAGACATCTATGTGAATTCTGTAGCAAATGTTTCTGGAGTGAAAATGAATCCATCTTAATTAAAAGGGAATTTATGAATAACAATGAAATCTGAAGAAAGAAGAATTCATAATCTGCAGGGCAGGGAGAACATGATTCTCTTTTTGTTGAGAATCTTCAGTCTTCAAGAAATCAGTAATATTGATGAAGAAACAAGAAATCAAATTAGAAAAAGGAGAAACCAAAACAAAACAAGAATAATTACCAAAACAAAACAAGAATTAGCAAAATTTCACACACTTCAAATCAAAAGCTGTAAATAGAACACATCACATAGAACTTGGAAGAGGATAGATGCATGAGCCAGACCAATCACTTCATGAAACTCTCTCATGAAGGCAGATCTAACTACACATCAATACATGTACAGGCAAATTAAATTAGAGATCGAGAGGGAGAGAAATTAAAAGAGAGATGCATGGAAATGATAGGTAGAGACGCAGGCAGGACATATCTTACCGCGAGAATCGTGTTGCAGAAGTTGCAGTGCACGTAGCACACTTGCTCTGCCGGCGCGATCTGGGCCGACATTTCTTCTTCTCACAGCTGATCGATCGCCGCCGCCGCTGCGCCGCAGCCGGTGATGAACAGAGAAATAAAGGAGGAGGAGGAGGAATAATCTCTTGCGGGTGTCCAGTGAGAGGATGATGATGATAGAGCTAGCTAGAGAGAGCTAGATGCAGTGAGTATGTAGCTAGAGAGAGATGACTAGACTGCAGGCAAGCTTGCTTTGCATATGCTAGCTAAGCCATATATCAGCTGCAACATTTGTGCATTTGTGATTAGATGGAGAGTGGAAGGAGAAATTGAGCTATCTCACTTTCCTCTTTTCTGGTTTTCTCTCTCCTTCCTTATTTCTAGAGAGAGAGAAAGAGGAGAGAGATGGAAGTAGTAGCAGCAGCTATTAGCTAGTGAGAGAGAGAGAGAGGGAGAGAGAGAGAGCGTGTGGGGGAAAGCAAGCAAAGCAAAGTGAGCAACGCTGCTACAGTACATAGCTAGCTAGTGCTTTTATTTCTTGTGGCTCATGTGAAATGCTCTAGCTTAGCTGTGCTGTGCTATATATCCATGATTGCAACAATGAGTGGGTGGTGGCAGCAGACACCCTTCACCTCCTTTCCATCATCTATCGACAACTTTAACTCCATATATATTAAGAGTAATTTTACTGTCTTTCAGAAAGTATCATACTTTTCAATGTTAATTTGTGATAAATTTTCAGTGCGAGATACCAAATTTACGAAAAAAACTTTATACCTCTCGGCACCTTCTCAAAAACCATAAAAAAACATGATACTCACATACAAAGCTCATATATATGTACATATAACACTGCATTTGGAGTTATCAAACTAATTGCTCGCTGAGCTATTTGGAGTAGCTAGGTTAATTAATTCACCATGCAGTAGCTACCCATGCGCTATCGGCTAAGATCTCTTAGATACTTGCTTGGAAGATTTAACAATATAACAGAGGCATTTCACTTAAGGCCCGTTTAATTTAAAATATTGATTGGATTATTGTTGCAGATTACTGATTTAACTATAGGGGTAAATTAAATATTTAACAAATATATTTTCGAGACATGGAGCATATAATCCATTAAAAAAATATCAACCGTCGATCACTTTTAAGCGATTGAACCTATAATACCTTTCAAATTATCGTTAACTGTTATAACCGCCCCATAAAACATCTCAACAAAAATTATATGCCCTACGTACGTACTTTGCAGTGAACAACAATGAGATGCATATGTATAGTCGCTGATTACACAGTGTGTATGCCGCTAACATGTAATAAATAATCAGATCGAATAGGTTTGCAGCTAGAATATCTAATACAAGTCAGATATATTGCAAATTTTTGTGTGTACGAGATTAGAATAACTTCAAAATAACTGACATAATTTTTTATTTTTCCTGATCAGAAAAATACATGAAAAAGAAAGGAGGTAGAAAAATTTTTGGATTTATGGTTAAAGAAGAAAAAGAAGAAAACTGGGGTTCTGTTGAATTTCAAGTATTCAGTTTCACCAATAAGATACGGAGACTTCACATTTGGAATTACACAAAAAAGATTTTTTATCGGAAAGAGGTCTCCGAAGACTTTTGGGAAAACGTCAACGTTTGCTGGCTTATTTGGCAAAGAAAAATAGAGTATGTTATAAGAAATTAATCAGTCAGTTGGATATTAGGGAGCGGTAATTTCATCGTTTGAATTTTTTTTCTTATTTTATTAGTAGTCTTATAGTAGTCTTAGATTTTGCATTTTGATGAGCCTCGTTTTGAGGAATTCATGGAATAATCCATTTTCATGTAGCTTATACAAGTCGTAACATGCATGTGTATGTAATGGTCTAGTTGTATATCTATATTTATATATTATATTCTTGAGGCTCCTTTTGGCACACATGAATTTCAAAGAGTTTGCACAAAAAATAGCTCAATTCCCCTATATAATTAAGAACAGGAAAACTTTTCACTATTTAGAAAAAGGAAATAGCTGATGAAAAGAGATGTTATTGATGGTGCTGCTTACATTAATTATTTTTCTTTTATGGATCTATGTGGATACAAGAGTGCCTCCTTTGCACGATTTATTTAAACAATCGTGTCATATATACATATGTGTGTGTATACATACATACATACATACATACATACATACATACATAAATGCATACATACATACATACATGCATACATACATATATTTTGATTTAGCCTTAGGTTCAAATATAACTATTGTGATAACTCTAAATTTATAATACATTATGTGTGTGTTTATCTGAAAACCACTGTAAACGCATGGATCACTATGCTACCACTGTACTATCTAATCACTTTAAGAAATTAATTAGAGGGGCTGAATGATTACGGAAGACAAAATTAAAAATTAACAATTTTTTTAATCACAACAACTGAAAAACCACTTTCAAAAATGGACAAAACACTATTTTTAACTAAACATATTATAACTGAATATCCGTAACTCCGATTGACCTAGAGATTGTGTAAAATAAACTAGACAAAATCATCAAATAAACCTAACTAGAATCACATCAATCAGACTTCTAGATCTCAAGATATTAATAAAATAAAATTAAGTTGATTAAAATTAATTAAATACTAATTAATTAATAACACGAGATCTAAAAATAATTAATCGATTAAACTTTTTAGAAAACTTAAAAAAATACCCTAGATTTTATAACAAAGAAATCAAATCAAAACATAGAGAAAATAATTTAATCCAAAATAAAACGCTAGGTATGAAAAAAAGGAAAGAATAATTTACATACAAATTTTGGCAAACTTTATCTTTATTTTAATTTTATATGTCTCAATCCCTAACATCTTAACCTCTATTTATACTAAAAAAATTCTACCTCCAACAATGCGTAGGACTCACTACTCAATTTTCAAACTTATTACAATTCTCTAAATTAATTTTTTTTTTCTCTTTAAACTAGACTCTAGATCGAATTACATGCACATATAGCTACAGTACCATGAGCTACAGTCCGACAAGCTATAGTAACTTGATGTACTATAGCAACCATCATTCTCTAATTTTTCTTTCTAAATTTATCTAAAATTTTTTCGGCACTTGCACGCATAACTTATGAAGCCCGTTACGAAATTCTCCCCACACGATGTCCATCCACCATGTGTCAACTTATATCAATCTCATCACCTAGCATACTTTATCGTTCTAGATCTTAACTCCTCTTGAACCTAGTTTTAATTCCGTCGTTGATCGATATTGGCTCCAAGAATTTCTGACTCTTGTTCCACCTTGTCACATAGCATATAGACCGTGCTAGATCTCCGCTCATTCCTAAGCGTAGTCTCGATTCGCACCATTAACTAAGATTGATCTCAAGTTATCTGCACATAAATAGACAGAACAATCGTTTGTACACACAGATATCGTAACCTAACCAACATTAGTCACACACACTCACATGTTCACTATATATTTTTTATAAATAAATTTAAATAAAAAATAATTAAATAATGCCAATTTTAATATAAACTATTTTTGCTAATTTTAACATAAATTATTTTAGCAATTTTGTTTAAAACTATTTTTTAATCATTATTATCTAACAATCTTTCTCTTCGTGAAAACATTATCAACAACACATAAATATTAAACATTAGACGATTTTACTTAAAACCAATTTATTATTATTATTATCTAACAACCACTCATAATGTTAGCGTAACGCGGCCATGACCATGGTCTACAATTGCAATAAGCCAGCGTGCACACATGTACATCACTCCATCGTTGCAGATTCAAGACCCTTTCTGCATGGCCCTACATACCCCCGGTACTACTTGGGGCCCTCCTTGCTCTGCACTTGGTCTCGATCCATATATGCCATAACTCTATCCAGTACTACCTGCAGCAAATTGAATCGAATGGATTCAATTCAATTACTATTTAGCGCGTGGAAATGTATGTCACACGTCAGTGCAAAATACTTACATTATGTTTCTAGCCAAATGGTCGTACGGTTTTATTTGTTACCGAGGTAATTATACCGACATAAAATCCTCCATAACCTGTGGGGGGAATTTTTACAACCCATGCATACCATAGTGATCATCATTAATTGTGCTCTTCCCAACGGGGTTCTCCCCTCGTCCGGTTGCCTAACGGCAGAAGCTGTGGATGCAATCTATTTTCATTATAAAAAAATAAGGTTCTCCACGATAAATAACTGTCTCATGTTTTTAATTTATTATCTTCGTTATTTGTGTTCTTGTTTCTAGAATACACACAGGTTGTGCAAGAAAACATGTGCGTGGCCATTACTAAATGATGCTTAATTTTGTGTGGATGACAATGGTGATGATGACCACTCACAGATATGTTGATGCAGTCCAAAGCTCATAATTAACCTCTTGATAAGCTGGGTATCCAAAAGTGGAAAGATTGTTGGGAGAGGGAACACCCAACGATGACTTTAGTTCCTCTTGCCCAAATATGGCAAGTGATTTGATCTTCACAAGAAATAAGCTCATGCAACCCTATCAATTGGTCTATCGGATCTTGTCATGTGTATGACCCATCGACCATGGCGCTTGTCCAATCCCTTTTGCACCTTGACAAAACACCACTGATCGATTCCCATCAAATACGCTTCAGGAATTACCTTGATCTTTTTTAAGTAATTGCGTAAAACCTTTGAGGTTTGAAATGATCATGCTCATATGCTCTTGATATCGGCACTCACGCTCTTTAAGACGGCATCTACATTCACCACAGATAATTAATATATAAAGCTATCCAAAAGTCTGGCGTAATTGCAAATGTAGCTCTATATATCATTGTGGAGTAAAAGAATTAAATGTGGTTTGAACATGTCCACCACCAGGTTTAAGTTATTAAAGTAACAAAACATGAGATTATACATACCTTTTCTATTAGTGTGGTTTTACTTTTTGACAACATATCGTGTGCACCGATAGGCTTTATATGGCCGATCCATTCATTTTTACACGATGATTTGCCTCTCTCAGTTTTAATCGTGCACATCACACGTTGCTCTCCTTGGCCGACGGGTCAAAAGGTTAGTTCAGTCGGTGAAGAGGACGACTATGTCCTTTCTGATGTAGACAAATCTTAAGGGTTTTAACTTAACTGCTGATGGGGAAGAATTAATCGTTATTGTGTTGTCCATTCTTTCATATTCCACTGTGGTTTTCTAACAATTATATATACATACGGAAAATATAGTGATCACGACATTACGAAGGTAACAAATTTGACTCATATGTATTAATTAATTAATTAATTACGTATCTACACATATCTAATTGTACGTGATTGATTATTACGTTGTTTCATTAATTAATTCTCAGATATATATTTGGCATAGCCTGCTTTCGTCACTCTCAGGTCAATCGTCCTCAAGGGCCAAGGCTAGTTCAGGACCCATGAACATATATATGAAATGGAAGGTATTTGCCCTATATAATTAACTAATTGGTGCTTTTGACATCCGCGCGTGTTTTTCCTGATGCAAAGCTGAGTTGTACCCTCTCCGTTGTGTTATAGTTTTTTTTACATCGTCTCCAATGTTATATTTTGATAATTAATTTTTTCATAATATACTATATTAACAACTATAAAATTGTCATTATATAATAATATTTTAAAATATGAATTTAATGATACTACATGGTACTAAAAATATACCTGTTCAATTATTAGTAAAAATGTTCAAAGGCTGTCTATTAAGTTTTAGAACTGGCGGATTATTACAGTACAACCGCCACACAAAACATCTCGATATACTTTGAGATGGATAGATGTGACTTTTTCGGCTGTAGATGGTTTCCTACAATCCTGTATCTGCTGCAATGGTGCTGGTCTGCTGCTGGGTCACAAACACTGTTATCTATGTTGGTCTCTCATGCTTAAGGAATAAGTCTACCTTATGCCCTTCTACTATTATCTTAATCAACTTTTTAACCTAAAACTATAAAATTAAAACTGAACATAAAAAACACCTCTCAACTTTCAAACGGAAACCCAAGAAAAACTCCAATCAAATGAAATAGAATGCATATGAATAGCAACAAGTTCCATTTGAAACATGACTGTTTATGAATTATGAGCCATAAGACACATTTAATTGATGTACCAGTTGAATATATTGATTAACCATGTGCATGATCGTAGTACATGTCCTAGCTAGTTAGTTATTACGACCGGAGAGGAAATTGAACCTCCAAAATCAAGATGGAGTACCAAGTATATACGCCATAGCCTATAGCGCTCAGATCAAGAGATCAACGGAGCGATCAATCGATAGAGAAAAACAGGTGCAGATCGAATAGGAATGGACACGATTAGAGATTAGAGAGAGGTTGAGGGATGTACGGGACCTTTTTTATATGTACTGGGCCTAATCTTATGAATAGTGGAGGCTATGAGTCGAGGACGTGCATGACTTTCTAACTAAACCAATCGAATCAGTAATGCACGACCAGGTTCAATATTTTGGAACATTGAACCTGGCAGTGACATCGTAATTGAATCATTGTACTTTCCTTCTTTTTTTAACTAATGCTTACACCTTGCCGTCATAAACTCATAAAAAAAGATGAGATGATATTTTGTTCCAACGGTGTGATACCAAATCTAATATCTGTAGATATCAAATATGATATTAGGTCTGTTATTAAGCTACAGGTTACCGGTACCTATAGGTACGAGGCTTTTGTATCTAGATATAAGACCTGGTGTCCTAACATGATACATGCAGATCTATATGAAAAAAAGAGAAACCTCAACCCAACCCAAGCAACCATGAGCAAATCACAACCACCACACCAATGATAAAAAAATAGATTAGCGAATCTTTGTTGATTGAACTCTAGTGAGAGAAAGGAGCTGCTCAAGTGCTCACCTCAAGGGGCAGGTGGCAACACTAGCGGGAGTAGCTCCATATCCTTCCATTGCTCGCTTCCCCCTCTAGCCTCCGATCACCATGCCAACATCAATAACGGTCTACTCCACCCATGACCACCACAGCCTCCACCACGGTGCTTGCAAGCTCCCCTGTCGTCCATCTCACAGCCTCCTAGCTTCGCCTCCTGACTCCTTCCTAGGCCTACCTAGAATCCTTGTGCCTGTGTCTGTGATGTTCTACTTAAGAGAGGCCGAATGCTTGTAGCTTGCATGGTGGAGTGGAGGGCAAAGGTGGGGCTAAGTAACCTAAGGCGCTGCGAGGACCGACTGAGATGCTTCTCTATCAACAAGGTGTTTGCACAAAAAATTAGTAAGTCCCTTGGATAGATTAGAGACCGATCGGCCTATTGAAAAGAGTCCGATTAATACAAGGAAAGATCCGATCGGATAGATCGACAAATGATTTGATTCAATTAAAAATAGAAGCTTATCTAGATGCGACTGAATTTAAGGAGAAGCCATAAAAGCCATAGTAGGGTACTTTATTTATAATGGGGATATCTTTTAAAGATAAGTAGGTTTAGTTAGTTTTATTAAATTTCTTAGAGATATTTTTCTTTTATGTTTTTAGAAAATAACATTCAATGGTTGTTGTAACTGCGTCAGACTCTTATAATCACAGGGTATAATTATAAACCCCCTGCAAGCTTGTATTTTATCTCTCAGATTAATACATCTTCGGCGCATCGCCACCGTAACTTATTTAGGTATTCTACTGGCGTGTTCTGACTCTCGATGCGGGGCTATATCGGTTAGGTCTGAACTCCGGCAAAGGAGTAAGTCCCGTCATTATCCTGGTATATTCGCTATGTCTAAGGCTGCATCGGTTAGGTTTGACCTCATAGTCTGATCAAATATACCACATCACATTTGCGTGGGATCAATCGACTTATCAAGCTTCTTTTACTGTCATTAGTCTTGTGCTGCATCTATTATATTCAACCTACTAGACTATTGATAGTAGATTGAGTCATAAGACAATAGGTCTTTACTCGACGTTTCATTAGAGTAGCTAGCCGATAAGTTATCCACACATCGAATATCACACCTAGTGTATCGGCTCCATAGTCGATACACATACGTCTTCAGTGACTTCTCCTGAATCTTACACCTAGTGTATCGGCCTCTCAGTCAATATACGTATATCTTTAGAGATCTTCTCTCATCGGCTTAGCTAGCCGATGGGTTTGCCCTTTCCTTTCGTCCACACGTCTGATCTAGCGTTCGCCACCTCATTGCCATTAGCCTCATTCTCATACTGTTTCGGTTCGATCTGATCTATCGAGGCTGACTCTAACGGTTTTGTACTTTCAAAGAATCAGGTCTTGCTCCTTATTCATCACACATTATATTCGAAACACCATCAGCTTTTAGCCGATAGATCTTTTATATTATTCCTTGTCAATCTACGTATGCTTTCATCAGCTTTTCAGCTGATAGAAGAATCCCACGTACTATTCTTTGAATACCCTATTTTATAATATTATCGGCTTTGCAGTCGATGGATTCATTATCGTATTATTTGAATATCATTTTATGCCTTCGTTGGTTTTACAGCCAATGGACCAGTGTTACGTATTTGTTATATTCAGAGTGACATTGGCTTTACAGCTAATGTATCTTTCATTCACTTCATTGCTATCTGCTTACGGCTTTATCGGCTTTCCAACCGACGAAAAAGTGTTTTAGTCCTATCGACAACCAATCGATAGTAGGAGCGTATCGAACGCAACCGATGACTATCTCAACTCTATCGGTAGTCAGCCGATAGTAAGAGTTCGTATTAGCTAATTGTTCAACTGACACATTCTTTTTATCTTCTTGTCAGGTCAAATTGATTGACATACCATGTCTCCATCATCCTGATAAAGAGACAGTGAAGCCAAAGGATCTCAGCGTGCTCCTAATCCAATCAATGAAGTCGAAGTATAATCGAAAGCGCATGTCATCCAATGAAGCCGAAAAAGCTGCACTGGAGCGAAGCAGATCTCTCAAGCCACAGCGTGTTCGCGAGTTTTGGGGCGAACACATGGCGATGGCGCCGGCGATGGTATGCGCAGGGGAAGGGAATACGAGGAGAAGCAAAGCAAGGGGAAGTATGGGATGAGCGTGAGAAGTAGACGAGACGATATCATGCGCAGGTGGTGAGCGAGGATCTTGTCCTTTAACATCCAAAAATACAGGACTTTTCATTTATTTATAAAAACATTTAGATAATCTACAACAATGATGCAGTAAATAATCTATTTCAATGCAACTAAGTAGACACGCATCAACATTTACTTGTTGTGTACCTTAATTTTCCATCATGATGCCGCCATTCAAGTTCAATTCTGCGTCTCTGTCTCCATCTCTAGCTTGTGCATGCTATCGTGTTGGCCAATTAATGTACGAACCTGTGGGTTGTGACTTGGGAGTTGAGAGGACACAGGCACACTTGATCAACGACGATGGCCACAGGAGTCAATGCAATTTGTGCGCGCGCGCAATATACCAAAATGCATATATATGCTCCTGCCTCCTGTACGCTGACTACCATTATATATCTCGTTTTTTTAGTTAGTGGTGGTCTCTGTGGGCCGTTGGTATTGCCTTCAACGTGATCCTATCGTGGTGTTCAATGCTTGTAATCATTTCTATCCCATATCACCTTTGAATTTTGATCTTGGCAAGAAAGAGTTTGTGAGGGAGAAAGGGTTTTTTATCATCTACATATACACATGTGTCGTTCGTGGATCATTACACCCCACTTCACAATTGTGGGTTGACTACCTTGATTTGATTCTTCGTGAGTTTAGCAACTGGTGAGGAAAACCGCTCAACCGCTCATGACTGACAAATAAATTATATTATTTAGAGTTTTAGATAGAAAATTTTCCATTCCGTCACATGATCGAGTTGTTAAATATTGTGCTTATTTGAATACTTTTAGCCTTAGTTTAGGTATATTTGTAATTAATTGTGGTAACTAAAGTGTTATGTCTACCTTCTTGGTGCTGCATAGCATCAATTATCATATTTACTTTTTAAAACCATATTATGGTCTACTTCTATTCCACTGACTAATTGGCCAGGATGAGAGCGTGTATACAACACGACCAAATAAATGATCTTAGCATGAACAACATATTATATATATGTGTGCAAAATATAGCGAGAAGTAAGACCTGAGAGGAAAAGATGCATACTCAAAGTTTTAAAAAAACAATACATCATTCATTCCAAAACATTGCTTTATTGTTCAAATTTTGTTTAAAATATAGTAACTTCTCTGTATCCTTCCATATCTCAACCAAACATGAATATCTCTTATTTAATTTCTATATCTACTAATTTATCTTAATCAATTATAAATATCCCTCATTTAGTTGTATATATATATACTTAACTTTGTTTAAAAAATAGAAACATTTATATTTTATTTTAGGACTGATGACGTACTTTTGATTGAAAAAAAAAAGAGAGAGAAGAGGGACATGTGGACATAAGAGCTACAGTGGCAAGAGCACAGTAGCCGGCCGGGTAATGAAATGAATGGTGTACTGGTTGAGTGATGGATGGATGTGGGAGCCAGTGGCATGCAGTACACAGACAGACAGCACCCACGATGCGTCAATTCGATAGGACAGTTTTGATCTCCCTTGTTGATCAGCTCAGCTAGCCTCCAACCCTACTCAAGTCTTTTTTTCCTGATTAAGTTGAATGTTTTTTTTCTTATTTTTGTTTTGTTGACATGGTTTTTTGATCTGTTGAATTTGTGTGAAAACTATATATATATTACTTTAAAATATTAAATACATTTATTTTTAAGATTATAATAATTAAAACTTGATTAATCATACGTAATAATTTTCTCGTTTTATGTAACTATCCTCTTTCACTACTACTGCTTCACTTTTTTCTTTATACGAAACAGTTCTTGTTAAGTCTTCTAGAAAAGGTTCGCTTTGTTAATGTCCTTGTCTACTGCTCTGTGCATGCATGTGCCAATATATATTACTCATTCCATTGACTACTTTATATTGAAATAATTTCACCACATTTCCCAGCAGATTGGATGCCACTATTTTTTTTCTAACAGACAACGACCACCTATTAGGTGTTGTGGTGTAGTGTGACTTTTACATAGTTGATTATAATCTATAATACTTATTAGCGATAAAAAATAATTTGTGAGTAAAAATTATATATGTGCATTATATATGCACTCAGTGACTTAAAAGCTAATGTTGAGAAATAAACTACAATAAAAGACATCAAAATCAACTCTAAAATTAAATTTTAAGATTTAAATTTGAGTGAATTGTGTTTTGGTCCACTTTTTATTATTAAAGTTTCACTTTAGATCATCCTTTAATCAATATTTTCACATTGGATTAGGTTATTTTGCTTTGCTTTACTGTGGACCACCGCAAAATATTTTCTTGAGCACATTAATGACCTTAAGCACATTGGCGCCCATACACCAGCAATCTTCCCACCTTGCATATATGCTATTCTTTAATAGATGAGAGGGTAGATGTAGCTAGAGAAGAGACTTGGTGGTCCAAAGTAGAACAAAGATAACCTTATCTAGTCTAAAGTAAAAAGATTGGATCTAAATTTAAAAAAATTGTAATAAAAGGCATACCAAACTATAATTTAATCTTTAAATTTTAGGTGCCCCTAATAAGCCGAAGAGCATTGTACTCCAAGTTATTAATGACGGGTGTGAGTATTTATTTATTACAAATGATTCTCGAGATAATGTCATATCAACATTTAAAAAATGCCAAAAAAGGACAATTTAAGGGTTTCTTTAAACAAATGTCGACGATTTTCATTAGAATATGCTCCAAGTATGATCCATTTACATTCCTATTGCCTGGACCAGAGCTCGATTCTTATATTAGAGGGGAAAAAGGAATCATGGGAGACTTGATATTGGCATATCAACGTCGAGTCAGCAACTAATGAGCCTGATGGCATGCAAATTATATACCGATGTATTATTATATATTGATCGATGCCTTGTCATGTCATGGCTGCAACTTTCAGTATGCCGGTATCAGTTGATACGTAGAAAAGCGCTGTGAAAACATGGAAAAGAAAAGGGGTAGTTAAATTATTAATTAAGAAAGTACAGCACGCGGTTTCAGTAATTACAAGCAAAATCAAATAATCATTTATATATGTATCTGATGATCAATCGACGACGCAGACGCACTACTTGTACCAAAAAAAAGGTATGTCCACTCAGCGTATAAGGTGTTTTTTCATCCACATCTCGCCAAGTACCTACATAAATCAAGTATTTTTACAAGCACGTTTTTACAAGCGCATTAAGAGTCGTTAGAGAAAATATATCTACTTAGGTGGATATTTTCAATCTCTGCCTATAAAATATATTTTACACGGGTTGTTATTAAAGATATCGGATCTAACCTATAAACCACCCACACTATTGTATTATAGAAAAAATAAAAATATAGCTGATATATAAGAATGCATACTCATACAAAATATTGGTATATTTCTTATCAGAATAGATATCAGTATATTACAAGTTCACGATGCTTATTAATGATACATTACTTAGTCGTTACAATGGCTTGTTATGCTAATAAAACATTACATAGGATTGATGAGTCAAAACAACAATGATAAGTAGTTATCAGTGTCGGTTATTGACCGATAGAGCCATGGGATGAGTGGGAGGTGAGAAAACCCCTATCAATGTTATTGATTGTTTGACAGCCGTATTATTTACGTGTTTTATAGTAGTGGTTGTTTTTTGCGCTTCAAAACCCAATATTTAAATGGTAAGGTATATGCAATACCAAAATTCAATATTTAGGAAGATATATATATATATATAATATCAAAATTCAATTTTTAAGGAAGATATATCGGTGCTAGAGTTTTTCAATAAGGATCATCCGAGCCTACAGGTGTTACTGTCGAGAAAAGTATATAGTGTACGTACATGGAAAATGGAAAGGATCACCATGCAAGTGGGTCACTAGTTAAGCTAGCTAGGTACCTGACCTGAAGGATCGGAGAGATTGCAGAGCGCACTATAGATAGACGACATGGGCGATGATGATCGATGCTGATGGCTGCCATAGCTAAAGCTAGCTAGCGGTGTGAAATGTGGATAGATAGATATATAGATGCCGATCATAAGAGATTCTAGCCTTTTATTAATTTTATTTCTTTGGGCTTGACATACATATATGCATATATATGTAAGTATGAATTTAATTATTTGAGTGGGCGTCATATTATCGATAGAAGCCAAAGTTTCAAAATGCAACGATAATCGCTCGGCTATCTGTCTTATTGAACTTGGTCCGTATAACCGATATTTTTTTAAAAAAAATCAAACTGAAATTTAAGTTTTCAAATTTGTCAGAATGTCACCATTTTTACAGTAAACGCTCGGTTATGGCGACGAAACTGCTAGTGAGTGGTTCTTGAATCTCGAATATACCGATCGTATTTTGTAACCCTGAAAACAGCACCCACAAATTAAACCGGTCCCCTTCAGCTGTGTACCCGCCGAGATCGATCCAAAGTACGAGTTAGATTGATTGGAGATCAGAGATAATATACTACACGGCAGTGTCTTCTTGTTAGACCCTAGCTACTTCCGCTGTGGTAAAATATAAATATTTTTAGTTTCTTTAGAAAAACTAATACAAAATTTTCTTTTAGTTGAGTTAAATTTTAAATTTTAATTGCTTAGTTTTTCTTTCTAAACGTCTCATTGGTGAAAAATATATAAACTTTCGTGGATTGGAGTTATAAATTTTAAATCATAAAAATATTTATATTTTAGAAGTTAGTGTATACGTATGCAATTATGCATGCGGTGTAGATATCTACGTCTCTATCTGCATGTGCATGCGTGTATGCATCAGATGATGCAGAGATCGACATGGGCGTTGAAAGCGAGCGAAACCCCAGCTCATGTTTGGATCGATCGAAGCTGCAGCGAAAGCAGCAGGGCATTGCACATTTGCACTTGCACGCGTGCGTGACAGCACTGCACTCTGCAGAAACACACGCACACACACGGAGGAAGCTGCGCGCGTACGTACGTGCGTGCGTGTACATGTCGCCAGCGGCAGCTACTCTACTTTAGCTTATGCTTTTCCTCTTTTTTTTTCCCCCATTGCTGAGCTTGATGGGTCATGTCGCCATTGACATCTCCACTGTGCTCCTGCTCCAGCTGCTGCTGTCCTGGTGCACGCCGCCCAGGTCACAAGGATAAACCACTAGTAGTTGCTCTTGATTCCTCAACACAATATCGACATGTAACTAGAGCAGAGCATCAATCAGAACAAAATCGATCGGTTTCAGTTGTACTGGAATTTCCAGGGCAGCCTTTCACGGCAGCACGAGCCAAAATTTATCAGGACCAGCTTACAGACAAGTCAATTGAGAAACAAAAAGGAAAGAAGGACGACATATTCTGTATCTCCCTTTCTCAGCCCTAGAAAAATCTTTGGGTTGAGGAACACATGGTGGTATATAAGATATATCAAACCTACAACAGCCTAGCTGCTCTCTCTCTCTCTCTCTCTGGTCTGTCGGTTTCTCTCTTCGCGTCGCCTTTTCTTTTGTACCAGAAATTCCCATGACAAGCAGATCCATCTTCCCATCTGTTACTTTCCTGTCTCCGTTCCTTTTCACACCCTTTCAATTCTTCCCTTGTTGTTTCATGATGCAGCAAAAACGACGGTTGCTGCTCCTGCTGTTGCTCTCCATCTTTTCTTCTTATCTTAAACTCGGATCAGCTGCTTTGGATCCTTGCAGCAGAGCAGCAACTGTCTCCCCGACCAATCGCCCTATACAATTTCTGGAAGGACTTGAAATAAAGTCGCCGACACTATTGTACAATAAGAAGAATCTATTCCTGTTTCTGTATCTAACCTATCATCATCCCCCTGTATCCGCCTATAAAAAAGAACATAAGCTGCCGATGTCTTTATACTCTCCTCACTTATAGGACCCACATGACGGTCATCAAAATTATACCACCATTTCTTCCCTTCATGCTGCATCAAAGATAAGAAGCTTTGGCTCAAACTTCTAATGCAAAATATAGTCAAAATAAAGAGTATACTAGTCCCTCGATCATATAGACCAACGCATACAAGTCACACAAGCAAGCATGCAATAATAGTAACAGAAAATGATCAGTGGGGTGAAGAACACTTACATAAACATATGCAGTATAGTGACCACCTCCCATGCTTCCATAGTGATTACTAATAGCATACAGTTGATAGTGGTTGGAAATCTGTTGGCCTCTGTTACCAATATACTTTGAAAGGTCAAGATCATGAACCGGGAAGTCCACACATGTCTCTAGCTTGTTTTTGGTATATCAACTGTATGAAAATCTTTTCAGGTGTATTATAAGGATTTCTGGTAGCCTCCAAAGGTCTAACTTCTTACTAGCTTGGTGATGCTCTTCACAGCCCGGGCAATACCTGTACAAAGAAAGTTGGAAATTTATATCCGTTGAAAGGCTTCAAAAGGGAAGAACATTCTTTACTTGGCTACAGAATCATCTCTACTCTTATAAAGAAAGGATAAGTATTGTGAACTTGCACAAATGCAAGGAATTATAACCACTACAAAAGACAACACTGAAAAATGTAAAAAAAAAATACCACATGTCTTCTCGGACTAATGGTTCCTCCTTTAGAAAAGCTTAGGCATGAGTACAGGGAACATGTCTCCTGCGGTCTCCTTTAGAATAGCACAGCCTTATAGATCTCTGGAAGATTATCTAAAGAACCAAAATTGTATTGCTCTAGTCCATTGTCCTGCCAACACACAACCACATACAGACGCTTCTGTGAACCAGTAGGTCTAATAGATTGGTCCATTTCTATCTTCAGCCATTGGTCCGGAAACCTCTCATTAATCAAGTAAAATTGCATGCTATCTTCAGTCATTGTTTCATCTTCACAAGCGTTATTGTTTTTGCTGGTTGATTCTGTAGCATCAGAGTTCACATCGACGTTTGCAGTTTCATCCACAGGACTGCTTTTGCTCATTATGTGATCAGCATCTGAACTATCATCTTTTGGTACTTGGAATGGAGTCATAACCTTTAGGAAAAGATCAAAGATGGTATTCCCATTGACTGTGTCAGGAAGACTTGACACAAGGGGAGTGCCAAAAGTCTTCCATGATTTCCTGCCAAAACTGGTCAGGGTGGACCTGTGTATTAAAAGAGCAACATTCATATATTTTATAAGTAAGAAAAATTCTATATTATATATTGGATAATCATAGATTACAGAAGATTACAAATATATATAGATAGGAGAGTTTAAGGGTTCAAGGTGTAAATACTAAACTAGAAAGTCTTAGCCTTAATTAATACACAGTAAGCAGCACAAATGCCTAGAAAACAGTGCAGACACAAGAGTCTAGGAGACAAACATAACTTACTGTATAAGAGTTTAAGAGATAAACATAACTTGCTAACACCGCTCGCAGTCTAAGCATTGGTGCAGCGGACGTTTAGACTGGTTCTAAACTCAGTGAAAAGCAAAGATGACAGTTCTTTAGTGTAGATGTCGGTATATTGAGACGTTGTTGGAACATGGAGAACGCGAACAGCACCAAGAGCAACACGATTCCGAACAAAGTGGAGGTCAATCTCGATGTGTTTGGTGCGTTGATGTTGGACCGGGTTGGTGGACATATAGACGACGCTAATGTTGTTGCAGTAGACCAATGTAGCGTGCTGCAAGAGGGACTGTAACTCACTGAGAAATTGACGCAGTCAAGAAGCCTCAGCAATGGCGTTGGCAACAGCTCGATATTCAGCTTCGGCATTGGATCGGGACACGGTGTGCTGACGCTTGGAGGATCAAGAGATGAGGTTGTCACCAAGGAAGACCGCATAGCCAAAAGTGGACTTACGAGTGTCCAGGCAACCGGCCTAGTCGGCATCAAAGTAGGCGACCAGTTCATGCTGCGCTATGGGACGAAACACCAGACCCAAATAAAGAGTACCACGAACATACCAAAGGATCCACTTGAGGACAGCCAAATGAGGTTCCCGTGGGTCATGCATGTGGAGACAAACTTGATGAACGGCATAAGCAATATCTGGACGAGTGAAAGTGAGATACTGAAGAGCACTAGCCAGGCTACGAAAATCAGAGGGATCCTACACTGGGTCATCAGTGACTGCAGAGAGCTTCGGATTGGTATCGACTAGAGTAGAGCAGGGTTTGCAATCAGCCATACCAGCCCGATCAAGAATCTCCATTATGTATTGTTGCTGAGACAAGAAAAGACATCCATCACGATGCTGAACTTGCATTCCAAGAAAATGGTGCAACTGGCCGAGGTCCTTCATGTTGAACTCATGCTATAGAGCAGAGATGATGCGACAGAGGACAGCCGTGGATGAGGCAGCGAGCACGATGTCGTCCACATAGAGTAGTAAGTATGTTGTGTCGGCACCATGATGGTAGATAAATAAGGAGGTCTCTGCCTTCGCATTCACAAAGCCAAGTGAGTGAATAAAGGTGGCGAAGCAACTGTACCATGCCCAAGGAGCCTGTTTGAGGCCATAGAGAGACTTGTTGAGGCAACAGACATATCCGGGATGAGTAGGATCCTCAAAACCAGCAGGCTGTGTAGCAAAAACAGTCTCAGACAGAGTCCCGTGAAGAAAGGCATTCTTCACATCGAGCTGATGAACTGGCCATCCGTGAGAGAGGACGAGTGAGAGCATTGTCCGAACTATGGCGGGCTTGACAACAGGACTGAATGTCTCGTCAAAGTCGATGCCAGGATGCTGAGTGAAACCACAAAGGACACATTGAGCCTTGTATCGCTCGAGAGACCCGTCAGCCATGAACTTGTGCTTGAAAATCCATTTGCCGGTGACAATATTGACTTGAGGTGGTCAAGGGACAAGCACCCATGTGTTGTTCTGAAGAAGGGCAGAGAACTCTTCTTCCATGGTGGCCTGCCAATTGCGATTGGCAAGGGCGCCACGGAAGGTGCGGGGCACAGGTGACAGTGTTGTACTGTTGTAGATACTGGGAAACCGGTGACTAGCTCTAGCGCGTCGTCATGCCGTGGTTGTTGGTGATGGGCTGCACGGACACGACGTCCTTGGGCAGAGCCGGCGTGCTAGGGGCAGCCGGTTGATGAGGAGCTGCTGCTTGGCGCCGCGAGTAGACCAACAGCGGTCAGGGCCTGCCCGGGGCTGTTGCAGCAGCACGAGAAGCCGGGGCGCCGGGGGCTGCAGCAGCAGTAGTGGCAAGCGGAGTGCCTGGAGCTACAGCAGCAGCAGGCGTAGAGGGAGTGTCCTGCCGGGCGCCTGGTTGGACCAGAGAGATCGGCGTAGGGGCCGTGCCAGGCACCAGAGTGGCAGCCTCTGTCTCAACGGCCGCGCTCGCACTGGATGCCACATGAGGACAGCCCGTGATAGGTGCTGGTGGCGTGCCGACAGTCGGGGCCGCACATGGCTGTGCAAGAACACCAATAGGAGCACCTGTAGAAAATAAAGGTAGAGGTGCACTGATAGAACTGGGCACGGGATTTGCATCATCAGTTAAAAAATCAAAGGTTGCCAGGTCGGTAGGAGATGACTGTTGTCAAAAAGGAAAAAAGTGTTCATCAAACATAACGTGTCGAGAGATGAGAGCACAATTGGACTAGAGGTCAAGGCAGCGGTATTCTTTATGATGGGAGTAACCAAAGAAAAATTCATAAGGAGGATCGTGGTGCAAGTTTATGAATGGCTGTGGCAGAGAGGTTAGGATAACAGGCGCAACCAAAAACACGAAGATGGTCGTATTTGGACCGAACACCAAACAGGACAGAGTGAGGTGGAGGATTGAAGAGTTTTGGTGGGTAGGATGTTGAGAACATGTGTGGCGACGGGTAAGGCCTCAACCCAGTACAAAGGAGGCATGCAGGCCCGAAAGAGAAGAGAGCGAACCGCATTGTTGATGGTGCGGATCATGCGCTCAGCCCGCCCATTCTGAGATGAGGTATATGGGTAGGACATGCAGAGGTGTATGCCATGGGTGAGGAAGGAACGGGGGGTAGAGTTATCAAACTCCCAATCATTGTCGCACTGGATGGCTTTTACAGCAACGCTATACTGAGTGCGAACATAGGCAAAGAAATGAGTTAGAGTGGCAAACGTGTCAGATTTGAGACGAAGAGGGAATGTCCAAACATAGTGTAAGTAATCATCAAGTATAATTAAGTAGTATTTGAAGCCGAAAACACTGGCAACTGGAGAGGTCCACAAATCACAGTGAATAAGCTCAAATAAACTAGATGTCCAAGATGAAGATGACTAAAAAGGAGGGCGAGTATGGCGTCCTAACTGGCACGCATGACAGAAACAATCAATTTCTTTAATATAACCAAGGATAACAAAGACAACTTTGGACAAGACGTCGCGACCAGGGTGGCCGAGCTGGTGATGCCAGAGTGAAGGCGAAGAATCAGCAGCGAGAACAGTGGCGCTGGGAAGGTGCAATGGGTAGAGGGCCCGGAGCTATTGCACCTGATGATTACCTTCTGAGACTCCAAATCCTTCACAGAATAGCCAGCAGGGTGAAATTCAACAGCACAATTGTTGTCAGTAATGAACTGGCGCACAGAAATAAGATTCTTAATAAGTCGTAGGGAAACAACAATATTATTAAGAAACAGAGAGTTGGTGAGTGGTGGCGCCAGTGGCGGTGACAAGGAGTAAGAAGCCATTGCTGACAACAATAGAGGAAAGAGAAGGATACCACGAAGAGGTAAGGTGTGAAAGAGTACAAGAATCAGAGGTCATGTGGGAGGTGGCACCTGAGTTGAAGTACCATTCGTTGTTCGGGGACTGCTGAAGGGTCATGGTGCTGAAAGTTGAGGCGAGAATGCTGATCCCAGGCCGCCGGAAGACCGGTCTACAGGTTGTAGAAGCCGGGAGGAGCCGAGGGAATGCAGAGGGGCACCCTGCTGACCGTAGTAGGCAGCAGGAGTGGCCTGCTGCAGGTACTGCTAAAACGGCGCCGGCAGGAGTTGCTGCGAGGCCGGGAAGACCCCCTGTTAGGCCAGCAGCACCTGCTGGTGTGGTGGCTAGGCGAGTGAAGCGCCAGGCGGGAGGCGCAGCCTAGGGATGATGAGTCACGGGTTGTAGGACGTGGGCCAAGGCCCACTCACCCCCTGGTTGGGTGGAGCAGGCATGCTCGAGCCGCCGCCTTTGCCGCCCCTGTGGCCACCTTTGCCGCCTCTGCCGCGGCAGCTGCCTTTGCCGCCAAGACCGCCCTTTACCACCCCCCAAGCCGGTGGTGGGATGCCCAGAGAGCTACTGGGAGGCAGGGCGGGAGGACGAGGAGCCATTACCTATGCAGGTGACAAGAGTTGTAGGGGGTGACGGGGTCGGGTGCCCCATGGTAAGCTCCTCAAGGATGAGCTCATCGCAGACCTCTAAGAAGAAAGGGAAGGGATGGCCACGTCGAAGATAGAGGCCAACGGAGGCAAACCGCTCATTCAATCCTCGGATGAGGTTGAGGACAAGGGAGCGGTCGCTGACTAGTTCACCAAAATCGGCGAGGTTGTTGGCGGTGGTCTTGAGGAGATTGTAGTAGTCGGTGATAGAGAGGTCCCCCTAGACGAGCGTACGGAGTTTGGCGTCGAGGATAAGGGCCCACGCCTCTTGATTACCGAGAAATTGGCTCTCGATGGAAAGCTAGGTGGTACGGGCAGTGACATCTTGGTCGCCATGGTTCCTCACAATGTCGAGGAGGTTGTCGAAGAGGGTGCCATAGAGCCAAGAACGGACGATGCAATCCATGCGCTCCCAGTCAGGCGAGTTCAAGGGACGATCGTCGTGAAGGACATGGCCTTGAAGAGAATACTTGCCCAGGGTGAGCAGGAATTGCTCGTGCCACCGAGCAAAGCTGCCGGAGTTGACGTCGAGAACGACATAGACAAGGCTACGAATGTTCTGAACGGCCATAACTTGGGCGTGGAGGTTCAGAACCGCAGCGGCCTCCTAAAGAACCATGACGGTGTGAACTAAGGGACGAGGGCCATCGGAGAGGGAAGACGCGACCTCGTCAGCGTCTTCCGGTGGGTCTTCAGGGGGAGGTTGTTAACGCCAAAATTTGAATAGCCCGATGGTGCTAAAGCCGATCGGCTGAGAGGTGTCCGATGACTACAGTGAAGAAGCCAATCGGATTGTAGCGAAGGAAGACTCGGTTCCAGATTGGAAGACTATCTAGATAAAACCGAGTTTACGGAGAAGCCGTGGAATCCACGGCAGGATATTTTATCTTTGTAAATTGTAGTCTTATCTAATTAGGAAGGTTTAGTTAGTTAACTTGTTTAGAGATATTTTCCTTTGTTTTTGTTAGAAAATAACGTCCGATGGTTGTAAACGTGTCGGACTCTGTAAACCCAGGGTATAAATATCAGACCCCTGGAGACATGTAATTTATCTCTGGATCAATATACAACTTCGGCGCATCGTCACCCTAGTTCATCTAGGTTTCTACCGGTGGGTTCTGGCTCTCGACGCGGGGCTACATCGGTTAGGTCCGATCTTCGACGAAGGGGTAAGTCCCGCCACTATCTCGATATGTTCTGCTCCATCTAAGGCTGCATCGGTTAGGTTCGACCTCTTAGGCCGGTCAGATGTATCGCATCACGTTCGTGCAAGGCCTATCGGTATGTTAAGCTCCCTCTGCCGTCGTCAATTTCGTGTTGCATCGGTTAGGTTCGACCTACGAGACTGCCGACGGTAGATTGAGGTTCAGGCTTATAGTTTTCTGCACGGCGTATCATCGGAGTGCTAACCGATGAGTTATCCATGCTCTGAGCTTCTCGCCCAGCGTATCGTCTCCTCGGCCGATACGCATCAGCCTTTAGAGATGTCCCTTAACGCGTAACGCTAAACGCATCGGTCTCCCAGCCAATACACATCTGTCTTCAGAGAGGCGTCCCCTTATCGGCTCAGCTAGCCGATGGGTTCGTTCCTGTCTTTGCTTCAGCACAGCCGATCCGACGTCCTCCGTATCATCGCTGTTGGCCTCAGCCTCGTACTGTCTCGGTTAGGTCCGATCTTCGAGGTTCAGTGTTAATGGCGCTGTCACAGCGGGCGACGGGTCTCGTGCTGTCATATCCAAAGCGGCATCGGCTTTGCAGCCCGTGCCTTTTAATACGATTCCTTACCAATCCGCATGTGCCTTCATCGGTTTTCTAGCTGATGAACGACCGCTACGGCTTCCGTCGACTATCCGAAGGGTTCCTGTGCGTTTTGCTATCCTCTGAGTAACCCTGGTTCCTCCATCGGCTCTACGGCCGATCCCTCGTCGACATCTGTCCACATCGGCTCCCCAGCCGATCGAAGAGCTTCCCGTTTCCTATCGGCAAATAGCCGATAGCGAAGGGCCTTCTCGGCGCGGCCAATGGCCATCCCGATCCTATCGGCAGCCAGCTGATAGCGAGCGCCTGTATCGGCCCACCGTCTGACGGACCTATTCGTCTCACCTCCTTGTCAATTGCAGGGTCAAATTAACTGGCACGCCCGCACCCGTACCGTCGTGCCGGAGCCGATCGAAACCCACGGCCCCCGGCGCGCGTACCTCGAGCCACGGAGAGAAGCCGACCGGCCTGCACTGGAGATAAGCAGACCTCCTAGGCGTCGGCGTGTTCGCACCGGGGCGCGCGAGAGATCTCAGCGCGAACAGAGGTGCGACGGCGGCGCGCTCCAGGGCAGCACAGACGTGCGGCGGCGGCACGCGCTTGATGGCCGCGGCGGCGGCCTCAGCCTCGGCCTCCTCCACGCGGACGAGGGCAGCGCGGCAGGCCTCGGCCGCGGCGGCACGAGCGTCTTCTGGCCGCTTGCGCTCGGCGTCGTCGCCAGCAGCAGAGGGGTGGAGAGAACCGGCCATGGAGGAAAGAGAGGGGCAGCAGGCAGGAAGGGGTGGCACTAGAAGCAGTACACCAGAGATGCAAAAGAAGAAGTGTTAAGTGGAACCCGGGCTCTAATACCATGTAAGTAAGAAAAACTCTGTATTATATATTGGATAATAATAGATTACAAGAAGTTACAAATATATATAAGCAGGAGAGTTTAAGGGTTCAAGGTATGAACACTAAACTAGAAAGTTCCAGGCCTAATTAACACATACTAAACAGCACAAGTGCCTAGGAGATAAAATACAGACACAAGAGTCTAGTAGACAAACATAACTTGCTTGCTAGCATATTTAATGCCTAACTTAGGTAGTTAGACCAACACAAGAACAAAAAAAAGAGATTGTACGTACTCCATCCTTTGGTTTCTGAACACTACTATAGGAGCATCTTCTTTTGGAAGTCTATATGCAACCAAGCAATCTCCATCTCTGATCAAGGAGATGACTTCAGAACCAGATAAGGGAACTATCATAGACCTACATAGAGATCACCAAATAATAAGTATGCAGGGCATATTCAGTAGCACTCGAATTATAATGATAATGAAGGAACAAGGAAATTACCTCAGCAACCAAGAGGCGCTCGTCACCTTTCAAAGAACAAGCAATGCTTAATGCATCGATAAGAGTCTTCGTATCTCCAGATTTTGGCACACTTACAGTATATGGAGATGGCCCAGTAGTTCCATCGGTACTGAAGACTGTTATGGTCATTGTTCTCATAGTTGTTGAAGGCAGGGACAAAGACAGATACATGAATGGATCAAATGTTACAGATACTTTCCTGCAATCAGGGCAAACTAACGTCGACTTGTATTGACCCTGTCAATGGAGCACCAAAGATGGTCAACAGGAGATAAAACCATGTGACTTACATGCGTTAGGCATTTTAGCAGAAGAAATAATTGTGCACCATCCACCCCAGCACATGCAGAAAGGGTATAAATACATCAATGTTATCACAAGGAATACTAGAGAAGGGAGCTTTATTTGTCCTACGATACCGTGTCTCTATCCACCAAAATAGCAGAAGCAGATATATCAGTGCCATCCGCTAATTGATTATGTCAGTATGTGCGGCTCTGAAGAAGCTGCCAGTTTTTCCTAACCACACACATCACCAGATAACAGCATACCAATATACTCAGCCCTATAGCTCAGAATACTAGTTGTTGACTAACTCCAATGAGTGAAAGTAGTGAAATGCACCTACAGTCCTAGAGTTTACTTGGATCTGACAACACAGATTTTTTTAAAAAAAATCTTGGGGCGTTCATTGTGATAAAGTTATAAAACATGAAATTGAGAATAACAGACTGTGCTGCAAAACTGCAGTGCTCACCGATTTTGCATGTGGCACCAGTGTATCGGCACAGTCGGCAAGTGCAATATTGGCTCAAAACTAGATATGTGAATAATGTTTTTCCACTCTGGATATATTCAATTTATTAGAGACTAGTTTCCTCAGTCTTACATAAATTTCTTAGGGAGTCAAATCATAATCATTCTTATCAACAGAAAAGTATCATATCTTTAACCAAGCAGGAAAGAATTAAGACCCTTCCATGGGTCCACTAAAGTTCTAAACTTCTCTTATCCTACTATTCCATTCCGGGTATTTATGTCATCTAGAAACCCTATAGCCCTTTCTGCAATATATCATCTGAACTTCTGCAAATCAATGTAAAGATAGCAATCAACAATTTAAAGTTTAATCTGAATCAGGTAATGGTAGGGAATTGGTTGAGAACAGATAAATGAAAGCTATATACATGGGATCTGAGTGGAATATGGCCATTATTATCCACCACCTCACTAATTTAAATCGTTTGTAGAGTTACGAACTGCTTATAGAAGGAGCGTGCTCGCCGCCAAAAAATCCCGCGACCGGGGAGGGACGGCGGCTCGGTCACGCGAAGGCCTGAGAGGTCTGCTTATCTCTAGTGCAGGTCCTTAAGCGTCGAGGTTTACGAGCGTGCCAGTCAATTTGACCCTGCAATTGATAAGGAAGTGAGACGAGCAGGTCCGATACAGACGCTCGCTATCGGTTGGCTGCCGATAGGTTCGGGATACTGTTCGATCGGCTGGAGAGCCGATGTGGGCAGGTGTCGACGAGGGGTCGACCGCAGAGCCGATGGAGGAACCAGGGTGTATTCAGAGGATGGAGAGGCGCACGGGATCCCTCCGGATAGCCAAATAGTGATTCATCGGCTGAAAAAACCAATGAGTGCGCATGCGGCCTAGGCGATGATTAGCGCAAGAAGGCACGGGCTGCAAAGCTGATGCCGCTCCGGATATGACAGCACGAGACCCGTCGTCCGCCGTGGCAGCGCCATCAACACCGAACCTCGAAGATCGGACCTAACCGAGACAGTACGAGGCCGGGGCCAGCGCGATGATACGGAGGACGCCGGATCAGCTATGCCGTAGCAAGGATAGGAACGAAACCATCGGCTAGCTGAGCCGATGAGGGGACGCCTCTCTGAAGGCGGGTGCGTATCGGCTAGGGAACCGATACGTTTGGTGTTACGCGTCGTGGGACATCTCTAAAGGCTGATGCGTATCGGCCGAGGGGCCGATGCGCTGGGCGTGAAGCACAGAGCATGGATAACTTATCGGCTAGCACTCCGAAGAAGCACATTATTTCTTGCTATGATCCATCAATCAGCTCAAGGCTCCAATGCAACGGCCCAAATGTGATCCATCACTAAAAGTCACCAACATGGAAAATCTAAGCTCTAATACAGTGGATACAATGAACTGAGTAGCATAGACTCAGCAATACCACCACTAGTACACCAAATAGAACATGTAATTATCCTCTTCAATGCCTTGACACAAAGATTTTATAAGAGAACTAGGGAAGGTTGATTCAAAAGGATTAATTGTGCATCTCTTTATGGAAGTTATCATCATGGAAGTTAATGTAGATGCTTCGTGTATTAATTACTAATTATAGACCGTTATGGTTAGCGCGCCACTAGAAACCTTTCAAGTAATGGAAGGAGAACCGCCTCCACATTGGGCCAAGCTAGACATCAGCATGAAGATAAACAAGTGGACACAGAAGCTGCCATGACAGCATCAACCATCAGCAATTGAATCCATCTAGTCATGTGCAGGCGTTTTTCCTTTTACAGAAATAAATAACACAGGGGAGAACACCAGTTCAAAGTTCCAGTGAGGAAACCAGCACCATGTGAGTCAATTTCAGAAGCAAGTGTAGCTAAGATTTGCATATTCACAATAGCACATAAAGCAATCAACAGTAAAATGTAGCCAATACACTAATCATCAACCATCGAATTTAACACTAGGAATTGCTGACTAATGGCTGTCAATGTAGCACGATAGGATCATCGGATCAAAACTTAACGAGAAGTTCTAAAAGAGATAGAGAGGGCAAACCCATCTATCATCGCACGTGGAGAAAGGAGAGCGAGCGAGCGTGTGTTTCTCACCAGGCGCGCGCCCTGGAGAAGAGGTCGGCGGCGACAAGGGCGTAGCTCCTGGAGGAGGCCGCGGCGGAGGCATCGGGCTGGAGGAGGTCGTCGGCGCGGCGGAGGGTGAAGGCCTGGTCGGAGATGAACATGCTGAGCACCTTCATGCCGTAGGAGGTCGGGCCCGACGGCGCCGCGGCGTAGGGCACCCCGGCCGCCTCGATCCCGGCCCCCTCTTGCGCCTCCCTCCACCACCTGCATTCGTCCGCACCGTTTCAGTCAGCCACCCGAGCACAGTCTCGCTAGGGCCAAGGTAGGGCTAGGGTTTGTACGTGCGGAGGACGAGGAAGACGCGGTCGTCCTCATCGGCCGCCGCGGGGGCGGAGATCGACGGGGCTTCGCTGGCGGCCGCGGCGGCGGGCGGGTCGTCGTCGGGGATCGCGGGCATTGCGGCGGTGGGATGTGCGCCCCGTCGCGGTGGCCCGGCGCGGCGAGGCGCGAGGGATTTCACTTTTTTTTTTCCTTTTTTGGTTTGGTTTTGAATCGGGGAGGAGGAGAGGAAGGAGCTGAAACGGAAGGGTGGTGGTGGCGGCGGGGCGAAGTCGGTTTACCGACGGCGGCGACTACGACGAGTCGGATATCTTCGGATCTCTTCTCATCGGGTTGGGTCGGGTCGCTTCGCAGCGAACCAGAGAGAGAGAGACCGATGAGAGGGCCCATACGTCACTCAGACAACAAAGACTGAGGTGTAGGTCCCACACGTCACTCCTACTAGCAGTACAAGGTCACACGTACCACCACGCACGAATGCTGTTACACCTATGAGTCCAAAGCGGATGGAGCAAGCGTTTTTCTCTGGCCCAACTAACATACCGAGCATCCTCGTTTAATATTGTCTACTTTTTATAATCATCATGGGCTGTCGTGTATTTTTTTCTTAGCAAATAAAACTTAAACTTGGATAGAAGATTGCCTAAAAATTGTTTTTGGTTATAGTGTGATCATGTTTAGCGTCTTGAATGTACATATATCCTTAAATTAAAATGAATGTAGCCATCTGTTATACATACAATGTTGCTTGAATTCAAGCACTTTCTTTTTCTTCTCAAGTTCCTTGGTGGCACTGACAAAGGTAGATTACGTTATGCTATTCCATTGAATTTTACTTGCCAAAGTGTTATTATTCAACTAACTGAAATAGTGATAGCAATGAAGGGAGGCGAATGGGATCATGAGGGATTCACCTCTTTCCTGTCTATACGAACTTACCAAAACACTTCTAGACCTTGAAGTAATTTATCAGAGGAGCCCTCCCTCCGATTCGTTTCCACCTTTTTCTACGGAAACAGATTGCTATGCACCTGGCGTGCTAGAATGGTTCCCATGATGTCACGTATACACTAGATAGGTTGGACCAATACTCTTATTGGCTTCTTCTGCACTCTGGGCTAGGCACACCATAGTCATGTGCCTTTGCACGAGAAAGTCCCTCTGCACGAGAAAGTCTAGTCGTGAGATTTTTCACCAAATTTTCGTGTGCTCACAATGTGGAATTCTACTTAAGGACAAAGCGTAGCTCCGATGGCAAGCTCACAGCTGATGGTGAGTTCGACTTGTGGGATGATGATGTCGATAGTTCTACGTAGGTTTTCTTGAGGTTACATGGGCTCGCAAGCTCCCAACCGGCTATGAGCTTACCACCCGAGCTACGCAGACTAACCTAGAAGTAGGACCTGGCTTTTTAATCATTTTAACATAATTCAATAATGAGACATTTGTTCTTTTTTTATCATACGTGCACAAATATAGCTAGAGGGCATGGGTTTTATGCACTTCCTTGTGGGAAATACTCAAATGATGAATAAAACGTATACAACTCTTTATCACACAACATATCAACATGGAAAGTTACATCCGAATATATACTATTGATCTTCCTGGTCAGTCAAACTAAGTTTTATCCTCATGTATTATACTAGTTCGGTTGCACGAATGTGACATCTGTCTCTACTAAAACTAAATAAAAACACGGCTCTTAATGCAATCATTATATCGAACCAAAGAAGAAGCTAGAAAAAGAAAAAAGGTCTATTCTTGCCTATCCATCAAACACTAGCTAGCTTACAAGACAAAATAACACATCATCATGTCCATCTAAATGCATGTCCATCCATACATCCCTATAGCTACAGACAAGCATAGCATCCTTTGGTTTTACTATAATCTCAAGAAAATGCGCACCACTACAATCCGTGCGCAGGCCACCATTGTGTGTGCACTGGTGGTGGTGCCGGTTGACTTTATGGGTACCCTCCATCACACTTGCTGTGGTTGACACCTCTGCACGAGGAAAATGGGTGGTGCACACACCTTTGAGTGCTTTCAAGATTTCAACCACGCAGGAATAAATGAGTGGTGGATGTGTCATCACTCTTCGCTCTTTCTCTTGGTCATGCTGCGTGCTGATGGGGTGTCCTGATGCATCTACCAATATACTTGCGCAAGCAATGGCCTACAAACAAAAAAATCGAGCAAATATCTATGTGAAAATTGCGCGCATAGATACGTGCTTTTTTATTAACACGTGTCTCAAGCTATACCTCTCGACGAAGACTTGGTGGTGGGGGTACACGTCAGCTATACCCATGCAAGCTGGCAGATTTCTTTGCAAGACGTGTCGGGACGTAACGAGGGGACCGCCCAAGCTGCAGGTACATCACACGCGTCGTCGCTTGCAAAACAGGGAAAAAGCCGAGATGCCTTGCAATGGAAAAAAGGGGCGGCAGGAGAGAACGACTGCCACGCGTCAACTACGCATTGGCCCAGCAAAGCGTCGGATAAGACGAGGGAGCGCCATTCTAGCCGGAGGCTGCTATCTAAGAATTCTTCCCGCCATGGGAAATAAAAACAGCTACGATACGATTTTTTTTTTACAGAAGAAGGTTAGACCGTTCCTGACGTTTTATACAAAAGAAAAAAGAAACAGCCCTGTTTTTCAGAAAAGAAAGACCAAACCTTATAATTTATAATAGTTAATAAACTTAAAATTAAATAAATAGTAAATATAGGGTAGAAATTACCGGTACGTAAGTGGACGCTGTTCTGAACCGCGTCCACATGCGATCCCTCTGTTCAACATGGTGTGTCGCTACCGTTGCTAACCTAATCCAATCGGTCATGTGGAAGGACTCTATTTTTTTATTTATAATAATTAACGTCCTAGTTCTCATGTCATTAAAATTATTTTAATAAAAGCTCTTGGTTTATGTGATTAAGAATCTAATTGCTCAAATATCTCAATCAAGTCCCTCCTTAGAATCTCAATTGAAAAATTATTCCAATCAATCTTCAAATCTCGGATTCAAATTTCACACTGTTCTTTCCAAATTTCCTAACTCTAAAGCCTATCAATTCCTGTACTCACAAAATCCAAATTTTTAAGAAAAGCATCCAAATCTCTCCTTCGAAATCTTTCCTTGATTTCTCATAATTTATTGTGCCTAAATATCAATTATTGAATTCAAGTATCATTCAATTCCTCGTAGTACCCCTCAAATTATTTCCCATAAGTTTATTCGCTTAGACTGCCCAATTCATTTCTTCAGCCCAACAGCCTCTCCCTATAACATTTTAGCCTCCCCTCCTCTTTTTTTTCCACTGACGAGTGGCACCGTCTCCTCCTTCCTTCTTTTCCTGCACGGCCTACTTTTTTGGTCCATCTCCTCCATGCGCTCTGTTAGCCCGGCGCAGGTGGCCTGCTCTCCCCTCCCACACATGACCCTAACCCAACAACCCAGTCCCCTCACGTGCGCCACTTGTCTACATTTGAGCCATGCACGTACGCTTCTTTGTTGCTGCCAACATCAAGGCCCTCTATAGGCAACACAATGGATGGCCGCCTGGCACGACCACGTGCAGTCGTTGTCCCTATCACCTTCTTTCTCCCTACCAACTATTTGTTTGATAAAATGAGCATATGGCACTGTCGGGCGTTGCGATGTGTGCGTGCACACTTCCTCCACCAGCCAACATAGCTCGTTGTCGCACTGCCTTCTGCTATCCACGTAGTGCCTTGTCTCCTTGAGAATATCATCACTGTAGGGCGAGCCATGAGCTTGTGTCATCCCATCTTGTCGATCTCTACCGCCGTACGTGTGCTCTGATCTGCCTCCATGCTAACAACGTTCATTGTCAAGCCACCTTTATCATCTCATCGTGTTGCCACCTCTCCCTTTTCTCCCCCTCCGGCCAACAGGCCCACAATGATAGTAACTACCACTTATCACCACTATCGTCGCTCCGTACTATTTAGTGCTTTGTGCCACCAACCTTTTTCCTTGTCGTCTTCCATCGCCCCATACACTATAAAATGGTAAAAATCACTTTCCAATCATATGTTAAATTTTAGTGTTTCAAAAAATATTTTTAAAATTTTGTGAAACAAAAACAATCCTCCTTTAAAGCCTACATACTCATACTCATATTTCATGTGAGTTGCTAAGTACGTACTTACTTAATCGTTATTTTTCTCCTTGAAGAGTGAAGTGAAATTGAAGATTATGGTTTTTTTCCTAATTTCAAACTGTTGCTTGTGAATTAGGTTAGATGTGCTACTTCCACCACTACTTTTTTGTTTGTCGATTACTTGAAATTGTTCCAAAAGTTTGAACTCCTACAAGTTATAATTTATCTAACTTATATTTAGTTATTATGATAGCATCTTTATTGATCATGGTTATCAACATTATGTCTTAGTACTACTATTAGTATCGTTTTACAGGAGTTTGTTCACTATGGCGCAGACTCTGTAATGATATCACTGATGTCACTGTAATGATAGGCAGGATATGACATTGATTCAAAAGAAGAGTCAATCAGTAGGATTAAATACCAGTGTGTAAACTTAGAGTAATTACAAGTATATATCATAGGCAATAAGATTGGAACGGACCATGGTACCACACATGCCCTGAATCCTCTTTAGAAAGAAAACCAACTCCCTGTCTTGGAATTGCTTGTAGCCTTATGTGCAGATAGGCATATTCTTGATGGGCAGCTAGATGGGGCATAACCCAAGGGATGTAAAATTCTTCTGTCCTTTAACGTTACATATCATCCCTGTCCTTTAATTCCTCGTGAACCTATACTAACTATCTAATGCTTAATTTGTTTACTGAACAGAACTATTGGTACCATTTACTGCTTATGAGAGAGATAATATGTGTAGAATACTATGCCACGGATTATCTACTTTATAGAGATAAATAAATATTTTAACAAATAAACTTAACAAAAATAGCTAGTATAAGCAATATAAGTAGATCTTTTAAAAAACCGTATTTTTTAAGACATGAAAAATAATCTGAGACAATATGTAATCAGTTCTAAAAGAATATAATCCGGTGAAGTATAAAATAACATGGCATAATATTTGAGATTATCTTTTACCTCTGTAACAAGATTAGGTTCTACGATCGAATGCCAAAGCTCCTGGCTAATTTTTGTTTAAATAGTACCCTTTTCGCCTGAAATTTTTAGCTCTGATTTGTGTGTGTGTATATGTTGTACTGGCCCCAGAACCAGTAATCATTCCATGTGGGAATCGATCGATGTGTATGTCCAATTAACACCTGTAACAATGTTAATTTAATAGCTTGTCTAGATCACCATCAAGAGTAAACTACAAGCACAAACACACGCTTAACTTTAAATAATGGCCTTGGCTCTACCATTGCCACTTTTTAGAGCTTTTTGACCAAATGATCCACACAATCATAATAATTAACACGTAGAGCTAGCCTCTCAATTTATCTCAGTCTAAACTTGATTTAATTTGTTTTGTTAGCTAGCATGTATCCTGATCAATTTTCAGGGATTATACCAAATTCACGTGCCTTGCGAACTACATATTTTCGCCTTAAAAGAAATAAAAATGATCTTGTACAACACAAAAGGCACAAAAAAATTAGGGATTCAATGTGTAATTACTGAGGTTACCTTATCTAATTAAGGAAGAGATTAGCTGGCTATTTGTCCCTAACTGAGATGTTAGCAGCATTGATGTGTTCCTTAATTAGCAAAGCTTTGGTGCCGGCCGTTCAGTGCATTTAAGGTAGGTTGGTAAACAAAGGCTGCAGCCGCTTCAGCCACCCGGCGTACTCAACTTCATTTGCTCTAAATCAGACACTAGATTTTAGATAAAAATACCTACATGATTTTAAGTAGTTTTACTGGTTAATCAAATAGTACGATATATCATAGTGGGGATATGAACAACAGATTTGACGAAGTTATTTGTGTGGTGGGTAGAAGAATAGTTCATAAATGTATATGAGTCGTCTTTTAAAATCTTTAATAATTGTTTTCTATTGTAACGGTATAATTTATCGCATCCCATTAATAATTTTATGGCATTATTTTATATTGTTGAGTAACATCTCAAATAAAAATTGAATTATAAATCCATATAGATATCAACAAAATGAGCATTGAATATTGCTACCTGCTTGCGTTGCTGCATTCACGTCTCTTTTGTACAAACTACATTGGCGCCGTATAGCCGCTTCCTGAAACGGACGATTTTTAATATGAAAAAAAATCAAGGCAGAAAGTGTATTATTTGTGTCAATTAATTTGCTATTATACAACTATACTGGTGCATGATCATGTGTAACACAAATTGGTGGTTACAACGAATACACCAGTTAATAGGCAATTACTATATTATTTGGACCATTTCAGATGAAATTGTAACAAAGAAAAATCCACATTATCTGTCCTTCAGCGTGTGTAACATTTCGGATATTCACCAAATCTACTTTATCTTACCTTGATAATGTGTTAATCTTGCCTCATTAATTCTTTCCTTTCTTTGAATTTTACCGTCTTGCTTTTTTTAAAACGCTATGCAAATACAAATCCGAAAAATAAATATGGCCATTACGCAGACTCAACACCAAACAGATTAAAACGATAATCCCGGTTGAATCTACTAAAATAAAGGATCGAAATCAGATAAAAAGATTAACAGAGTAACTCTAAGTAACAAATGACAGGATGATCCAAAAGACTAATAATAATCAATTAATTGGTATAAAATCTACTTTAAAAAAAGTTGGTGAAGTGAAATAAAAAGGACAGCAAGGCAAAGTCGGTCGGTGGGCCCTCCCCTCCGATATCCTTGACCCAGAAAAAACAAAAAAAAGTAAATAAAATAAAATAAATTACAAAAAAGAATAAATTCCTTTTTTTCATCCCCTATTTATTTGGTCGTCTTCCTCCTCCCCACTCTCCTCACATGCATCTCTCCTCGTATATTCCTCCTCCTCCCGTCCCAATCTCCAACTCCGCAATCCCAAATCCCAACCCGACCGGACACAAATCCCCTCCCCTAATCCCTATTCCGCCGTCAAAATCCATCCTTGCGCTGTCCACCTCACCGGATTAAGGGCGAACCGCCAATTTGATTTGGGTGTGGGAAATCGGGTGTTCTTGGAGGAAGGCCGCGTTTTTCTGCCTCGATTGGGGGATTAAAGGCGGAAGCTTGGATTTTTGGGTTGATTTTGGGGCGTATTGCGGTTTTCCGGTGGCTGTTTTGAGGAGGAGCGGGTCTCTTCGGCGCGCGGCGTTGATGGTGGCGAGGATGTGGCCGTGGCCACCCCCGGCGCGGAAGTTCCGGGTCAGGCTGGTGGTGCGGCGGGTGGAGGGGCTGACGCCTCTGCCTCCGGCAGCGGTGGCGAACTCTTCGACGGAGGAGGCGTCACCGGAGGTGGAGGTGGCGAGGGTGGCGGTGGAGGTGAGGTGGAAGGGTCCGAAGGTGTCGCCGCTTGGCTCGCTGCGGCGGGTGATGCACAGCAACCGCACGCGGCTGGAGGCGGCTCCGGCGGCGGCCGTGGCGTGGGAGGAGGAGTTCGAGAGGGTGGAGACGTTCACGGCGACGTCGCACCGCAAGGCCGTCGCGTTCCACGCATGGGACCTCGCCTTCTCCGTCTTCAGTGTGAGCGTCTCTTCTCTCACTCTCTTGGTTTAGTCTCCGTGATGCATTTCAATTTTCAGCTAGAATGAAATTTATTTTCGTTCCATTGTTTGGTTGGTGGTGTGAAATAAAAAGAATGAAAATTTGCCTTCAATGGACGCTTTTGGTTTGATTGGATAGAACAATTTCTGTTTGGGATGTTAGTTTTCGTGTGATGAATGATTTGATTGGTTTTGCCTTATTTGTTTGAGTGATTCTTGCTTGCAATTTTTTTCTTATCATTCGTGTCATATTGACAGCGAAAGTTTTTACTCTTCTTTTGAAAAAGTCAAGTCTCACTGGTTTGTTGGTAACTCCGTTCAATTCGCTTAGATCTGGTCTATATAGAACAGAACAAATATTAAATCAGTTTTATTTTTAACCCAAGTCTTCACTGTAAAAAAACTATGATGATCTAAGGAGCCTTAAACAGTGCTTATATTGGTGGTTGGTTTTGGCTTTGTACCTATTTCTGGCAATGATATGATGGCTGATTGGTTGGGTTCTTTCATATAATTTTTTTTGCTGGCGATGATTAAGTTTTCAGCAAATTGTTGTGGCCAGTGTGTGGAGTTATTGGATGTGTCTTTTGATCATTATACTTTACATGACAACCTCAAACAATGACACATGTCAAGCTAGATCATATTTGTTTTTTTTAAAAGGAGTTATTTGAATGCATGATTAGTACCTCTTGGATCAACAAACAATTATGCGGCTTATTTAATAGCTTGGCTAGCATAAATTAGGTTCAATGTATCAGAAAGGCATATAACTGTTTTATCCGTTCAGAAGTATTGACGGAAAATCAGAAAGTACAGAAAAAGAATGCTATTTTATTGTTCTGGAAACAAAGGCAAAATTAGCCAACCATGAATTGTTAAGGATTATTGTCCTTTCTGATAGGTGAGATTCTCATTTTGTCGCGTTGTATGCTTTGGGTATATTGTCATTGGTGTTTCAACATTATGTGAGCTATTTCCTGACAATATGAAACAGAGCTAAAGTCAAGGGGTTATTACAGCTTTTAGGTTTTTATACGTGTTGTTAGCCAAGCAGTTTGCTATATAAACAAGCGGAACGATATTTCCTGTGAATGTTTCTTTGCTTCTCTGTTTTCTAGTTTTAAAACGCTCTAGCTACTCGTTGCTCCCTTTGTTGTCTGTTGATTTGGTGTGGGGATCACACAGAACGGTGGGATGGCACTATTTGTTGTGTGGTCTGCCTGTGAATATTGCCTGCAGTGTTTTCGCTTTTTCTCTGTAGCTGAACATGTTCGTTTCCGTTAATGGAAATGGGAAGAGCCTTGCTCTTCTGTTAAAAAAAAAATCCTCTCTTGGTGTACTTGTTCGCTGATTCCTGAAGTTTAGTCTGACTTGGTTATGTTTTTGTTGTTGCAGGATTCAAATAAAGGGCCAAAGGGTGAATTGATTCTGGGAACCGCTTCACTGAACCTAGCAGAGTACACATCTGCTGATGAAGAGGTCGAGATAATCCTCCCATTGTTGGTGCCGAACGGTTTATCTGAGTCTTCCCCATCACTTCATGTATGTCAGTTATATGATGCTATAAATCAGTTACTTTGTTGTCTTGTACATTGGAATGCCAAGACTATTTTTGGCTTCTGATTGTCCTCAAATGGTCATCCATTTCCTTACTTCAATGTCTTATTTTTTCCCAGCTCACTTTGGGCCTGGTGGAATTAGGACCTCCTCACCAATCTCCTGATGCTTCACACCATTCTGCTGCTAATGCTCCTTTTTCACCTTCCTCTGGTGACTCTGTTCTTTCCAGTAAAGATGAGGTTTCTTCTGTCATTAAAGCGGGGTTGAGAAATCTAAAAATTCTCACAGATCTAGTTTCGACACGGAGGTCCAAAAAGACTAACCAAGATGATGATGGCAGTGAGGATAAGTGCTATGTTCATAGTGATGGTGCCGAATACCCTTCTGATACCGACTCCATCGATGAAGATCTAGATGATAGAGAGTGGGATGATGGCTTGGGGGGTTCAACTGTCAGGAAATCCTTCAGCTATGGTTCCTTGCAGTCTGTGAATTATGCCGGTGGCCTACTTTTTGCACATGCAAGGATTGATGGAGAACATGAGGACTGGATATACTACAGTCACCGGAAATCCGAAGCGGGTTATTCTGTAGAGCAAGAGGTCTCATCCACTGCTGAAGAACCTGTGGTTTCAGCATCACGGAAGAGTTTGCTTCCCTGGAGGAAGAAGAGGAAATTGAATTTACGGTTATTGAAAGTGCTGAAGAATAAAGGGGAACCTTTACTGAAGAAGGGGAATGACGAAGAGGGAGGTGATGATATTGACTATGATCGGCGGTTATTGACCACTTCTAACGCACATGCTTTAGAGGTACTTATTTCTTTGATGTCTTGTGAAAGAGTCTTGAGTTTCAATTTTTTGTTCATCATAGCATCAATATTGGACCTTTATTATCATTGGACCATTATTGATAGCATATCATCTTCTCATCTGCAGGGATCAGATAGCTCCATTAATAGTATGGTGTCAATATTTGGTGACGATAATTTTGTAGTCGGGAACTGGGAGTTAAAGGAAGTACTTAGTCGTGATGGCCACCTGAAGTTGTCTGCCCAGGTGTTCTTTGCATCAATTGACCAGAGAAGCGAACGAGCTGCAGGGGAGAGCGCCTGCACAGCACTTGTAGCTGTCATTGCAGATTGGTTCGAAGCAAACCAGGATCTGATGCCAATCCGCTCGCAGTTTGACAGCCTTATCCGAGAAGGGTCTCTGGAATGGAGGAAACTCTGTGAGAACGAGATCTATAGAGAGCAATTTCCTGACAAGCACTTTGATCTTGAAACTGTCCTTCATGCCAAGATCCGTCCACTCACAGTTGCCCCCAACAGGTCATTCATTGGGTTCTTCCAGCCTGAAAGTACTGAGGATGGAAGTGGATTTGACTTCCTTGATGGTGCAATGTCATTTGACAACATATGGGATGAAATTAGCCGAGCAGCGGAGTGCTCCACTGAAAAGCCTACTTTATATATCGTCAGTTGGAATGACCACTTCTTCGTCCTCAAGGTTGAGGCTGGTGCATATTACATTATTGATACACTTGGTGAGAGGCTGTATGAAGGTTGCAACCAAGCTTACATCTTGAAGTTTGATGACGACACTAAAATTCACAAAATACCTTCTGAAAAGAAAGAAGCCTACCCTGATTCCAGTGGACGGTTGAAGGATTCTTCCGATAGCTCCTCAACCGAGGACAACGGAACTGACACTGAAGAGTGTGAGCTCATGTCGAAGGGTAAAGAATCATGCAAAGAGTACATCAAGAGCTTCTTGGCTGCCATCCCAATCCGCGAGCTGCAGGCCGACATCAAGAAGGGCATCATAGCATCGATGCCGCTGCACCACCGTCTCCAGATCGAGTTCCATTACACTGAATCATGCCCCGACGAGGTCCCACTGCCTGCTCCATTGCCTACCATTGAAGCTCCCTTTGAATTTTCCTGGCCTGAACCACCTCCTGCCATGGAGGTTACCCTAGCACCTGCAGTCACCGTCATATAACTCATCATGGGTACTGACATCCGAGGAAATGTCTGCCCTAATGTTTTAACATATAGAGAGCCCCTTTTTCAGGCCGAATTGTAAGTGAACCAGATCAAAGATTTGGCTTCGTTTCTAGTTTGCGCTGTCTTTTTTTTGCTGTCTAATTATGATGAACTGACTAGTTTAGGTGACCCCCCTTTGGTGTTTGTTTTTCCTTCACCTTTCCTTCCAGGCTTTAGGAGCTCTCATTTTGTAAAGAAAGAAAGGGTGTTTGCTCCTACTTATCTTCACCTGTGAAGTGGCTTGTGCTCAACTTAATCCTTGAACCATATTATTATGTTAATTGAGCCTTGTTATCTTCTAATACATGTTCCTGCTGGTTTAATCTCACATGTTCATCACTGAAATTTTGGACTGAAGAAGCATCATGTGTGAACCAAGGAAAATTTGGACCTATATGCTAAATGAGATGTGAAATTCACTGATTGAGTTAGACAAGAGACAATTGGGTTTGTGTCCAATAAGTTAATGTTGTCATCTTTGTGATAAAACAAAATCATTAGATAACGAGTAGTTTAATGTCTCCATCAGTGAAAAGATTTGTTTAGAACCCAACCTTTAATCGTCAACCCCTACCTTTCCGGCGCACGATCGGCACTGACCCGATTGGGCCGGCGCCGATCCACCACTAACAAGAATATGATGAACATGATAAACAAAACACACAAAAAAGAAATCAAAACGAGCGAATTATTGTCAAGCAAATATTTCTGATGAATGTGACAGATGAGCTGTCACTGTAGATGAACAGCCGAAAGGGTTCATACACTGTGTTCTTATGCGAATCCATTTGACAGGTCAATGTAAAACTATGTATTTGTAACCCGTGAATAAAATAAAATAATTAAGATGCATTTTGGTTTGGCCTAATCGCCAATCAAGGGCCATTTGGCACGGTTTAAAAGGCTCACATGGAATATCATCTTTTTTATTTTCACATTTTAAATTTTCTCTGATTTTTTAAGGTGTAGTATTGTCTTTGTGCGGAGTGTGAGCTGGCTAATGGCAACTTGGCAGCACTCTCTTTTTCTGGTCAACTATTAACTTTGTGCATATTCGTCAGATGGGCCATAGGTGATCTGATCAAGCAGCAAAGGATAATGTAACATGAAAAGCGAGTGATGCCCGCTTAGTTAATTAATTGGATTCTTAAAGCAAAAGGTGAAGCATTTCTTAATGCAACTAGATCTCACCTTCTATGGTCTTTGACCACACCTTACATGGGCTCTGAATGATACTGATCACCACAATCACATCAGGTTAATTTCCATTCAGAAAGGAGATAATACCTGCAAAACAGAAGGAAAGTTCAGAGCTTTAGCAACCAACATGGTGTTGTTGTTATGAATTCTACACTAGAATTTAGGAATTGCCAAGCAAATTGCAGTCAGTCAGTAGTACTTGCCACAGTAATTGCAAGGTTGAGACAAAGTGCAGAGTGCCTTCTTTTTGGCTGATCAATGGCTTTTTCAATCTCAAAGCTGTGCTAACATTATTGGCTTAGGAAAATTTTCGGTGGATTCAGTTCAACACCTACTGTACCTTGACACCTGTAATCTAACTCTTAAGTGCTCCTGGTGAGTTCCCTGCAAATGGATTCAGTTCAATGGAAGTAAGTACATGTCACATGCTTCATTTTAAGTTCATTGTCTTGAAAAAAGGCTACCACCAAGAATTCGAGGTCTGAAACTCTGAATAAACAAAGCATTAGGCAGGATCATCAGGGCCAGAGAATATATCTGAAGATGAAGTTTCAGAAGAAAGTCAGGCACACAGTACATAATCCACAAGAGTGTCATGGTTTTCTTGCTCCGAACCTTATTAATTAAGCTACTCCTATACTAGTTGTATTGGTACACAGATATAGCTAAACACAGTATCAGTACAGGCACTGAATGTGACGCAGCACCAGCCTTTGCAACGATTGAAATGAAGCTGGTAGAACAATTCAATAGAGACTTGAGCTAATCCTAGCTTTCTTGTGACTACTTGTCTTAAAACACGAGGGGAAAAAATCACCTTAGCTTTCCCTTCAGTTTCAGAGCCTTGCAGTTATCACAAAAACAAAGAATGTATCAAAGAAACATACTGCACTAATTAGCTATTGCAAAAGCTGTTAATGACTGAGGATTACCAGAAATTAGTGTACTTCCTTCAAGCAGTGTACAGTGAACTGAAATGAGCAATCATGTTTATGCTCAGTTAGCTGAAATGGTGATGAGCAATCAGGTTCATCAGGGTTATGATATGATCATCGATATGGTTTGGTTGGTGATCCATCTCTGCATAGTTAGCTCCCAAGCAAGCCAATTAGTCTACTTTTGTTAATGCCCTTTATTGTTCTTCCACTAAACAGTTCACACTAATCACATCAATATTTTGTACTAGGTGTGAGCATGCTCATATTGACATTGACATGACACTAAATGGGCCTGACACGGCATAATTAAGGCCCAGATAAATTGTGACAGGCCCAACCCATGAGCTTAGCGAGGCCCAAGTAAGACCACATACATGGTCAGTCGACAGTCAACACCTCAACCGACGTTTTTTTCCTTTTCCTTAAAATAATATTTTATTTTATTATAATTAAAAAAATAGCGCGGCGAACGAGGCGCGCGTGCGGGATGGACACGTGGCCTCCGTCGGCACACCGTTATCCGGCCCGACGTCCGCCACGTGGCGCCCCCGGCGCGCGGGTGGGAGAGGGGAGAGAAAAGCCTCGCGTACGCGGCAGTACGAGGGGCGCATGCCGGTGACATGTGGGCCCGGGGAATTCGGACCCCACGTGTCACTGGCCGTCGTGTCGCGTAGCGCGGGTGGCGTCTTTTCCCGCAACCGCGGACTCCAACGGCTTCGTCTGCAATCCGGTTTGCCGCCGACCTCTCAGTCCCGCCGTCTCTTCCTACCCTGTCCTCCCTACACCCGGTTCATAGACTATAGACCCATCCCCCTCTCCCTCCCCACGACTAGCACATGTAGGTCCATGAACCACGTCCACGGATGGTCTCCCCCTTCCCACGCCGTCAACTCCCAACGACGGCCGTCTCTCCCGCGCCCCCGTCTGTCCCGACCGCCATAACACCACTCACCCAACCACCCACCCATATCCCACTGTCACGTGGGCCCGTTCCGAGAGGAGAGCGGTGGGACCGGCGTGTCACTGGTGGGGGGGCGGGCGGCGGAGCTGTCACTGCAGATTATCCGCGCGTGTCCCCTCACGGCCTCCCAAAAGGAGCCGTTATTTAATTATCGCCAAAAATCCGAGCAGAGACGATATAAAAATCCCCAAATCCCCGCACGTCTATCGTTTCCCCTCTCTCTCCTCTCTCCACTCTCCCCACCCTTCTCGTGAGCGCGTGCGTGCGAGTCGCGAGCGGGAAGCGAAAACTCGAACCATGGCCACGGCCGGCGAGGAGCAGCAGCAGGCGGCGGCGGAGGCGGAGGCGAAGGATGTCGTTTCCGTCGAGATGCCCGCGCCGCAGGGATGGACGAAGAAGGTTCGAGACGATGCCCCGTGACAGTTAGCTCTATGCTAATTCTTATATTGTTCCTCTTCCGTTTCGTTTGCTTCGTTCTGCTACGCTTCGAAAACGTCGAATTCGGGCGGAATTCGTGCGGTTGGGGGTTGTTGGTGGGCGGAATTTAGGGAGTTGGAGGTCGAATTCGGTGTGGATCTGGGTTTTGAATTTAGGGGTTTGGTGCATCGGTCGTTCCATTTTTCGGTTCTAGGGTTTGTGCTATTGGGTTCACGCGCTCAGCTACGAAAGATTAAGCTAGGGTCTGCGTACTTGTGATTCACGTGAGTTCGCTGAGCTCGATTGGAGCTGTGTCTATACGTCGCGAGCTGGGCGAGCAGTGTACGAGCTTGTCTTATATAGTTGTATATCTCACCACTTCCGCGAGTAGGTTACTTGGTTTGGTGGAGTGTACCCTCTTCGGGTGATTACGGTTATAATTTAGAGTTTCCGACCTCGATTGAGCTCTAGTAGTCAGATTCCCAAATTTGGGTTCGAACTGCACCTCTGCATTACGAGGTGGTTGTATCGTTGGTCGGAATATTCCATGGCGTTGGTTAAGTGTACTTATCTGCAGGTCTGACCCTGTTGGGAAGTGGTTTGCCTTTTAGTTTGTTGTTAGGCGATATACATAGACTTCATTAGCTAACTGTGTAGTATTTGTACAACAACAACAACATCAACAGCATCAAAGCCTTTTAGTCCCGAGCAAATTGGGGTAGGCTAGAAATAAAACCCAATAGAAGCCATATATTTAGGTTTAAGCACAAAAATAGCTATTTTTTATGTACTTTTATTAAGTACAAAACTTTGAGAATATCTGTAGTATTTATAGTGAAACCGAAATGGGATTTATTGGGATTTGGGTGTGAGCCGAGATCATTATTTGTGTTTGTACTTTCTTTTGGAATCTGTCAATATCGTATGCTTGGTTTTAGTATTTCTATTAGAGCTATCACTGATAAGGAGGCACTGCTTGAGCAGAGTGACCTGAGAAATGCATGCCAGATGTAACAGAACAGGGCACTGGTGTGTCACATGCTGGCAGACATTTGTTTGCCTGAGGGTCTGTTATGGTTGTCTAAAATAAGGTGTTTGTTTGGAATGATTCTGCTCACTCATCCACTAGATGTTCTCTTTATCCCATCTCTATTCCTCTTGGCTCTCATCGGAAGGTCCCAGCGACAATGACCTTCTTGAGCTCAGGAACTTATTAGCTCCTTAGTTGATGACTATGTGTGCTTATGGTGACTCGACTCCCTGGATTTTCTACTGGATAAAAGAAGCGTACAGAATGTATTGATTAGATTACTCAGTTAAAATTGATTATTTCTCTACCATATTTCTATCTTTTCTGGATAGTAACTGTTATGGGTGATCGAGGTTGCTTGTGACTTGAAGTCAGCCAATAACACCTTAATTTATCGGATAGACCAATGAGCTACTTTTTAGTTAGTTAATTTGAACTCGACCTATTTCCTGTGATATACTTGGCAACGGCAACAACAAAACAGTCTTTCAGTCCTAATCAAGTTAGGGTAGGCTAGAGTTAAAACCCAACAAAAATATTTAATCACTGTTCAAGCACGTCAATAGTTGATTTATAAGCATTTCTATTTAAGAATAGATCTTTAATTATATCTCACTTTTTAAAATATTTTTTATTGCTTTTTCCCACGTTAATTTTGGTCTTCCTCTACTTCTTTTCATATTTTCTTTGAACATAACCAAATCATCTTAACCAATGTTAAACAAGTTTTTTTTCAATTTGTGCTATCCCTAGTCGATCACGTATATTCTCATTTTGGACTCGATCTATTTTTGTATGAACATAAATCTAGTGTAGCATACATATTTCTATAACGATCAGCTGTTGAACATGACGTCTTTTTATAAGCTAGCATTCTGCTCCATATAGTATAGCAAGCCTAATCGCCGTTCTATAAAACTTGCTTTTGAGCTTCTGTGATACTTTTTTATTACAGAGAATGCTAGATGTCTGATGTCATTTCTATGTCTAATGTTTGCATCAATATCTTCATTCATCCATAGTATCGATCCTAAATATCGAAAGGTGTTATTCTTAGACACTACTTGTCTTTATAAACTCACATCTTTTTGCTTGTATGCGATTGTGTCAAAGTCACACATTAAGTATTTAGTTTTAGTTCTACTTACTCTAATTAGCATTACTTATTATTGCTTACATGGGTGGATACGGCAGTTTCTTATCTAAAGTAATATAAGTGGGACTTTGGATGGCGCTTTTGTCTTGTACTCATGTAGTCATGCTATTTTTTTGTTTGAAAGGGAAATGAAATGTTTTGCTAAATTTGTGGTCATGTGGCATGGTTGCCAAATTAGTGTAGGTTACCTTGCCATTGGTGCTTGTGGTGTTTCTGTTTTTCCACTTCATCAGAAACTCTGTTTTTACAACTGTTTACATTTATATGTGATTTTACTAGAAATTAGTGAAATACTCCTTGAAAGTACCACTTTTGAAGTTGGTACAACCACACAATCTGAGCGGCACTAATCTTTTGAGATACAAAAGCTGAGAAGCATTGGTTTTCTTTTATTACATAACAATTGCAAATCCAGAACATGCTGCCTTATACATGTGTATTGCCTTTTGTTATGTCTTACAATGGAGATAAATCCTTTTATCATTTTCTTTTCCTGATGAAAGACTTCTTAGTTATTCTGTTCTTTTTGTTCATAACTGTGTTTAAAGTCAGTTTCACTTGTGGACACTAAATACATTTAGGCTATTTTGTTGGCTTTATGTGTTTGACTTCCTAAAAGTAGTCCTTTTGTGCATACTATGCATAAAGTAGGGTATTAGTGATAAGCAATTAATCTGGTGGCGCTGTTTTGTCATCATTAATAGCAGTAACTGATTGCCCCTATCATTCTGCAGAATCTGCACTCATATTCATGTGAAAACGTCAGCCTGTAGTGCTTGTTGATTCTGTTTTGTACATAGTATCTCTCTCAATATACTCTGCTGGAGGTAATCGATTAAAGTAACTTGAGAAGTTGAAGCAATATTACCTATGAAACCAAGTCCAAATTACCAGTAGTAGATTGAATTTTGGTGCAATTTCAAGCATTCATGGAGAAAGTATTAGTCCATATGGTTAGTTTCGGAGATTTAAAAAATGTGGATTGCAGAATGGTTTTCCTTTCTGAAACTGTTTATTCAATTGCATGGATTCCTGGAGAGTAGTTCTGAATTTGGTCACTTTTGCAGCAGTATTTGCCAGCTGCCAGTTTGTTTTTATATATGAGTTTTTGTATTCCTTTAAGGGCCATTTTAAAACAATTTTCTTGAGATTGCTAAATTTTACCATTTTTATTGTAGCCCTGTAAGTTCTGTTTAGGCATTAGCCACTAGTTATTCACATTTAGCATGCTTTCACTAGTTTGATAGAAGATGTCTTTTGGTTATAATGATTAAGACCAGCAAGTAATAGAAGGAGAGATGGGTGAAGTTGGATTTGGTATTCTGCTGAATTTCTACTATTGTGTACAAACAAGACTATGGGATTGTTCTTTATTGTTAGTGATCTAATTGGAAAGGCTAATTCTTTTGGAAGCGCTTTTGTCAATCATGTAACTTTAGAAGTAGCATGAAGCATGCAAGTTGCTTTCTCTGATAATATTAGGGATCTTAAATAGGATGCCTGCCTCATAAAAGGTTTTTGATTCACCATCAAACATGAGAAGCACCAGGGTCTGTTTTGTTCTGCACTCTTTATTTCTGGTGATATTTTGATGTGTTTAATTTGTTTAATGTTACAAAGAAATATTTGTAGGCATGTATTGCATTCATCATATGGTGGCACCAACTAATACCCTCTCTTATTTTTCCTTGTATTGTAGTTTACTCCCCAGAGAGGGGGGAGATTTGAGATTGTTTTTGTTTCACCAACTGGAGAAGAAATTAAGAACAAGAGACAGCTGAGCCAGTATCTAAAGGCACACCCTGGGGGCCCTGCATCCTCAGAGTTCGATTGGGGAACTGGTACCCACTAGATAAATTTCCTTCTTTAGTGCTGCCTTGAAATTTCTCTAGGTTTAGTAGAAATGACGATGACTGCAGTAGTCTCTCTGCTTTATCTAAGAAATGCTTGGACACAGGTGATACTCCAAGGCGCTCTGCTCGCATTAGCGAGAAAGTTAAGGCTTTCGACAGCCCAGAAGGTGAGAAGATCCCAAAACGTTCTAGGAACTCATCTGGCAGAAAGGGCAAGCAGGAGAAAAAGGAGGCCACCGAAAATGAAGAAGTGAAAGATGCTGAAACTGGCAAGGAAACCCCTAGCGAAGATGCTGCAAAGGAGACTGATGTGGAGACAAAGCCTACTGAAGAGGCGAAGGCGGCCCCTAGCGAAGATGCTGCAAAGGACACTGATGTGGAGATGAAGACTACCGAAGATGACAGCAAGACCGCAGATGCTGACGCACCTGCTCCAGCACCAGCAGAAACCAAGAAGGAAGATGCAAAAATGGCTGATTCTGAGGCTGCTCCTCCAGCACCGTCGGAAGGAGAGAAGAAAGAAGATGCTAAGCCAGCTGAACCTGAAGCAGCAGCTGCTCTACCAAGCAACCCAACTGAGAATGCCGTCGCCGTGCCCACCAAACCTGCTGCACCCAAAGCCACTGCTGCTGCTCCAGTAGAGAACTCTGCGGACAAAGGCCCTCACCAGGACAGCCAGCTGCCTGCCACCGCCACTACCAAGGAGTCATCCCCTGTCAACAACGGTCAGCTGCCGGCTGGTGCCTCCGCCGTGAAGTGTACCTGAAGCTGAAGCTGGAGAGAAAACCCGAACGAATCATCCTCCCTTGTCCGTGATGTACGCCTTTAGGAATCATTGCATGTTGTTGGAAAGGAACTGACGTTGCAGGGTGACAGCCGGTTATTAGGCTCTGCATCATTTTAATTTGTTTGTATGTATGGTGCTGGCACAGCAACATGCATACATACGTGTACCCCATCATTCTCATATCTATCATGCCTAACATGTTGTAAGCAAATTAATCTTAGGACATAAATACTGTCGTTTGTTTGTCTGTCTGTGTACCTGTGCTGTATTATGTGTAACTTGATTAACTATGTTGTTGCTATTATCTATAAATAAGGGTGAACGTGAATGTGGATGTGCATCCTCTTGTCCATCCATCTTCCATCAACCCGTCAGGCAGGGTGATTTGGATATATTCCCGGTAATGCCTGTGTAATACAAGTGATGTAATCAAGTTGTGCCGTGTGTCGAACATTGTAGACGATGGTTTGGACAAAATGGGATTTGGGGAGATGAACTGCATTTCAAATTTGGGCTTTTTCCACACTGCCTGCTCGTCATGGTAATCATGACTGTGCGGGCTGGCCGGCGAGAGGTGCCGCACTGGCGGTGGAAGGAGCGCGCGTACCAAGGGGACAGAGAAGCTCGGTGACAGAGAAGGTGAGGGCCTCCTCAACCACCATCACGGTCTCATTGACTGAGCTATGGGTAAGGATGAGAAGAGGAAGGGAGACAGCAGCGGCAACCTCCTCAAATGAGCTGCTGGCGCTGCTTGACTCGTTCCCCGTGGGAACGAGCAGATCTGAGGTGAGGGCTGTCGGATCTGAAGTAGTGGCCTTCTCGACCCATCCACAGCAGCTACGACGTGGGGAGAGACGACGGTGGAAGAATGAAGCAGCACTGGCTCGATGATGGAGAGGTCTTATTGCTGTCAAGAGGAGAAAGGAGAGAGAGTAGAGAGCTCATCGTTGCTATCGCCGTCGAGTGCGTCTCATGGTGGCTATCGGTGGGTGGAGAGAGAGGAGAGGATGTGGGGATCAGTGAGAAGAGGAGAGAAATGATATATATTATATTAAAATTTGGATTTTAAGGTATTTAGTGTAAAATCTTAGACCTCTATAAATTGAACAAATATGAAGAATAAAATAAAAAATACTAGAGGCTAAAATAAAAAGTTAAGGCTACTGTTCGTATCAAATCAATCTTCTGTGTTTACCGATGAAGACCTGATGTAATTGCGCAAACATATCGAGCCCTAGAAGATTTGCTTAGCTCTAGTGCAGATTCTTTGGTTTTGAGGTCTCTTCGTCGGGATTATTGGAGTTATGCGTGTGCCAATCAATTTGATTTATTAAGAAGATAATTTGATGAATCAGTCGGTCAATAGGCCGATACGAACTCTTGCTATTGTCTGGTCATTGATAGGGTACCGATAGTCATCGGCTATATTCAATGTACTCTTGCAATTGGTTGATTGCCAATAGAGGCTGAAGCATTCGTCAATTAGCTAGAAAGTCGATGAAAAGAATAGACAAATGGCAACAAAAGTAATAAAAGATACATCGATTATAGAGTCCATAGCTTTTTTAAAATAGAATAGTCAATAAGTATGAATATAGACTCTTTCTATTGACTAATTACTGATAGAGGGTATAACACTCGTTCATCAACTAGAAAACTGATGAAGTCATCGATAGATAGTAAGGAAAAATATAAATGATCTATCTGCTGTAAAACTGATGTCGCTTTAAATAGAATATGTGATGTCGCTCCGAATAAGATAAAATATTCATTGGTTGTAAAGCCACTAATGTTTCAAATAGAATATGTGATAAATAGTAAGTAATGAGACCCAATCTTTTGTAGATACGAAAGGCTCGATCGGACGTGCAAACGGAAGGAATGGGTGAACCTATCGGCTTAGCTATGTATATCTGTTGAGAAGCCGATGCACTAGGCATGAGGCTCAATATGTGAATAACTCATCGACTGAACGCTTCGATAAAACGTTCGCGTAAAAATCTATCAACTTACGGCTTAATCTACTATCAGCGGTCTAGTAGGTCAAATCTAATCGATATAGTACGAGACCGATGACAATAGAGGAAGCTCGATAAACTGATAGAAACACACGAACGTGATGTGATGTACCCGATCGGACTAAGAGATTAGTAACTTATATAAACTTAGGCAGAACAAATACACCAAAAAAATGGTATGGCTTACCCCTTTATCGAAAATTAGACTTAACCGATACAACCTCGTGTCGAGAGTTAGAAAACACCGATAAAAAACTAAATAAACTATGATGGTGATGCGCCGAAGTTATATTTATCGAGAGATAATTTATAAAATCCGAAAGGAGTTATAAGGATCCGACACGGTTACAAACAATCTCCAGACATTATTTACTAAACGAATAATATATCTAAAAAATTAACAAAAATAATTAAACTAAGAAATATTCTACAGAGAAAAAGTAATTCACGACTTCTACTTTAGAGTTAGTCCTATCTAAATAACTTTTTTATTTTTATTGAAACAAATCCATTTTCTATCCATCTAATCGACTCTTTTTCTGTATTAATCGAGCTATCGAGCTATTTTTATAAGTCGATCGGCTCTCTAATCCTATATACGGAGTTTATCAAATTTTGGTGAAAATAGTTATCACCTAAAACAACTTACACGGTAAGGAATTATCTTTTTATTGGTGTTGCCTTATCCTAGATGACATTTGAGGTATGGTATTAATTGATAATGCCCTAATACCTCTATTTTAAAATAACTTTATTTTTCATCTATTTCACACCTACAATGTTTTTCATTTTATCACATCTCAATGCAATTTTCTCTTATTTTATTTAGTTTTAATATAATTATTTCTTCATTTCACAATGCTTAAAAAAATAAAGATATTTTGGATAAATAAAATGGTAAAAAATGAAGTTATTTAGGACAAAGGGAGATGATTATCCATGCCATGAAACAAATTTCTAACATTACCAACTGAAGGCCAATATATTTTCCTTTGCATTACTTGGCAACTTCGTGCCACTCAAAAATGGAAAACAAAAGGATGCACGAGTAAATTTCCCATTTTCACTTTCATTATCTATGCATGAATGAGTAAATTTCCAATTAAACTAATTGACCATGTATAATGAGCTCATCTGCACAACATAAGCACGCACAAAATTCTTCATCTATCGATCTTGTTTGCTCTTTGCACCAAACAGTATCTGAACCTTCCATTGCATCCTACGGAATCAAGTACACCCCTCAGGCCTTCAACTAGCATAGGTAGGTACAAATAGAAAACACACAAATGACGTGGACTTGTTTTTAAAATTAATCTAGGAATCAACCCAGATTAATTGTCATCATCCAGATATATATCCTATGATTTTTTAGATAACACCAAGTAAAGACCAAGTATCTCGGGATCTTTGCATCAACAGCAATAAACACTAGCCAAATCAGCCTACGCGATGGATGAACCACGCAAAAAAAAATCCATTGACGTGCTGGTATACACAAAATCTGTATATTTTTTCTTCCTTTTTCTGCAAATATCATCGTACACATATATACCTGGTATATATTATTCTGGTGCTATGTGGAAATTTTACTCAAAAAAATACAAATAAACTTCTGATTTCCTCTTGTATAGCTGTATTTCACTGTAGAATTGATCCAATATATTAACAATACAAACAGTGAAAAAAGTAAGATAGCAAGTTATCATCTACATAACATAGTAGAGAATCACCAATCCAATATATTGACAATACCAGCGGTGAAAACTACAAACGAGACAAGTCATCTTCTACTATTCTAATTTACATTGTCGGACCAAGAAAACTAAGACTATCGGAGGACAAATGGTAGAAAAAAAATCAAACGACCAAATTTTTTTTGTGAAATTAAAAAACCTTAAAACCTGATGGACTAATCTATTGACGGAAGTAGATGTGCTGATCTAACTCCCTTTCTCTCTCGTTAGTCCGACCGTTCTCTACAGCAATGTCCGTCAGAGGACAAATGAAACAGATAAAACTTTTTAAATTAGATCAATTTTATTGTAGCAAGTATTTATAAAGTGTGTTTAAACTACTCACCTCTTAACTCTTAACGTCTCAATATAAGTCACATCTTAAAATTAAATCATAACTTTTCTCTCCTCAAAAATATTACAGCTTAAGCATTAACCAGTGGATCTGGATCTAAATAGAAATAGGACGACTTCCATATAAACCCTCTCTAACAGAAATAAAGATTCAGACCCAAACTTTTCAGACTTAGAATTCTTTTTATATTTTACCATACATACGTAACATTATATATATCATATATAAGATCTTTTAACTCCATGTGTATTATTTTTTAACTTAAGCATTTCACACAATCTCTTTAATCGTCCGAAAGTCAACTTTAACCAAATCAACTCTCATTCCATTATCGGTAATACTTATGTTATCTTATATAAGATATAACTACCCATAGAAAAAACATCTTAGTACACATTATTTACTTACATAAATAATATATAATATGCTTATAAAACTATTATAAACAATAAATAAACGTTATGAAACTATTATAAGCAATAAACATTAACAAGTTACATAAAACACAAATTCACTTTCCAATCTAGAGTCTGCTAGAGCAGTCCGATCTGACCACATATCTGCCTCCGGTCAGACCAGACCGGCATTTCACCTTCAGTCCAACCAGCGTCGTCGGTCTGACCGGCCATCAAATCCCGGTCAAACTGACTGCACCTGACACTTCGTCAAACAACTCACCACTTCACCAAATTTATTCCAATCACTTACATTGTTAAGTGTTGAACACAACTTTAAATCAAGCCAATAGATTCATATACGTTAATTATATATGTCCAACAAGCTTGAGAACGCAAAAGAAAACATTCACGATGGCGTAGTTAAAAGCAAAAGATGCCATCTTTCGCCGCTCTCCGTGCTGCATTTCACAAATGCATGGCCACAACAAACAAACTCGCTCGGCCACATGCTGGTACCTGTCACTACTCACGCGGACCACCGGCGGCAGTGTCGCTCGCGCTGCTCCTCGCCGGCGGCGACGACCGGCAGACCGGGCAGGTGGGCCGCCGCCGCAGCCACTCGTCGACGCACAGCCTGTGGAACGCGTGCCCGCAGTCCGGCAGCCGCCGGAGCTCGTCGTCGTCCTGGTACTCCGCCAGGCACACCGCGCACCCCGTGCCATCGCCGACGTCAGCCGCCTTCACCGTCGCCGCCGCCTCCTCCGGCGCCGACGGCTTCGACGAGCAGCCGTACACCGTCGTCGGGTATTCCGCCAGGACAGCCTCGTCCAGCCCCGCCGCCGGCGCCGGCGCCCCCCAGCCGAGCTCCACGTTGTCGATGCTCCGCTGCGACGGCGAGTGCCGCTGCCGCTGCCGGCGGTTGGAGCATGCCAGCATGACGGCGGAGATCGCCACCAGCGCCGCCACGGAGGCGGCGATCAGCAGGTAATCCTTGGCCATCTCACCGTACAACACAACACTGCAGCTAAGCTAAGCTCTCCTCCATCTTTATACGTGCCACGTCCCCGCATCAAGATTCGTGCGACCAGCCACGAACCGCACGATCGCATCGAGACTTGGGCCGCACGTAATGGTAATCAACCTTAGTACAATTATGTTAGTGCTAATACGCGCTAATGACCGCGTTTAGCACCTAATTAAACACATGTAATTAACTTTACCGCTGCGTTGTCCGTTGCTTCATGTGCCAGCGACCCTTGGTTCTTTCTGAAAACTTACTCGTCACCAAAACTTTCTCCGATTCTTTTTTTAATTTACGTCGTCTTTTTATCTCGCTAGAGCACAAGAATTTCACTTTATATATTAAATTTCTCCCCTTTTTTGAAGATCAGGAATATATAATTTTCAAAACTTTCTGATGAAAGCCTATCAGCGTTGAATGGTGTCGTGGCAGGTTATTATCCAATGGAACTGTGACAGCTAGAAAGGGAATGAAAAATAATGATGGGAGAATAGGATACTTAAGCTGCTCAGCAGGTAATTAGGCAGGTAAAGTGCACTCTTAATGATGTAAAGAATGAGGTTTCTGTAGCTTGATTTGACAGGAAGGAATGCTTTGCAATATAATATGTTTAGCTTAGGAGAATTAACCACCTGGATTAATTAATATAAACAATATCTGAACTTGAATTCATCTAAAGAAAAACTGATCTAAAGAAAAATATTTCAGAGCTTGAATTGGTCTAACCTAGTTAGCTTGTGTGGTTGATGGTACAAGACCAAAGTAAATATGTTATTGCTAATGATGACTAACCTCTTTTGCTTTCCAAGAGCATGTGCACTGACCATGCTTATATGCATGTTCCATTGTTTATGCAAGGTAGTACAGCTTCAGGTGCTAATCCATGCAACCCAGATTAATCAAACACCACCTGGTTTGTTTGTTTGGCAGGTGCAGCTAACCCTGCAGATTTGAAAAGTTGAAAGTGTTTGAACACTGGAAATTACGGCCTTGCTCATTTCAGAGGAAATGCAAGCACCAAGTTGCCATCAGAATAATCTGGTTGATTATGGATAATCCACTGTATCTGTACACAAGCAGCAGAAAACATTAGTGCTGTAATTCTTTTAGCTGTGCTCCACTTATTGGGCCCATTTGTATGCCTTTCATTCTACCATCCAGATACCAGGTGCTGCATTGAAGATGCACATACCTCACAAGCAATATGCACTTATTTAGGAACAATGGTTGGAAACATTTTTGTACCTTTGAGGGGAAAGAGAAGCATCTAATTCTAAGAAAAGCTTGAGTTTTCTGCATAGTACATAAATTGGATGTTGTAGCCTACAAATAAATTGTTAAAACAAGTATCAAACGTACATGATTACAATTATTACATTTTTTTTCCAAATCTCTCTCTCTATACTATCTCTCCAGCTATACTATGTGGCTTTATTTTCATCATATATGCCTCCAACAGTGTAGCATCGAGAATGAATATGAATACAGAAATTTCAGCACCGACATGCTATTAACGATGCCAAAATTCGTAGATTGAAAGCTGATAAAACAGTATAGATGCAACTAACCTTCATTAGTATTCCTCACAGCAATTAGCTCTCTGATGACATCTCCTGTAAGCATCCTTGCTCTCGTTGAGTCCTCCGTACATTGCAGCGCCACTCGGAGAACTGACATTATACACACTACCATCTTCTTTTCAAGCATATCTTTCCCTTTAAGCAGCAACAGTGCTTGATCAGCAATCTTCATGGCCCTGTCAGGATAAGCCGTTGCAACATAGCTGCGGATGCTTCTACCTCCCTGAAACAAATCATCTGTTGGCCTCTTTGCAGTGAACATCTCAAACAGCAGGATTCCGTAGCTGCAGACATTGCCTTCCACGGAAATTTCACCACCCATTCCATATTCTGAAAAACATTAACAGAAATAAAATCGTCAATACATAATTATTCAGGAGTTTTATGAAACGTGTCACACAAATGTGCTAGTAGTTCAGATTTCAGAGTTCTAATACCTGGAGGAATATAACCAACGGTGCCTTTGATCCCAGTTGAAATACTAACATGCTGTAAGGAATTGCTGTTTGTTCCTAGCACAAACCGTGACAGCCCAAAGTCCCCTACATGGGCAACCATGTCATTGTCAAGAAGAACGTTGCTTGGCTTCAGATCACAGTGAACAATGGGCACTTGGCCATGGTGGTGCAGGTAATCGAGAGCTTCAGCAACATCCAATGCAATCCTCACTCTTTCAGACATGGTTAGCACCCGAGAGGAATTCTCATCATCATCAATGGTCCGATGGAGCCATTTGTCCAGGTCCATGTTGGGCATGAATTCATACACCAAAGCTTTAAAATCATTTCCACTGCGATCCACGGTTGAACACGCTGTGATGACCTTTACAAGATTTTGATGCCGAACACTTCTTAGTGCCTCACATTCAGCCAAGAAATGTTTGGCTCCATGCTGCAGAAGGTTCAGAACTTTTATTGCGACTTCCTCCTCTTCAGAGCCTAGAACTCCTTCGTACACCAAGTCAAAGCTTCCTACACCAATCAGGTTAGCTGCAGAGAATCCATCAGCAGCCCTATGTACTTCTGCATAGGATAATTTCCAGTGTTGCTCCATCAATAATGGTCAAGGAGATGTCTCATTACTCTGCATAACCTGTTTCATTGGCTTCAGAATACGTATAAATAGGGTGCCTGCGATGAGGACTAGAGCCACAAAAGATCCAACAGAAACTGACACAATCAGCACAGTCCTTGATCTATGCGAGCCCTTACCAGAGTGATCAGGACATTTCAGCAGCTGCAACTCTGAAACACCACCACAAACTCTGAAACACCCAGCGAGCGCCTGAGGCATCTCTCCAGATAGCCTATTGTTTGACAAGTCGAGAATCCCAAGGCTGCTCAATCTGACAACTTCCGAAGGGATTGGACCTGAGAAAGCATTGTGAGACAAGTTCAGGAACAAGGTTAGAGACGAGAGGCTCAGAACTTGGTAGCATGCCACTGAACCGATTGTAAGACAAGTCCAGGATTGCAATACTAATCATTCTCTCAAAGCTCTCAGGTATGCTTCCCTCCAGGTCGTTCTCTGAGAGGTCCAGGAAAGCGAGTTGGGAAAGGTTTGCAACCAGCATTGGTGGGATTTCACCAGATATGTTGTTTCCTAAGACATCTAGCCCAGTCCTGCAGAGACCACCAATTGTATCTGGTATGGTGCCCGTCAGTGCATTGTCAGCAAGTGCAAGAACATCAAGATTTCTGAACTATCCAATCTCCGGGGGAATGGCACCACTTATCCTGTTTTTGTTCATAAAGATTTTCTCTATTCCAATAGTGAGGTTGACAAGAGAAACTGGCAACACCCCTTGAAACTTATTGCTAGAGAGGCTCAGCGCAAACATCCTACTGCAATTCCCTAATGCAGCCATCAGTGGCCAGTCCTCGTCCCACTTGTCCTCCAGCTGGTTGAACTGAAGGTTCAGCAGAGCGAGATCCTTCAGCCTACCATCGTCAGGTGGCACAATTCCCTGCAGAACGTTGCCCTGAAGCTGGATAAAACGGAGTTCCGTCACATTTCCTATCGATGAAGGGATGCTTCCATTGAGCTAGCAGTTGTACAGAGATAGAATCCGGATTCTCAGTAGGGTGATACTGAGGTCAGGCAGCAGAATACCAGATAGATTGTCGTTTCCCAACTCAAGTGTCCCAAGGGATGAAAAGTTAAACAGCGAGACTGGAATTGCCCCTCCGAGACCAGCAAAAGCTAACCTCAGAAGGTTCAGCTTCATGAGTCTACCCAGCGTGTCATATATGCTACCTCCAAGGTTGTAATTCTCACTGGCATCAAAAGCTAAGAGTGAGGACAGATTACACAATGAGGGCAGGATACCGCCAGTGAGGTTGCTCCGATGCAGGCCCAAGAACTCCACCTTCGACAGTGACCCAAACGATGCGAGGATGCCACCAGACAGGCTGTTCGCACTGATATTGAACACCTGGAGTTCCTGGCAGTTGCTGAAGTTTGCCGGAATCTCACCATGCAATCCATTCCATGGTAATTTGAGATGGGTGAGACGAGCACAATTGGTGAGAGACACAAGTATGTCACTGATCAGAGAATTTCCGCCAAGGCTGATGACCCATATGCGAGGTAGCTGGCCAAGTTCTGACAGGATGCTACCAGTGAGACAGTTGCCGGAGAGGTTGAGTGTGTGGAGGAAGGAAAGATTGGCCAACCTTGGGCTGATCACACCTATCAGGTTGGATGACATGAGCTCCAGTGCCGTCACACAGCCAGGGTGCTGCTGTGAGTGGCATGACACACCGTGCCACCGGCAGATGATGTTTGTTGCATTCATGCTTCCATTGGTGGCGACCCATGTATCAAGAACCCCATTCAGGTTGCTGGAGATGGCGGCCTTGAATGCAAACAGAGTTTGTCCATCACTAGATTGAGGTGTGCACATGAGGACATGGGCAACATGGATGAGACAAACGATGATGAGCAGACATTGGCCTTGCTTCTTGTTGCTGCCCCCCATTCTTGCTTGCTACCTGGCTTGGATATTGAGAGTTATGCGTAACAACTAGAAGATGTAGATGCGATGTGAAATTATTTAACTTTTGGTATTAAACTAGGGAAAGGTTAACTTGGTCTAATGCTTATTTAATGTGAATGCAACATTCAGAAGGGTGTGAAACTGCTATTCTTCAGATAATAAAGACAGAAAGCTGCTGGCCAGGATTTGCATACTTTTCAAACATAAGTCCGTCCTTGGTAGAAGTAGCTATCAGCTACAAAAGAACTAAAATCTTTACACAGACTAAACAACATAAGCCAGCTAATGTTTGTATTCCAGAGATGGATAACCAAAAGTAGGATCTTTTCTCTCTCTCTGTTTTTTTTTTTGGTATGGAAGTGTGCCATGGGTCAGGCAAGAGGGAGTAGGTCTTAAATATTGTATGAAGCTGCTACTGTCTTACTGGTTACCAGCAGAATATTTTGAGTCTATTTGGTTAAAGATAATGGTTTTATGTCATTTTGTCTCCTTTGGATTTTTTTTAAAAAAACTTTTAAGTTCTCCAAAGAATTTGACCAAACCTACCATCGACCCAACTCTTACAAATTAAGCAAGAATGAACTATAAAAAAACCAGTTAGGAGTTAGGAGGGAACAAAATCATGTCCTATTTGCAAATTAAAGGTAGAAAACTTAATCTAGAGAATCCATGTGTACACATATTTGCAAAGTCAGGCACAGCTTTGAAAAATCTTTAAAGCCAAAAAATTATTGTAGTATAACTTGTTTTTGCGGAGCACGAAATCTTTCAACAGTCCGTGTGAAAACAGTCCTTAGTATATAGTGAAAAAAGGCGATGATTGATAAGGACATATGATGCTACATAGTACATACGAATTGATCTACCGATTTCTGTCCATACAAAAGGCAAGCAATAGCCTTGACCTGGTAGCAATCTAGTACTACTCATGTCATGCAAATTACATCCTGACATATCATTGAAAAAGATGTGCTCCAGTGATACCCGACGAGCTCCCAACCTTCTAAATGAAGTCACAAAGCAAAATCAGTTCAGTTTCAGATTTACCCAACCAAAAGTGGCACTATCATGCATGACCTAGTATTCAGATTAGCATACCGAGTACCATGCAGAACAAGATTCATATAACGCAGATCTCATCAAAACAGTGTACCATTTCGTAGCAATGCTTGTGTTTAGTTCAAGACAAATTCGATCCCCATTTCTGCAGATTCCTGTTCAGCTGTCAGGGAGGAAAGGGAGAGGTGGAGCCGTGGAGGGGCGGACGCTTACCTGGAGGGGTGTACAGGGATCGCCGAGCGCCGGAGGGGAGGACGCCCATACCTCCGCCCTCGGGTCGCCGTCTCGTGGCGGCGGATACGTTCCCTGCGCTCGAAGAGCGGGCCGAGCATCTCCAGCCGCATCCTTCCGTGGCGGTGATGCCACGTAGACGGCCATGGCGACCGCATACTTCATCCTGTCGCGGCGGCGGGGATCGCCGGAGCCCTTGCGCACGCCGCCGGTGGCCGGAGAGGGGGGATGGTCTGGTGGTCGGGTGTTGAGAAGGCGAGCTTTTGCTGAGGATACCCATCACCGTTGGATCTGGTACAGGCGGTTCAGATCAAGCAAGCCGTGCAGGAGAGGATCGCAGGCAAATTTTCAGTTAGTCCCTCTGTAAATATAGTTATTCAAAATGTACCCCTATTTAGATCGCTAGGAACCAGGGGGCTTATTACAAAAATTCTGATCGCTACCAATGGTAACGGTCCAAATCTTATGTCTGCATCTACAGTAAACCAACAACAAAACAAACACGGGCCTGTTCTTGTTTTTATAGGACTCAGCGGCATGTTTCCTAAACTCTTTGTTTATATATGAATTTCTTAGAAATTTGTTTCAGATTCTTTTTCAATTTAATAATATTTAATTATTTTGTTTCTGTCATCAAATAATAATACAAATCATTCAGTTATTAAAAAAAGAAGAGAGCACACCCACGGTATCAAGCCAAATTAGCAGCACAAAATCGATGGAATGAATTCCAATTGAGTTAAATCCTTACAGGGAGGACAGGAATGTAAGACTCCCAGTGAGTTGGTTTCGATCGATCATGTCAGAATTAATTTACTGTGAGTTCATCTGAATTCTCATTGTGATGCATGCTTGGCTTCACGATGTATTCATTTTCATTCATTCACATTTGTCCTTTCGTAAAAAAACAAAACTGACGTCATGTGAGCTGACTGACGGCTTGCTAGGTATTTTTGAATATGATCATGTACTGCTCCCAGTTGGCAAGGAAGAAAAATGTGGACTAGATGGCACTGCATGTTCCTTGTATTAATTCTTCTCTGGTTCTTAAAGTGAACAAGACAGTTAAATCCTTCAGAAAAAAAAATGAACTCTGGTAATACAGTTAGATTGACTTCAATTTGTTAGTCCTCAAAACTCCAAATATACTTGTAACTTACAAGCAAAACTCCAAATATATTTGCTACAGTACCCACCCCGAAGACTCAAGTGCAACTTGCTTGAATCAGCCTGCCTGACATGTATCTTCTCAATCTCCAACAAAACTATTTGCATCTGAATCAGTTTTACAAACTGTATTTCAGGTATATATACCATAAAGGTCGATCAGCTTCATCAATCAACTTGAGAAGGGCTGAGAAGCTGAAATTCAGCATGATGGGAGCCTTGTGCTGATAAACCTTTGCACTCAACAATGGAAGACTCTTGCATTGTTCAATCTGTATATACATGCAGCGCACTGGAAATTGCACTCTGCAACCTCCGAAAAAGCCACACCTCCAGAGTGTCTAGCTAGTTTATTGGATTGCCTGCCTGCACCAATTAATCAAAGAACGAAAAATCAACTATCGTTTAGAGCATCAAGGTAAGTGGGATCTTACAATGATCAGTTGCTTCCCTGTAGAATTCACATATAGGATCTCATCAACATAATTCCTACAGACAGTTAACATGTAAATTAGATCACATAGCTGCAACCGTTTGCATAATCTGTACAATTGGTTTAACTGGATTGCAACTAATCTTTCAGAAAAAAGAAGATTGCATCCGATCCATTATCGACGTCTGGTTCAACTCCTTGGCAGGTGAAATCCCCAAATCTCTTACCAATCTTCCTAAGCTTAATTAGGAGGTTGTCCCTGCTGGATAACAAGCTTATAGGTGAGATCCCTGCAAACTTTAGCAGATGTAAGGAGCTTGAGTGGTTTCATGTTGGTGATAATCAACTTACTGGCCCCATTCTCCAACTTCATTTGGCTCTCTCTCTGCCAAAGCTTGTAACTTTGGCTGTCTTTGTGAACAATCTTGTGGGAGGCATTCCATCCTCTTTGGGAAATATTGTCTTTGGAGTATTTAGATGTAGGTGGCATAGATAGCCTTGAAGGTGAAATACCAGAGTCATTGGGACGGCTAAGAAATTTGTTGTTCCTAGATTTAGCCTTATCTGGTTTAACTGGGAATATTTATAGAATGTGTACAGTAAGACTAAGACCTCGAGTATATACAAGGAGTTGGGTCTATATATATACAACCTAGTGGTTCAGTGGTCTAGCACCCCCGCAGTCGCAGCGGGAGGGAAACGGATGTAGAGACTAGATCGAAAACTAGTGAACAAAGGCGTGGGCAGATCTTTAGTCATTATATCGGCGAACTAGTGTGCTGATGGTACATAGAGTACCCGAGCCTATCCTAATGCGACCTTGTTACGGATAAAATGGATATCGATCTCGATGCGCTTGGTGCATCAATGATGAACCGGGTTGGCGGTCATGTAGACAGCACTGACATTGTCACAGTAGACGACGGTCGCAGAGTAGAGGGGTGCACGAAGCTCCTGGAGAAGTTGGCGAAGCCAGCAACACTCGGTGACGGCGTGGGCGACGGCGCGGTACTCGGCTTCAGCGCTGAACCGTGACACTGTAGTCTGCCATTTTGAGGACCAAGAGACTAGAGTGTCATCGAGGAAGACGCAGTAGCCAGACGTAGAGTGTCGAGAGTCAGGACAGCCTGCCTAGTCCGCGTCGGAGTACGCGGTGAGAGAGTTAATGGGGCCGGAGCTGAGGTGCAGCCCGCTGGAGAGCGTGCCCTTCACATAGTGCAGGATGCGCTTGAGCAGCACGAGGTGAGGTTCACGCGGAGCGTGCATGAAGAGGCATACTTGCTAGACAGCGTACGTGAGGTCGTGTTAACGCCAAAATCTAGACGATCCGATGGTGGTAAAGCCGATCGGCTGAGAGGTGTCCGATGGAGAGTTTGATTTAGTCATTGGCCGATGGAGATACTGGTCAGCTCGTGAGACAAAACCGATCAAAACTGTAGAGAAGCAGATCGAAACTATAGAGAAGTCAATCAAATTAGTAGAAGATTGGATCGGTTTGAAGATAGTGAATTATCCGATCGGCGTCAGGTCCAAGAAGCCCGAGGAAAGGTAGGAAAAAGATTGGCTTGAATAAAAAGAGATCCGATTGCTACAGTGAAGAAGCCGATCGGGTTGTAGCGAAGGAAGACTCGGTTCCAAATTGAAAGATTACTCTGATAAAACCAAGTTTACGGAAGAGCCGTGGACTCTACGGCAAGATGTTCTATCTTTGTAAATTGTAACTTTATTAGGAAGGTTTAGTTAGTTAGTTAACTTCTTTAGAGGTATTTTCCTTTGTTCTTATTAGGAAATAACGTCCGATGGTCGTAAATGCGTTGGACTCAGTCTGTAAATCCAGGGTATAAATATAGACCCCTGGAAACATGTAATATATCTCTAGATCATATACAATCTCGCGCCACTCTAGTTGATCTAGGTGTTTATCAGCGGGTTCTGGCTCTCGACGCAAGGCTGCATCGGTTAAGTCCGATCTCTGGCGAAGGAGTCAGTCCTGCCACTATCCTGGTATACTTTGTACTATCTAAGGCTGCATCGTTTAGGTTCGAACTCTTAGTCAGATCAGGTGTACCGCATCACATCCATGTAGGACCTATCGGCCTATCAAACTCCTTTCGCCGTCTTCGGTCTTGTGCTGCATTGGTTAGGTCCGACCTACGGGTCAACTGACGGAGGATTGAGATTTAGGTCTATATGTCTCTCTACGGCGTCTCATCGGAGTGAGTAGCCGATGAGTTATCCTAAACGTAGGTCCCCATCGTCGTGCGGCCGATGGGTTTAGGCGTTAGGCCTGTAGGTAGCCGATGGCATCCCTCCTACCTCGTCGTCATGTTCAATCTGAGCCTCTGCCGTCTCAGTGTCGTTAGTCTTCGGTCTCATACTGTCTCGGTTAGATCCGATCTATCGAGTCTGGCCCTAATGGCGCCATTACTGCTGTCGCTCGCCCGCATGGCCTCGCGGGGGATCGGCTCCCGCTCCACGTATCGGACGCGGGTAGCGCCATCGGCTCTTTGGTTGATAGATTTTTTAGTGCGTTACACGTGTCTATCTCCCATACCTCCATCGGCTTGTCAGCCGATGCGCTAGCATTCTCATCTCTATCGGCCATCAGCCGATAGGGAGAGTCGGGCAGGCCTTCCGGCCGACCAACGAACACGTCTTATCCCCTTTTTCTTGTCAATTGTAGGGTCAAATTGACTGGCACACTCACAAACCTCAAGGCTTAAGGACCTGCACTGGAGTTAAGCAGATCTCCCAGGCCTTCGCGTGACTAAGCCGCCGTTGCGGGATTTTCGACGGTGAGCACGCTTTTTGGCACGCCCGATGGGATTGGAAGACCTTTTTCATCAGTTGAAGGTCCTTCATCAACTGTGATCTAATGGCGGGTAAAGAAATCAACACAGACAATATAATCCCAGTGACGATGAAGGATTTGACTGAGGAGCAGAGATACTAGGTGGAGCAGAATACAGCAAATTTTTAGAAGCTCTGTCTGGAGTCCTTCAGCATGACCCGACAAGGGCCGATTCAAAAATCCAATATGCCAAAGCCAGTTTTGGAAGGAGAATTGAGCCGATCGCCACCCATTAGTCCTCAAAAGCCGCTACAAGAGATGGCTGACGAAGCTATTCACCATGCGCTCATTAACCAATCGGGTGTGCTAGTGAATACTTTGCACAATATAATTAAGAAAACTATGGATGGATCTATTGCTAAAGAACCTGATCAAGAGCCGGTGTATTTGCCAATGAGAACAGGACAACCACAAGTTACTTACGGATTCAAAAGGGATGTATCAGCAAATATGTTTCCGCCAGTACAAGAGCGGATTAGGGGGCAACATGAGGACATGATGCCAGGGTATTATCGGACAGCCTATTACAGGGGATATAGGTAAGAATATCCTAGTAATAATTATCAAGGAGATCATTCTGGATCATGTCAAGTACTAACTTCGATTCCATAGTACTAGAAAGAGAATCCAAAGGAAGAAGATTGGTTTGCCAGAATTGCGGAAGTTGTAAGTGAGCAATTCAGCATTAAGCCTAAAGAACAAACTTTCATGTATCGGCACCCTTACCTAGAGTAGTTCGATAAAGTTCCGCTGCCGCACCGATACAAGATTTTGGATTTCTCTAGGTTCTCAAGGCAAGATAGTGTATCTACAATGGAACATATTAGCCGATTCTTGGCTCAATGTGGGGAAGCATCGGCTGATGAAGCTCTGAGGGTCCGCTTGTTTCCATTGTCTTTATTTGGATAGGCCTTTTCTTGGTTTTCCTCGTTGCCTCCAAACTCAATCAGGGGATGAGCCAATTTGGAGAAACAATTTCATAAATATTTCTTTGCTGGAATTTAAGAGTTGAGGTTGTTAGACTTAACATCGGTTAGATAGAAGCACGATGAATCAGTTTAGGAATTCATCCA